>JAZKLR010000018.1:0-1200000 GCA_037103525.1 Ganaspis brasiliensis
GTGACCAGTCCTAAAGCGAGTAATTCGATTGGTTGAAAGTCTAGAAGTATTAGAGCCCAAAAACCAAGGTCTCTTCCCATTGGCCGGTAATCTCAGGAAATACCCCTCACCCTTTGGGGGCTTTCCAAAATGAGGCCAATCCACGTTAATTCTCCCAATATAATTTCTATCGCACACTTTCCTGAGATCACAATCAGGAATACCGTAATTGACCCGAAAAGGGGTCCGGGCAGCAAATTTGGCCACTGAATCGGCCACCTGATTTCCTCTTATGCCCTTGTGGCCAGGGATCCACAAAAGTTTAATACTCAACCCTTCCTCTTCGGCTCGGATCACTTGCTTTTTAATATTTTGGATCAAAGACGATACCGGGGGAGTGGAAAAACTATTTTCCACCTCCGACAATATCTGTTTAGCATCCGTCAAAATCACCGCCTTACGGATTCTATGATTAATTATATATTTGACCGCCGAAATTATAGCAAACGCCTCTGCGGAATGAGCCGACGAATACTCCTGTAACGCAAGACCAAATCTCAAGTTGTCCTCCGGGGCATAAAATGAGCAGCCCACCCTATCAGGCCTATTAGGATCAACAGACCCATCCGTGTAAAAAGTTCTATGGTCGGGAAACTGACTGGCGAGAATTCTATTCAGCGTGCACTCCGCAGATTCACCTGGAGCTACTTCGTCCAAAAAGAGTCTCGAGTACGACGGGATCATTGCCGTAATGAAACTCCACGACAAATCAAAGTCATAAGGTCTATTCTTCCTCCCTATCCCCATAAGGTTATTCTTCATTGTCATAAAACAGTTCAGAAGATTAGTTTTAGTTATAGTAACCTTTCTGAGACCTACCGGAGCCCTTTCCGACAGCAATATTAGCTTAGGGATCAAAGGACTATTAATATGACCATAATTCCTTACAATGTACCTCTCCGTCAAGAGCTTCCTTCTGTACGATAGAGGAGGCTCCCTAGCCTCGGACAACAAGACCGCGATAGGCGTGGTCCTCATGACTCCCAGAGCCACCCTGAGAGCAGAGTATTGTTCTCTATCCAACATCCCCAGTACACTACTCGCTGCCGACCCAAAAAGCTGACACCCCCATTCCAAGTGTGCCCTAATCAAACCACGATATACAATCAGAGCCAGTGAAGGGGCCGAACCCCAACTAACCCTAGCAACCATCTTGAGGACATTTATTGCTCTACTCGCTCTAGCAGCTAACATTTTTATGTGTGGAATCCATGAAAGTTTATGATCCAATATCATGCCCAAGTACTTAACTTCAGACGAGCAGGGCACCAACAAATTATCAACTCTAATCTGAAATTCATTCACTTCCAATGGTTTTGGAGAAAAGTACGCAAGAACGCATTTTGAGGGTTCAATTATTAGTCCTCTGGCACGCAACCATCCCGATAGTGGCACAATTGTGGCCTGCAAGTCACTCTTCGCTTCCATTAATTCAGAGCCTCTAGAATATAGGAAAATGTCGTCAGCAAATTGCGTTGCCTTGACATTCGATGAAATCAGGCCTGTCAAGTCCAACAAATAAATGCTAAATAAGATGGGAGACAACACTCCACCCTGAGGGACTCCCACGCAGCTCATTCGCCCCTGCGTTAAATCGTCAAAGAACAACATTCTATACTCAGTAAGAAACGTTATGAAGTTGATTATACCAGAAGGAACACCGATCTGTTTTAACTTTTCGTTGAGAATACTGGGTCGCACATTATTAAATGCCCCCTTAATATCCAACGCAAGCGCGAGGGTAACCTTGCCCTGACTGAAACCCTGCAGAATATCTGTGCTAACCGCCGCTACACAATCCAATGAAGACCTACTCTTTCTGAATCCGTATTGAAAACCAGGTATCAAATTCCTAGACTCGACAAAATGTTCAAGTCGTCTATGCACGACTCTTTCCATAAGTTTTGCTACACAAGAGGTTAGCGAAATCGGTCTGTAACCCTTTCCGCCAGGTTTCGGGATGAAAATGACCCTAGTGTACTTCCACATCCGAGGAAATTCACCACTGCGAAAAAATCGGTTAAACAAATCTAGTAAGAAGAAATGAGCAACTGAAGGAAGGGCTCTAATCCATCCCAGTGTGATATAGTCCATGCCTGGAGCTGAATCAGACTTTCCCTTACTAAGTGCAGACCTAAATTCGTTAGTCGAAAAGGAATCATTGAGACCATGGGATCGATAGAAAATGGAACCCTTTCAATTCTTTCAAGCGCTACGTCCTCACGAATCAGCTCATTCTGCAAACGATTTCTGGTTTCCTCTGGAATGCCCGCTCTGTTTAACTGCCTACCCTGAGGAGTACTCTTCAACGCTTTAATCAGTGACCAAGCTCTTGCCAAACCAGTAGTCGGACTCAGTTGCTCGCACATATTCCTAAAAGATTCTCTTTTACTATTTCTGAGTACCCATTTGACCTCCTGGTCCACCTGTCTTGCTATCCGTTCGTTTTCAACCGTCTGATCCCTCCAAAATATCTTGGTAGCTTCTCTTCTCCTAGAGATAGCCTCTTCGCATTCTAAGGACCACCACACTGGTTTAACCTTACTTACTACTGACTTACGACATGGTAGAAAGGCTCCACACTTCTGAATAGAATCCATAACCAACTCAACAAAAGATTCGTAAACATCAACAGAAGGCACCTCTCTCTCAAGAAGACCTTTAAGAGAAGGGACCCCTTCTTCAATTATTGACCTGAACATCCCCCAATCCACACTTTCTGTGTTGAATCTTATTGCTGAAGGTATACAATATTTAATGTTACTCAGAATCTCAGCAGTGACCAAAACATGATCTGACCGAAAATTATGATCCGACACCTTAATCTCAAATAGATGCGCCTTTTCCGCCGAAGTAAAGATCAAATCAATATTGGACTGAGTTCGTTGATCCAGTGGACGAAAGGTATTCACCTGGTCGTTCAAAGTAACCATGCCCGATTCAGCAGCAGCTGCCGATAATCCCCTACCTCTGGCGTCCGCCCTTTGGGCTCCCCAGCTCTCGTGATGTGCGTTAAAATCCCCCATGATTATCGGAAGATTTTCCCCATTAACCTGATTAAAAATTCCCCTCCAATCCTCATCATCCAAATCCAGGTTAGGCCGACAATACAGCCCAAGTAGAGCCATTAATCCGGTATCAGTCTCTATAACCAAGGAAACAATATCCAGGTCATATGGCAGGTGGGGGGGGGAAGGATCCTTCTTTCCACCATTATTCCGTCCCTGACTAAAAATAGAACTCCCCCTCCTCTACTACCTCCACGATTATCCCTGAAGACCGAATAACCTCTAACAACAAAATGGATATCTCGTGTAAGCCACGTTTCCGTAATACAAACAACATCTATTTCATGCAGAAATAGCATGGCCTCAATTTCATTTTTCTTCTTCGGTACACTGTGAGCATTCCACAACCCCAACTTAAATTTCTTAGAAGGCATACTAACTGACTGGTGCCAGGCATCCTTACATAACTACGCCTGACTCACGTATCCATATCGACTCTCGGGTTGCGCTGAGCATTAGAAGCCGCTCCAGAAAACAAATTTGAAAGGAATCTGTTAGCTGACTCCCCTCGAGGGCCACTCCCGGACCCCCCCGGAGCATCAGCCAAATCACCTGGAGTGATTCCATCGCTTCCCCCTCTAACAACTCGAGTAGAAGGTCTAACGTTAGAAGCAGGGAAGTAGGGTTTAATAACCCCCCCCCCCAACTTTAAAAATTCCTCGGCCTCTTCGTAACCACATAAATTCTCCTGTCTGATCCTCATGACATCAAATTTAAATATATACAATGGACACTCTCTAGAAGATGAACTATGCGGCCCTCCGCAATTGGAACAAAGAGCGGTTCTAATCAAGTTCGTACATTCCTTTGTTTCGTGATATTCGGCGCAATGTTCACACCTCGATTTAGCACTCCTGCACTGCCTCCCAATGTGCCTAATTCTCTGGCATTTATAGCATCTAATGGGAAGAGGCAAAATAGGAGTGGCGGCAAAAGTGACATCAGCTATGAAAATCGAACCAGGAACTACCTTAGTAGCCAATGTCATCTCGACATTCTCAGAGGGGATCCTGATGCTATGGTCCGAACCGGGTACACTAGACTCCTGAGTTCTTCTACGAATCTCCAACACCTTCTGACGAAAATCAAGATCCAACAAACCAAAGATATCTGAGGCACTCAAACTCGAGTCAACCTCCCTAACCAGAATTTTTCTTTTATATAGAGATACGGGCACAAAGGCTCTATAACCCTTCTCCTTAAGTAGATCCGAGGTCACAAGAAGGTTGGCCTCTTGCCAACTCTCACAAAATATCTTCAACTGCTTGACTCCGTTCGGCATTACTCTGCGTTTGCCCGAAATAACTTTTCCCAACAAAATCCCAATTGCAAGTTTGTTTAACTTGCCGATGTTCAGAGTCCCTACTGATTCTAGTAGCACAATGAAAGGGGGAGAGGAGCATTCAGAGAATAGCTCCCCCTCCTCGGGATCCCCTCTTGACCAAACAAAACAACCCGGTGCGGAGGAAATCGCTCCGGGGGGCCCGGGTGAAGAGGTCGACATGGGATTCCCGTTGGAGGTCGATGCTGCATTACTCAATTCAGGATCCGACCCTACCTTGGAGGAATTTAATTCATTATTAGGAGAGCTCACTACATCTTGTACTGAGGACGACATTTGGGAAAATTCTCCGTTCGAAATCTCTTGAGGGACAAATACCGTCATAAGTATGTTTGACAAGAAGTCTTACTGGGGAAGGAGTTTGGTCCGGCTTATCCCTTGAAACACCAGGCCTAGGTTGATTTTTATTTTTATTTTTATGGAGCCAATTTTTGTCACAACTTCTGCCTCTACCACGATCACCCATTTGCTCCTTGTTATTCGACCACAAAACCCAAGTCTGAAAAGGAACACTCTGTAATAATAATAATAATAACCACACCAGTCCCCACAAATTAATTACAATTCAAAAACTGCCATAAAATACTAATTCAACATTAGAGCAATTCATTATCTTAGTAGATCTACTTAATAATATTGTTATTCAATTAACTTTATTTGTTCCTTTTGTTTTCCTCTAAAATAAAATAGCTATAATACCACCTCTTAATTGAGGTCAAGCAGAAGAAACTAATTCAAAAATCATTCCACAGCGTGAGCTGAAAAGCTGTCTAACTATAAGCCTTATTCTACTCGAACCTTGGTGCCAAAACACATTAAGTGCATTACAATAAATATAAAAGACACTCACCAGAAAATTTTTCCAATTCCCACACACAACAGGCGACTTGCTTACTTGTAACACATCTGCGAATTTATACTAGGACCAATACCTGTCAACAAGTGACTAGGTTAGAGAGGTTATAGAGGTTATGTTGTCTCCTGCCAGATTTGCATTAAACTCTCTCAAATCTGTCACAAATCCTTTAGTGATATTCACGGAGCTGTAGAGCTGCAAAACATATTTATTTATTTATTTAATTTAACTCAATACCGCCAATGTACCTTGCAGAAACAGACTTTAAATCTGCACGTGGGACATAGGGCCAAGACAAATTGACACTACGTTAGCGAAAGCCTCACAAAAATATAATTAATAAATACTCTTCTTTAAGCACCTTACTCACTACTGTTTTAAACATACTATTCAAACCACTGCAATGCACCAGAATGTAAACGTGCATAAATTAACAACGAAAGCAAGCAAGGGGCCACACTGTAAAACTCAGTTTGAAATATTAATAAAATCTCCAAAATATCCATATAATATATCACGAATAACTACCTGCAACACACTTAAGAGTTTTTACACAGTAATTTTCAAAGACAGCCTGGATTCCCCAGGATAATAAATCAGTTAACTGAACTTCAAAATGGGGTTATGTTGCCTCATACGAGAAAATACCTCTATTCGTTTTATTTGTTACATTTTAACTTCATGTTTCAATTAAAGAGATTTATCTTACTATTTACTTGAGAGTTCACAACGAACACAATTAATATTTAGCGTGAAAACTCTTTCACGCGACCAACTATTATAATTCTCGACTGACCACCATTAGGTTCTCCAAACTCACTCTCCAGCTTCCTTCTCACTCTATTACGCGCTCGTATATCGCTGCATTCATACGACACACTCTTGCCAACATAAATCTGGTTACACTAACCTAACACCTACGTTTAACCCTAGATAATACTATATTCAAATATATATCTGACACCTTTTTACCGGGATGGTCCTATTCTAACCGAATTTTTATTTTTAAAAGGAATTAAAGTACCAAATATCAAAAAATGTTTGAAAAATATTTAAAAACTTACTTTATAAGAGTCAAAACATAACCGGACAATAACTAGTTAAATGTGATAATAACCAAAAGAGGACAATGAATATCATTTGTTATTAATTGCAAGATAGTAGTTGTTCTCTATAATTTTTTATAAATTTTATCAAATTACATTAAAACAATTTAATTTACATAATATTATGATTGTTTTCTAGCATATAATTAAAAAATTATAGTTATATGTATAATTAATTCATCAAAATGTTCAAAAAACCATCACCACCTTTGTTGGAGATTTACTACTAAATTGACAAGATCCTTAAAAGCTGAAGACACAATTGAGGGTCCGGATTCCATAAGGTGTTACGCGTGACTTTCGTTGGCCCCTCGTTCAGTGAGTTCTCGCTGAACGCGGGGCCTACGTTAGTCACGCGTAACACCTTATGGAATCCGGACCCTCAATTATGGAAAATTTTTATAACTTTATTCGTAATGTGTCAAGGGATGATTTGTTTGCATTATTCGCCTAAGATTACCGTCAAGTGGGGCTATTTTGTGCGCAGTGGGGCTATTTTGTGCACATGAGGTTTTTAATGAATAAAATCTTTATATTCAGTTGCTTAGATTTGCTACTCGGTATAAATATTTTCTGATAACTAAACAATTGAGAGTACTAAATGAATTTACTTTATTCTTTATCAGAAATCAGAAAAAAAATCGTAAAGTCGTAAAAATCAAGCTGAAAATTTTCAAAGTTCTCAAAATTCTGTTCAGATCTCCGGAAGTTTAAAAGTGTTTCTAAAGGTACAGTACCGTCGGAAATTGTCAGTCCACCAATTTTTTAAGGTTTGAAAAACATCTTTAAACGTACAAAGTACAAATATTAAAATTTTTCTGTGTTTATTTCCTTAAAGTAGATAAAATTTTGAAGAAAATAAGGCCTGAGTGAAGAGATTTAGTCAATTTTCTTTGAAATGTGTTAAAAAGTGTGGAATTTTTAATGTTTTAGAAAAATTGAATTTACTCTCGAAATAATGTAGGTTTTTTAAAGTTTTTATGCTTGTTTCAAAGGAAATTTTCTGGAGAATAAGATTATTGCTTAGGCATTAATGTGCAATTTTTTTCCTAGCATATGCAAGGCTCGGAAGTTGGACCAAAAAATATAAAAAAATTATTGTTTATATCTTGATATCAAATACAGCTATATAAAATATACCAAGGTCATAATTGTCAATAACTTTCGAAAGGAAGTAATAAAATATATATATTGGAATTTTAAAAATTATTTTTATGTCAAAATAATGTCTTCAAAATTTTATAAATTTTTTGGTCCAACTTCCGAGCCTTGCATATGCTAGGAAAAAAATTGCACATTAATGCTTAAACAACAGTGTTATTCTCCAGTAAATTCTCTTTAAAACAAGCATAGGAACTTTAAAAAACCTTTATTATTTCAAGAGTAACTTCAATTTTTGTAAAACATTAAATATTTCACATTTTTTAACATATTTTAATGAAAAATTGACTAAATCACTTTACTCAGGCATTATTTTTCTCAAAATTTTATATACTTTAAGGAAATAAACACAGAAAAATTTTAATAATTATACTTTGTACGTTTAAAGACGTTTTTTAAACCTAAAAAAATAGGTGGACTGACAATTCCCGACGGTACTGTATTAATAATACTTGTTGACCAATTAGTTGTGATTATGTATACGTGATGCGTTAACTTTTTATTGCATATTTTAAGAAAAAAGTGTAAAAAACTGAAAAACCAGGATTTGGTTGGTTATTTTGTGCATCCTTTAAAATCAAGTTTTTTTTAATAATTTGTTTTGTAGTTAGTAAAAATTACTTTAGAATTTCGTTTTAAAACATTTTCGTCTTAGTTTTGTTATAAAAGACAAGAATTAAGCATAAAATCTCAGTTTTACAAATGGTCCCTTAAAAACCTTAAAAAAGTAACATTAATAATTACATGCTTTTCAAGTTAGTTTTGAAACTTTTTCTCTTAAAATAACTCAAAAAGTGTAATAGAAGTTATTTTAAGTAAAATTTTCTTAAAGAAATAACTTTTTTTGTAAATCTACATTTTTGTGAAATTTTAGTGTTTTACATTCAAATTAGTTAAACAATTCCTAGAAAAAAAAATTTTCTGGCTTTGTTTTCCTTTATTGTACTCTAGAATATCTAGAAATAATACTTTATGCAGCAAAAGCGTTCAAAAAAATTTTTTACACAACTTTATAAATAAGCAAACTTTGATGCACAAAATAGCCCCACCATGGGGTTTATTTTGTGCACAACTTTGAGTGGTTTTGTGCACAAAATAGCCCCACTTGACGGTATATAGAATTAATATTCGCAAATGAAACTGCAAATTATTTGGACAATTCTTTAATATTCTTGAAAATTTTGTAAGGTGGGCAATCACTATACGGGGGGCAACAACTGTACCGTTTACCCCTAACACACTTTTATATTTACATGATTAATAAAGGTAATTTTTATATTAATGATAAAAGTAAAAAAAAATTGTACTTTAGGATAAAAAAATTTCATTTTTCTTTAACCTAAAAATAGTTAAAAATAACTTTTAAATTAAAAAGAAAAATATGCTATTTTTTATATCGCCTATATGAGAAATACATTCAAGAGATGATCCTATGTGGGATTCTATATAGAAAAGTGCAAAGGATCCTATGTGGGATAGTACGTAGGATGGACATGAAATCCTATATGGATCATAGGATACATAGGATCATGGATACACAGGATCCCATATGAGATACTGCATAGGATTTCCCATATGCGAATTATATATGTGGGGCGATAAGTGGAGTAGAGTGGATCGATTCCGGACTTTTTTTAAATCGAGATTTCTAATAGTGCGGAAAAGTTGCCTTAGTACTTCCTGATTCCAAAGCAATTTTTCGTTTTGAGATCGGACTGCATCTTCAACCCCAACTGCGGCCTTGAAATTTCGGAAACTTGCCTAAAATCGTGAATTGTCTACCTAGCGCCTGAAATACGCCTCACATGGCAAAATCTTTAAAACAAAAGTTGTTTGTCGCTTCATTAGCTACCGAAGTGGTATACAGAGTGTCCGAGGCGAGGGTGTACATATTAAGAGGTGATAATCTTTGATCAAAAACAATACGAAAAGTGTTTTGCAGTTTTTGAAACTTCGCAATAGTTAAGGCCAGGTTCCTCCAAACAATTTTCAAAAAATCTAAAAAAATTTTCACCCGTAAATTGCTAGAAAATACTCTTAGAAATAATATAGAATTAGTCCCGAAGATCCGCACGACCGAGAAGTAGATATACAAGAGGGGAGAGCGGTGCGCGCTTAGCGATAAATCCGGCCGCTCGAGCGGCCACAGAAGCGTCTAAAGATTACAGGATTGCTGCAAGAAATGCAAAAATTCTTGAAAATGACACCTTTGACGACCAGGAAGAAGTTCTGTACGCAGCAGGATTGGATACATGTGTAAAATTCACTTTTTTTTACGATTTTTCACGAACAAAAACTTTAATCGGTTTTTTCTCAAAATCACGTTTTTCTCGAAACAACGTTTTTTGAACTGGGTGTCACTCTTATTTAGAAACTATTGCACTTATCAATATGAACCAAACGTCATTTTTCTCTTCAAATGTCTCTCTATGGTGTGAACTAGAACCAAAAATATTCATCATTATTTAAAAAAGTTATAAACAATTAAAAGTGAAAAAAAGGGTTAAAAACTGAAAAGTTCCGCCATTTTGTTTTTTTTTTGGTCAAAATATTTCATTCTAGTTCACACCATAGCCAATGTCATTCAGAATAAGAAACCATTTTGATTTTTGCTTTCAATTGAATGGATTTAGAGATATCGTGACACCCACCAACAAAAGGGATTTTTTTGAACAGCCATTTTCGGTGTCGCCATTTTGAAAAAAAATAATAATAATTTTTTTCAATTAGTATTTTTATGTGTCTTTGTATATAAAAAAAGTTTGATTAAAAAAATTTTTTTGTAATATCAATAAAATATGTTTGAAAAAAAACACATTTTTTGGAGGAACCTGGTCTTAACGAGTTATAAGAAAAACAATTTTGACCAATAAGGAAGGTTTCTTGACATTTCGGGTGTTGTTAATCAAATGTGGGTCCATCCTCCCTAAAACTATACTCCCTGTGGCGAGCCCGAGCTCTCGAAAACTGACCTGCAATTGGTTCTGCTCCACGAAAAATTTTTCTTCGCAAGTATCTTGATATTATGAAAAAAAGTGTGGTTTAAAGGAGGGTGTACCACACTTGACAAACAACACCTCCTGATGCCCGAAATGTCAAGAAATCTTCCTCATTGGTCAAAATTGTTTTTCTCATAACTCATTAACTATTGCAAATTTTCAAAAACTACAAAGGACTTTTCGTCTTGTTTTTTATCAAAGATTATCACCTCTTAATATGTACACCCTCGCCTTGGACACCCTGTATATGATCATGGACGTAGGACGAACAGTTCCCGAGATACGAGCGAAAAGTGTACCGTAGCGCAAGGTCAAAATTGTTGCAGCCCTCAGCTAACCTGTGTTGGTTGCCCAGAACCCACTTCGCGGAGGTGGTTGCACTTTGCGTTCCTCCCAAGCCCAACCCAACCAACCGACCATATGCCAGGCTTGTTTTAGTCTGAATCTGTATCAAATTTATTGATAAAATAAGATTTTGTAGTAAACTTTGTCAGTTGTCTAGATTTCAGTGTAGAGCGTATAAAACGATCACGAGGCTGGTGGCCAATAACTTTAGAAGATGCTATTAGAAGATACTCTTGACTGACACGGTGTGAGAAGGGAATTCACTAAATTTCCATATCTCTGCAGTGTCTCCCAACAACCCTTTTATAAGCTCTACGTTAGAAACTGAACGAAGAACTGGTTAATCATATCGTAATAATTATTAGCTTTGAGATTCAGCTTTGGCACTTTATTACATTTAACCCATCCATTTACAGTGTCAGACTCTGCTTTTCTGTCTGCCAGAAGACGGTCAAGGGACAACTTTTCTGATGGTGACTCCACAATAGGGATCTATGAACGTCGACGTTGATGGCAAAGCGTCGATGTCGACGCTTTGGTTAGTGATTCTCAACTATTTGGGAAAAGTCATGTTGTCAGCTGCGATCAGTTAACTGTCGAAATGGTGGAACATGGAACATAAGCCAATTGCAACTTTTTCCCAAATAGTTGAGAACCACCAACCAAAGTGTCGACATCGACGCTGTGCCATCAACGTCGACGTTCATAGATCCCTATTGTGAAGTCACCATGACTTCTACCCCTTCGTCAGTCATCATACTAAGGAAAATTTTTTTATGAAAGAGCAAAGAAAGCATTCTATTGAATGGATGAATCGAAAACCTTTTCTTTTTACTCACCATTGTGGTTCTCAATAAGATTCCGCAGTTCAATCAAAGATGGCTCGCACCATCTCTTTGCTGCAATGCAAAGGTCGAGATACTTACTTACTAAACTGCGCAAGGTTGTCCATTCATCCATTCAACATAATGCTTTCATTGCTCTTCCAGAAAACACTCTTCTTAGTATGATGACTGTCGAACGGGTAGAAGTCAGAAAATTGGCCCGTGACAGTCTTCTGGCAGCCAGAGAAACAGAGACTGACACCGTAAATATATAAGTTAGATGTAATAAAGTGCCAAAGCTGAATTTTAAAGCTAATAATTATTACGATATGATTAACTGGAAGACTATTACCTTGACTCTTCCACCATTTCTTCGTTCAGTTTCTAACGAAGAGCTCATAAAAGAGTTGTCGGGAGACATTGCAGAGATATGGAAATTTAGTGAATTCCCCTCTCACACCTTGGCAGTCGAGAGAATCGTCAAACTGGTGACAGAGGCATCTTCTAAAGTTATTAGCCCCCAGTCTCGTGATCGTTTTATACGCTCTACACTGAAATCCAGGCAACAACTAAGAAAGTTTAGAACAAAATCTTATTTTATCAATAAATTTGATACAGATTCAGACTAAAACAAGCCTGACATATGGTCCGTTGGTTGGGCTTGGGAGGAACCCGAAGTGCAGCCACCTCCACGTGGTGGGTTTTGAGTAACCAACACAGGCTAGCTGAGAGCTACAACAATTTTCACCTTGCGCTGCGGCACGCCGCCTTTTCGCTCGTATCTCGGAAACGGTTCGTCCTGCGACCATAATCATATATACCATTTCGGCAGCTAATGACGCGAACAACTTTTGTTTTGTACATTTTGCTATGAGAGGCGTATTTCAAACGCTAGGTAGTCAATTCACGATTTTAGGCAAATTTCCGAAACTTCAAGGTCGGAATTGGGGTTGAAGATGCAGTCCGATCTCAAAACGAAAAATTGCATTGGAATCAGGAAGTACTAAGGCAACTTTTCCGCACTATTAGAAATCTCGAATCGAAAGAGGTCCGGAATCGACCCACACTACTCCCCATAAGGGTATGCCAACACCACCTGCCATAGCAGGCTTAGGGCCAGTTCGACCAACTTGCATGAAGTCAAGTAAATTTGCACTTACTTAAAGTCCGAGACCTTCACCCTACTTACTAGCTCTTAGCTTTCCCGAAGCTTTACCGACAGTCATTTCATCCGGCCCTTCTAATTACACCAGACCAGACTACTTTGGTGTTGCGAAGAGTTTTCAGTCAGGATCAGGCCAGCAGAAGCTCATCATCCTACCATTTTCACACACCGACACGTCAGGCACTGATTCCTTAACGTCATTCTTACGTCAGGCTCAAGCCTCCTTCAGCGTCTAACCCAAGCATTAGGCCAACCACTGTCACCACGAGTCCGACCTCAAATGACCGAGAGAAGACTTACGTCTTCCGGGCCACCCGGTCTCCCATGGTACCGATTAGACCCAGGTACGGGTACCTAGGTTGAAAGCCATACCCACTTTCGTTTTCAGGGTTTACTCTACAACTTGCAGTGCGCACTTCCCCGCGGCCCTACAAGAGACGAACGAAGAGAACCATTCGCAAGCTATTGATCGGGTCCTAACACGGCAAGAGTACACACCGCGACGTCCGTTAACCATTAGCCTATTGATTTCTTTACTTTGACATCAGGCAGCCTTTTAAGACGTTGAATTCTTGGTTGGCGACTGTATAAACAGCAACCAGGAGCGTGTCCTAAAGTCGTTCAGGTCGTTTTCCCAGAGTCTCCGATACACCACGCGGAGACGCTCGCTACAGCACGAATTGAAATGCCCAGTTGCTAATCACAGAGACGCCTCAGCGGACTGAGGCTAACCTCTTCACAGATGTCAACAAGTAGCTACGCACTTGCTGGTTCAGCCACCTGCAGTGCAGGGCCCAAGCGGTACCACGAGGAGGTACAGCAAGCACTTGAACAACAGAGGCTATGTATTCGCTTAATGTTCCTGTCAAAATCTTGACGGATTCACTCACGATCCTCCGTTAGAGCTTTTGCCGCTCAACAACGAGGATGTGTAAGCATTTAGTGAAAGGCCCCGAGAAACAAGTTTCAAGAGAATCCGATCGATTATTGATTTTGCGTCCACAATATTAAATCCGACATTTTGAATTTTAAAAATCAAATTTCAGATTCGTAATCAGCGATCCCAAAAATCCCCGAGTAACAAGTTTTAAGCCATTTCAATAAATTTTTATATATTCGTCCGTCATATTGAATCCGCCATTTGGAATTTTGAAAATCGGATTTCAGATTCGTAATCAGCGATCCCAAAAATCCCCGAGTAACAAGTTTTAAGAGATTTTAATAAATTTTTGTATATTCGTCCGACATATTGGATCCGCCATTTTGAATTTTGAAAATCGGGCTACAGATTCCTAATCAGCAACCCCAAAAATCCCCGAGTAACAAGTTTCACGCCATTTCAATAAATTTTTATAAACTCGTCCGCCATATTGGATCCGACATTTTGAATTTTGAAAATCGGACTTCAGATTCGTAATCAGCAACCCCAAAAATCCACGAGTAACAAATTTCACGCGATTTCAATAAATTTTTATAAACTCGTACGCCATATTGGATCCGACATTTTGAATTTCGAAAATCGGACTTCAGATTCGTAATCAGCGATCCCAAAAACCCCCGAGTAACAAGTTTTAAGTGAATTCAAGGAATTCCCAAAATTTTGTCCACAATCTTGGATCCGTCATTTTGAATTTTTCGAAAATGACGTCAGTTTCGTAATCAGCGACCTCGAAACCCTTTTTACTGAAATTGGCATTTTGTTATTTAAAAAACTTTTCTTAAAAATGGATTTCTTACAAAAAAAAGTCATTTTTTAAATATTTTGTATTGTTTATAACAGGGGCAAAATTTCTGTACCGATCCAACTAAAAAAAAAATTTCCTCCGATTGGGCTAAAACTTGCCCTAAGTTTAGGTCTATGCATGAGTACATTAGCCACCAAGTATTACTAAATTTCATCATTAACTGTGTAGTGGGGAGAGGGGGTTAAGTTTTTGATGAATGGTGGGTGGACTAGTTTTTCATCACTCGTAACTTTTATACGGTCAATCGCACAAATTTTTGACCTATATACTTTTGAAAAGGTTTTTTCTGCTCTTTCAAACGGTAAAAAAATTTTTTTCGAAAATTAAAAATTTGACCCTTTTTTTTAAAAATTAAAAATATTTTTGACTTTTTTTTCAAAATCAACATTTTTTTTTCATTTTTTATTTTTTGAAAATAAAGTTTAAAATGTGTACTTTGAGTATACCAAGTATGAAAAGGTCCTTTTTTTGTTTTCGAGATATTAAATAATGAATTTTTAAAAATTATATAAAAAAAAGTAATAATTCTTTAAAAAAGTAAATTTAGAATTAATATGAATTTTTATTCTAAAGACAATAAAAATTTACATCCAACAAAACCCAAATATATAACATTTTGCATAAAAAGTATTAAATAAAAAAAATTTAAATAATTATTAATAAAAAGTTAATTATGACATTCTTAGCTTCCAAATAAAAAAAATCATAAGGTCAATTCTCTTTTTATTGTATGACTTATTTATCTGTTTATTTATTTATGTGGATGTTTTTTTATTTATATGTTTAAGAAAAATATCAAAAAGTACCTACCTATATTTTTACACTCGCTAGTAAAAAGAAATTAAGGAAAATAGCTATCCGTGTACTTTAAGTAGGATCACAGTTTATATCCCCTTTGTCCACAAAATTGTTTTCGTTTTTTTTTGTCTTTAAGAATATAGTAGAATATTGTAGTACTGCTATCTGCATTTTACAGGGTTTAGACTGTCATGTGAGTTATTTCAATGCCTGCATTACAGCTGTGTAATATGTAAATGTGTTAATATGTTAATTTTAACTTTTGTTAAAAATATGATTCGTATTTTATGTTGTAACTGTGTAATGAGTTGTATGATAATATTTTCCATATGTGTAATTAGATTTAAATGATTGAGCTTGTTTTACTTAGTTTTTTTTATTGGTTTTGTTTGATTTCGTTGTTTTTGAAACCTTTGTATTAGATTTGACTGCTTTTGGATTTTTTCTTCTTTTTCTTGGAGTTTTGTTTAACGTTTTCGGAAAAAAGTCACTTTCCATCGCAGATGAGAATTTTTTTAGTTGAATTCTACCATCTTCTTGTGGTATATAGGAATGGTATTGAGAACTACCAGTTATTGTTACTGCACTATCGAATCTGCATTTCAACATTTGGGTAGTTGAAGCAAGAGTCTCTTTACTTTTAAAAAAAATGTGAGTTTCTTTGCAGTTTTTCTTTGCCCAGTTAAATAGATTTTCTGCATTAAGAATGTGTTCTTTTGCAGAGGCTTGGAGACTTGCACGAGCAGCTCCTCTTTTTATATTAGCTACTACGCCATCACAAGCACCTTTACCATGGGCAGTGGCATGATAATGCCATTCTGCAGGAACTCCAAAATCTTGTGTATGAGCTAGAAGATTAGCAAAAGAATATTTATTCTTAAAATGCTGCTTTGCTCCGTCTGTAAAGTAAAAAACTTTTTTTACTTCAAAATTTTCTTTCAAATAGTTCATGATGACAGTCTGATATTTATATACACTCGCAGTGTCATGTGACAAATTGTCCGAAATAATAGCCATGCTTTTATGTAACAAATTATCTTCTACTTTATAGTATATGACTACTGTAAAGATGGTAGCTTGATTGTTGTTCCAGTGAAAAGCTTGGGCAGCGTTTTGAACAATAAAGGCATAATTTTCAGCGAAATCACATGAAATGACAAACTCACCTGGCACTAATTTTTCCTTTAGATTTTTATAAAAAGATGCTTGCTCTCTGGCAATAAAATCATGTACTTTCAACTTATTTAAGAGTTCACATAAATCTTCTGTAAATTCATCAACATTTAGTACGAGTGTTTTTAAACTGTATCTGTCGGTCTGCATCCAAATTTCACATTTTACCTCTTCAACACAATCTTTATCAAAAGCTTTAATTAAAATCTCTCTTAAAACATTTGTACCTGGACATAGTCCACAATCTCCTAAGTAACAAGAAGTACTCGGAATAGGACAAATTATAGCTTTTATGGAATCATGATAATCAGCTAATTGTAATTAATGGTCTTTAGTTAAATGTTCAATATCAATTTCATTTAGCATTAATTTCACATTTTCGTGATACGTGCAAACACAAACAGTGTGTGTTCCACTACTTCCAGCCAACACACAATGGGTAGGCCTAAGTTGGGAAAATTTTGATAAACTTATTTGGACGTTCTTATGTTCTGATTTAAATTGCTCATACAGTTCATTTAAATTGCATAATAAAAGCCTTTTTTGTACATGTTGACGAGTTCCATCTGCATTTTTGACAGATATGAAGTCCTTCATGCCAGGCATCATGCGACTGATATCATCACGATTGTAAAAATCTTTAACTAAATTCACTGTTTCAGTCGATATTGGATTTCCTTTTTTTGGTTTTGGAAAAGCCAAAATACCATGATTAGCTACTTCATCTTTTACATTTCTTGCATGTCTATCGGAAACGTTAAATTCTGTCATTATCTTATTACGACTCCAAGATTTTGGTAAAAGTGTTAGAAGCTGAAATTTTTCTGCTGAATTGTCTGAGTTCTCAAATTTTTCCTTAATTTGATCAAAGATTTCTACACACGATTTGTGATGTTCATAATCGTCATCAGAACATTTAGACTTAGTTATTCTATTTGGAGTTAAAACAAAGTCATTATCATTTGTCCGATCATCATATTCTTCAATAAATCCACCAGGTTTTTCAAGATCTATTTCACTTACTTCATTTTCCTGTGCTTCAATATATGAGCTTGAAGGTTTTTCAACTGTTGTTGAAGTCTTCATCTCTTCTTTTAAATCAAAATTGCATTTCAAGCAAATTTTTGCTCCTGGTGGAAAAGAGTATCTACTTTGTACACTCCCAGCTACGGGACGTAATGCTCTATTTGGATGGCTTTTTCTTTTAAAGGGATTAAGGCATCTATTATAACAAACTTTTAATGGCTTACTAGGAACCATGTTTGATTAAAATACCAATAAACGAATGAAAAATATTTTATTAAATAAAACGATTGTTAGAAAATATTAAATTTACTTACGCTATATGTTAGCAAACGATATAAAAAGAGAGATTCACAAACCTGCGTTTAATGTATTTAAAACTCGAATTTAAAAGATCTAATATCTGACAGAAAACTTATTCCAACAATACAAAAATATTATTAGTTTTTTAAAAGTATATAATACGAAAAAGAAACCAAGATAATTTGTACAAACCTGAAAACGTATCCTTATAGAATAAAAAACTTGAATATTAAGCTCTTATATAAAATATAATACGCATCTGTACTGTGAGAAATAGAAAAGTTGGCCACCCTGTGGCAACTTTTGATACTACTTTAAATAGGCGCCAAAATTTGAACTATTCTAAGCAAAGGATACATTATTAGACAAAACAAGATTATTTTATTACAACAGACAAAGTATTTTAATACTTCTATAATTGAAATAAAAAAAGAAGACAGCAGTACTACAATATTCTACTATATTCTTAAAGACAAAAAAAAACGAGAACAATTTTGTGGACAAAGGGGATATAAACTGTGATCCTACTTAAAGTACACGGATAGCTATTTTCCTTAATTTCTTTTTACTAGCGAGTGTAAAAATATAGGTAGGTACTTTTTGATATTTTTCTTAAACATATAAATAAAAAAACATCCACATAAATAAATAAACAGATAAATAAGTCATACAATAAAAAGAGAATTGACCTTATGATTTTTTTTATTTGGAAGCTAAGAATGTCATAATTAACTTTTTATTAATAATTATTTAAATTTTTTTTATTTAATACTTTTTATGCAAAATGTTATATATTTGGGTTTTGTTGGATGTAAATTTTTATTGTCTTTAGAATAAAAATTCATATTAATTCTAAATTTACTTTTTTAAAGAATTATTACTTTTTTTTATATAATTTTTAAAAATTCATTATTTAATATCTCGAAAACAAAAAAAGGACCTTTTCATACTTGGTATACTCAAAGTACACATTTTAAACTTTATTTTCAAAAAATAAAAAATGAAAAAAAAATGTTGATTTTGAAAAAAAAGTCAAAAATATTTTTGATTTTTAAAAAAAAGGGTCAAATTTTTAATTTTCGAAAAAAATTTTTTTACCGTTTGAAAGAGCAGAAAAAACCCTTTCAAAAGTATATAGGTCAAAAATTTGTGCGATTGACCGTATAAAAGTTACGAGTGATGAAAAACTAGTCCACCCACCATTCATCAAAAACTTAACCCCCCCTCCCCACTACACAGTTAATGATGAAATTTAGTAATACTTGGTGGCTAATGTACTCATGCATAGACCTAAACTTAGGGCAAGTTTCAGCCCAATCGGAGGAAATTTTTTTTTTAGTTGGATCGGTACAGAAATTTCGCCCCAACAATATTTTATTATTAATATCAACAATTAATTGTGATTTTCATGTTCACGCATGACTTCTGTATAACACGTGAGAAAGCAGAATTTTTTAAATATCTTAATTCAACTTTTATAGATGCAAATGTCTTAGAAAATAGGTGGTCAGTGGGACTGATCACTGTACATGTAACGATTAAGACAGCCTTTGCTGAATTTATAAATTTTTGTTTTACTTCAAACGGTGCAAAAAAATATTTAAAACTTCAAATTTGCATAAAAACGTTAAGTAAAAAATAAAATAAAATAAAGTAAAATAAAAATAACGTTAAAAAATACGTTAAGTAATGATTAATTTAAAAATGTTAATTTAAAATTATTGCAGATTCATCATGATTAAGATAGTATTTTTCACATAAACATTTATATAGCAGGGCTTGATGAATTTAAGACAAGTCTTTATTTAGACTGAGAGAAACGGATAGTAACATTTTGATCTTAACAAGGTTATGGTATACGGTACTATAATTATGCTACTGGCTACCATCAAAGATATTACTAAAATATTGTTATTCTAGCCGGTACTATCAAGATGTTACTCCATATAATCTTGGTGTTAGCTGTTACTATTTACATAGCTGTCCGTATTTGTAACATTAATTACCATGAACATCATTATGTTACTAATTACTATCATTTTCTCTCTGTGTAAGATGCTATTTTTACTGTGAACATTCCAGAACAGGAAGCATAACCCATTAATTTTTTTTTAATTCCTTATTGCGTAAAGGTTCAACCCATACGTGCACGCATTTTTCTATGTAATATAAGTTATTGGAACTTGGTACTTAAGGTTTTTCTGGTTGCAAATTACGAATATGAAGTTAATGTCAAAAAATTCAAAATGATGGACCCAGGCCCTCCAAGCTCCAATGCATTTCGTTACGCCAAAGTTTCTTGAGCTATTTAGGGTAACTAACCGCCGAGGGCAGCACCTGTTGTCACCACTACATACAAATGTTTCTGTCAGTGATGTTCCTTGTGTAATTGTGTACGTGCGCTAATGTGCTACTAGCCGGCAATTTTAATAAATATAGGAAAATAGTTGTTTTATTTATTGAATAAATAATGAGTAAATGTATAATTAATAAGTTTTAAATCTAAAGGAAGAGACCGTCTTAGGTGCATAGCTGCTGCGGGAAATGATTCCCTTTTAATAATCCCACTTCATAAGATCTCTATGAAAACGATAAAAAGTGCCCTTATTAACACCACAAGAAGTAACAGCACATTTCCTGCTTATTTTCATTTATATTCACACTGCAAAAACATGAGTGCAAAAACATTTAATTTAATAATATTAAATTAAATTTGAGGTTAGGTAAAACCGACTTTCAGAATCTTTGTATATATGAAGGTCATTTTACTAACCAATACTAAAAATATTCCAAAATTTAAAGAACACTATTAATTTACACTGTACTTTATTATTAATATAAATCATTAAACATTAATAACAACTTTAAAAGAATGTGTACTAAACACAAAACTATATTTATTACAAATTATTGTAATGATGTAACTTATTATACATATACCTAAAAGAAATAAAATAAAAAGATTTAAAACATATTAATTATACATTTACTCATTATTTATTCAATAAATAAAACAACTATTTTCCTATATTTATTAAAATTGCCGGCTAGTAGCACATTAGCGCACGTACACAATTACACAAGGAACATCACTGACCGGGACATTTGTATGTAGTGGTGACAACAGGTGCTGCCCTCGGCGGTTAGTTACCCTAAATAGCTCAAGAAACTTTGGCGTAACGAAATGCATTGGAGCTTGGAGGGCCTGGATGGACCTAAAGGGGCGGACATAGAAAACAACAAAATGATCAATTTCATTGAAAGTGGATTACAGGGTGTTTTCCAGCTCGCTGATTTCAAATCTCACTTAATTTTTGAAAAAATGTCCATTTCATGGACACTTTGCTTCCATATAAGCAAAATAATTTGATTAATAATATCAAAGTTAATTGGAGAGATTGGTAAGAAAAAGAATATTAAATGCAAAAAAAATTAAATAATATTAATTATCTTGTGATTTTTTGATCAATTATAAAATTTACATAAATCAATCTATTCGTTTTCAGATAAGGAATATGTCCCTATGAATCGATTTCGAATATTTTTCAAAAATCTATAATATTGATCTCATAACTTTCTCTATCAGGAAGCAAAATTAATCACTTTATTTAAAAATTGCTTCTACAGTGAAAAACTTTTAGACAGCCGCTGCGCCATAGAATGCGCAACTGCTGTCTGTTTACTATGTAACACTGCTGCCCAACTTCGGGACGTCTGCTATCTAACTTTGGGGCTTCTGGTGTCCAGTAGAGACGCACGAGCTGTCTAGGCATCGCCTGTTCATGTTTATTGGGTAGGAGCTGCCCAAAAAATGGACTGCTGGAGTCCAGAAAATGAGCAGCTGTTACACATAACCTATAGTGCAACCGCTGTACTATATGTTACTACGCCTCGTGTACAACATTTTTTCCCGTGTAAGGGTCTTCATGATTGCAGATTATGATTCTGAAATCATTAAAAACAAAATCAAAATGACAGATCCTAGATCGCAGCCATAAAAAATAAAATACTGATCAATTATGTTCCAATACAGTAAGCTAATTTTTTGAAGGTGCAACATGCAATTATGCTCATTTAAATAAAGATGTTGTGAAAATTCTAAGTAAATAAAGTTTTGTAAAGTTACATTATCCAATTCTTTTTATAATTGACAAATAAGAGATTTTCATATTTATCCGTCAACATTTTTTTCAATAAACTTTTTATAATGAAGTAAAAAAAAGAAAAGTTCACGCTCGCCTGGGTGCGCGCTAATTTTGCTAGTGTTATGTCCATAACCTATATTAAAATATTATATATCTTTATTATGTCATTTCTTGTAAACCATATTAAATCATAACATGTTTAACCTTCTAATGGTACAATATAGAAAATCATTTAGTACCTGTATACATAAAAATTACTTTGAGAAAGAGAAATAACAGTCTCACATACTAAAATCATAAAGGACCGGTAAAGCGAGGGCCTTACAAATCATAGTAAGAAGAACGCATCGGATAAATAATTATCGATAACAGCCACAAGTTACATAGTGCGCGATGACCTACATTCGAAGTAATGCGGAACCTGCGTTTGGACTAAAGGAAGGGATAATGTACACACCAAGCGTACATCTTAGAACTACGGAAGGGGATTTGATACACAAAATGTGCTAAAGGCGGAGATTGATATGCAATCATTCTAAAGGAAGGAATAATGTACACACCAAGCGTACATCTTAGAACTACGGAAGGGGATTTGATACACAAAATGTGCTAAAGGCGGAGATTGATATGCAATCATTCTAAAGGAAGGGATAATGTACACACCAAGCGTACATCTTAGAACTACAGAAGGGGATTTGGTACACAAAATGTGCTGAAGACGGAAATTGATATACAATCATTCTGAAGGAAGGGATAAAGTACACACCAAGCGTGCATCCCAGAACTACTGGAAGGGGTAATGTACACACCAAGCGTACATCTCAGAACTACTGGAAGGGGTAATGTACACACCAAGTGTACATTTCAGAACTACTGGAAGGGATTTTGATACACATTTAGTGTGCATTTTTTGACTATAAAAGAAAACTAGATCAACTCAAGAGGCAGTCTTATTCAATCATCAGTCGTCAATCAGTTATCAATCTTAAGTCTTGCTTCAACCAGTTGTCTTATTCAACGACCAAGTCCTCATATATTCTTCGAGTCAGTTATACTGTAAATCGCATCGAATCAGTGATTGATTATCATCAGTAAAATAGTCATCAAGCTAATCTTGTGTAGTGAAATCTAAGTTCATTTGAACTATAAAACCGAAGGACAGTGACCCTTCATAGACCTTTCATAAACTTCCAGTGTGAAACAATTTACCTCAAACACCAGTTCCAATCTTACGTCAACAACTCCCCTGAGCCAACAAATCTTGTCAACAGATACTAGACCTACGCCATCATCGTCTACACGAAGATCACTATCTCTACTATTCCCACCCAGGATTAGGATCTTCAAGAATTCAACACTTTCCAAGAAGTGTTTTCTCTCTCTCAAAAGTAAGATATAATCATTAAAGACTCATTGTAAGATTTTCTCTTTTACCAAAAAATTAAATACATTCAATTTAACCTTAGTATGCTCATTGACTTATCCTCATCCCAAATCAGATTTCCACCGAACCTGATTTAAAACGAGGAGTCTAGGTAAGATTTTGAAGGATATCTACTTCTGACGTAACACTAGTCACTTTATATTTAGTATATTTGTAACGTGGATTAATTGAACTTATTATCAATGCAAGTTCACATTGACTGAAATTTGAGGAAATTAAAATTGCTATAAATTTGAAATTTGTGAACGTTTTAAGAAGGTGAAATATAGTTTAAATATTTGAAAGAAAAAAACATCTATTGACAAATGTCAAATGTGGATAGAATGGATGAATGAATGAATTAATTAATTAAACCTGTAAATTATATCTAATTGGAGCCCAATTTTCCTTTTTGACCCAGATAAAAAGTTACGCTTCCCAGTTACGCCACTGTGCATTAAACGACGTCTTCAACATTATTCTCATTGCTTCCAAAGTAAAAATGTTTGATTTAATAAGATAATTTTATTCTTTTAATTACAAACAATCAACAGGGTGGTGGCCACAGTGTCAGAGAAGTCAGGGAGAAATCAGGGGGAAAAAAATTTGTCAGGGAAATTTCAGGAAAAATATATTTTTGTCAGTGAAATTTTCTCTCTTACATTGAAAACAGTGAAATTTCACTTGGATAAGAATTGAGCGTTTCTATATTCGTTTAAGTCGTTTAAAATAGCCTATGCAAAAGATTATATTAAGTATGGCGTATAATTATGACGTATTTCTGAGCTGATTTCATATTTACGAAAGAAACATCAAATTACATGTTACGTTAAAATATACTTATATTAATATTAATTATAATATAACATAATATCATATTTAATTTTAAATTGTTTTCTAGTCTCTTTTAAACTGTTATATAATTTTTTAGCATGGTTAAAAAAATCCTGATGCTAATGCTATTCGTCAAGAAGCGTTTTGCACTTTTTGCAACGTTGGTCTTCGAGAACTCAAGACAGATCTTCAAACACATTGAAATACAGAAAAACATCGTCGATTTGCAGAATCTTTTAAAAAGCAGAAAAATTTGTCTGCTGTTGGAATAAAGTGCATTGGAGATTCTGTTAAATCAGCGGAAATGACGTTATCTGTCTTTATCGCCCTGCACTGTACAGTAAAAAGTATTAACCATTTAGAAGAAATAATAAAAAAACTTGGGAAGAAAAGTGAACTTGAAATTACTCGAATACATCGAACAAAATGCTCTCGACTCCTAACAAACGTTATATCGCCATCATTGTTAAATTCGCTTGTTGAAGACATCGGTAATACTTCTTACTCTTTAATTGTTGATAAATCAACAGAAGTTACAGGACAAAAACTTTTAGCAATTTGTGTAAGATATTTTAGTTTAAAACAAGGAACTATCATAACTGATTTCTTAGGTTTCATGGCCGTTATTACTGCTTCAGCTCAAAATATATATGATCAGCTTACATCTTATTAGAAAAGCATTAAACTTTCTCTGAAAAACCTTATAGTAATTGGAGTTGACAATATAAATACTATGGTCAGACCACATAATTCCTTATTTACTTTGCTGAGAGACAATGTTCCTTTACCCAATTTAATTCTAATTCGATGTCTTTGCCATTTATTGAATTTATCTGCTTCTGTCGCATCTGATGTTTTACTATCAAGTTTGGAATTTTTAATAAGAGAATCACGAAGATGGTTTGCATTTAGTTGTAAGCAAATGGAAGAGTATAAAGAGATATTTAATTTGATTAATGATAATAATAAGAAAATGTTAGCTTTGATACAACTATCTGACACTCGTTGGCTTGCTTTTAAAGGAGCTGTAGTTCGTGTATTATATCAATAGCTGAAGTTAAAAACTCATTTTTAAATAATTGCTTCTAACTAAAAGGAGAAATACTATACAGCAAGACAATTAGCTTTGATTTATGATGATCCTGTAAACAAACTTTATTTGTATTTTTTAAAATCAATTTTAAAAGATGTAAACGGGAGAAACTTTATTTTCCAGAGTAGTGAAAAAGATATTTATACT
Source organism: Ganaspis brasiliensis (assembly GCA_037103525.1). Classification (NCBI taxonomy): domain Eukaryota; kingdom Metazoa; phylum Arthropoda; class Insecta; order Hymenoptera; family Figitidae; genus Ganaspis; species Ganaspis brasiliensis. Next base: position 25,590 of record JAZKLR010000018.1, read on the forward strand.
CGCTACAACAGCTTATGGATACTTATATTTTCTGTATTCTATTCACAATTAAATTAAATCCTGAAGTGATTCAAGATGTTAATATTAGATGTAGACAGTATCTCGTTATTTTAGGGACACAGTTAGTCAATCGTATGCCTAGTAAATTTTTCTATTTGGAAAGTAGCAGCAAAATTCTCTTCTAAGAATGTATTATGTTCTGCAACAAAATTTTCAACTGATGATTTACCAAATTCGTTGATTGGTAACAATGTTGATTTAACTGTAATTGAAAATCAGAAAAGTTGAACTAATAAATTGGTCTGAATACTTTTCAAACAAGGTCTTAACTGACTCAACAAAATTTTGGGCTGACTTGTATAATTTTAAAAACGTAGCTGGACAGTATGAATTTAAAGAATTAAGTTAATAAATTCTTAAAGTCTTTTCATTATCTATTAGTAATGCGGTTGTTAAAAGAGTCTTTTCAGTCATAAAAGCTGTAAAGACTAGAAGTAGAAATAAAATGTATTTAGATATGCTGTCAGCTATCTTAAGGATTCGCATTCACTTTGATTCAAGAAACCTATGTTGCACTTCATTTGAACCCACCAATGAAATGATTACAAAATTTACTTCTACAATTTACAACAGTCCGAGAAGTTCTGAAAAAACTTCTAATGAAGAAAATATATTAGAAGAAAGTTTGACACTTTTCAAATCTGATTTATTTGACGAAAACGTAGAACATGAATGTTGCATACTTAATGTTCTTTAAAACTATATTTTTCTGAAAAATTTAACAGTATTAATATAATTAATCATTTGTGTTCTTATAAAAAATATTTAGTGTTTAATATAAAAATCTGTTATTTATTAAATAAATGTGATTAAATATTTTAATGTATTGCATTAATTTCAAGATTTAAAAAAATTTATTGTGGCGATTTATACTCGGTTTGAAAAATTAATTTATTTAATAAATATTAATTATGCCCGAGAGCATGGGAGTGACGATGAACGAGAGTTCTATGATCAACGAGAACCAATGTAGAGCGCTGAGAATCAAGAACTTTGGTTGAGCAGCAGCAAGTTGCACGAACAGGCGGAACAAAGAAACAAACTTACCGTTCACGCCCACACAGCACAAAATATTTCGTTAAACTTGCCTGACCCTTTCGCTCTAATTTTCGGAATATTCAAATGAATGTTCAGGCACCATTGGTGCAAGTACGAAAATGTCCGCTTGTGAGGCAATATTCACCCCGAAAATTGCCTGAAAATTGCAATGCAATTATGCAATGTTCAGGAAATATTGCAAAAAAAGATTCCTGCAATATTCAAGCAATATTTAAAAAAAAGTTCAAAATTTTTTTTATATGCAGCCAATAAGAATTTTGTGACATACATGACATCCGCAGATGTCTAGGAGGTTAAAAACTACTGCGCAGACCTACGGGCCATAGGAGCCAAGATCGACCAGTGCGCATCATTTAACTTTGGAAATTGCCTGAATATTACAATGAAATGTTCTCTCAAGTTTCGTGTCAACATTGCCTCACAAGCGGACATTTTACTACTTGCACCGCAATGTTGCCTGAAAATTCATTGGAATATTCCGAAACTTGGAGTGTAAGGGCCAGGCAAGTTTCAGAAAATATCTTGTTCTGTGTGGGCGGTGATTCTCAGCTGCGAATTCTTTCTATTGATGTGAAATATCCGAAACAGGGGAGTAGCCAGATGAATACACACAATAACAATTTGTTATTAGAACACTGATAACCGTTAAGGACCGTTAGATGAGTTAGGATGGGCCGTTAGAAAGTAACGCTTCTCTTTGGAGAGAGTGAGAAGCAAATATTTTTGCAGGTAATGAGAAAGAGAAAGGCAAATTTTTGTCTCTTATCCTAAAGCTATTAACCCTCATTATGCAAGGGTTCGTTCGGACGATAATTGGCCTAGCAAGAGGTCTATTGTTTGTATTTAGAAATAAGATTTAAATTTAAAGAATATTAGTATAATGAGGTAAAATTTTAGGTAAAATTTCAAATTTAAAAGTATGTGAGAGAGAGAGAGAGAGAGAGAGAGAGAGAGAGAGAGAGAAACGGTGAAACTCAGTTTCTTTTTAACCGAGGATCTTTACCAGTACATACAGCACTCACGCTTCCCTATGTCCGAATGCCAATTGACCATACTGTATGTAAAAGAAAAGAGCGCGCATAGCGCGCCATTGTTAGTGCTAGTAGAAGATAATAGAATTAGGTACAAATAGCAAATTAGATTACGCGTTAACTCGTGGCACAGCACGATGTCGCGTAAGTTCTCATGGAGCTCGCAATTCTTTCTGCCGGGCCACGCTGGCCGGCAACCGGCGTCGGAACAAGAGGTTTTGTCGTCTGCTCAGAGACGCGCGCGCTATCTACAACCATAGCGCGCGTGAATTCAAAATATAATAGTAGCCACTATTATTAATAAATAAAAAAAAAGTGTATTTTTAAATAAATAATAATAAAAATAAGGCGTAACGATTTAGTTTGTTACAAAATGTTCGAAGTTTCAAATTATTCTCTTTTTTAGTTTATTTTGCTCCTTATTTTATCAACAGATTAGACTTTGAAAGAAAAAAAAGAGAAAATCTCGTCATAGTGGACAAAAACCACATGTTTTTATTTAATAAGGCGCATTTACTGGGGACAATACCCAATCGGCGATTTTGGGCTACTAAAAGTCAAGACGTAGGCTATCCATTTCTTCTTGAATCTGGCAACCCTGCAGGCGAGTGAGAGCTTGCCTGTCCAGAGAGAAGTCCCAGTAGAGGACGAGCTGTTCCTGTCCCTGAAGTTGGGCGTGGAGTTAGAGAAATTGAAAAGGGGTAGGCGAAGTAATTTTGAGAGGCTGCAGCGTCCTGGTAGTCTGGGATTGGAGGGAGATTAAAGGAGATTGTTGGGGAATTGGCGGTAGGGACAAGAGAGAGATTTGAAAAGGTGTAGGGAGAGTTAGAAAATTGTAATAGAAGGAAGGCTAATGTGATAATAAGAGACTTAAAAGTAGAGAGAGGAAATGAGAAGGAGGGGGTAGAAAAGATATTAAGGGAGATAGAGGCAAAGGTAACAGTGACGTGAGTGGAGGGTAGAAGGGATGGATAGACAGAGAACGACGGTATGTGTTGTGGAGTTAGGGAGTAAAGAGCAGAAGTGTCAGGTAATGGAGAAGAAAAGGGTGTTGAGAGGTAGGGGAGAGAGAATAGAGGAACATTTAAAGCAGTGGGAGAGAAGAGTAAGCTGGTGGATTAACCAGAGAGCCTGGGAGGAGAGAGGAAAGGGAAAAAGTGGGAAGAGGGTGTATATAGATAGATGGAGAGAGATTTAAAGTGGAGGAAAGAGAAGGAGTGATGGAGTTTTGAAGGGAGGGTAACGAGTTGGAGGAAAAGGAGAAAAGAGAGTGGGGGTTTCAGAAATAAGGAAAAAGAAAGAAGGGGGTATAAGGGAAGTCAAAGGTATCACAGTGGCTTTCTGGAATGTAGCGGGGTTGTAGAATAAGGATGATGGTTTTTGGGCAACGATAGGCAAATGGGATGTGGTGTTGCTAGGTAAACCTGGGTGGACAAAGGAGATTGGAAAAGAGTCAAGGGGAAGGCACCTAAGGGGTCACGCACAGTGCCAGTGGGTCAAAATGTAGTAAGAGGCGTCAAAATTCTGTAACCACGTCAATTTTAAATGAAAATGAATGCAACTTGGTGACATGAAGTATCAAGTATCACAGAATTTGAAACCCTTGCAGCATGTCCAAAATTCAAAATGGCGTCTGTGTTGTAAGAGCCTAAATTTGGTTAATTTCGTATTTTTTAAAAGTAATGAACATTGAAACTGCAACAGTTAACACAAATAAATTCCAGAAATACTGCTTAAGGTATATTTTGGGACTAAGGCATTACTCGTTAAGAATATGCATTGCAACTTTCAAAATTCAAAATGGCCGATCCAATATGGACGCTCAAAGGACAAAAATGTTTATAAATGTATATTAAAAGGAATTATTTTTATGAAAGTCTATACCCCAAGGTTATTTTTAACCGCTGATTACGAATCTGAGATCAGATTTTTAAAATTCAAAATGGCCGATCCAATATGGCGGTCAAAATTCTGAAAAAGTAGATAATAAGTTTGAAACTCAGTATTCCGACATTTTTTAAGTCCGTGATTACGAATCTGAGGCGAGATTTTCAAAATTCAAAATGGCCGATCCAATATGGCGGTCGAAATTCTAAAAAAGTAGGTAATAAGTCTGAAACTCAGTATTTCCACAGTTTTCGAGTTGCTGATTACGAATCTGAGGTCAGATTTTCAAAATTCAAAATGGCCGATCCAATATGGCGGTCGAAATTCTGAAAAAGTAGATAATAAGTTTGAAACTCAGTATTCCGACATTTTTTAAGTCCGTGATTACGAATCTGAGGCGAGATTTTCAAAATTCAAAATGGCCGATCCAATATGGCGGTCGAAATTCTAAAAAAGTAGGTAATAAGTCTGAAACTCAGTATTTCCACAGTTTTCGAGTTGCTGATTACGAATCTGAGGTCAGATTTTCAAAATTCAAAATGGCCGATCCAATATGGCGGTCGAAATTCTAAAAAAGTAGGTAATAAGTCTGAAACTCAGTATTTCCACAGTTTTCGAGTTGCTGATTACGAATCTGAGGTCAGATTTTTTTGTTGTTTAATTGTTAAATAAACAAATATACAATGTAAATTGGACATTTTAACAAAATATCGATTTATTTTTTCAGAAAAAGCTAAAATAAACTATATATCTCTCAGAAAAGTTACAACTACACTCATAGAAAAAAGTAATGCAAATACATACAACAAGACATTATACAATAAATAAAAAAGACCTAATAAACAATTGTTTTAAACAAATTATCGTACATGCTGCTGTATGAAGATACTAGGCTTGAAATTTGTTACTCGGGGGTTTTCGGGGTCTCTGATTACGAATCTGATGTCCAATTTTAAAAATTCAAAATGGCGGATCCAATATGGCGGACGAATTTTTTAAAATTGTTAGCATCTGCTTGAAACTTGTTACTCGGGGGTTTTCGGGGTCTCTGATTACGAATCTGATGTCCAATTTTAAAAATTCAAAATGGCGGATCCAATATGGCGGACAAATTTTTAAAAATTGTTAGCATCTGCTTGAAACTTGTTACTCGGGGGTTTTCGGGTTCTTTGATTACGAATCTGATGTCCAATTTTAAAAATTTAAAATGGCGGATCTAATATGGCGGTGGATTTTTGAAAAATTAATTAAACTCACTTGAAAATTGCTACTCAGAGGTTTTTGGTGCTGCTGATTACAAATACCCAATCAAGTTTTAAAAAATTTTAAATGGCCCATGCAGTATGGAGACCGCGATTCGCAAACTTTAAACAAATACAACTTTTAATAAAAAATTCATTGTATTAGACCCCAAATAGCATCTTTAATCGCAATTGATTGACGCGTTTTTAGGGTTTAAAAATCGCGGTCTTCATACTTGCTACGTCATTTTGAATTTTTGAAATCGAATGTCAAGTTAATAATAATCGGCGACTCCAAAAAGATTTGAGTAACTCATGTTAAATTTGTAATCATTATTCTCTAATTCCTGGTTTTATTTATTTTTATGATAGAGAATATAAGTTAAACGTCATTGTAATTAACCTAATCGTCAATTCAAATATAAAAAATAGGCTTAACTTTATGTTATACAATATATTTGATGTAATTTCATTAAATATATTATTTTAAAATTTATCAAAGAAAAAACTGCTGACGCACTAGTGTAGTAGTGAAACAAATTCATTCACACTAATGTTATATTGACCACCCATATGTAGATGCATTTCTTAGCTACACAATTAGTGCACATGTTCTCGTGAATAAGAAAACTGTTGCGCGTGTATGTAGACGTTAGAATAATAATACGCATGAATTTGGGAGTTTGAAAACATCAGTGCTGATGAATTTATGCTTTACTACACAAGTAAGCATATATTTGTGCTTTAGAACACCAGTACGCATGAATTTATGCCTAAGTACACAAGTGTGCATGTATTTGTGCGTTAGAACACTAGTGCGCATGTATTTGTGCGTTAAAACACTAGTGCGCATGTGTTTGTGCGTTAGAACATTAGTGCGCATGTATTTATGCGATAGAACACTAGTGCGCATGTATTTGTGCGTTAGAACAATAGTGCGCACGTATTCGTACGTTAGAACATTAGTGCGCATGTATTTGTGCGTTAGAACACTAGTGCGCATGTGTTTGTGCGTTAGAACACTAGTGCGCATGTGTATGTGCGTTAGAACATTAGGGCGCATGTATTTATGCGATAGAACACTAGTGCGCATGTATTTGTGCGTTAGAACAATAGTGCATTACAAATTTTATGTTCTGTTTCTATGTTCTGTGTTCTATATGTATATATATATGTCTTGAATTGTCTCGCCAGTATTTTTTTATTTTCGTGATTTAAAAAAAAATTTGAGTGATTAAGATTGAGCCAGTATTAATTTTAATCGTTCTTTTTTTAATTTATAAATAATTTTAAAAATTGGATCAGTATTATTACCAACACCTTTCATTTATTTGTTAAATAATTAATTTCTGCAAATCTCTGATAATAATTCAGACTAAATGGATGTTTTTAAAGTACGTAAGAGGGTCTTGTGTGACTTTCTTATTGACAATAAGAACAGTAGTATTTCAGATTTAGTAAGTTACTTACAAACCCAGTACAGTTTTGATCCTGAGCAATTAACAATTGTGAACAATAACTTAAAATCTTACTTTTTAGGTAAATTTCAAAAGAAATGGAAAGATTGTTTCCATATTAAAAGTCAATTTGAAAATAAGTTCCACGCATGGTTAGAATCAGATTTTGTTGTAAATTTCACAAATGCTAAAGCCACAGGTGGAAGAAAACATTCAACTTTACCTTTCGAAGATGTTTCGGTGGGAACAAAAAGACGTAGATTATTGTCAATTGAAAAAGATTTTACGGATGTTGAAATTCAGGAAGCATTCCTACAAAATTTACGTACAACATGAAGAAAAAAAATAGCCAATGCTGTAGAAGCACTTTTAAATTCAGCTGATAATGAAGATTTTAATCTTTCAAATATGTCTGATAATAATTCCTATGTGCCATACTCTCCGGAAGAAGCTGTAGCTTTATCGGAACAAGCCAGATTGTCCAAATATCAATACCAGGTTATTCAACTACAGGCTAAGGAAAGGAATGCTGATATTTATCCACCATATTATCAGTTGCTGAATGCTAAGAAAGAATATTATCCTTCTGAAGTCCATGTAACAGAAGGAGGTGCCAGTATTCAGATTCAGTCTCTTATTGATCATTCAGTAAATAGATTATTTAAAGACCCTAGTTTATCTCTTCCAAATTCAGAAAAAAATGAGAAAACTACCTACCTAAATATGGAATTTAAGTATGGTATCGATGGATTGTCAACTGAAACAAAATACAACCAAAAATTTTGTGATGAAAATTTGTCTGATGAAAATCTGCTAACTGCATCAATGGTTCCCGTGTGCTTAAGATTAAGGGATGCATCAACAATTGTTTGGCAGAATCCTCATACTGCTTCATCAAAAAGATGTATACCTATTATGCTGAAATTTGCTAAGGAAACAAAAGAAATGACAAAATCAGAGATAGAGAATATTCAATCTCAAATTAAGAACTTAAAACCTACCACAATAACCACAGTTAATGCTGTATACGTTGTTAAATCTGACTTGAAATTAACGATGGTGGATGGTAAAGTTTGTCAGGCCCTTTCGGACATATATTGACATATATTTCGGACATTATATTTGCAGAGCAAAACCATCACAAATGAACGATTTAATGCGAGTAAAACAAATGTCTGAAAATATAAGCTTTTTTGATTTTGGTCTTTCTACATTGCACGCGCGGATCAGGTTTATGGAGTGCATTTTACATATTGCATATAAGCTTCAAGTTCAAAAGTGGTATGTGTCAATTGCTGAAGAAAAAGAAATTGTAAAAAGTACTAAGCGAAGAATTTGTGATGAATTTAAGAGAAAGATGGGATTGATAGTTGATCAACCAAGTCAAGGATCCGGTAACTCCAATTGCGGCAACACTTCTCGCAGATTTTTTGCAGACGTTGAGCAGTCAGCAGAAATAACTGGAGTTGACCAGGAATTGATTAAAAGATTTGGCCAAATATTGGAGATGCTTACTACTAACCGAAAGATTCCTTCACAAATCTTCAAAGATTTCACCCTTAAAACAGCAGAACTTTATGTCAAACTGTATCCATGGTATTACATGCCATCATCAGTCCATAAAATTCTATTGCATGGAGGCAAAGTCATGGACAATTTTCTTCTACCAATTGGCGTTTACTCGGAAGAAGCTTCAGAAGCTCGAAATAAGGACATTAAGCACTTTCGAAATCATAACACTAGAAAAACTTCTCGATTGCACACTGTCGAAGATTTGATTCACAAGCTGCTTGTATCATCAGATCTGTACATTGGGTCTCTTAGACCCGAAAGAGAAACAATTGAATCTGATCTGGATTCAGAAATTGCACAGTTGATAGATGAGTACGAAAATGGAATCAATTAATTGCTAATTGCAAATATATAGAAGATAAGCTTACATAATAGTATTTTAATTCATATATACAATCGGCCCTTTTTAGGGCCTCACATGCAAAAAATGTAGCTAACGTGACAAACTTAATCAATAATGAACGTAAATTACTTACAAGGTAAGCAAAAATCTTGTTTCATACTAAAAACTATAACATTAAATCGGCCCTTCTCAGGGCCCCTAAAGCAAATGATAAAGCTTAAGTAAACTGACAATTTTTTTGTTACATCCCCATGTAACTTTTAAATTTTAAATTAACAAATATTAAACTATCATTCTTAATTATTGTTTTAAATTATATAGTTTGGGCAATTGCAACGGTCATTAAGACCTCGAATGGTTGTGCAATCCTAGAACTGTGCTTACGTGGAAACTGTTCTAGTTTTGATTATCTATCCGTGGTATGCGATTAGCCATTATCACACTGATACTGCCATTGAGACCACGGATGGATGTGAAATCCTGGAACTGTGCATACGTGGGAACCGTTCTAGTTTTTGATTATCGCTCTGGTATGCGATTAGCCATTATCACACTGATACTGCCATTCAGGCCATGGATAGATATGCGTATGAGAAACCGTTCTAGTTTTGCTAATTATAGGACTATCGCTATGGTATGCGATTAGGTATTCTCATGACCTATTTTTGATAAATCACTATCTATGTGATTGTTACTGATAGACTGAACCTATGATGAGCAATCCTAGTTCTGCCGAACGCATATCTATTCCTGAGACATACGATCAGGGGTCATATTGGCCTATTTTATGAGATAAGCCCCCACTTTTTGTAATCCGCCTAATAGTAGGAGAATCCTATATAAACACTGTGTAACAGGCGTCTTGTCGTCTTTTTCGTCTTTTAATTAGTTTTTGTAAATTGTATAACTAGAAAACGCGAATAGATCCTTCAGTCTTCGATATTTAAACATCACCTTATTTTTGCCTTTATTGGTTTATGTTAAATAAAAATAACATTACAACAGGTCTTAATAAAATTCGAATACTGTCGTATTAGTCTGAAGTTGACGATTAAGTAAAGTAAATCGAGTTCTGTCGCAAATAGTACTAAGTGCTAGTTAAAAATACCGATGTTCTCGTATTGTTTCGTGGACTGAAAGAACTAAGTGAGTTTTATCACAATCCAACATTGTTAATCACAAAGACTCCCTGCAAGATTTCGTCGCTGTCTTGCAAGATAAAGGGTTCAATCGACAAGGAAGTGTATTCAACGCCCTTTCAGTTGAAAGGTAATGTAAGTTATTGTTTATATGTACAATTATTATATGAATGTAATAAAACCATAAAAGAAGTATTTTTGATTTTATTCTTAATGTAACACGATTCCCTTAGAATCGACAAGCACAAACGAAATCCCACATAAATAATAATAATCAGGCCTTACCAACCTGATTTATCAGCTGCTCTTGCCTCTTAAATAATTTTAATTTACCACGCCTTATAAAATAGCTCGGCACGTAACATTTTTAATTTTGTTTGTCATATTGGATCTGCCATTTTGAATTTTTAAAATTGGACATCAGATTCGTAATCAGAGACCCCGAAAACTGCCGAGTGCCAAGTTTCAAGCAGATGCTAACAATTTTTAAAAATTCGTCAGCCATATTGAATCCGCCATTTTTAATTTTTGAAATTGGACATCAGATTCGTAATCAGAGAACCCGAAAACCCCCGAGTAACAAGTTTCAAGCAGATGCTAACAATTTTTAAAAATTTGTCTGCCATATTGGATCCGCCATTTTGAATTTTCAAAATTGGACATCAGATTCGTAATTAGAGACCCCGAAAACCCCCGAGTAACAAGTTTCAAGCAGATGCTAACAATTTTTAAAAATTCGTCCGCCATATTGAATCCGCCATTTTGAATTTTTAAAATTGGACATCAGATTCGTAATCAGAGACCCCGAAAACCCCCGAGTAACAAGTTTCAAGCAGATGCTAACAATTTTTAAAAATTCGTCCGCCATATTGGATCTGCCATTTTGAATTTTTAAAATTGGACATCAGATTCGTAATCAGAGACCCCGAAAACCTCCGAGTAACAAATTTCAAGCCTAGTATCTTCATACAGCAGCATGTACGATAATTTGTTTAAAACAATTGTTTATTAGGTCTTTTTTATTTATTGTATAATGTCTTGTTGTATGTATTTGCATTACTTTTTTCTATGAGTGTAGTTGTAACTTTTCTGAGAGATATATAGTTTATTTTAGCTTTTTCTGAAAAAATAAATCGATATCTTGTTAAAATGCCCAATTTACATTATATATTTGTTTATTTAACAATTAAACAACAACAAGAATAAAAAATTGAAAACCACAGTTCTCTTACGAATTTTGTTCTGACTAATTTAAAAAAAAAATTGAAAATCGGTTAAAAATTGTGATCTGTAGTTGATTATGAACAGTAAATTCCAGTTTTAAACCACTGTGCTGTGGGGCAATTCGGCGACTTTTATTTTTTACGAAAAATAAAAAAGTTCAATAACCTTTATTTTGTAAATATGAAAAGTACCTATATTCTTATTATAATTATGCAGTGATGGATCAAGGTCAAAATTGGGGGGGGGGGGGACTGGGGCCCCTAAAATTAAAGAAAATTCATTAGACCTTACTTTTTTTTATTTTTTTATAAAAAATAAAAAAGTTAGTACACTCATTATTGGTAATTATTAAAAGTAGTCATATTCTTATCATAATTAAGCAGGGGCGGATCAAGACAAAGTATTTTTGGATAAGATGATTAACCGTCGCGTGAGCCCATTTACCCCACCCTGACTTTTGGCACTTTAAAACAAATACAAGTCACATTTGATACATATAAATAAAATAGCATAGGTGTATCGAAAGAGCACACCTGCGATCATAAAAAAAACTTACCCAAAAAAATTAGGCTCGTAAATTAATGTACTAAAAACGTAAAAGTTTGTACGTAAAAAGTGTACGCGCCACGCATAAAAACATAATACTCTACCTGACACGAGGCTGAATCAATAGAATTACACTAAATTTTGTTTACCTAACTAAAATGTTGAGACCTATATTCTATAGCGACCTTTCCCTCCTAGATTCTAATTAAGGCGTGAAATCGCTAATGAGCCGAATTACCCGCCGGTTCGGATTGCCTCCCTCTCCCCTATAATTTATCTGTTTGTTTCATTTCTATGACTTTATATTTATTACCCTTAACTTTAGCATTTCGAATCACTTCATACCACTCTTAAGGTGCAAAAATCTCTTCATTTTTTGATTTTCTTTCTATTAGAGCATGAACACTGTCTCCTTCGTTTTGGGTATGACCTTTTTCGAGATACCTGTGCGTTATGTGGATTCCAAATTTTTGTGCGGCAAAAACATACATAGCAAATATTAAACGCTTTTTGTTCTGTCCTCTGCAGTTATCGGACCATAGCTTGAAATTCTTTTTTTCTGAATTTGTTTTTTCTTCAAAAAAACGTAAAAGACAACTAGCCATTTCATTAGCACCTCGTTTGCCTAATGTTTCGTTCCACACATAACTATAGGCCTGATGATCACCCCTATCATAAACAGTAAAATTGTAAACAGCTAATTTTCTCTTATAATAAGCGATACCACTTTCACATTTTGGAGTACTCAGAACTTTCTGCAGATCAAAATATGCAAAACAAGTTGTAGTAGGTTGTGATAAAGCTTCATTTCTATATTCAGTTTTTAGATTTCGAGCAATTGTTTTTCAATTTGATGGTTATCATACTTCTCTTGCATTTCCAACTTTTCTTGTGAATTATCAGCGTTAAAAGTATTACATAAATCGCACTGATCACTTTTTGGTTGAAAAAATCCTAAATTAAATTCTTGATTAAAAATATTGCGATACATTCTTTCTGAGGCTATCAATTCTTCTTTCTCTCCTTTCTGTTTTTTCTTTTCATTCCCTTCACTCCCTTCTCCTTCCTTTCCTTCCTCTACATCCTCTTCTTCTTCTTCTTTTTTTTCTTTTTCTACCACCTCTTTTTCTCCTTTCTAAACGTTCACTTCATCACCTTCTTTCTCTTTTACTTCTCTTTTCTCTTCTTCGTCTTCTTCTTTAATTACTTGCTGCAATTTTTTATCATTCATCCAAGCAACATACAATTGATACATTTTACTCACAGATAAATCTGAATCCAAGTATTTTCGGTTGCTTTTCTCTCTTGTGTAGTGAGATTCGATGGTGGGAAACATATGTGACGCTCCGCGAGAGAAAGGACCTATCGCGGAAAAAATCAATTTTCATTTTTTTATGCTAAAAGATAATTTTTGAGTTGTTCTTTCATTTTCAAGTTTCAAACATTTTTTTTTTTCAATTACACTTTTTGTTATAATGCTTCTAACCTAGGCGTACTAAGTGTATCGCATTTTTTGGTTTTTCTTTGAACGACCGTCCCGTGAAATTAACAATCAATTATTTTAATTTTTTTTATGAAAAATTGATAGTTTTTGAGTTGCTTTTTGAGTTCCAAAAATCAAAATTTGATTCCTGCAACTAGTTTTCTTGTTATGAATACTTAAACATGAGCATGTTAAGCGTCTCGATTTTTCTTCCTTCTCTTTGCCCGTTCATCCTTTAAAGTTTGTTTTCTCAGCGATAGGTCCCTTCTCTCGCGGAGCGTCACATATTAATATGTTCTTTAACATTTTCTTTAGATTTTTGATATTCAGCCTGGTTTCTTTTTGAATGAGCTCCTCTTCTGTCAGGAGAAATGGACAAGGACTTGAGGTACTTTTTAGTCGATGTCCGAATAAAGCTAGATGAAATATCCAAAGTGGAAAGAAACATACTCCTACACACCTTTATTTCTTCGCCATTTATAAAAAAAGAAAATTTTCTAGTTGAATTAAAGTAATATGTTAGTCTCGTCACACTTCACATGTGCTTCAAACGGAAGAGTGTTGGCAATTTGCGACAGCTGGATTTCCTTTCGCTCGTAAATTCAATGGAAAATCACTTTGGTTTCGAATTTCAGATTAGTATAATTAAAAAATAAGCATTGATACCCCTACTAAAAATTTTTTATATTATTTTTTTTATTTATCCCTATAGCATACTAGTTTTTGAGAAATATTTAGAGAAAAGTTTTCCAGATATTAATAAAAGTGTGCCATTTTTATACGTTCAGCATTTGATTCCCATGTAAATGTTGAATCTTTGAACCTAAATATCTCAATTTTTAGCATTGCAAGGGGCCCTGAGGTTTTTACCACACATAAAGCATACAAAAAGAAACATTTATTTAAAGTTTCAGAAAATTCTAAAGAAAATCGATATGCCGGACAACTACCTTAAATTTACTTTCTTCAAATTTTAAATATTTTGCATAGTTTTTTCAATCACTTTTTCAATTTTAATTAATTATTCATACATTTTACATTGTTCATCGGAAATTTAAATTAATTTTTTTAATTTACCATTATTTTCAATTTTTAAAAGTTTTCATAATTTCTTAATTAATTTCCTGAACTTTCAAATATATACCACAATTTTCAATAATTTTGTTCAATTTTTATTTATTTATTTATTTTCAATATAAACGGGCCATATAAAAAAAGACTCTTTAATACATAAGTATTCAATATTCAATTAAAAAATTTAGACAAAAGTTAAAATAAATGTAAAATAGGCTGAAATTTGATTGTCATTCAAAAATACGCAAACTTTCATTTCTTTTTACAATTTTGCAATTATTTTCTTCATTTTTTAATATTTTCATTATTTTTCAATTAATTTCCTAAATTTTCAGTTATTATCTCAAATTTAGATTATTCTCATCAATTTTCCAAGTTTTTTCAATTATTTTATTTTGCATAAAAATAAATTTTGCAATTCTTCTATTATTTTCTTCAATTTCTAATTATTTTCATTATTTTGGCATAATTTTTAAAAATTTCAATTACTGTCTAAATCTGAATTAATTAAAACTACTATTTTATGGGTGAAAACTCGTTTACTACGTCAAATAGTAATTTTTACTAATAATTTAGTAAAAAACTACTAATTTAATTAGTCATAGTAATTTTTAGGTTATGTTGAACTTCTGAAAGAATTAGTAGATTTCTATTTACTAATTACATTAGTTATTATTTTTTACTATTCAATTAGTTAAATTTAACTAATAATTAGTTATTTTTTACTAATTGAAAAAGAGAAAACGCGTTCACGATTTTAACCCCTAAATTGTATTAGTTTACTAATTCAGATTTGGACAGTAGGCCTATTTATCTAAAATTTTAATTATTTTCATCAATTTTCGATTATTTCTGAGATTTTTTTAACAACTCTCTTTATTTAAAGATTTTTAAGTCATTTTGTAATTTTTTTCTTTTTTTAAATATATACCTATATTTTACGATTTTTTTAATTATTTCTCTCATATTTTATTTACTGTTTTCAATTCTTCATATTTAAATTATTTTTATGAGATTTCAATTCTTTTCTCATCTTTAAATTGTTTTGAGAATATTTCAATTATTTTTTCAATTTTGAAATAATTTTATCATTTTTTAATTATTTTCCTCGATTGTTAATTATTATTTTGTTTTTCTAAAAGTATTTTCTAATATTTTAAAGTAATTCTCTAAAATTTGAATTCATCATTTTAATTTTTAATTACTTTCAATTATATTTTTTTATTTAACAAAAATTCTGTAAATTTCCCAATTATTTCACTCAAATGTCATTTATTTTTTACAATTTATAATTGTTTGTATCATATTTTAATTATGTTCTTTAAGTTTCAAATTTTAGAATCATTTTTCAATGTTTTCCAAAAAACACATGACATTTGTCAATAGATGTTTTTTTCTTTAAAAATTTTAAACTATATTTCACCTATTCAAAATGATCTCAAATTTTAAATTTATAGCAATTTTAATTTCTTCAAATTTCAGTTAATGTGAACTTGCATTGATTATAAGTTCAATTAATCCACGTTTCAAATATACTAAATATGAAGTGATTTAAAAATTTCTTTAATTTTTAATAATTCTTTTCTATTATGATTTCAATTACATAAACTACAATTTTGTAACATTTTTATCACTTTTAGATCATTTCCTGCAATTTCTAATTATTTTTAAATTGTTTCCCTTGTGATGTAGATTTTACTTAATCAAAAAAAGAAATTTGAATTGTAAGCCTTATTTAACTCAGTTAACTCAAAGTCCAAATTTTTTCTAAAAATTTATAAATTCAAAAATATTCCACAAAATTTTCTTAATAAATTCCATAAGACAAGAACCTCTAAATTAAATCAAATTCAACATAATAATTCTATTACTCTAAAATTAAGGTTCGAGACTAGGATGAATATACTTACTCACGATATTCGATAAAACTAAAAATCTAAGGACTTAACCCTTTTTCAAAATCAAGCCGGAAACCTACATACAAAGAATTCCTTGAAGTCCAGATCTTGTTAGTTTCGAGTTGTCCTCGGTGCTCAAAGGGTCGGGCGCCAGTTCGTTCAAAGGAAAAGAATAATTATAAAAATAACTATTAAATTAATAAACGCGACAGGAAGGCTCTAAAAGATAAAAATAATACTCAAATTCATAAGTTCGATAAATGCGATAATCAGCGAAATTGATAACCAAAGAATTGTCGATACATGAAAAACGGAATTATGTCACATCTAACACCGAGCTGTCAGTTGACACGCGGATAAAACTCAATTCATAAACAAAGTACAAATCATAATAAGGGAGGGATTCGGTAACGAACAACCATTAAAATAATCACACTGATATTAAATTAAAATTCTCGAGATAACTAAATTAAATCATTGGATGACTGAATCACCAGATGTTGTAACGATTCTCCAGCGAAATGAGAGAGAGAACTCAAAACGACAAAATCGCATTAACCATCTGGACTAGTTAGGAATACCGGGCAGTCAGTTGTTAAATGGAGAGAGGGAGTGGTTCGTGAAGTGACATCTGGAGAAATTAACTAAGAGTATATTTTCTAAAAAATAATTAAAACATTTATTACGAATAAATCATCGATCAAGCTATTTTCAAATTTTTATATAAATGTTTCACAAAAAAAATTCGGGGAAAACAAGATAAATGATGAAATAAGGGGGAATCAGAATAATATCATTGTGGTAACTGTTCTTAACTTAAATGAGGGGTTCGATAAGTGAATAGTTAGTTCTTGGGTGTAACTTCTGAATTTATTTAGAACCTTGCGACTCGACGTCTGTACAGCAACTGACTATTCACTTATCGAACCCCTCATTTAAGTTAAGAACATTTGGTCCTTCGAGCCGGATAGGCACGGTCCAGAAAATTCACGTATGAAGAGTTCACAACCCTGCTTTGCGAAATCGAGATGGTGCTGAACAGTCGGCCTCTATTACCACTCACCGGGGATTTAGACGACTTAGACGTATTGACCCCAGGCCACTTTTTGATCGGCACAGCACTGACGTCCATTCCCCAGCCGTCCCTAGCTGAAGAGAACCTGGATCATCTAACTCAGTGGAGACTTGTACGTGGAGCGCGTGATCAGTTTTGGCGTCGTTGGAGCTTGGATTACCTAAACACACTACAGCAACGAGCTAAATGGACTAGACCGCAGCCAAGTCTCGAACCAGGTAACCTAGTGACAATCATAGATCCTTCGCTGATGAGAGCCAATGGGAAGTGGCCTTTAGGACGAATTCTTCAAGTGCACAAAGGGTCAGATGGTCTGACTCGAGTAGCGACGGTCAAGACACAAAGCAGCACTTACACTAGACCGATTACGAAGCTATTTCGGCTGCCGATAACGACGACAGCAACGGAGCAGGTCGGAGCGCACCAACACGTGTGAAACGGCGGGCGGATAATGACTTCAGTGCAGAGCAAAATTCAAAATCTTCAGTTGACATTCCATTCAGAGAATTTAAGTTTAATTTTCAGTCATTGTACATTTTTTAGTTTTCTTTTCGTTTTTGAAACGAGGCGGGCAGGATGTTCTTCCGTTTGACGCCCCCACTCCTAGGAGCTAGCCCACCACTTCAGGTGGGCCCCCTCCTCTCCATAAAATTGTAGTAAGTTAGTCAGTTGCTGTAGTGTGTTTAGGTAATCCAGTAACCATCAAAATTTAAATAAATAATATAATTAAATCTAATAATAACATTCTCAGTTTTTACAAAATATTTCCAAATAATAATTTTGTGAATAACAAAACTAATTAAAATTGATAGGGGAAAACTAGTGGAATTTATGTAGAGGTGTCCAGAGAAAATTAACAACTTTCGTAAATAAACTTAAGGTTAAATCAATTTTGAATTTTTCATAAGGTTTTCAAAATAATAAATTCGGGATTAACAATATTGAATAATAAAATAAGGAAAATCAGATTATTAATAATCAAGGTGACGATCGAGAATTAAACAAATAATAATACAATATCTATCTGAGTAAAGTTAAATTTAAACAACAATCTTCTTTTCAAAAGAAAAATTAAAAAGGGGATTATTCAATCGGATAGAATAAAGGTGACCCATTCACTTCACTCTAAGGGATATTTTGTCGTTAAACTAACTAATTATCATTTAATTAATTATTTAATTAATTATTTAATTATCTTCATCTTCTAATGCCACAATACACAATTTTGGTCTTTCCGTATTCTCTCCTCTCACCTCCTTAACAGTTCTAATCCTAACCTTTGCCCCAACCCTTGACAACAGGGCAACCCTTCTACTTTTTCTTTACCTTCTCTCCGCCCTATCTTTATGCCACTGATCACGATATTCCTCTTCCTTTTTTCCCTTTCCATAAGTTCTACTCGCCTCGATAATTCCTCCATTTTGAATTTCAGGTCTTCATCTCCTATTCCTCTACTCCCCTCACTACCTGTATGAAGAGGTAGTTGAATGTGTGAATGGTAAAAAGAAGTGAAAAAGAAGGAAAAATTGTGAGGTTATGGTGAAAGCGTGAGTGAGAGTGAGAGTAACAGGTAGAGAGAATGACGAAGATAAAAGTAGCGATAAAGTGTAGATAAAGTAGGGCGTGAGAATGTGGGAGAGTAATGACTCAAGTAGTGAAAGAGTGAATGAGGACAGGGCGCGAAAAATAAAAAAGGAGGATATTATTGAAAAGTATCAAATGTAAAGATTGTCAAGTTTTACTTAAGGTAATGAAAAGGTCAACGAAGGATTCGAAGGCAAAATTTAATGAAGCTTGGGAGAAAATGGATGAGTTTAAGGAATTAGAGGAAAAAAGGTCTAGGCAGATTGAAATTTTGTTAAAAATAGAATCATTGTTCAGTCCGCGTCATTGTTTGTAATTGGCCGTGCCATGCGGCCGGCTAATTTATAATTCTATGTAACCTTTTGAAATCATTCAAAATGAATAAATATGTCAATTTTATAGTTAAAATGTAGAATCTTAGTTTGTATTGCTCCTTAATCCCCACTCTCCGGAAAACTGGTTAGTCGTGGTTTGTTAATTTTAATTTGTGTAATAAATAGAGTAATTTGATTAATTTCATTAGTTTATTGTTTTGTTATATCTTTTTGTTTAGTAATTTCTCGATAAAAAACTTGGCGCTAGGGTATTTATTTTTATATTGTTTATTTGTTTTTATTAAATATTAAAATTCAAATTGTAAAACATTAAACATTCAACATAATGTGAAAAAATGCGTCACACTTGTTACTCAGGGGTATTTGGGGTCCCTGATTATGAATTTAAAGTCAGATTTAAAAAATACAAAATTCTGGATGCAATACAGAAGTCGATATTTTTTAAATTGACCGGGTGTTTTTAAAACCTCCTACTTGTTACTTCTTTGAGACAGAATTTAAATATAATTTCCAATGTGATTGCACGAAGTTCATGTTCATTCGACAGCATTACATATTTCTTTACCATTTCCTTGACAACAAAGTAATTATAATATGTCTATGCATATCATAAACTTATACTTTCTTTGACAATGGTTACAATTTTTTTGCAGTATCTTGCAGTAATTATGATATGTCAATCTACATCATAAACTTGTACTCTCTTTGACAACACTCATTTTGAATTTTTTAAATCAGACTTCAGATTTGTAATCAGCGACCCCAAAAACCACCGGGAAGTAGGTTTAAAAGAAATCCGATCAATTCCAAAACTATCGACCAGAATATTGGATCCCCCATTTTGAATTTTAGAAATCTGACTTTGGATTCACAATCAGCGACCCCAAAAACTCCCGAGGTAACAAGTTTCAAATAAATCCGAACATTTCAAAAATATCGACCGCGATTTTGAATTTTTGAAATCTGACTATGGATTCACAATCAGCGACCCAAAAACTCCTGAGGTAACAAGTTTCAAATAAATCCGATCAAGTTCAAAAATATCGACAGCCATATTGGATCCGCCATTTTGAATTTTTTAAATCTGACTTTAGATTCACAATCAGCGACTCCAAAAACCCCCGAGTAGCAAGTTGTATATGGGTCAAACCATTGACTTTCGTCTGAGGGCTGCCGCGGACTTTTTTTGCTTTTAAATTAGGTTTAGAATTTACGAAACTTAAATTTTTTCTGAATTCAGTAACCATAATATTATGGTGTAAATTTGATTTCTTTTCGCGTTATTATCAATTGAAAATATAAGTTTCGCAGTGTTTTTTTCTAACCTCAAATTTGACACTTTTCTTAAAAACATTATAATTAAAAAATTAGTTTAAATTATAAATCAAAACTTACGCGAATTAGTAATTTTATTTATGTAAACTCTAAAAATGTTGTACATTTTATTAAAATACATTATTTTAATATAATAATATAATCTGAAAAATTTTTACTTGTGAAAATTTTCGTAATATTTTTAAGCTTACAACTTTTTTTTGGGAGCTCTTACAAATTTGATATTTTGAATATGTTTTAATAATAATAGAACTTACTTGCTATTAAAATTTGGCGAAGGCGTTTTGCTTCATTTAGAAAATATTTTATTTTTAAATTCTGTATTCAAGAAGGTTAATTTTGGGACTAAAATAGTAAACAAAGCAATTTCATATTGCTTCATTCAAATTTAACCTTTTTGAATACATAATTTAAAAATAAAATATTTTCTAAATGAATCAAAACGCCTTAGCCAAATTTTAATAGCAAGTAAGTTCTATTATTATTATTAAAACATATTCAAAATATGAAATTTGTAAGAGCTTCCAAAAAAAAGTTGTAAGCTTAAAAATATTACAAAAATTTTCACAAGTAGAAATTTTTCAAATTATATTATTATCTTAAAATAAGATACATCAAATCAACTTTTCGCACTTTAACGGTTTCATTCTCGTTAATGTTAACATTACCTAGTTAATGTCCGAATTTCTCACTTTAACTGAGCATATTAGTTAATCTGCACATTAACTAGTTAATGTGCAAATTAACGGATTTCGCACTTTAACGGTAACATATATATATACATATATATTTATGTGCGTGTGTAAGTGTGGTTGTGTGTGTTAGCAGTGTAAAACTGTGCAATATGTTGAAAAGTTAACTCTACATTGCAGTGATATGGTTTAAGCGTTCATGTTTGTCAAAGCTAAAATCGTCAGGAGCCTTGTATAGCCTATGAATAAAAAATGGAAACTGAACATAACTAAATGTTTTCTATTTTCATGACGATAGAGAAAATTTTTTATTTTACTTTTGAATCCAATTGGAAGTTTCTAACTTGTCTACTTCAGAAAAATTAAGATAATTTTCATAAGTTTATATCTTGAATCCTATCCATAAAAAAAAATTTATTGTGGTTTTTTAGTTTAGTAAAATAAAATACACTTAAAAAATATAGTGGCATTGAATGTACAGACATTTTTTGTAGACTATTAGTATAATTGTTAAGATGAATTTCTCACTTGGTGCACGCAGAAAAATGGTTGGCTACTGCATCCACTTTTTATTGGATGAGAGCAAAATTGTTGTAACAACTATCTAAAATGATAATTGAACTAACGCAGTTGGACACAGCAACAATTTAAAAATGATACCAGCTATTGGTTGTTACATCCTTTTAGTTGGTTCTGCCATCCAATTGTGTTGGACAAAACAGATGATTTAACTGGCGACTGCCCTACGAGCAGTATGCGCCTGCGCAAAGCTGTTCTTTTAAAAGTTTGAGGTTAAATTATACAAAACACGCAAATTTTTTAACTCAAGCACTTTTTTTACTTATATGATTCTTTTAGGAAACTATTATTGAAAATTAGATTTTGACGCAATATATTACATACTTTATAAATTTCAAATTATAAAATGATAAATATGAGTATTTTATACCATTAAAACAAATATAAAATTTGAAATGAAATGCATATTCTTAAAATTTTTAGTATCTTCCACCTGTTTTTTATTATTTCTCAACCAAATCAAACCAAACAGAAAAAAACCAGCCTTCGATATATCAAAAGTTACAAGGATAGGCTCAAAGAAAAATTACATTATTCTAGCCCCTGTAAACAGCCTATCTTTGAACAAAACTTTTGTCGAAAAGAATTTATAAAATTGTTTAGCATCTCCTTACTACTTTCTCTTTTTCGGACACAAATAAAAACTAAATTACGAAAAACTAACCTTTATATCAAATCTAGCAGATGTGGTCGGACAAAAAAATATTATGGCAGCATGAAAAACGATGAGTCTGTAACAACACTTTTGGTAGACGAAAAATATTTCTAAAACATTTTAACTTATACTAACTGTTTTTTCTTTAACTGTTTATGAATTATAAATAAATTTAAAAAAACTGGCCCTTTATATTAAATCTTGAAGATTTGATCAGCCAAAAAGTATATTTTTCAAACATAAAAAGCAACTAGTTTCTAACAACACTTTTGGTGGACGAAAAATATTTCTACATTTTTTTTAACCTATGCTGACTGTTTTTTCTTTAATTGTTTCTGAATTCAAACCAAATTACAAAAACCGGGCCTTTAAATTAAATCTAAAAGATTTAATCAACCAAAAAGGGTGTTATTCAAACATGAAAAACAACTATTTTCTGACATAACTTTTCAAAAACGAAAAATATTTCTAAATTTTTTTCACACAACCTGACTGCTTTTTCTTCAATTGTTTATAAATTCGAACCACATTACAAAAAAAACCGGGCCTTTAAATTAAATTTAGAAGATTTAATCGGCCAAGAAGTGTATTTATCAAACTTGGAAAACGACTATTTTCTGACATATCTTTTCAAAGACGAAAAATATTTCTTAATTTTTTTGGCTCCACTTGACTTTTTTTCTTTATTAGTTTGTGAATTCGAATCAAATTACAAAAAACCGGGCTTAAATTAAATCTAAAAGATTTAATCAGCCAAAAAGGGTGATTTTCAAACATGAAAAACGACTATTTTCTGACATAACTTTTCAAAGACGAAAAATATTTCTAAATTTTTTTGGCACAACCTGATTGCTTTTTCTGTAATGGTTTATGAATTTGAATCAAATTACAAAAAACCGGTCGTTTAAATTAAATCTAGAAGATTTAATCGACCAAAAAGGGTGATTTTCAAACATGAAAAACGACTATTTTCTGACATAACTTTTCAAAGACGAAAAATATTTCTAAATTTTTTTGGCACAACCTGATTGCTTTTTCTGTAATGGTTTATGAATTTGAATCAAATTACAAAAAACCGGGCCTTTAAATCAAATCTATAAGATTTAATCAGCCAAAAAGTGTATTTTTCAAACATAAAAAACGACTAGTTTCTAACATAATTTTCAAAGACGAAAAATATTTCTTAATTTTTTTGGTTCCACTTGACTTTTTTTCTTTATTAGTTTGTGAATTCGAATCAAATTACAAAAAACCGGGCGTTTAAATTAATCCTAGAAGATTTAATCGGCCAAAAAGTCTACTTTTCAAACATGCAAAACGATTGTGTGAGAAAGTAAATTCGATCGAAGGAAGGCAAATAAATAACATAAACAATGTTATTTTTTAACAGTCAGAACGACGTTTCGACGACATGGTTCGTCGTCATCATCAGGTTCTAAAATTTATTAACAAAAAATAATGAATTGTCACAAACATAAAAAGAAAAAACAAACAAAAAACACTAAATAATAAATAAATAAAATTGACCGAAATTAAAATGAAATTATTACATATTGTAATTTGTCGAACAGTTAAAATATAATCCAAATGCTACAAGCATTTTGTCAAGACTGAGTTGAAAATATTTTTAAAAATTTAAAGAGCAGTAGAAATTCGGAGTCAGTGAACTTAAAGGTAAACAAAACAGAGACGGATATAGAAAGAAAAGTACAATCACAATTTCAATCGATTGATTAATGGAAAATAGATTTTGTTCAGGTATAAAATATCTTCTTTTTTGTTAATAGTAAAACCGTGATTTTTAATATGCAACATTTCAGAAAAAACACGTTTTTTATAATTTGATTCACGATCTATAATATGAGAGTTATTCCAATCGAATTCATGATTGTACTTAGATTGATGTGTACTGAAAATAGGATCATTGTTATTGAAATTTGACTTGTGTTCATTAGTACGTTTTTTTAATGTACGTTTTGTAAATGTTGATCAAATGAGTTAAATATGTTAATAATCAAATCAACATGATCTTTATGTAAACTTAAAATTATGTCGTCAACAAATCTGTGGTAAAAAAGAGGAGTGCAATTATACTTAGTTTCTAATATTTTCAAGCAATCACACACACACAGTTTTAGCTAAGTGTTATGGACTTCCAAAATTTCACAAAAAAGACACTCCGTTTCGACCTATTATCTCATTAGTCAATAGCCCAACATATTTGCTAGCAAAAATTTTGTATAATGATCTAAAACAAAATATTCAGTTACCAAAATCTCATGTAAATAATAGCTTTGAGCTTATTAAAAAACTGGATAATCTTACTATTCCGGACGATTATATATTGATGTCTCTTGACGTCACTTCGCTTTTTACGAATGTTCCTTTATATTTAGTCATACAAAGTTTAGAACGACGAGTAAATTGTATTATGAATTGCAAAATTCCGTTCGCTGACATTGTGAAATGCTCGACCTTTCTTTATGAAAATACGTGTTTTGTGTTTAATGACAAATACTACCAACAGATTGATGGTACTCCTATGGATTCACCCATATCACCTTTGTTTGCCAATATTGTCATGGATGATTTGGAAAGTGATTGCTTGAAAATATTAGAAACTAAGCACTCCTCTTTTTTACCACAGATATGTTGACGACATAATTTTGAGTTTACATAAAGATCATGTTGATTTGATTATTGACATATTTAACTCATTTGATCAACATTTACAATTTACTTATGAACTTGAGAAGGACAAACAAATTAATTTTCTGGACATCACACTGAAAATAAAAGATAATAAAATAATTAATAATTGGTACCAGAAACCCATTTCTTCAGGCAGACTTATCAATCACTTTTCAAATCATCCTGTACAACAAAAGATCAACATTATTTATAATTTAGTTGATAGAGCTATCTTACTATCTGATAAATCTTTTCATAAAAATAATCTAGTGAAAGTAAAACAAATTTTAATGAAGAATGACTATCCTTTGGATTTTATTAATAAACATATAACTAAACGTCTTAAAAATATTAAATATAAAAACATTAATGCAAATAATTCTAACAATCCACGTGTACTTTTGTATAAACAAATGCCGAAAGTTGGTATACCTTTTAATTATGTTGATTTCACTAGATTATCAAAAATTTTTAAATCTGCCAACATTCAACCAATTCCAATTGTAAAAAAAAATTTTAAAAGTATCGTAGAACTGGGCAAAGATACTACAGATAAACTAACTAATGAACACAAGTCAAATTGCAATAACAATGATCCTATTTTCAGTACACATCAATCTAAGTACAATCATGAATTCGATTGGAATAACTCTCATATTATAGATCGTGAATCAAATTATAAAAAACGTGTTTTTTCTGAAGTGTTGCATATTAAAAATCACGGTTTTACTATTAACAAAAAAGAAGATATTTTATACCTGAACAAAATCTATTTTCCATTAATCAATCGATTGAAATTGTGATTGTACTTTTCTTTCTATATCCGTCTCTGTTTTGTTTACCTTTAAGTTCACTGACTCCGAATTTCTACTGCTCTTTAAATTTTTAAAAATATTTTCAACTCAGTCTTGACAAAATGCTTGTAGCATTTGGATTATATTTTAACTGTTCGACAAATTACAATATGTAATAATTTCATTTTAATTTCGGTCAATTTTATTTATTTATTATTTAGTGTTTTTTGTTTGTTTTTTCTTTTTATGTTTGTGACAATTCATTATTTTTTGTTAATAAATTTTAGAACCTGATGATGACGACGAACCATGTCGTCGAAACGTCGTTCTGACTGTTAAAAAATAACATTGTTTATGTTATTTATTTGCCTTCCTTCGATCGAATTTACTTTCTCACATAATAAACATTTCGGAAGGGAATCTGTCTTTTAATGAAAAACGATTATTTTTTGACGTAACTTTTCAAAGACAAAAAATATTTCGAAATTTTTTTGGCACAACCTGATTGCTTTTTCTTTAATTGTTTATGTATTCGAACCAAATTACAAAAAACCGGACCTTTAAATTAAATCTAGAAGATTTAATCGACCAAAAAGGGTGATTTTCAAACATGAAAAACGACTATTTTCTGACATAACTTTTCAAAGACGAAAAATATTTCTAAATTTTTTTGGCACAACCTGATTGCTTTTTCTGTAATGGTTTATGAATTTGAATCAAATTACAAAAAACCGGTCGTTTAAATTAAATCTAGAAGATTTAATCGACCAAAAAGGGTGATTTTCAAACATGAAAAACGACTATTTTCTGACATAACTTTTCAAAGTCGAAAAATATATCTAAATATTTTGGCACAACCTGATTGCTTTTTCTTTAATTTTTTTATGTATTTGAACCAAATTACAAAAAAACGGGCCTTTAAATTAAATCTAGAAGATTTAATCGACCAAAAAGGGTGATTTTCAAACATGAAAAACGACTATTTTCTGACAGCTCTTTTCTTGAACGAAAAATATTTCTAAACTTTTTGGCATCTGCTGGCTGCCTTTACTTTATTTTTATATAAATTGGAACCGAATTACAAAAAACCTTGCTTTTATATCAAATGTATAAGATATTATCAACCAAAATCTTGTTATTAAAACATGAAAAACGTGTATGTATTTTCTAATTTATTTTTTGCAAGAAAAACCAAATTCCTCTGTGTAAATTTTTACAAATCGTTTCGCTTTTTGAAAATTCCTAAAATTTATTTATTAATATTTTTTAAAATGAATGTTAGTATTCATTATTTAACAAATTTTTTTATGTAAATTTTTTCTAATTTTTTTTTGTATTTTCTTTTTGTTATTTTCGAAACATTTTTTGTCTTTTAACTTTATTTTATTTCTTTTTTTTATTTCTTTTTTTTAATTTTATATTTTTATCTGGTATTTTTCGATTTTTTATTAGAAGTTTGATAGTTGAAGTTAAAAATGTTAAAAGTTTAATTAATTTTAAAATGGATTTTGAGAATAAAGATTTACTCAATAGACCTATCTCAAAAAGATTATTTTTTACTCTTTTTTTAAAAATCTGATACTGTATAAAAAAAGTTTTAACTGTTTTTCTGCTTTCTCACATGTTGTAAAGAAATGATGAGGTTAGTATATAAACCTTGGAGCAAAGTCCCTTTGATATGTATTGTATTTGCGTTTCGTTGCGTCGGTAAAAGCGAGTTGTTTGTTAGGTTAGGTCGATATGCGTTAATATATATAGGTTCAGTTGTGTATGTTCTACAGAGTTTACATCGTATGTGTGTGTGTGTTTAATTAATGTATAAATAATGTCTTTGAATTGTTTATCCAAAGAAAAAAGAGAGTTACTTTAATTGTGTAATTTTTAACTATATATTTTAATTTTTTTTTTCTTGACAAATAGAATTTTATTTGTGTTAAGACAACATTTTAATTTGAATATTTACTTGGCTTTAAAACAATACATAGTTTTTTATTTTAAACAAAATAATATATTCATAAGTAGGATGAATTAATCAATCACTCCAAGTCAATAAAAAATAATCACAATGGAGTGATTGATTAATTCATCTTACTTATGAAAATTTTCACCAAGTGATAAATTCAAATTATCAAAAATAATATATTGTTTTGAATTTTCCATTATTTCATAATATTCGTGCTACTGTTAATTATTGACAACTAACCTAAAAATATGTAAAGGAGCATGTGAGGCTGACCAACTCAAAGGTACCCTTATACAATAGAGTTGGGTAATGTATCCATTTTATTGTTTCGTGGACCTTTGTAAATTGGCTGCCATATCCAATTCTTATCCATCCAACAAAAATAGTTCTCCCAGCCATCTAATTGGATGGCGCTGGAGAGTCCAACAAAAATAGCTGTCCCATCCAATAGACAGGTGCAGGTATCCAACTATTTTTCTGCGTGTGAAGTTATGAATTACAATCAGTTTTTTTATTTACTGACTCGGAGTGATTGATAATTTTACTGATTGTAATTATTAATGCAATTGTTTACTTTTGATATTAAATAAAATATTAGGTCAATGGAGCCTTTTGTCTTTATATGAAAAAATTATAACCACGGAGTTAGCTCAGTTGGTTAAATACTAGACTCTGCGGTCGCGCCAAGTCCAGCTTGCTGGGTTCGCGCCCCGATGAGTCTGGGATTTTTCTAACTCGTGAGATAACTTCAGTGGAAGGTTTGACGTCGAGGAATAATGATATGCACTGTCGGTAATCGACCTGTGCAGATCACTAGAACTCGACTGTCGATAAACCGGTTGTACTATGGAAAGGTTTTTCTACAGTTTTCCCTCTCCACTGGCGAGCAAACCCGATATACCGGGTGGTCCAGGCAAATGCGAGTACTCCTAATTTCAAGCCGTTCTGTAGACGCAAAAACACTTAAAAAGAATATATGCAAAAAGTACAATTCTAGGAACTCCCTACGGGGGACACTCATTGGGCCAGTAAGGTCGTTAAAACGAGTGTATAATAACTATATATATATGAAAAAATTATTCTGTATAAAAATGATTAGATACATTTCATCAAAAGAAGAATTTTCATTTCTTTTTACACTGTAGAATAGATTACATATAATGTTGACAATATTTAGTTTTATGTATAATTTGCAGAGAAATTTATTATAAATAAATAAACAGACGTATTCACATGGACATTTCTTCCTTAATTACGTGATTTTTATTCGCTCAAGAGCAGCTTTCAAAGATATTTTTGCATCTTTAAGTGGATCAACTACTCGACAGTTACTTTGCTTCATTGGTTTCTCAATAAAAAGTTGCAGGGTATTTTTAGTTTGAGGTAAAAAGTAATTCCTTTGGCTGATTTTCTCCAAAGCTTTGTAACATCCTTCTAAATTCCAATTAGTTCTTTCTAAACTTTTACTTTCACCCTGAAAATTTCAAAACAATTACAGCAATGTTAAAACTTAAATAAAAAAAGTTGTTTTGATGTATTGTTTCACGACTTTGCAATGATTACAACTGTTAGTTTCTATTTTTAAGATCACATCTTAGTTAAAAAGAATAATGTTGGTAAAACGTTTTGTAGTTTGTACTTATAGAATAGAATATTTTTAATATGTCACAGGAAAACCATGAGGACAACAATTTAAAATACATTATTCAAATAACACATAAAGAAACATAAGCATATAATCTTAAGTAAATCAAAAGTAACAAAAGTATAATACACAAATAACAAATCATTATTCACAATCTTAAATAGTGCATATAAACTATAAGAAGACAATTCTAAAATGGACCATAAACAATATATAATTCAAAGAGCATAAA
Organism: Ganaspis brasiliensis; assembly: GCA_037103525.1. Taxonomy (NCBI): domain Eukaryota; kingdom Metazoa; phylum Arthropoda; class Insecta; order Hymenoptera; family Figitidae; genus Ganaspis; species Ganaspis brasiliensis. The sequence goes on from JAZKLR010000018.1 coordinate 55,184, forward strand.
GAGGTTGTAAACACATTTGCAAATTAAGTTTTCTAAGGGTTATCTCATCCCTGCAGATTAATTTTTCATACATATGAGGTTCTAAACACATTTGCAAATTAAGTTCTCTAATTTTCTGACAAAAATTATTATCATGCTTTCTGCCTGGAAATAATTTATTTTAAAACACTTTCTGTATTTGAAACAAACTTTTCTTTGCAACATAATTCTCTTGTAAAAATTATAAAATTCTAATATATCCTAAAGGGGATGGGCTTTCATAAAAAGTGTAATTTCTTAAACGGATACAGGGGTGCTACTAAAAGTGGAACCCTGATTTTAATATAATCTAGATTGCACCCGAATTTCTGGTAAGTTTCCTGGAAGTTTTCCATTGTAAGGTCGGAAGTTACCAACGAAAGTCTGCACGAAACTTCCTGGACATAGCGAAATGCCCCTTCCTACAAAGTTTTTCTTGAAAACTTCCCGAAAGCTTCCCTTGGAAACTTCCTTTGGGAACTTCCCTGAAACATCCCTTGTAAACTCCCTGGAAACTTACCGGAAACATTCCTTGGGAACTTATTGGAAAATTTCAGGAAACATCCCTTAGAAACTTCTCAGAAACTTCTCATGGAAACTTCCGTTGGAGGAGGACATTTCACTACGTCCAAGAAGTTTCCTGGAGACTTCCGTTGTAAACTTCCGACTTTACTATGAGAATCTTCCAGGAAACTACCCGAAAATTAGGGTGCTATTAACGAAAAGAATAATGTCACACGTAATAGAATATTCAACTTGTTCTATGACTCAATATTATTTTGCAATAAATAATAGAATATTGTGCAAAAACATTTTTTTTTAAATTCACATGTTTACTTATTTTTTAACTTCAACATTATTTAAACAGATAGAGGAGGGGTTAAAGTGCCATAATAAGTTAAATTTTTTTAACAGGGGTTTCGAGGTTGGAGTGCTGTAATAAATTGAATTGTTTTTAAACTGATGCAGGTCATAAAAAGTAGAAACTGTTTTTAAATCAGAATACAAAGGGTATAACATTTGTTTCAGTTATCAGACTACCCTCACAGCATGGGATATCTCGTGAATATCTCATTATGATCCCGGGACCTCTCAGGGATAACCCTGGGATATCTCACGGGACGGAAATTTGGATGACCCAGGGACATCCCAGGGATATCCCGGCGGGATATAGCATTTTCAATATCCTATCGAGATGTCTCAGGGTCATCCGAGGGATATCCCGTCGAGATATCCCAGGGACATCCCAAGGATATCCTACGTGGGATATAGTATTTGCAATATGCCATCGAGATGACCTCGGGCTATTACTTATTGTTTATTATAACCATAATATTCATTACTTGTAACCAAAATGTATCATAAAATAATTAGTAGTAACAAATATTTGTATTTGTTTAAGATAATTACTAGATAGGTTTAGGTATTTTTAAATAAAATTTTTTTAAGTTCAACCAATATTCTTTGCATCAAGTACTAATGTTTTTCTCTACCGCATATAACAAGCTTCAGTGGCTCAGTTGGTTACGGCCGCGCTTGCTATGCGCAAGGGCGCGGGTTCGAATCCTCATACCTCCAAATTTTTTTTCTAAATCATTAGAGTATATCTCATGAGGCGGAAATTTGGATAGACTAGGGATGTCCCTAGGATATCTCAAATTTCATCGGGATTATCCATTAGACATGAATTTATAAAGTCTAAGCAATGTACAGACAAAACTTTGATTTTATAGATATAGATAGATTAGAAAAAATATAAGAAAAAAAAAAAAATTGTAAATTTCTGATTTTTCGAAAAAATGCAAATCTTTCGTTTATATTAATATTTTTTAATCTCATAAGACTAAGATTTGAAGTTAGGCTAACACCTAAAAACCTGCAAAATTTGACTTCAATCAGTCAAGCCGTTTCTAAGTGATAGTGGAACAAAATATTGAGGACATAATACAGATTAATATAGGGGAGTGGGTCCCAAGATGGACAGAGCCCCAAGATGGACATTTCGTATAAAATTTATGTTTAAGGTGACAGGGCCTTATGCTTTCAGTTATTTTTGTTGTTTGTATAGACGAAGATTTCGATATACATTTGAAGAAAAAAATTAGTTGGTTTTTCTTCTACACATACCACTCAATTTTGTGTCTAAAAAAAGTTTTGTAACAGTTTTTTCTCAAGTTGGTAAAGTTATTTAAATTTATGATTTAGAATGAGTACTGAACGTTATAATATTCTTTGTTTATCGTATAATAATATTCTAAAATGATTTTACTAATTCAGTATTCATATATATATATATTTACTGGAGATTAAAAAATGGTGTCATGTACCCTAAGATGGACAGGCTTCAAATCTTAATGTATTTATTTGCATATTTTCGATTTTACCATTTTTTCAATAATTTTTTGAGCCAATTAATTAAAATTTTTTATTTTCCACCATAAAATGTGATGTTATCGTTAGAGAAAATGATATATCGATATTTTTTGATATTTTATTACTTTTTACTGTTAAGCTATTAAGTTGAAGTTTTTAGAAATGTTATTTCTTGATAAATTCCGAGAAATGATCGTGTAACAATTGTTACACGATGTTCATTTTCTATTTACTACAATGTTCAGAGACTTTTAAGAAAGTGTCCATCTTGGGGCTACTTTTTTTAGACCGATAATTTTAACAATTAAAAAAAATGCTTTACAAAATTAAATAAGGAATTTTTGACCGAAAAGCCATTCTTTCCTCAAATTTAATGTATTATACGGTCACACATGAAGAATATGCTTTACATAGGCAATTAAAAAGAAAAAAAAAGGTAGTCAAAGTTGAACATGGTAGTCAGAGTTGGGGCACTGTAGAAAATCAATGAAATATGAAGATAAATGATTGAAAATTATGATATCTTTGCCTTCGCATGATAGAATGGCACTCAAATACATTTGGAAACGACAAAAGGAAACATGAAACTGGAATAAATCATATTTCTTCTTGAATCGCGAAATTGATCTGAAAGTGAAAAAGTATTACCAAAAATTTGAATTTTCTTTCTTTCCAATAAAAATGAAGTTTTTGACACCTTTTTAAGTTAACCAATTCATTTTCATTGCAAAAATGCTTTAGAATTGCAATATTTTGGGTGTACCAACCTTGACTCAAGCGTCGTTTAGCTTCATATCACACACACACCATGAACGCTTTATGCAAACTCCAAATTACGTTCCACATTTTTGTATAACATCTTAATGAACAATTTTAGTCAACTTAATTTGTCTTTGGCATATTTCTGCTACATTTAATTATCTAATTTTGAAACTAAAAAAACGTTTTTTGTTGAGCGTATAACACGGACTCGCTTAATACGTCTATATAGTTCGCGCACTTCACTGCAATCCATGTAAAAAGTTTGCTGGCATTGCTAACAAGTATTTACACACAACGACATATGGATCTACTGTAATAGAACAAAATAAACGCGATGATTCAACTCTGACCACTGTGCAACTCTGACTACTCTTCCCTACTTTCATCCGGTATAAAACATTTTAATATATTTTATTTGGTTTAGATTCTACAGCAATAAGTCAAAAGGGTGTCCAACTTGGGGCCCACTCCCCTTTATTTTGGGCATAAAATCTTAATCAACAATTTATAAAAAAAGACTACACCAAGTTAAAGTGCAATTTATTAGACACATTAATTTTTTATTAAAAACAAAAATCTTGTAGCCAGACAAAAGGACAGACTTTAACTTTTGCTATGGTGAACATTCCCATTGCAACCGCTGCTATGAAAAAAATTCCTATAGCAACCGTTGCTATGGAGAGTATTCCTACATCAATAGTTGCTATGAAAAACATTCCCACAACAACGTTTTCTACTGAAAATATACTTATAGCAACCCTTGTTACGAAAATTACCGGGCAAGTGCGGTCGGACTCGCGCACAGAGGGTTCCGTACACGAACTTAAAATGGTTTGAAATTTTTTTTTTAATTATTTATTTTTAACGATTTATTTCAATTATTTATTAGGTATTGATTATTTGGATTATTTGAATAATAATAAATTGAAATCATAATTTTTTTACTTTTATTAAAATTTAAGTATAAACTTAACCATTTTTATAAGATTTAACATTTCCAAATAAATAAACTGAGCTTTTTTATATAATTTTCCTGCAATCTACACGTAAAAATACCTAGGTATACCAAATTTCAAACCTCTTGGTCAAATGGTTTGGAAGATAAAGGGGGGGGGGACACATTTTGTTTTTTTTAAAAAAATTTTTCCTTGACAACGCTATGACTATCAACTCCAATCATGTTCTCTATATTTTTCCTATACTTTACTCGCGAAAATACATATGTGTACCAATTTTCAATACTCTAGGTCAAAAAGTTTACGATATAGGGGGGGGGGGGGGGGGGTAAACAGGCATTTTAATGCATTTTTTTAAAAAAAATCTTGTTACTTCCTTGACAACGCTATGAACATCACGTTCAATCCTGTTAGCTATATTTTTCCTGTAATCTACAAGTGAAAATACATAAGTGGACCAAATTTCAACTCTCTATCTCAAATAATTTGGCCGCTTGGGGGGAACCCTAAATACATTCCAATAGCAACTGTTGCTATAAAAAACATTTATATAGCGGCCGTTGCTATGGAGAATATTCCTATATATCAATAGTTGCTATGAAAAACATTCTCATAACAACTGTTTCTATTGAAAACATACTTATAGCTTATCCCATCGATTCCAGGCGCCTTGTCTGGCTTTAATCTTTTTCTGGCTTTGTGAAGCTCTGAAAGAGTGAAGAATTCCTCCTCACCGACTTGACAGGCACTCCAGTCCATCCTAGGCCATGGTTCTGCTGGTGGAAACAAGTCCTTTATTATTTCCCGCACCCAATCGGGATTGTCCAGGCCGGGGGTCTTTTGTTTCGTCACCAATTTATTGGTGGCGATTTTATAGCCCAGACCCCATGGGTCCTTCTCGACGTCGTCAATTAAGCGCTTCCAACACCTTCTCTGTGACCTTCGGATCTCCTTTCTGAGGATCCTTTTGGCCTCTTTATATGCGTTCTTTAACAGAGGATCTCCGTTAGAACAATCGTATCTCCTTCTTGCTCTGACGCATGCTTTTCGCAAAGAGGCCAGCTCTTCTGACCACCAGTATACATTACGTCTTCTGGAAGCGGTGCTTCTGCGACGCGGCATTGACGCGCCGCATGCGGTGATAATCATATTTTTCACCGTCCGCACCTCTCCTTCCAGATTGTTCGGCCTCTTCACCCATCCCAGTTCCTCAATGAGGCGGGATTTTTCAAGGGACCGGCCGAACTTCTCGACGTCTAGTTTCGTAATGTTCCACCTAGGGCCGTTCTTACAGGAAGCTACCTGTGTTATTGCTCTAGGTGTGTCTCCCCCTGAGACTGAAAACTTGATATACTGGTGGTCACTTTCGGTATGATCATCAGAGATCCGCCAGTCCTTTATTCGCTTGTTTAGGAGAGACGTTGGTATCGTAAGATCAATAATTGATCCGATATTATGGTCTCTCCTAAACGTCCACTTTTGGCCCTTGTTGACAACAATCAGATTGTTCCTGGAGACCATTTCTGCGATTAAGATTCCTCTATTGTCGAGCCTTGTCTCGCCCCAGTCTGGTGACTTTGCATTAAAATCACCTGTCACGAGAACATCCAGCCTGGATTCTCGCAGGCTCGACTCGAGTTCATCTATCTCCGCTTCGAAGGCTGTCAGCGGGTCGTTAGGTGAGAAATAACAGCTATACATACGTATACCTGAAGTTTCCACCCACACGAACCCGCTGCTCGTCTCCAGAAACTTGTCTACCCGCAAATTGGGGTTAAAGACCTGAATGGCTGCCCTTCCTGATGTATCCTGGTACCAGTAGGCGAGATCGTTTCTTTTGTTCTGCTCTCGAGTGATACCTGTACAAAATATTAATGACAAACAGACAAACAGACAGACAGACAAAAAATTTTTTTTGCATTTTCGGAATCCTTATCACTTTAAATGAAAAAGTATGTAAAAATTTTTGAGTTTGGTGCAATGTACAGACAAAATGTTGATTTTATTTATATAGATATTAGAGCGCCTGTCGACTAAAGGTCGACATATTTATATAAATATCAATAAATAAAACAATGAACTAACTCAAGAAGAACAAGAGAAATCAGAGGGGTAAAATAGATGAACCCAGTGAAACAAAAATATTTGTCGACAAAAGGTATATTCAAGAAAATAATCTACTTAAAGTTTAGTCGGCTTTAAATTAGTATTTTAATTCTTTTAACACTCTCGCTGATCAGCTGATCATCACACAATGATTATTAATCCAATTAGTCGACACAACAAATTTAATATAATTTATACAATTCAAAATAACCACACAGGTTGCTTTATGGTTGCGAATCCAGGAATGCCATGCTTGCCGGCTTATCGACCCGCGCTCTCGTTGATCAGACGAGCACGCAGGCGCAACATCACATGGCCCGCCAGGACCGTAACAGTTGACTATAGTTTCCCAGAATTCCCATAAAACAATAACTAATTTTATAAATAAATCGGAGTGCTGAGTCTCTAAAATAAAAATACTGTCACAGAATAGTGTTTGTGGTTGGAATGGAGTTTGTGGTTGGTATGGTGTTTGTGGTTGGAATGGTATTTGTGGTTGGTATGGTGTTTATGTTTGGAATGGTGTTTGTGGTTGGAATAGTGTTTCTGGTTGGTATGGCATTTGTGGTTGGTCTTGTGTTTGTGGTTGGAACGGTATTTGTGGTTGGTATGGTGTTTATGTTTGGAATGGTGTTTGTGGTTGAAATAGTGTTTGTGGTTGGTATGGCATTTGTGGTTGGTCTTGTGTTTGTGGTTGGAATGGTGTTTGTGGTTAGTACGGTGTTTGTGGTTGGTTTGGTGTTTGTGATAGGTATGGTGTTTGTGGCTGGTGTTGTGTTTGTGGTTGAAATGATGTTTGTGGTTGGTTTGGTGTTTGTAGTAGGTATGGTGTTTGTGGCTGGTGTTGTGTTTGGGGTAAATATGGGGTTTCTAGTAGATATGGGGTTTGTAGTTGGTATTGTGTTTGTGGTGCATATGGGTATGGTAGTTGTTGTTGGTATAATGTTTAAGATGCGTACTTTTGTTTTGGACATTGAGTTTGTGGTGTGTACTGTGAAGATTATGGTGTGTACTGTAGAAAAGATGATGGTAACAGCTAGGTCAAAAATGTAGCAAGAGATTTGAGCAAAAATACATTTCAAATGCTAAAAACTGATGGTTTTTGCTCAATGGCGCTTTGGCAATCGCCCCCAAAAATTCTCTATATTTTTCCTGTAATCTGGGGGTCAATTGTATAATGTCATCTCATTCTCATTCTCATCTCATCTCATCTCATCTCACCTGTCTGATTTAAAAACTTTTGTTTATTGTTTTGACAGTGTCAGTTTCAAATATTCACTTGGTTAGGTATGTTTAATTACTATTAAACATCAAATCAAACATTAAAATTTTTATCTAAAAATTAATCACGTAAATAAATTAATCAGTGTATTATAATTATCTTCAACGAAAAGGAGTCAATTGCAGATATGAAAAGAGAAAATGATAATAAAAATAAAGAAGATCAAATAAGTCAATAAAATTATAATTTTGTACATATTTTTGGATTTTTTGGAACAATAAATAACTTTAAATATACTAAGAATTATCAATTGTACATAATTTTTATTTAATATGGCTTTTGTTATTCTTAACTTTATCAAAATAACCTTCTAATCTTTACAAACATGAAAGTATTATTAATTAATAATAATCGTGTCAAAAACGAATCTTAATTATGTTTTAATTTTAAAAAATTACTTTAATAATTGTTATTTAAAGATTAAAATTTGTTATATTTAAATAAATTGATAATTTTAATTATGTATAATAAGTATTAGGGTAACTGCCCCAGTCGTTGGCACCTTAAAGGAAATTCCAACTTTAGGAATTAAAATCGCACATAAAATTTTAGATAATGATATTATCTTAGTGATATATGTTTTCACAATTTAATAAAGAATATGATGACATATTGAATTTTCTTTAAAACTTTATGAGAATTTAGAAATTAATAAAACTTTCGAAATAGTTATATATTTAATATAATTAATAATTATTTAAAATCACGAAAGATTGATAAACAATGTTTAAATTATGTACAAAATAAAAAATTACTTTAATATTTTATGTACTAACGATGTAAAGCATAAAAGAAATTTCTAAAACTCACTACTTTCCAAACTGTTAAAGTGCGAACGACTGGGACACTGCTTTACCCTCTCTTGCCTAATCGTTGGCACCTTAACGAAATCATTTTAATTATTTCCCACGACACAAGTAATTACTTTTAAAATATTATATATTTATTGAAATGAAAAATCGCGGCAGAATTTAATAAGCCAATGCAAGACCAATTAAACATTACGTGATTCTTATAATTTAGAGAAAACTAAGAAAGGTGTCAACGACTGACGCAGTGCCAACGACTGGGGCAGTTACCCTATCAATTAGGAAATTAATAAATAAGGTAAAATTTAAATTTAAAATATCTTTTTTAAAAGTTAAACAAAAATAACTTCTATTACATAAACTAATTAATGTTTAAATAAAAAATTTATTATTTTTAATGAGGTTAAAGAAAAATAAAAAATTCCTAACCACGTGAACACGCAAAGAAGAAGTTTACTGTGACAGAAAAGTATTCTCTGTCACGTCAAAATATGTTTGCAAATATAGGGACAGTAAACAAATTTGTTGTGAGAGTAAATTTTAAAAAAGTTGGCTAATATTTTTTATCACAGCAAACTTTGTTCATTTTCATAGCAAATAATTTGCTGTGGTTACTAATTTTGATAAATTCAACAGTAAACATTAGTTTGCAACTGCAGACAATTCATTTTTTTCAGTGAATATTTGAAATTAAAACGGTCAAAACAATAAACAAGCATTGTGATAAGATAAGATGAGAATGAGATCACATTACACAATTGACCCCCTGCAAGTAGAAAAAATACATATATGTGCATCAAATTTCAGCATCCTAAGGCAAAAGCTTTGGAAGTTAAGAGGAAAAAACAGGGTCATTTTTACGCATTTTTTTCTATAAGTTGTTGTTTTCCGCTCGAAAAACTATGATAACTACCTTCAACAATGTTCTTTATATTTTTCACGTAATGTACAAGTCAAAATACATATGTGTATCAAATATCAGGTCTCTAAGTCATAAAGTTTAAAAATTAAGAGGGGAAATAGTGTCATTTTTGTGCATTTTTTTAAAAAATTCGTGGTTCTTCGCTGTAAAAGATTATGATAACAACCTCCAAAACAGTTTTCTATATTTTTTCTGTAATCTGCGCTTTAAACTAGTTATGTGTACCGAGTTCTAGCACTCTAAGTCCGAAACTTTGGTCGTTACGAGAAGAGAAACTGAGTCATGTTTTTGTATTTTAGGCTAAAAGTAGTGGTTTTAGCTCAATAGCGCTATGATAATCACGCCCAATAACTTTCTCTATATTTTTTATGTAATCTACACGTGAAAATACATACGTGTACCAAATTTCAGCACCCTAAGTCAAAAACTTTGGAAGTTAAAGGGTTGGGGGCACGATTTTGGCTACGGACGTAAGAGTCTCAACATAAGGGTAATAATTTCTAAAAAACCCCTCCTTAGGGTTCCGTATACATTCGATGTTTGGTCATAGCGTTGTCAAGTAAATGCCAAGATTTTATTTTCAAAACATGCATTAAATATTACCATTCTCAACTACCGAGGGAATTACCTAATGGGGAAATTAAAATACCCGGGGCGAACCAAAGTCAGATAAGGGTGGGTACCTGATATAATTGTCCTCTCTGTGTTCGGATAACCTTCCACTTAGAGTATTTGCGGTTACGACGACTATAACGTGCAGTCACAAATACAATATGTCTCTCTCGGATGAAGATCAGGGTTAAGTTGTGCATGGCAATAGGTTAGAACTCAGGCGACGACTAACAATAAGCAGCGAATAGGGACAAGCTCGACTAAGTTTTAAATGGACGGACCAACTTTGGAAGGACATTTTGTTCTGTTGGAAAAGCAGCTTTCCTAACAGAAGAGGATATATGTGGAGGTTACATGCGCGATGAGTCAATATGCACCATAAATAAGCGGAAATGAAGCCTCAGTATTTAAGAGATCAAGTATCCTCTCTGAGGAAAAAGGGATATAAAGCTTTTCTTCCGGAAGAAGAACCCTTAGAGATCATACAAGTTATGTTTGAAACACCAACGCCCGAAGATAGAAACATGAAATCGAGGGAAACCAAAATTCACTTCAAGGTTTCCATTAAAATGGAAAAAATGTCTGAAGGGAATAATAAACTCTCCTTACTCCCAGAAGATGTAGATCTCTGGACAATGAACTGTGCTGTGTATGAAAAAGTAATGACCTTGCAGAGTGTCATTGCATATCTAGAATCAAAAAGAAATTTACGCCAATAGTTTTTGAAATAACCCAAACTCTTGAAAAATTGCAACACACTCTAAAAAACTCATAGTTGCAGACCATCAAGCAACATTAGATTGAGAAGATACGTTTTCTTGTAGTCATAAAAGAACGTTAAGGACGGCGTATAAAATGGATAAAGCACAATAATATCTATGCTATCTTAAGGGGAGATTCTAGTGATTTTAAGATTTTTTTCAAAGATTTTTTTTTTGATAGTAAAAAAAATATGTATTACATAAATTTTTTTGACAATAAAATACAACTCTTAAAGTAATAAAAACTTTTTTTTTTTTTAATTGAGTCTTAGAAAATCGCTGCCGAAAGTGGTCTTCTCTAAAAGTTGTTTACACTTTTTCTCTGCAACGGTTAATGTGAAATAAAAAAATTAAATAGTTTCTTAATCTATACCATTTGGGCTATCGTGTAAACTAGGGTAAAAAATGTTTATTGAAAAATAACCGAATGACAAGACTTTTGAATTTTTTAACCATAATTTTGCAACTTAAATTGTTAATAACTTGTTTAAATATAAAATAGAATTTATCAATCTTCCCGAGTCAGTAGATTTTGGTTAAAAAATAATAATAACACAAGAATTTTTAACGTTTCGACGGCACCGCCGTCCTCTTCAGAACTGTAATTTATTAATGTCATAAGCATAAATTTTTCACAAATTAAAAAAAGGAGAAAAGAAAAATGGAAATTTTTTCCATTGTTTTAAATACCTCAATTAGTAAAACACGGAACACACATCACATATATGTCAAATTGACATTTGTCAGAATTTTCGTCGACAATTTAGAATAATAAAATTTTTAACTTCATGATATACATTTTATAACGACGATTTTAAGCAGACTGAAGGTGCGATTCATAATTATGATCAATACAAATCGAGCTGACGGTCAATAAATATAGTGAGAGAAATGTGAGACAGAGAAACAACATATCATTAAAAGAGGAAAAGAAAGAAGAAACGAGTAGAATTATTCCTTTAGATTTTTTTTGAAAAATTTTGGTGTAAATTATTTTATGAAAAATTGTTTATGTTTGGAATTTAGTCTGTTTGTGTCATCTTTTTTATTTAATCTATGATATTGTTAATTAATATGTATCATTTCAGAAATTAACCTTTTGTTACATGAAGGTTCTCTGTCAAGAATAGTAAAGTTCTCCCAATCGAAATCATGTTTATGGATTTGCTTGTGTCTTGCAAAAACGTTATTTTTTCTAGTCTTGTGTTCATTGACTCGTACACCAGCCATCCTTTTAGTTTGTCCAACGTAAGAGGCAGGACAATCTTTTCAATTAATTTTGTAAACCACGTTAGTCGTCTCAGTTTTTTTGTTTTGGTCCTTACCTCTTTTGATAACGCTGTAATTGTACCGGTTACTAGGAATTGATGTTATATTATAATTATTTAATATAGACGAGGTTTTTTCAAAGAGGCCGGGAGTATATGATAAAATGACTTTCGGTATAAGTTTAAACATGGTTTGTAGATTAGGTTTTAGTTTATTAGATTTAATAAGATTTAATCGTTTATTGATATGCTTTTTGATTAAGGTAGGGGGGTAGTTATTGTCAATGAGTGAATTGTCCACATAAATGTATTGACGAAATGATCAATGTCTTTAACTCTTACAACGAAAGATTACCATTTACCTACGAATTAGAAATTAATGAATCAATTGCTTTTCTGGATGTATTTTTATTAAAACAAAACAACACACTAATCTCTGACTGGTACACTAAGCCAACCTTTTCTGGTAGATTTTTAAATTTTATGTCGAAACATCCTTACTCTCAAAAGATCGCCATAATTTATAATCTAGTCGACCGAGCAATTTAACTATCTGACAAAAATTTCCACACCAAAAACATTGATATTGTCAAATCCCTACTCATTGACAATAACTACCCCCCTACCTTAATCAAAAAGCATATCAATAAACGATTAAATCTTATTAAATCTAATAAACTAAAACCTAATCTACAAACCATGTTTAAACTTATACCGAAAGTCATTTTATCATATACTCCCGGCCTCTTTGAAAAAACCTCGTCTATATTAAATAATTATAATATAACATCAATTCCTAGTAACCGGTACAATTACAGCGTTATCAAAAGAGGTAAGGACCAAAACAAAAAAACTGAGACGACTAACGTGGTTTACAAAATTAATTGAAAAGATTGTCCTGCCTCTTACGTTGGACAAACTAAAAGGATGGCTGGTGTACGAGTCAATGAACACAAGACTAGAAAAAATAACGTTTTTGCAAGACACAAGCAAATCCATAAACATGATTTCGATTGGGAGAACTTTACTATTCTTGACAGAGAACCTTCATGTAACAAAAGGTTAATTTCTGAAATGATACATATTAATTAACAATATCATAGATTAAATAAAAAAGATGACACAAACAGACTAAATTCCAAACATAAACAATTTTTCATAAAATAATTTACACCAAAATTTTTCAAAAAAAATCTAAAGGAATAATTCTACTCGTTTCTTCTTTCTTTTCCTCTTTTAATGATATGTTGTTTCTCTGTCTCACATTTCTCTCACTATATTTATTGACCGTCAGCTCGATTTGTATTGATCATAATTATGAATCGCACCTTCAGTCTGCTTAAAATCGTCGTTATAAAATGTATATCATGAAGTTAAAAATTTTATTATTCTAAATTGTCGACGAAAATTCTGACAAATGTCAATTTGACATATATGTGATGTGTGTTCCGTGTTTTACTAATTGAGGTATTTAAAACAATGGAAAAAATTTCCATTTTTCTTTTCTCCTTTTTTTAATTTGTGAAAAATTTATGCTTATGACATTAATAAATTACAGTTCTGAAGAGGACGGCGGTGCCGTCGAAACGTTAAAAATTCTTGTGTTATTATTATTTTTTAACCAAAATCTACTGACTCGGGAAGATTGATAAATTCTATTTTATATTTAAACAAGTTATTAACAATTTAAGTTGCAAAATTATGGTTAAAAAATTCAAAAGTCTTGTCATTCGGTTATTTTTCAATAAACATTTTTTACCCTAGTTTACACGATAGCCAAAATGGTATAGATTAAGAAACTATTTAATTTTTTTATTTCACATTAACCGTTGCAGAGAAAAAGTGTAAACAACTTTTAGAGAAGACCACTTTCGGCAGCGATTTTCTAAGACTCAATTAAAAAAAAAAAAAGTTTTTATTACTTTAAGAGTTGTATTTTATTGTCAAAAAAATTTATGTAATACATATTTTTTTTACTATCAAAAAAAAAAATCTTTGAAAAAAATCTTAAAATCACTAGAATCTCCCCTTAAGATAGCATAGATATTATTGTGCTTTATCCATTTTATACGCCGTCCTTAACGTTCTTTTATGACTACAAGAAAACGTATCTTCTCAATCTAATGTTGCTTGATGGTCTGCAACTATGAGTTTTTTAGAGTGTGTTGCAATTTTTCAAGAGTTTGGGTTATTTCAAAAACTATTGGCGTAAATTTCTTTTTGATTCTAGATATGCAATGACACTCTGCAAGGTCATTACTTTTTCATACACAGCACAGTTCATTGTCCAGAGATCTACATCTTCTGGGAGTAAGGAGAGTTTATTATTCCCTTCAGACATTTTTTCCATTTTAATGGAAACCTTGAAGTGAATTTTGGTTTCCCTCGGTTTCATGTTTCTATCTTCGAGCGTTGAAGAAGATTGTCCTGCCTCTTACGTTGGACAAACTAAAAGGATGGCTGGTGTACGAGTCAATGAACACAAGACTAGAAAAAATAACGTTTTTGCAAGACACAAGCAAATCCATAAACATGATTTCGATTGGGAGAACTTTACTATTCTTGACAGAGAACCTTCATGTAACAAAAGGTTAATTTCTGAAATGATACATATTAATTTACAATATCATAGATTAAATAAAAAAGATGACACCAACAGACTAAATTCCAAATATAAACAATTTTTTATAAAATAATTTACACCAAAATTTTTCAAAAAAAATCGAAAGGATTAATTCTACCCGTGTCTCCTTTCTTTTCCTCTTTTAATGATATGTTGGTTCTCTGTCTCACATTTCCCTCACTATATTTATTGACCATCAGCTCGATTTGTATTGATCATAATTATGAATCACACCTTCAGTCTGCTTAAAATCGTCGATATAAAATGTATATCACGAAGTTAAGAATTTTATTATTATAAATTGTCGACAAAATTTCTGACAAATGTCAATTTGACTTATATGTGATGTGTGTTCCGTGTTTTACTAATTAAGGTATTTAAAACAATGGAAAAAATTTCCATTTTTTTTTTCTCCTTTTTTTTAATTTGTGAAAAATTTATGCTTATGACATTAATAAATTACAGTTCTGAAGAGGACGGCGGTGCCGTCAAAACGTTAAAACTTCTTGTGTTATTATTATTTTTTAACCAAAATCTACTGACTCAAAAAGATTAATAAATTCTATTTTATATTTATTCACCGAGTGATAAATTCATTAAATGGAACTTTCTTAAATATTAATGGATCTTAAAAATTCTAGTTTACACGAAAACTACACATTCAAGGAACATGCTGTCCAAATTTTAAGTTATTTCGTTGAACAGTGTCAAATAAGAGTGTAAACAAGTTAAAGATATGCAGTTATGAGAAAAATGCATTTCAAGTTTAAAGAACCAAATGTACAGAAATTTAACTTAAAGTTCGGCAATATTTTTAAATAGTAAAGCACAATAAGAAAAATTTATATTAATAGTTATATACATATAACCCTTCTAATGTAATAATATACATTTCTTATAGTTTAAGAACAGCTCTTTTAAGCGGTGCACCAGAAGAACTGTAAATTTAAAAATTAACATACTACAGTTAGTTAATTAATAAAAAAGGTTTTTTTTTACTTCAGATTATTTTTCCCGTCTTTTTAGATAATTATACTAACCAAAAGTGGGAAAAATTTTTCGATTTTTTGAAAAAAAAATTACTGTAATCTCCCCTTAACGGGAAATATTCGATACCACAATGGCTGGTGGAAGAACGAACGCACAGTGGTCCAAATAGTCAAAAATGTGGTCAAACGTCTAAAAAGTGCTTAAATCTTTCTAAAAATCATTACTTCGGGGTTTTTGAGGTCACTGATTTCGAAATTGATATTATTTTTTTGAAAAACAAAATGTCGAATCCAATATGTCGGACCTAAAATGTAAAAACTACTTAAATCTTTATAATAATCGTTACTCGGGGCTTTTAATGTGTGACAATGTAAATCGTCAACATATATATTTTTTTATTGTGCCTTTCCCTAGGAAAATATTCATGAATTATATTTAATTTTATCAGCGGTATATAAGTGGTTAATTTGATATATATTTATATACGGGCCTTAGAGCCGGGTATTGATTTTGGTTCGTCGATCTGGATTTCTCGTCTTTCTTTGGATCAGCGTTTTCCTATCGTCTTCCTTTGTTAATTCGTAGGTCGTGATTTGCGCAGGTCAAGATCACGAAGGTGCGCGAAGGTCAGCGGAAAAGTCCGAATTTTTCTTTCAGATATGCCCTAATATGAGTGTGACTGCGAGGGTGCGAGACGTCCGGATTGGCTGAGCGAAGGAGACGGAACAAGGAAGCGGGACGCCGCCAAAGGGGGAGATTTTGCGACAAGGAATAAATTCTACCGGTTCATTCGTGCCATATGGTCATATTCGATTCTTTTTCATTCGCTAACCGTGTAATATAACTATACCCGTTAAAAGGTGTTTTTAATCGGAATGGATCTTGAATTTGAATATTAACTAAATAAAGACTAAATTCAGTGTAAATTATTTGGTGTCTCATTGAGGAAGGTCCTAGGAGTCCTAAAATTTGAGGTCTGCGGTCTGCTGAATTTCTGTGGCTTTCTTTGCCCATTTGTAAGTCATTTGATTAAATTTAATGTTCCAATTTCGTTCGTCTCAGCGCCGGCATTGCGGCGGTTGGTTGCAATTGAACTTCCTTTTTGATTTTGGGTTTTAATCAGCACGGAGAGAGTCCGTTTTGTTTGTTGGAAATTAATTAAATATTATCTTTAGAAATATCGAGCCAATGCACGGTACTTTAGTTAAGCATCAAAAATCTTTATTTTAAATGGCATCCCTTGTGGGGATTGATTGTTGAAACTTGGGACGAACAAGGTTGGAATTATAGATCAGCTGGAGGTGCAAATTGCGTTTGAGATCGGCGGACACATAGGTTTTGGAGTGGAAAGTTCCGGGCGCGAAAATTAATAAAGGAATCGATTATAGACGAAAATAATTCGAGAAAATTAGAATAAAATTTTGGATATTGGCGTGAAGTGAATAATTGTGAATTTTGAGTGAAAACATATATATCTTAAGTGAAATTGTGAAAATTTTCTGCCACGTGCAAGGAAATACGTCACGTAGGCAGGTAAAATTGGCGGTTTATTAGTGGAAATAGAATTGGCGAATTTTAAAAATGAAAAATTTTAATAATTGGTTAAATTGGAATTAAAATAAATTTTTTTTGGTGACTTTTTGGTGAATTTTTTTTTAGTGTTTAAATTTTACCGTTGATTCATAGATGGATATGGTGAATTTTTCATTTGTTTCGATCAGCGGTGTATAAAATTTTGGCGGTATAAAATTTTATTTGGCGGTAAATTTTGGCGCGTTTTTCCCGATGGAAGATTATTATAAATTTTAATTTCCTATATTAACTAAAATTGAACAAAAAGGTGACTAAAAGTTTAATTGGCTTGTAAAATTTTGGCGGAAAGAAAATTTCTTTAATAATTATTCACTTTTCGGAATTTATTCGGGAAATATATTTTTTTTGCATGGGAAATCACAAAGTGAATAATCAATGGTACGTGAAATTGAGAAATTCCATTTAATGTGATAATTTTAAAAAGTGACGGAATTTTTTCATTCTAAATTTATATTTGAATTTAGAAAAATACTTGAGAATATTATTTTTGGTTTTCGACATGTGCACGGAAATGATTTCGTGGACATTTTGAAAATCTTGTTTCGATCAGCGGTATTGTAGAAAAATTACAGAGATTTTACCAAGTGAAAATTAAGTGTTATTACAGGAAATTTTATTTTGTTTAATAATAGTGGCTGACAAATGTGAAGTGGAAATAAGATTTATTTTCAAGTTTTGAGAATTTTTCAGATTATCGGTATTTATAAAAAAAAAAAAATTTTTTTTTTGTGTAATTTCGGAAAGCTCTTAACAGTTTTCTAATAAATTATAGAAAATTGTTAGATTGGAGTTTAAATTTGAAGAAAATTTGTGAGTGAGATTTGTAAAAGAAAGCTCACAAGAGTTTTCTGAGAATGGGCTACGAATTTTGAATAGTGAAACAAACATTTTGAAAATAAGTGCGCGATTAAAAATAGTGATTAGTCAAAATTTTAGTGAAATTGAGTCTTTGAAATTTAACGGAATATTTCTTTTGAGAATTTCCTTTCTCTCGGATTTTCAATGCCATGCGGGCGGAAGTGACGTTTTCTCGAAATTGTAAAAGTAGTGAAAATCAATCGCGGAGATCAGCGGCGATGGAAATGTGAAAATTTTATTGAATTTTAAGATTTGAATACGGTTTCGAAGTTTTATTGATTTTCATTTTGAAATTTCCCTTGATTTAAAATTCGAGGGGGAGGGATATTATTTTCCACTTGTTCCGGTGAGAGTTTTGAATAAATTGCAGTCACGAAATTTTTCGTTTTATTTAAGTTACGAAAATTTTAGTTTGGTGTCTCGACGGTTAAATAAATTTCTGAGATATTTCCAAATCTCAGTAAGGAATTCGATCTACAGATATTCTTGGTCGATTTTGGAAATTTTGATCAGCGTGGTTACCAATTAATTGATTGGTGATTAGTGATTCACAGACTTGAATCCTAACGGAAAAGAAAAATTTTTATTTAATAAATCTGATTTTTTTTTCTTTTAGCAAATTTATTATTGAAAATTTTTATTGATTTTACTAATCAACAAACTGTTGATAGTTATTTATTTTTTTTATTTTACAATTTATATTGAGATTTTATTATTGTGTCTCGTTTGTTGTTGATATTATTTATTCTTTTATTTATTGATGTACGAATTGTTTTATTGGTTGATGTGTATATTTATTATTTTTACTATTTGACAGATCAGCGGAATACTTTGTGGAAATTTTAAAAAGTATTTGTGGAATTAATGTTCAAAATGGCCGTTTACCAAAGCCAGCTTTTATCAATTTTAGAAAATCGGGAAGCACGAATGTTATGGCGCGAGATTAGAAAATTAACAATTGAGGAGGTCATCCGGAGTTTAAATGGACAGGGTTGCAGTACTTTAGGGTCAATGCAAGTGGTTCGCGAACGGTTGTTACGTTTAGAACTCAAACTTAAATTCGGAGAAAATTTTCCCGTTCCTTGGAATGAGAAATATGATTCTGCGAAATCAACATGGATTTTCGTGTTAGAGGCTTTCGCATTTCAGGATGAAGAGGTCGCGGGAAGTTCAAATTCGGTAAAAAGAAGGGGTCGTAAACCGAAACACAGGCCTACTGAGGATATGGGTGGTGATATTCAGTCGGATACGGAATTTTTAGCCGGATTTACGGAAGGAGGATCAGCGGAAACAGTTATCAAGACGAATCTTGAAACTGAAATTGCGAATGAGAGTGGGAGTCAAATAGGTACTACGACGGCATCGGTATCAATTACATTGCCAAGTACTCGGTGTACTACAACTGTCACAACTACAGTTTCGGAATCAGCTGTGAATACAAATTCGCATTTAACTTGGACAGGAATAGGAAGGGGTATTCCTTCTTCAACTTTTGCTCCCGGTGCATGAAGTGTTAGTCAATTACGGGCTCAAATGCATTTGAGTTCAACGTTGCAAACGTTTTTTACTCAAAATGCGAATTTGGGAGTGGGATGGTTACCGTCACAAACATATTTTAATCCTCCATCGGGTGGGCTAAAATTACTGGAAGTCGTGACTTCAAAACCGGAAGTGAATGTTTCACAAGCAAATAGATCTTCGGTGAATAAAAATTCGATAGATCAGCGGAAAAATGCCGGTTGTTCTCCGAAACAAAGATCGAAAAAGATTTTAAAACCTCTTGAGAGTGAGGAATGGTTAAGTCGTGGTAGAGGGGATAAAACTCCGAATGTTAAGGCAACAATTCCGAAAAGAGTCGAGTCGAAAAAGAGTAATACGGCGGATAGTTCAGCGGAAGATGATACTAATAGTAGTTCGTCACATAGTCCGAATCGATCGTTTTTATTTTCGTCTTCGAGTGAGTCGGAATTAGAAAACGAAACTAATCCGGTTCGTGTGAGACCCAAAGAGCGGAAAATACCTCATAAGGATAGTGGTTATATCGTGGCAAAAATGTTTAAAGACTAGGAAATTAAATTTTCCGGCAAAGAAGATGCAGAGGATTTTAGAGATAGATTACAAGACTGTAAGAAATGTAACGAGATCAGCGATCGAGAAATTTTAAAAGCTCTTCCTAGTGCTTTGAGATCAACGGCAAGTACGTGGTTTAGGACGGTTAAGCAGGAAATCAGGTCTTGGAAAAAGTTTCGGAAACTTTTCCTTCGTGAATATTCGGTTTCGGTGGAGGACGATGACGTGATAGAAGAAATGAAATCTCGAACCCAAGCTAAAGGAGAGAAAATTTCTTCTTACTTGATGAGTCTTCGCGTCATCGAGGGACATTTGCGGTATCCTATTTCGTCCGACCAATTTTTAAAAATCGCTAATCGAGGTTTAACTCCCGAATATCGTCGATTCTTGTGTAGTTTTGAAGTTAATTCGATCAATGATTTTGAGCGAGTTTTGAGAAGGTACGAAAAATTAAAAGAATGGGACAAGAGTTATGTCCCACCACCAACCAAGGATAAGATGAGTTTTCCTGCGGCTTCCGCGTAGGTACCGAGTAGAGGGGTAAAAATTGACGCGTTATTTGACGAGTCGTCAACGGACTCGAGTGAGGGGACAAATGGGACAGTTGCGGTGGGAAAGAAGAAGGGCAAGGTTAATCGCAAGAAAAAGGGATCAACGGTTAACAATGACGTGGTGAAAGTGGATGCGATTGGGGTAAAACCTAACCCCCCAGCTGGAACACCAGTGGGACAAGTTTTTGTTCCGCCCCAAACACCAGTGCAGGTTCCACAGGGCTTAACAAACCCTGTAACATATGCACAAGTGATGTCCCAGACTGTCCCACCAAACTTTTCTCGAAATTTTTCCCGAAATTTTAATCAGGGCCCAATGATGAGACGTCAAAATGGGTCACGACCGTCTCCGATGGGACAGAGGCTGTCCCCGAATAATGAACAGAGCGATCAACGGAAATTTCTTGGTGCGTGTTACCATTGTCAAGTGGTAGGACATCGCGCTTCTGAATGCCGTTACAGGGTATGTTTCTTTTGCCACGGACAAGGCCATTATTCCTCTGAGTGTCCCAAGAAGAGACAACAACAACCACAGCAAAATTTAATTTCGTGTCAGATCTGCGGTACGGGTGGGACAGTTTTTAGCAATTGTCCCAATTGTGTATCGGTTAGAGAAATGTTGGGAAACACGCAGCGGGGGGGGGGACCAAGCGACCTTCCCCCCCAGCAACAACAATAACCGCCAATGAGACTGTGAGTGTCCCATTAAATGAGTCAGATATATTTTTGCAAGTTCAGAGAATGGAATATTCCATTCATAGAGAGGATAGTCCACCGTTAAAAGCTAGTGTCGTTTCTGATGGTTCAGATCAGTCAACTGGGACAGTTTCGGTTGAAGATCAACGGGTAGATCAGGGAATAGATCAACGGGACCATCAGGATATTTATAGGGAGGAAATGAACCAGGCCAATCGTTTGGAGAATAATTCGTGTCCCAGTTCACATGTCACTTGGATTGTTACTGGTGGGACAGGAACTTCTCCAATTCGGGTCGTGAATTCTAATCTAATTGGGGATAAAATCAATAGAGAAAATTTTTGTGAGAATGTAACGGACAACATTATATCAGTTGGGACACAGTCTCTCAACAATGAAATAGTGTGTCTTATTGGTGACACAGATTGTCCCAGCAATGAGAGGGAGTTCCCTAATGTTGAGACAAGGTGTCCCATTAGTAGTTCACAGTGTCCCAGTGCAGGAACACAGTGTTCTGCTGACAATATTGTAGATAGTAGTATGGATATTCAGTGTCCCAGTTTTGGTACACAAAGAATGGAAGGTGGGACAGTGCGTACTGAAGTGGATCCAGTACGCATGGTCCAGGGGAGGGGAGAAGTTACACTGGGTGTAACTGACCCTTTAGAGAGAGACTTAGCGGTGGACGGAACTACCGAGGAAAATAGATATTATTTTAAAGTGATTTTAGGGGGACGAGAATACATGGCTCTCTTTGATCCAGGAGCAATAATTTCCGTAATTGGTCCGAAATTAATAGATAAATTTAAAGAGAGGTTAGGATCAACCACTTCAGCTATTAAAAGTGCGATCGGCGGAATGTCCAATTGTATGGGAAAATTAAACTTATGGTTAACGATAGATGGTGTGTCACAACCGTTTCAATTGAAAGCCGTTCGTTCTTTAGAACATGATTTGTTGCTTGGGATGGATGTATATAAAGCAATGGATATGGATGTGCGATTAGGAAGGGGAATGTGGAGAGTAAGAGAGGGTGAATGGCATAAATTTGAGGATAATTTAGATCAACGGGCGGATAATACTATTTTTGCGGAATGTGTTGGAATTTCGGAACTCACGGATCCACAACGCGAGCGAGTTGAACAATTAGTGGATAAATTGATTGTGCCTAAATCTGGGGAACATGGAATGACTTCTTTGACGGAACACTTCGTAAGAGTATCTGATCCGACACCTATTAGACATAGGTCAAGAAGAATGTCCCCTATGATTTTGGAATTGGCAAATCAAGAAGTACAGAAAATGCTCAAAGAGGGAATTGTGGAAAGATCAGCGAGTGAGTGGAATAGTGCGCCGGTAATTGTTAAGAAGGGGAATGGTTCTTTCCGTTTTTGTGTGGACTATAGGGATTTAAATAAAGTAACACTTAGAGACGCCTATCCGATCCCTAGTTTAGATGCGATTTTGGACAAACTGAGAAAAGCTCGGTACATTTCGAAAATAGATCTGAAGCAGGCTTATCACCAGATACCAATGTCACAGGAAAGCAAAAAGTATACAGCTTTTGCTATTCCGGGTTCGGGACTGTATCAATTCAAGCGCATGCCATTTGGTTTGACGAACGCCCCGATGACGTTCCAACGCTTGATTGATTCTTTATTCGGCCCGGAATTTGAACCCTTTGTATTTGGATATCTGGATGATATTATTATCGTTACCGATAATTTTAAGGATCACATGAAATGGTTAGGAATCGTGTTGCAAAAATTAGCGGATGCAGGATTAACGGTTAACGCTGAAAAATGCGAATTTGGTTGCTCAAGAGTTACTTATCTTGGTTATGTGTTAGATAAGGAAGGTCTGCGGCCGGATCCTCAGAAAGTAGCTTCAGTGTTAAATTACCCCGCTCCACAAAATTTAAAACAACTCCGTCGTTTTCTTGGAATGGTTGGTTGGTATTCCAGGTTTATTGATAACGACAGTGAGCTGAAAATCCCACTTTTGAGACTACTTCACAAGGGTAAAAAGTGGGAGTGGGGAGAGGAGCAGGAAGAGTCTTTACAGGCTCTCAAAGGAAAACTGGTGTCAGCGCCAGTACTGGCCCGACCCGATTTTACTAAACAATTCGCAATCCAATGTGATGCGAGCAATGCTGCGATTGAAGCAGTATTGACTCAGGAAGCCGAAGATGGTGAGCATCCAATAGTATACATAAGTAAAGTTTTATCAGCGGCAGAGCGAAATTATAGTGTCACTGAAAAGGAGTGTCTGGCATTGTTATGGGCTATTAAGAAACTTCGTCCTTATGTCGAAGGATATAAGTTTATAGCCATAACCGATCACAGCGCGCTCAAATGGTTAAGAAATCTAAAAGATCCCACAGGACGATTAGCGAGATGGGCTCTGGAAATGCAACAGTGGGAGTTTGATGTTGTTCACAAACCAGGCGCACAGCATCATGTCCCAGATGCACTTTCCAGAATGTTTGAAGAAGACGGAGAAGAGGTGGCATCTTTCAATACGATCAGCGATTTATAGTATATTAAGAGGCGAGAATTGGTAGAGCGTTATCCACAGAGATTTCCGGGTTGGCGGGTGGAAGATCAACGGTTGTATCGTCACCGGAGTGATATTCTTTTATTGACAATCACAGGAGATGAAGACGGATGGAAACTGGTGGTACCGGAGGAATGCAGAGAGAGAGTGTTAAAAGATGCTCATAATGAAGTATCCACTGGCCATTTGGGAATCGAGAAAACGTATTATCGTGTAGCAAAAGAGTATTATTGGCCAGGTGTGTGGCACGATGTACATAATTTTGTGAGAGAGTGTCCTGAATGCCAGCGTTATAAAGTATCCCAGGAAGGACCACAAGGTTTGATGGGTCAGCGGATTGTAGAGCGTCCTTGGTCTGTGGTGGCTGTGGATTGTATGGAATTTCCACGGAGTAAAAGTCAGTGCAAACATCTTGTCGTCTTTCAAGATCTGTTTTCCCGTTGGATCGAGGTTAAACCTATTAGATCAGCGGATGGGAAAACTATTGCCAGAGCTTTCGAGGAGTTAATTTTGTTTCGTTGGGAAACTCCGGATTTTCTGTTGAGCGACAATGGCAAAGAGTTCGATAACAAGTATTTGAAAACGACATTAGAAGAATATGGTGTTAAACATTTGACAACTCCGCCATACCATCCACAGGCCAATCCAGTTGAACGAAGCAACAGAATTTTAAAAACGATGATAGCTACTTTTATTGGTTCAGATCACCGGGATTGGGATAAGCATGTACATGAATTTCGTCATGCAGTAAACACAGCTGTCCAATCGACTACAAAGGTGTCGCCGGCGTTTTTAAATTATGGTCGCCAGCCTCGGCCGGTGAAAAGTTTGCGTCGTGAGGTAGAGGTTACAAAATCGGTAGAAAGAATCGATCCGGAGGTATGGGTTGATCGTATGAAACAATTAGACGCGCTTAGGGATCTAGTAGCGAGATTCATAGATAAAGAAAGGGAAAAACAATCGAGTTACTACAATCGGAATAAGCGGGAGGCAAGTTTCAGTGTCGAAGACAAAGTACTTTGGAGAACGCATAGATTATCCAATGCACTCCTGAAAGCGATACGTCAGTAAACTGGCTCTACCTGGGAGTGGTCTTAAGGTCCCAAATAAGGGTGTGTTTTTAGCGGGTCAGCAAGTCGCCACCCCCGCATAACCCTGTAGTACGGGCTACAGGGTACCTGAGAGCAGGTTTTCACATCCTACGCAAAAAAAAAAAAGAATATCCAATGCAGATCAGCGGTTTTCGGCGATGTTAGCTCCGAAGTTTGAGGGACCGTACGAGATTGTGAAACAACTCTCACCATCGGTCTACGAATTGAAACCGGAAAATTCTCGCCGGGTCGTTAAGGTTCATGTCTCCGATCTCAAGCGATTAGTGATGCACTTGAGCGAGAAATCTGAGAAATGAGCGGTAATGAGATATTTTTTCGTTCTTTTGTTTCAAATCTCATCTCATCTCGTCTCATTCAAACGATATTCTCAAAATATCGTTTTATTCGAGCAACTGTCATATATTGTACCAACACATGAAACGATTGTATTAGGATAAGCAAAAAAATGTCAGAAACAAACTGACACCAACTGACAGTATAAATCAAATAATGTAAACAGTGTATTACTTTTTTATTAAGTAATATAAATCTTGTAATATGATACATAATTGTATTGTAGAGAAATTTTATAAAAGTAATTAGTTCAAGTAAGTAAAAAGGTAAGTATAAATGTTCTCTCATTATTAAAATCCTATATCAGTAATTTAAAATATAGAATATATATGTTAAACCTAACCCTAACATCTTTTTGTATAAAGCTGCTGAACATATTTTTTCAAAATAATAAAACAAACATTAAAGCAATTTATGTCAATTTAAATATATAATTCTTTTAATACCTATTATATTATTTTTGAATGGCAATAGTTAATTAAATGAGAAATTAAGCTTGTAGGTTAAAAATATATAATATCTATTACTTAATCTTATTAATGTAAATGTAAAATAAATTGTGATGAATAAAATTCGAATTTTATTCATGTAAAAAATTAATTGTAAAAAAATGTATAAATATGAACAAAAGCGATTGTAAAACTGTAATGAAAAGTCTTTTTGAATAATAAATATGTAGTTTTTTATGCAAATTGACGTTTGGTTTCATTTTATTAACAAATTTTGTCATTTAATCATATTCTATAATTGTTGCAAGTAGAATTTATATTGTAGTCAAAACTATGTTTGACATAAAGAAAATTTCAATTTAAATGTTTGAGTACATATGAGAAAATATTTAATTTATTGAAAACACTATAAATATGCAAAATTACATTTATTACAATATCAATCATATTTGATCAATTAATACAATAATACCTACATAATGATCATTTACAATAAAAACTCACAAACTTATCAAGAATTAAGAAAATATTAAATACATACGAATTTAAAAAGTTTAATACTAAAATAACAATGATGTTTATTAAAATAACATGATTCTTCAAAGTGTCGAAAATAGGTTGGTTTTTTTGGTCTTGACTTCCAACCATGAAATACCTTCTGGATAACAATTTTTTAAAACATTTTGGATTTTCTTTTGCTTTAAATTATATTATATTATCATTACATGTTCTTTTGCGTAAGAGTGGATAAATTTAAAACATAGTTCTGGTTTAAATTTTCAGGAAGAAATCCAATCTTGAATATTTTAACCTGTAAGCACAATTGTTAAATTTAAATAAATAGCTATATTACCCTTAAATAATATACTACAGTAAGTATTAAGATAGTTTTTCAAAATTTAAATTTACACTAGTTTAAATAATGATACTTCAAATATTTAAAAAAGCATATTTTTTAGCTTTATATACAAAAAATGTTGTGGTTAAGTTGATAAAAATTTAATATTTTGTTTCACTAATACAAAATTTAGTAAATGAACATTTATACTTACTTCTTTCCTTCCTTAAAAATTCTTTGTAAAACGATTTAAATTATAATATAACAGATTTATGTGTTCATAAAAAATATAATACATTGTTTATACTATTTACTTTAGTGTTATGGTTATTTCGTTCTTTGAACTTTTGACAGATCAGAAAATGAGAATTCACACGAGACTGAGACGAGATGAGACGATCAAAACAAATGAAAGATTGAGATCCTCACTTTCGATCATACTTCTCACACAACAAAAATGATCGAGATTACTGAGATTCTCGTCTCATCGTACATCACTACAAGCGATATTTGCCGCCTCGAAATCGATAGTTGGTTTGTATGTTCCTAATTTATTCTTTATTGCAGGGTAAAACTGGATCAGCGGAGGTCACCTTCCAAGTTTGGTCAACGGGAAAGACGGTTGGTAAGCGAGAGGAAATTACACCGGATTCGGCGTTACCCTGAGTTACGATCAGCGGAGAGGAAAATGTGGAGAAGTGGAGTAGCTCGACGACGAAGCTGGAGGGGCCGAAACGATTTCTCTTTACGGGAGTATCGTGAAGTGCCGGCTCCGTTGGCTGAAAAGAAGAGAGCGTCCCGAGCTCAGCGACGGGAATATGCTATTCAGCCCTCGTCACCGTCTTTTGAGGTGCTGATTCCTTCCGAAGCGCCTTCTCATGTAAAAGAAAAGGAAAGGGCGGTGAAAAATTTGAAGTTAGACCAATTGTCTTTGGATGCGAAGGACTCAGAGGTTTTGGAGATAGGAGTAGATGAGGAGTTGGCTGCGGGATTGGATCGGGAATTGGAAGTGGTCATGAAGGAGGGAAAGGATGACTCTGTTGACAATAGAACGGTAGTTAAGGATTTGGATTTGGTGATGGACTGTATAGAATCGGCCGGTCATCGGGAGATTCAAAGATTGCGGGACCGGTTGGCCTTTGAGAGGGACCAAATCAGTAGGAGACGTTTCAATCGATCTGATTTCGTCAGTCTTAGAGATAAAAGTTATTCTCGTGGGTCTGATGCTCTTCCTGGTCCCTCCTATCGTAGGGAAGTACTGGTGCCTGAGGTTATGGAACCAGTGGCTCGACGTTGACCCGATGAATTGGGCGTAATTACCAGAGGAATAATGTTTGGGGAACTGGATCATATTCCCACGGATCCTGCCTTGGACCCTCCCTATGGTCATGGTTTCAACTGCTGGAAAGAAGGGCATCAATCCAGGCGTTGTCCCGAAAAAGCGCGTCGCTTTTGTAAGAATTGTGGGCGGAAAAGTGTGACCTTATTGGAATGTCCTCGATGTTTGAGAGTACATCGACACGAGATGGAACAGCGGTTTGGAAAACAGGCGTATGCCTCCCATCGAGATCAGCGGGAAAGGTATTACCGGGAGAGTCACGCGGATAATCCCTCCGAAAATCCATTTGCTCCCCAGCCAACGGGACCAGAGGTTAATCTATTGGATGCGCTACGAGAGCTAGATCAACGGTTAGAAGGAATGTCCCCCGATCTGGTTAAGGAAGCCAAGAATAACTTCCTCCGAAACTGGAATTTGAAGTCGAAGAAGTGACTCTGATCAGCGTTATTATTATTATTATTATTTTTTCTCTATGATTATTTTTCTTTTTCGCTAATATGCCAATTTTAAATTATATTTCCTTTTTATTGTTGTAAACAATAATTTATTTTTGTATTTTTCAATAAATGAATTGAAGTTAAAAGATCGGCGATGTTTTTGGAGAATACATCGACCTAGGGGAGGGGTTTGTGACGATGTAAATCGTCAACATATATATTTTTTTATTGTGCCTTTCCCTAGGAAAATATTCATGAATTATATTTAATTTTATCAGCGGTATATAAGTGGTTAATTTGATATATATTTATATACGGGCCTGAGAGCCGGGTATTGATTTTGGTTCGTCGATCTGGATTTCTCGTCTTTCTTTGGATCAGCGTTTTCCTATCGTCTTCCTTTGTTAATTCGTAGGTCGTGATTTGAATTTTTCTTTCAGATATGCCCTCCTATGAGTGTGACTGCGACAAGGAATAAATTCTACCGGTTCATTCGTGCCATGTGGTCATATTCGATTCTTTTTCATTCGCTAACCGTGTAATATAACTATAGCCGTTAAAAGGTGTTTTTAATCGGAATGGATCTTGAATTTGAATATTAACTAAATAAAGACTAAATTCAGTGTAAATTATTTGGTGTCTCATTGAGGAAGGTCCTAGGAGTCCTTAAATTTAAGGGTCTGCGGTCTGCTGAATTTCTGTGGCTTTCTTTGCCCATTTGTAAGTGATTTGATTAAATTTAATGTTCCAATTTCGTTCGTCTCAGCGCCGGCATTGCGGCGGTTGGTTTCAACTGAACTTCCTTTTTGATTTTGGGTTTTAATCAGCACGGAGAGGGTCCGTTTTGTTTGTTGGAAATTAATTAAATATTATCTTTAGAAATATCGAGCCAATGTACGGTACTTTAGTTAAGCATCAAAACTCTTTATTTTAAATGTCACTGATTTTGAATTTGATATTATTTTGTTGAGAAACAAAATGTCGGATCCAATATGTTGACCCTAAAATGCAAAAACTGCTCAAATCTTTCTACAAATCGTTTCTCAGTTGTTTTTGAGGTCACTGCTTTCGAATTTGATATTACTTTTTGAAAAAGCATAATGGCCAATCCAGTATTATGGATCAAAATAAAAAAATGAAAATTTATTAAAAAAAAAAATCGGTGTCTAGGAATTTTTGTTTAATTTTGATAGATTTATTTATTTAGTTATACTTGCCTGTGAGATATAGTGAAATAATAAATATATAAGTAAATAATAAATAATTAAAATACTGGGATTATTTGAGCCGTTGATAACCAAATTGATGTCCACATCACAAATCTCATATATTAATAAACTTAGCCAGTACAAGCGAGCTATTACAAATGATAATTGCTGTAAACCTTTAAAATTATAAACATATTT
Source organism: Ganaspis brasiliensis (assembly GCA_037103525.1). Classification (NCBI taxonomy): domain Eukaryota; kingdom Metazoa; phylum Arthropoda; class Insecta; order Hymenoptera; family Figitidae; genus Ganaspis; species Ganaspis brasiliensis. The sequence goes on from JAZKLR010000018.1 coordinate 84,904, forward strand.
TATTCATTTGTAAAGTATTTCCTATCGACTAAGAGCTGTTGTATAATAGCCTGAAACCGTAAAAAACAATAATAAATTTTTTTACACAAAAAAATAATATTTTTGTGAAGTGCACGTGAGAACTGATTTTCACTTATTGCACAGAAGGTCACCACAAAAATGCAGAGGCAATTCGTGGCAGCTAATTTTGCAATATGATTTGACAAAATGTATAAGAATTAATTTAAGAACTTAAATTTGACAGGATCTATCATGACTTTTTTTACAGCATTACTTTTCTCAGATTTTTTTGCGTGCAAAATAAATGCGTTTCACCAATTCAAGTTACTTACAGGATTATGACATTTTACAGTACTTAGAAAGCAAATATTAAGTCAAAAATACACACATTTGTTATTATAATCCATTTTGCCGATTTGAAATTGAACCTGTTGTTTTTTAATAAAAATAGTTCTGCATATTGCGTGAATAGTGAAGAATTACTTTTATAACGTTTGACACTTCCACTTTTGTTCATTAAGTAAATAAAGTAGCATTTGTGACGACATCTAGTTATTATCGTTGGCATTTTCTAATGCCCTGAAGTATTCTTTAACAAATTCATGTGAAAAAGAACTCATAAAAAAATTATTTTTTACGACTTTTGGACAGCTTTTTGGGATTTCGGACCACTGTGGAACGGTACTCCTACCAAAATCAGGAGATTTATCTAATCCAAAAAATTATAGACCATTTGCTTACCATAACACCTGCTACAAGCTACTCACTGGGATTCTTAAAGAGAATATATTGTCATCTAATGAACCAGTTTGGAGTGAAATAAGTGAAGAACGAGGATGTAAGAGAGGCCTGTCACGTTGTAGAGAGAACATATTAATAGATTGGTGTGTCACCCAAGATTCGATATTTTATTGACGTAACCTGTCAATGCCTTAATTAAATACTGCAAAGCATTTGACTCTACGAGTCATGAACTGATCGTCAAGTTTCTTGAATGTTTGGAAGTGCATCCGAATATCGTGAGATGCTTTAAAGAGCAATGCTCAAGTGGAGGTTATAGCAGTTGATGACTAACATCATCTCATTCGAAAAAGAAGTTTTCCCATAAGACTCCCTTAGTCCTTTACTTTTTGGTATCTTCTTCTTGCCTCTGTTTATTGTACTTCGAGAAAAAACTCTCTGGATACATGTGTGGCATACCAAGAAATAGAGTCCACCATTATGAAATTGCAAATGTTGGAGCGTTTTTAAATCGTGCGGCAGCAAGAGCTACAAATGAAGTAAGTCTTCCATTTGAAACTAGTGATATGAAACACCATTGATGCTTAAAAAGTGTGTCATGGAAACAGAAAAAGCGCTTATGTTACAGGAATATAAAGGCCAACCTGTTCACGGGTAGTTCTGTAATGTAATATGTAATATATATATGGGTGATTCTCCTGAAAGGGATCACTTCACGTGTCTCCATCATGAGTTTCAACATTTACAATAGTTTTTTATTGATATTCCCTTTAATTTGCAATTTTTAAAAAAATTATTATTAATCTGTGTAAATTTATGTATCTTTATATGTTGTTGTAAAAATTCTAGTACAAGTTTTTCTTATTAAAAAAACTTTTTGTATTTTGTCTTTTAGTTTTGGTTAAAACTACTAAGCATTTTACGATTCTATTTTAACCTTATTTAAAAAATGTTAATTTAGTATGATTATATAAGAAATTAAAGGTCAGAATCTAACGTTTATTTTTCACTTATATTTGTTTCATATAATATTGAAAATGTTGTTTAAATTATTAATTAAAGTTGTATTATCAGTGCGAGTAAAAATTCAGATTCATCTCCGAAGCCTTCTTTTCTCGTTAATAAAAGCATATTTTTAAACGTTTGAAACATTATATGGAAGCTACTTCAAAATGAACGAAAATATAACCCGAAAATATTATTTCATGTCTTAATTTATATTTTTAAATATTAAAAAATGTGCATTTTTCTTTTACGAAATTTTTCATCTCCGAAGCCTTTTTTAAATTTATGAGACGATCTTGTTTTGTTTTTGATTTAGGATTAATTGTTTTGAAAAATCTAACCTTTAGTAAAATGTGCTATTTGTTTATAAAATAATGAAAAGAGGATTTTTGATACTCAACTTGGGGAAAAATAAAATTGTATAAGATTTATAATTTATAAATCTAGAAAATTAAAATAAAAAATTTAAGACTTGACTCGGAGATAGTCTTTTTTAACCTCAAAGGTATGTGACAATAAAATGCTTTTGTAGGCCGTAGATTTGCAAATTAATTTTGCGCAACTTATGTTTTTCTTTTTGAATCTCTTTGGAACTTTTATAACAAAATATAATTCAGAAAATTTAAAAATTTCATTTTTTACTTTTTCAAACAAAAACAGGTCTATTTCAGAAGAATCACCCATATATATATGTAATTATGTAATATGTATTCTATAGACAAGGAGCCAATCTTGCCGTATGCCCAAGGAGATCAGGAATCCGTTGTGGGAAATAAAGAGTGTAAGGTCTACTGCAATTTTTCTTTTCCTACAACTCATTGTATCAGTGCTACTAAGCCTGATATTGTTCTCCAGGATCATAAAAGTTAAATCACGTATTGGTTCTCTTTTATACGAAAATTAAATCAATTGCGTGATACAGTTTTCAACACCCGCTGAGGACAAGATCATTCAAAAGGAGAATGAGAAACGGACGAAGTATCGAGAGCTCCTGTTCGAACTGAGTCGAATGTATCCAGGTTATAAGGCCCGATTAATTTTCCTCGTACTCAGCTGTTTGGGAGGGGTTAAAGCTTCATTTGTCACCCGATTAAAAAAGATACCTAATTGCGAACGTCAAGCTAAAGCATTGACGCACAGGGGTCTGGATTTGGAAATTAAAGTTCAAAATAGCGAAGAGCACGCAAATCTTATCCAATTTTTAATTTCTTTTGTTTAGAAATATTTATTACTAGCTTTCGAGCCCGCCTTCGGCGAGCCTCGAAATCTAGTGGTGTACCATCAATGGTACTTTTTGATAACAAATATCTTTTTACAAAAAGTATTTTCTGACAGAAAGAATTTTTTGTCAAAAAGTATTTTCTTGCAGATATAATTTTTTGCCAAAAAGTATTTTTTTACAGATAATATTTTTTGACAAAAAGGATTTTATGACAGAAGTATTTTTTGCTAATAAGTATTTTATGACAGAAATTATTTGAAAAAAAAATCTTCCAAAAGTTATTCAATTCTAATATATTTTTTTATTGGATATACTTCCAATTAGCAAATACTTTCGATTTCTATGAAACTGCGTATACTTCCGGATTTTAATGCGCTGATTACGAGTATCATAATGACAATGGTCGCAAATTTGATTATACTGTTAAGGGTGTGACGAAGCGTTTCGTCACTACGAATTTTATGTGTATTTTCAAAACTCTCGTTCGAGTATTTGAATATTATCTAGCTTATATAAAGTGGAAAACGAGCGGCCGGGCGCCCTCTTAAGTCACGGCCCTGACCGGCGACACGTTTCGCAAGAATTCCGTTTTCCTATACTTTAATTTTATATGGCGGTTGTACCACGGGAGTTGGTTTGAGTTCTTTTTTAATAAACGAGTAATACGAGACACGTGTTGTTTTCTTTTCTGCAATAGTGCATTATTGGTGTGTTTATTGTTGGTCGCCTGGTTAGTTCCTGATTGTGAGCCGTGGTTCAGCAGTTCCGATACCCCTTTGGAATTGGCGCGGTGGTAAGTTTTATTTTCGTTTCTGGTCGTGGTGTTTCTCAAGAATTTTCATCGTTGGTCGTGCAAGACGGAATCTCCCTTTGGTTGGTGGAATTCGGGGGGGGGGGGGGGGTTATTTTCTTTCGAGAGAGAAAGGTAAATGTTGGTCGAGGGTTAATTATAAGTTATAAAGATTAATAGATTTACTTGAATTTTCAAAACATAAATTTAATTAATTCATTTCAATTGGCATCCCTTGTGGGGAATAAATTCTTTTGTTTAGAGAATGAGTCTAGAGACCAACGGAGAAACACCACGAGAGTTTTTTTGTTTTGTGTGGAAGAAAAAGCTTGAGAAAGAAGAGTTTTTTTTTTTTTTTTAGGAAAGTTGAGTGAGAATAAACGAAAAGTGACGCCAGTGATAACTGCCGGGAAAAATTAATTAAAAAGGATTCGCTTATTCTCGGGAAGCGATGCGCGAGAAAAATGGCGACGCGAGGGGGGAAAAATTTTTGAATTGTCCGTTGAGTGAGGAAAACGCGGTTGCGAAGAATAGTGTGAACCGGAAGTTGTGTGTCGGATGAAATTCGAACGTGAAAAATTTCGGTTTTAATTATTTTATCCTTCTTGTGAAGGGAGTGAAATCTAAAAGTTTTTTTCGCGATATAAAATAGTAACATTCGAGTTTCGGTCGTTGGTGAGAATCAGTGGTCCTTTTCGTTTTTTTTCACGTATCGTGGAAGTGAAGAATTCGGAGAGCGATTGTGCGAGAAAGAAAATCGTTGACTCGGCGCAAAATCCGAGAAAAGAATCATGCGTCTCGGTATTTGGCCGCGACTAATGACTAGTGAATTTTGTTGTGATTTCTGAGGGGAGAGTTTGCACCGAGGGCCGAGTTTTTTTTTTTTTTTTTTGTTCTTGTTGGATTCAATTAATAGGAAATTCGGTTTATTTCAAATTGTTTAAATGAGTGGGTAAGAAAATTTGTGTGAAACGCGCGATCACGAATTGATTTTCACCACGTGGTGGACCGGAAATGAGTAGTGAACTAGGGTGATGAGAAATTAAAATTTTTTTTTGTTTTAGTAGTACAAGCCTAGATAAAAGTTTGTGGGCAGAAGCAGTCAACTCTGTTGTATTCGTTCTAAACAGAGTAAGTAATTGTCCCCAAAACAATGAAAGTCCTTATAAATCTTGGTTTAATAAGGATTTCAAATTTAATTTTTTAAAACAATTTGGATTGGAAGTGTCAGTGCATATACCTAAACAAAAAAGATTAAAACTTGATGTGAAAAATAAACTAGGAATTTTTGTCGGCTATTGTGATTTGCTAAGGGTTACCGGGTTTATTTTCCAGAGAATAATAAAGTCGAAATACATCGAGATATAATTTTCTTGCCGGAAAGTTCTGATAAGAATAATACGAAGAAGGAAAAAGTTATTTTTTTGAATCCCGAGATTGAAGAATCTGATGAGGAAAATAATCAAAGCGATAACGATGGGGACAATGATGAAAGCTTTGAAAGCACACATTCTAACAATTCAGAGGAGGCGCAAGAAGAGATAGCTGAACCGGAACAAGAAAATAAACCGAAAAGGAACACACGAAAACCGTCTTGGCATCAGGACTATGAAATGAATATGGAATCCAGTTTTTTCACAACAACAGAGGATCCGATGACCTTCGAGGAAGCAGTTACAAGTGAAAATGCAAGTGAGTGGAAAAAGGCAATGCAAAAAGAGCTTGAAGTTTTATCCGAAAACAATACGTGGAGTGTAGTGAAACGACCTGTAAATAAAAAAATAATTCAAAGTAAATGGGTCTTTAAACAAAAAAGTGAAAGTGAGTTTAAAGCAAGGCTTGTTGCACGAGGGTTCCAACAAGAAGTAGACAACGAAATGTATGATGTCTACGCGCCTGTTGCAAAATTGGCGACATTTAGAATTTTTCTGATTGTTGGAAACAAATTGCAGAAGCCTGTTTATCAAATGGATGTTCGGAGTGCTTTTTTGTATGGAAATATCACGGATGAGGTTTACATGTCTTTGCCAGGAGAAGTAAATAGCGAGTATGTTTGTAAGTTGAATAAATCAATTTATGGATTAAAGAAATCTCCAAAGTGTTGGAATAATAAATTTGATTTGTTAATGAAAAAAGAAGGGTTTAAAAGATCGGAAAATAATTATTGTTAATATAGTAAATGCGACGGAAATGAAAAACTGTATTTATTAATTTACGTGGATGATTTGTTACTCTTAGGAACTAATCAAGAGGCGGTCGATAAATTAAAATTAGCTTTGAATCAGAATTTTCCAATGAAAGATTTGAGAATAATTTCGCAATATTTAGTAGTTGATATTGAGCAAAATTTAAATAAAGGATACACGAAATTAAGTCAAGTCGAGTATTTAAAAAATGTTATTAAAAAATTCGGTATGCAAGGTTGCAAATCAGTAAATACGCCGATTGAAACTAACATTGATTTACATTCATTGATAGGTGAAACTCCAAATATTAAAATGCAGAAAATTTGTCGAAAAATTATTGGAAGTCTTATGTATGCAGCTTTAGGTACTAGACCCGATTTGTGTGGGTCTGTGAGCTTACTTAGTAGATTTCAAGATAAAGCGAATGAAAATTTGTTAACAGCTTTAAAAAGATTATTAAGGTACATAAAGGGAACAATTGAAATGGTATTGTTTTTTGAGCCTTATAAAAGTACAGTAATTTTACAAGGGTTCGCCGATTCCGATTGGGCGGGAGATACTACTGATAGAAAATCAACGTCGGGATTTGTATTTAAAATGTTCGACTGTACAATATCGTGGGCTAGTAGAAAACAAAGTAAAGTAGCTGTCTCTTCAACGGAATCCGAACTCGTTGCTTTAAGTATAGCAGTTTGCGAAGTTTGTTGGCTTATAAAATTATTGCGTGATCTGGGTTCTGATATAAACAAACCAGTTGTGATTTTCGAAGATAATCAATCAACGATTTTTATTTCTAATAATCCAGAAAGCAATGAAAGATTAAAACACGTTGATGTAAAATATTTTTTTATTAAAGAAAAGATCGCAGATAGTTTGATAAAAATTGTTTATGTTAAGACTGAAGATCAAATTGCCGATTTGTTTACCAAGCCATTGAGCAGAATTAAATTCGAAAAAATTAGAGAACAGTTAAATTTGAGACTGTAAGATTAATAAGTAGTATGCGTTGTAAAAGAATTTAATTAATGTATAAAATAATTTTATTGAGAGGGGGTATTAAAAGATATTGAGTTGGCAATACAATTATTATATGTTTATGTTGGCTGCACTGATTGTAACTAGATGTAAAGGAGAGGGTTCCCAGTAGTCAGTTGAAAGCCGATCATTATCTTACACACGTGTGATCAAATTAAATAAATTTCATTTGTATATTAGCAAATTTACTTTCTTATTTTATCACCTTTTATCAAGTAGGAAGTACACTGCTTTCGCTATTCCTGGTTCTGGTTTGTGGCAGTTCAAAAGAATACCATTTGGGCTCACAAATGCCCCGATGACGTTCCAGAGGTTGATTGATTCACTGTTTGGTCCCGAGTGCGAGCCTTTTGTGTTCGGCTATTTAGATGATATTATCATCGTGACGGATGATTATGAGGAACACCTCAAGTGGTTAGAAATGGTCTTGAAGAAATTGGCGGAGGCGGGGCTGGTTGTAAACCCGGAGAAATGCGAGTTTGGGTGTTCGAGAGTATCATACTTAGGTTATGTACTCGATAGTCAAGGGTTAAGACCAGACCCAGAGAAAATCGCACCAGTAGTTGATTATCCGGCACCAAACAATATTAAGCAGCTCCGTCGATTTTTGGGAATGGTGAGGACCACCGAGAGTGGCATACGCATATTCATGAGTTCCGTCATGCCATGAAAACTGCTGTCCAATTGACCACTAAGTTCTCACCCGCGTTCCTTAATTATGGACGGACCCCGAAACCGGTTAAAAGTTTGAGAAGAGAAGTAGAGGGGAGCAAGCTTGTCGAGAAAATCGATCCGGAGGTGTGGAACGATCGATTGAAGAGATTAGATGCGTTGAGAGATTTGGTCGCGAGATTTATCGACAAAGAAAGAGAAAGACAAACGGTGTATTACAACCGGAATAAGAGAGTCGCGGAATTTCAAGTGGGGGATCAAGTCCTGTGGCGGACGCATAAATTGACGAACGCGGTGAAAAAGTTTTCGGCCAAACTAGCACCGAAATACGAGGGGCCATTCGAAATAGTCGAAAAGTTATCTGATTCGGTGTATGTGTTGAGAACGAATGAGAGTCGCCGAGTTACTAAGGTGCATGTGTCTGACCTCAAGCGATTTATACCGCCCAGGAAATAATTTTATAGAGTTAACCGATTTATCTTTTGTTGTTTCTAGATTGGGTGTTAAAATGTCGCCGCCCCGAACACGTGCCTCAGGAAACAGCGTGGTCGTGGGGTTGGGAGAGTTGAATTTCCCCCACCCTATCCTCCACTGCTGGATTTGGCGCAACCTGGTCCTAGCCAAGAGGGCAAGGAAGTAGAGAGGAGAGGAGTTAAACTAGTAGAAGGAAGTCAAGAGGGGAGAGGAGAGATTTTTGAGGGGAGAGAAGGAGAGGTTGATGGTGGAGCAGAAGAGGAGGGAGTTAAGGAAGCAGAGGTGGAAGAACTGGTAGTGGGACAGAGTGTGGAAGGAGTCAAGCTCTGGACGGAGGATGACCAGGATCGAGAGGTCCCCAGCATGGGAGTGTCCATGTGGGTGTCGGACTCCAATACGACGATTTCCCGGGCCCCCTCAGCAGACCTTCCGATCGACGATTTTGAGGAGGAGTGCCAGCAGGCGGTCCGGGAATTGGACCAACATCTGGCAGAGGAGGAGGAGAGAGATTTGGCCGAGGAGGAGAGGCAGAATCGTGCGGAAGAAGAAGGGAATGGGTCAGCTTATTTATCAAAGTTGAAGGCCGCCCAGGATGAGGATATCCGTAAGATTTTCCGAGGCGTCCTCAACAAGGAGGACTTTGTTAGCCCCAGGGATATGTCCCCTCCTCCCCGGCCCATCACGCCGCCTGGACCGCCGGAGCACCGTCCCGCGGAGCAGTTCCCAGACCAGTGGGTCAGTCACGGCCCACCCAGTCCTCCAGGCCGCCGCTGAAAATCAAAACAAAGGGGATGTTATTTGGGAACCTGACGCCCATTCCGACCAATCCTTCAATTGACCCTCCACCGGGGGTTTGTTTCAATTTTTGGGGGCGTGGCCATCTCAGGATTCGTTGCCCCCACCCCCAGTGGACGGATTTTTGCATGAATTGCGGCCGGAAGAGAGTCAGAGTGAACCGGTGCCCGCCATGTGAAATCGCGTATATGCGGTACCAATACGAACGAGATGTATTGCATCGCGGACGCCGGTCGAACTCTTCACCTTCGGAGGACGAGGATGACGTGAGGAGTCGACGGGGTAGCCAGCCGGCACCAAATTTTGAGGGGAGAGAAGAGAGAGTTGAAGAGGAGGAATTGGTGGAGGCATCTCCTGGGATGATCGGGGAAGAGGGTTCCTTACCACCGAGAGGAGAGGGAGGAGCCATTGCGCTACCCCAGAGGGGCCATGGAGATGTGTACGAAGAAGGAAGAGGGGGGATTGATCCTCAGCTCGATCTTTTAAGGGGGATTGAACGAATTAAGTGGTTGCTGAGAGATTGTCCTCAGCATATCTTAGATGAGGCCGTCGCCCAATTTCTGGAGGATCGCCGAAATCCAGGAAGGCCTTTCTGAACCAGGAAATTTTGAGGGGAGAGTTGTGTGGGGTGAGTAGGTTTAATTTTTTTTTTTTTTGGTTAAGTGTTTGTAAATAGTTAGTGGTTGTAGAGGTTGGAGGCAATACTCTGGGCAGTATTGGCCTAGGGGAGGGGATTGTGACGAAGCATTTCGTCACTACGAATTTTATGTGTATTTTCAAAACTCTCGTTCGAGTATTTGAATATTATCTAGCTTATATAAAGTGGAAAACGAGCAACCGGGCGTCCTCTTAAGTCACGGCCCTAACCGGCGCTATTTCCGCTTCGTCGCAGTCCCCTCGGATAGCCACGTGAAATTATGAGGGGTGATAGCGCCGTCGAGATTGGTGAAAATGCCATTCCCGCTATTTTTCCGCGTTTTCCCTCGCTTATCGAGGCGACCTCTTTTTCGTTTTACAGGTGGATTCCATGAGAGTGACAGAGTCCGAGTCTTCAGGGTCGGCGGTCAGACGAGGAGAGAGCGAGGAAGGGGCATGTCCCCCACCCCTTTGGGACTACGGAGGACGTCGAGGCGGTCGAGCGGGAGCAGCAGTCCTAGAGTGGATCGAGTACCGGCGACACGTTTCGCAAGAATTCCGTTTTCCTATACTTTAATTTTATATGGCGGTTGTACCACGGGAGTTGGTTTGAGTTCTTTTTTAATAAACGAGTAATACGAGACACGTGTTATTTTCTTTTCTGCAATAGTGCATTATTGGTGTGTTTCTTGTTGGTCGCCTGGTAAGTTCCTGATTGTGAGCCGTGGTTCAGCAGTTCCGGTACTCCTTTGGAATTGGCGCAGTGGTAAGTTTTATTTTCGTTTCTGGTCGTGGTGTTTCTCAAACATTTTCATCGTTGGTCGTGCAAGACGGAATCTCCCTTTGGTTGGTGGAATTCGGGGGGGGTTATTTTCTTTCGAGAGAGAAAGGTCGAGGGTTAATTATAAGTTATAAATATTAATGGATTTACTTGAATTTTCAAAACATAAATTTAATTAATTCATTTCAAGGGGTTACATGGGTTTGAAAGGCCAAAAAGAAGCATTTTTTTAATTTTCAATTTTCAATTCTCAATTTTCAATTTTTGGCAGACTATTATGCAAAAAGTACCATTTTTTACACACTTTTTGACTATATATGTGACCTGGACAGTGAAAAGGGGGCTTACGTGCTAAAACAAGATTTCGAGAAAAACGATCTTAAAGTTAACAAGTTAATATTGATACTGCTTCAGGCTTTAATGGCTTTAAACACCTTACTCGGGGAGTTTTGGGGTCGCTGATTACGAATCCAGTGTTAGTTTTTGAAAATTCAAAATGGCGAATCCAATATAGGGGACAAAAAATTAAAAACTTATTGGATTCGCTTAAAAGTGGGTACTTGGGGGTTTCACGGGTCGCTGATTACGAATTTAGCATTAGGTTTTTAAAATTGAAAATGGCGGATTCAAAATGGCGGATTTAATATGGCGGACGAAACAAAAAACTTATCGGATTCGATTAAAACTGGCTACTTGGGGGTTTTCAGGGTCGCTGATTACGAATCTAGCATCAGGTTTTCAAAATTCAAAAAGGCGGATCCAATGTAGCTAACAAAAAAATTAAAAACTTATCGGATTCGGTTGAAACTGGCTACTTGGAGGTTTTCGGGGTCTCTAATTACTTCTTCAGATTTTTTTGTATTGGTAATTTTCTTTTTCTTCACTTTTAATAAACATTTTAACAAACTATGACATTCTGGTTTTTAACATGTGAAAGAGCGACTCAATCTCTATCTAAGTCGATATTGATACGTCTGCACGTTTGTACGGGTTGAAACTTCTTACACAGTGGTTTTTAGGATTCACATTTTAAAAAAAGCTGTAATATTGGATCCGACATTTTAAATTTTAAATAACCTGATGCTAGATTTGTAATCATCGACCCCAAAAGCAACCGAGCAAGAAGTTTCAAACGATTTTAATCCATTTTTTTCCTTTTTCCAGATTTTTTGAAAAACCCATTTTTTTCGTAAAAGTTCCCTTCTTTAGCTTCATTTTTCACAAATTTTTTGACAAGTTAAGACTTTTTGGTTTACACCACGTGAAAGAGCATCTCAAAATCTATCAGAATCGGGGTAGAAAAGAAAAATGATTTTTTGATACGTAAGCCCCCTTGTCACAGTCCAGGTCACATATATATCTTTATAAAATTGGTTGTGATTAACAAGAAAAAAAATCCTTTGTTCAGGCACAAGTCAATGATATTGACAAGAAGTGTACCAAATTTCAAGAAGATCGGTTCATTAGTTTTCAAAAAATCGTGTCCACCGTTTTTAAAAATCGAGTTTTGAGAAAAAAGCAATTAAAGTTGAAGGTTCAAAAAGTAGGACTTTTCAGGATATTGGCGGAATTTTTGTTATCCATGAAAAATAATCAATTGACACTTGCTAAATGGAAAAATAAAATTATAAATTTTTTAAATTTAGGATTTTAGGCGATAGGTACGATATTTTTCGATTTCGAACCATTGTGTGCCAGTTGAATATAAAGAGAGATAATTTCAAATTCTCTTTCTTTCTCTCTCTCTCTCACCTAGAGTTTTAATCAGATTAACTTGAAAGTTAGGGAAAATATTCTTTACATGTTATACAGTTAAATAAAAAAATGTTTTAAAGATTGATTTTTTGAAGCTTTAAAACACATGTAACCCCTTACAAAAAACAAAAAGTAACCATAATTCACAGTTATTCGCTGTTATCTCATAAAATGTTCTTAATTTCAAAACATGTTTTAGACAATAGTTGTAGATTTGATAAAAATACGTATTTCATGCATAATAAATTTTTTCATAAAAATAAATATTTTTCGAGAAAAACTAGAAGTCAAGTTTGGTACATTGTTACCATTGGGTCAGAGTACCATAAAAATTGGAATTTTTCTTAAACGGATAAGAGGAGGTTGGGGTGCCATAATAATAAGTGCAAACTTTTGTAAACGGATGCAGGGGGATTGGGAGTGCTATAAAAAGTGGAACCTGTTATTAAATCAAATTAGATAGGTAAGATTTGTTTCAAAATTGAAAAACTGTGAAAAAATATCGACCTCGACTGCGCTGGGGATCGAGCCCAGGTCTTTTAATTGCCGGTTAAATGCTCTAACACTGAGCTACGCAGGGTCATTGGCGATACTTCTTAACAGTATTTTTCACCTATATTGGTGACACATTAGTTTTAAGCTATTTCAAAGTTTCCCAGAATTTTTGATGTCAAACATTTTTGCCAATCAGGAGTTTGAATCAGGGTGTGCCAATCAGGGAAACTTTGAAAGATTTGTTTCAGTTTACCAGGCAAATGTTCAGTAATAATATATAGGCTCAGTCCAGCTGAACCGTGTCAACAAAATTCCATTAATTTTCTGAAATATTAAAACATTCATGAAAATCTGTAGTTCACAACATAACAAAAAAACACTTTAAACCGTTTTTTTAAATTCCATGTCTTTGTTAATTTTTTTGCATTAACAGATTTTAACAACATTTTAAAGAAATATTAATAACTCAAGAGTGGTTTGCAATAAATTAATGAAACTTATGTGGATTATCAAAAATGTTCACTCTTTTTAACGAATATAATTGCAAAATTTTAATATAAAAAATTATATATTTTTAATAACAATTTTATAAACAATTTGAAATATTTATGTGTTCTACCCCTACGGTTGAGATGAAACTCATAGAAAATGTACACAGAGATGTCTTTTTTAAGTTTCTAAAAAAAAAAATTGATATTTTCAATAAGAAGTGTAGATACTATATTTATTTTCTCTTCGCGCGCCAACCGTTACGCTGCGAGAAGCTCCGGCGCACTGTGGTCAGAATCTGAAATTTACTGTTCAAAAAAGTCTACAACCTTCAAATTTTAACGAATTTGGTTGACTCTTGATTTAAAACACTCAGAAACAAATTCTTAACAACTTTAAGGAAGCAGTTTTTTAAATTTATGTTTTTATTATTATTATTTTAATGTTAATAACAAAATAATGACAAAGTGTTTAGTATTACCTTCATTTTATCAAATAAAAGTCGTCTTTATGCTGAATATAATTTAAATCAACTGACTATCGATCTTTAAAAGGCAAAAGGTAATGTTTTAATGAATAAAAAATTGTTTATTTAGTCAATAAAAATTTTTAAATTCATTTAAGTTTACTAAAACTAAATCGTTTTTTTCTCAAATTTTTATTAATTTTTTAACAGTAACATTTCTATATGAATATTGTTTAAAAATTGCTTTTTATCATTGTTATAAACAAATTTGATGAAAAAATTAATAGCACTAAAATCAAACTTATAAAAACTAGAAAAAGCTATTCAGTTTCGATAAAAAACAAGTGAGCTGTTCATTTTTTAATTTAATTTGTTTATGACAATGATAAATAACACTTTTTAAACAATATTTATAAATAAAGGTTACTTTTAAGAGAATTATAAAAATGTGAGGAAAAAATTGATTCAGTTTCGATAAAAAAAGAAGTGAGCAGCTTATTTGTTAATTTAATTTGTTTATAACAATAACAAATAACACTTTTTAAACAATATTCATGTATAACTGTCAATTGTAACTAAATACTAAAATAAAGGCAAAAAAACTAATTTATTTCAACTATAAAAATGCTCGTTATTCATTTGTTAATTTAAATAAATTAAAATATTTATTAACTAAATAAACAATTTTTTTATTCATTAAATCATTATTTTTTGCCTTTTAAAGATCGATAGTCAGTCGATTTAAATGATATTCAGCATAAAGACGACTTTTATTTGATAAAATGAAGATATACTAAACACTTCGTCATTATTTTGTTGTTAACATTAAAATAATAATAATAATAAAAAACAGAAATTCAAATAACTTCTTCCTTAAAGTTGTTAAGAATTTATTCCTGAGTGTTTTAAATCAAGAGTCAACTAATTTCGTTAAAATTTGGAGGCTGTAGACTTTTTTGAACAGTAAATTTCAGATTCTGACCACAGTACGCCGGAGCTTCTCGCAGCGTAACGGTTGGCGCGAGAAGAGGAAATAAATATAGTATCTACACTTCTTATTGAAAATACCAATTTTTTTTTTAGAATTTAAAAAAAGTCATCTCTGTATATATTTTTTATTAGTTTCATCTCAACCGTAGGGCTAGAACACATACATATTTCAAATTGTTTATAAAATTGTTATTAAAAATATGTAATTTTTTATATTAAAATTTTGCAATTATATTCGTTAAAAAGAGTGAAAATTTTTAGATAATCCACATAAGCTTCACTAATTTATTGCAAACCAGTGTTGAGTTATTAATATTTCTTTAAAATGTTGTTAAAATTTGTTAATGCAAAAAAAACTAACAAAGACATGGAATTTAAAAAAACGGTTAAAAGTGTTTTTTGTTATGTTGTGAACTACAGATTTTCATGGAAGTTTAAACATTTCAGAAAATCAATGGAATTTTGTTGACACGGTTCAGCTGGACTGAGCCTATAACTATACACTGAGAAAATTATATCTGTAACGATTACAGAACTGGTATGGTATTGCTCGGACGAAAGATCACTTTCGGTAAATAGTAAATAAGCTGATGTTATAAAAGAAACGAGATTATTTCATACTATTTAATGTTACAGAAACAAAGAAATTAACGTACGTAGTGTTGAAATTACATAACAAAATATATTTAACGAGAAAAAAGTAGTCTCAGCAAAACTTATGTTTCAACTTGGAAGAAGATATATACTTACTGTGATACGTTACAGAACTGTTTTGTAATTTAACCTGTTCACATTTAAAAAATTGTTCTCTTTCAGTTATTTCATGTGTTCAACTTCCACGTAACCTACATTTATTTAAGGATACACCTTGTTGCTTACAAATATATTTTACAATATATTTTTTTTTAACTTTTTGAAAACAAATTCGCATGGTGAAGGAATCGAACTCGCGCGTCACGACCCTATCAAGAACTTAAAACTACCGCTTAACGACCGCAGCTATCAACGCACATGACAGTTAGTTTTGACCCGTCTATATTTTTGTGGTCTGCATTACCTCAAGAATATAATTCCCAAATTGCAGATTAAAATTTGAAGAAATAAAAAAGTTATACATATGCACATCGGTTCATTACACACAAAACTTTAAACGCGTTTTTCTCAAAACCATGTTTTTTAAACTAGCGGACAGCATAACTCGAGTTCTTTTAAATCGATTTTAAAAATCCTTAGATCAATTTCTTCGTTATGAAATCCTTCAGGCATCCCCCCTAAATCCAATTGTCTACTTTTTTTAACGACTCAAAAATGATAAAAAAAAATACCCATTTTTTGTGATTTTTGTTTTAAATTAGCGCCATTTTTTAAAAATATTTTTTATCAAGGTTAGAGGGGATGCCTAACCACAGGTATCAGCTTTAAAACCACATTTGGTTTTTTTAAGGTCAGATGTTTCTGTGAGGCTGTAGCTTGTCCGCCGATGGGCTATGTTAAAACGTGATGTGATCGCTCTTGATATATTTTATATTTAAACGTTATAAAAATGAGTTTGTTTTGATAAAACACATATTGGAGTATACAAGAGTGGTTTATTTTTAACAATTTAACGTTATTTTTAATTCGTTGACAGTTTTAATTGATAATTTTGAAATTTTTTCCACGTGTTTTTTTTAGGTGTTGAACATGGTTGCGTGCAGTGAATGCAATAAAACTTTAATTCGTGGTGAGTCAGATATTTCGAACTGTGACAAGTGTAAATCATTTACACACAGTCAATGTTCAAAACTTTCAAAAATTGATCTTGAAAAGTTTAAAGCTTTAAAAAATTCTTGGATTTGCGAAAAATGTGCTTCAATGGAAAGTGGAGACATCAGTCGTCGAAAGCTATCAACTGCTAGTGTTTCTGATGATAAGGTAGGAGATCCAGAGAAGAATTCACTCACCTTGGGCCCTGGAATTGAGAGCTTTATAACTAAAACTCTGCATGCTGCATTTACGAAGATGAATATTGCGTCTTCCGAACATATGACTAAACTCTTTGATGATTTTTAAAAACGCCAAAACTCTTTCAATACTGCTCTTGAAACCACATTGAAGGATATTAAGAGTGATGTAATTAAAAATTCGAAAAACATTTCAAATATTGAAAGTTCTCTTAATTTTGAACACAATGAAGTTATTGATTTAAAAAAAGAAATAACAAATCTTAAGGAAGACAGAAAGGAATTGGTATCAGAATATTCGCAACTATCAATTAAATTATACGCTGCGGAAAATAAAATTAATATGATGGAACAATCATCTAGATTGTCTACCATTGAAATTTTTGGACTGCCGGTCGTTGAAAATGAAGATCTTCCTTATATTGTCTATAATATTGCTATGAAACTTAAGGTACCATTTGTCAAGGACGACCTGTTCTCGGTGTATAGAGCTTGCACAACACCTCAAAGTGGCAAACCGCCGATAGTCGTAGTCAAGTTTTCTCGACAGCTGATCAGGGATAAGTTTATTGAAATCAGGAAAAAAAATCATGATTTTTTTACGACTGATTTGGGATGGCCGGATGCGCAACGGAATGTTATATATGTGAGAGAATCCCTCTCTACATTGAACAGACAGATATATGGAGCTGCAATTCATCTGCGTCGTTCGAAAAAAATTAAATATCTTTGGATTGCTGGAGGGAGAATTTTCTGCAAAAAAGAGGATAATGCAGTTCAGATTGTCCTTACGACACTCAAGGTTCTGTTTTGGTTATGGAGATTAAAGTACAAATTATTAAAATTTATTTCCTTTACACCTCGGACTAATTATAATGTTTTTTTTTTTTTTTGGTTTATTATAATTTCATACAAACTTTCCTTAAGAATTAACAGAATTAAACGTAGTCACGGAAGATTATATGCATTAAGTGCAATTTTTTTGATTGATTTGCATTATTTTTGTGTTATTATTTTTTACTATATTTGTGAACCAACAGTGCTGCTAAGCGGAATTCTGAAGTATTCGTAGTGCATTTTTCAATTCTTTTTAGTTTTCTCTTTTAAGCGGATACTGGATCCTGTTTTATAAGGTATGTTTATAATTATATTGTGGATTTTGATTATCAATTGAACTTATCTATTTTTTTTTTTTAATGTTATTGATAAATGAATTACTCATCTGTCACGTTAATGCTCAATCCTTGCTCGCGCATTTTCACGATTTTTACGAGTTTTTTTGCAGAAATTTTTATCATGTAAAAGCAGTTTCTGAAACATGGTTTAAACCTGAATTGTCATCTAGCTTATTTAAACTTGATGATTACATACTATTTCGCAGGGATAGAGAAATTAGAAGGAGGGATGGAGTTTGTATATATTTACATCATAGTCTTGTTGCATCCGTGGTAATGATGAGTCCGTCATGCGCCTTCCCAACTGCAGACTATTTGTTTCTTGAAGTGTCTGACTCTAACAATAAATTACTTTTGGGAGTTTTTTATAAACCCCCTAATGCTAGTTTTGGTACGGAGTTGGAAAGTGATAATTTTTCTCTTGTCGCGGACTACGATAATTTTGTTCTTTTAGGGGATTTTAATACTAATTTGGATATTAAGTCGAACCAAAGTCAATATTTAACTTCAATTGTGCGTGCATCTGGACTTTCAATAATTCCTCATAAATCCACTCATCACACAGCCACTTCCAGTACACATATTGATATTGCGATTGTGGATGATCTAGAAAAGGTTCCCTCTTTTGCTCAGCATCCTGTCTCGTTTCTGTCTAATCATGATTTAATTAGCGTTATATATAAATACTCTGTAAATTTAAATAATAATGTATGTTCTTTTCCAATGCGGAATCCTTTGAAAATGGATGAACATTTACTTATTGACCAGTTAATTAATGTTAACTGAAATGATTTATTTATGGATCATGACATTAGTAGTAAAGTTAATCGATTGAACCAAATTTTACTTTCTGTATTTGATAAATTGGCACCTACATACACACCTAATTTTCGAAGGAAGCCGAAGCCTTGGATTACAACAGAAATAAAAGCATTGATGAGAGAGCGAGATAGGGCGTATCGGGTGGCTAGGAGAACAAAAAACTCTTATTGTATGTCTGAGTTTCGCAGACTTAAGAATCTTGTTAAAACGAGGTTGAGAGATGCAGCAAATTCATATATCTATAATTCTATTAAAAATAAAAGAAACAGTGAAAATGTTTGGAATTTACTTAAGCGTTTTAGATTAGTCTCTTCCAAAAAAGATAATAAAGATATAAGCTTTAAAGTTGAAGATTTTTTGGGGCCATTTTTTGATATACCCGTCTTTCAATACGTTTCTAACGATGATTGGTTGTCTAATATGAATTACGATGATAATGATTTCTTTTTCCATGACATAACACCGAAAGTCTATTTAAAAATATTAATTGTATATAGACTAATACCATTGGGCCTAATAACTTATCTATAAAAATAATTAAGCTTGCACTTCCTGTAATTTTTCCGGTTCTATCGCATATTTATAACTATTCTCTACAAACTGGAGTT
Source organism: Ganaspis brasiliensis (assembly GCA_037103525.1). Classification (NCBI taxonomy): domain Eukaryota; kingdom Metazoa; phylum Arthropoda; class Insecta; order Hymenoptera; family Figitidae; genus Ganaspis; species Ganaspis brasiliensis. The sequence goes on from JAZKLR010000018.1 coordinate 103,984, forward strand.
TTTCCTGATTCGTGGAAGGTTGCAAATGTAAGACCATTACCTAAAATCACTAATCCAACATCTACAAAAGACTTTCGTCCAATATCTATATTATGTGCTTTGTCGAAACCATTGGAACGGATTGTCAATTGTCAGCTTACTGCGTATTTGGAAGAGTTTAAGTTAATGGATAGTCGTATTTTTTTATTTTTCTAAGGCATTTGACATGGTAAATCATGAAATATTGCTTAAGAAACTTAGTTCTTTTGGCCTTTCCAAGTCTGTCCTCTGCTGGTTTAAATCGTACTTGAGTAGTCGAACACATAGAGTTATTAATAGTCGTGGAGTATGTACAGATTGGTCGGATGTGAGGAGTGGAGTGCCACAGGGGTCCAATCTTGGGCCTCGTTTGTTCTCTCTCTTTACATCTGATCTCTGTTCGGATTTAAAATATTGTTTATATCATAAATATGCTAATGATCTTAAAATATATAGATCGTGACCTATTTCTTGTTTGCCTGAACTACTTGAAAATATTATTGGCAACTCATCACTACCTTCATATGACTCCTTAACATCCTTTTCCCCTATAATGATTGATAGAGTGGTTGTTCTTTGTTGTGATAGTGTTGCGGATCTTGGATTTACTCTTGATCGTACATTGTCATGGAGGGAACATGTTGGTACGTGTCAAGGAAAACCTTTATTTTGTTGCGACAACTTAGAAACGTTAAAGAGTCTTTGCCGGTTTCTACGAGACAACTTTTAGTTAAAAGCTGTATACTTCCTTGTTTTGATTATGGGTGCTTGGTCTACGATGATGTAACTGACTATATTAATGATGTACTTGAGCGTGCTCTTAATGCATGTGTTCGATTTGTGTATGACCTACCAAAGGGTATGTATATCTCTACTTATCGTGAAAAGGCTGGGCTGCTAACTGCTGCTAAACGTAGACAGTATTTTATAGGTAACTTACTTTATAAATTGTTTAGGGATAAGGTACCTGAAAATATGTTTAATTTTTTTTGTCAATTGATCTTCAAAGTGATGCACGATCTAGACTTCGCAAAAGGGAGGCTGTTCTACAAATACCTACTCATAGAACATGTAAAATGCAACGGTCATTTATAGTGTGAAGTTGCAAAATTTTATAACAATTTTTGCAACTCACAAAGTAACTTTTAGGTTAGAAATTTTTTCAGATTCGCTCAATTATTCTCGATTTGCAAAAGAAAACCACTCCACGGCTCGACGAGTAAATTGTTGCATTATTTGTTATTAGAATTAAGAAATTTTGGTTACTTTGTTTATGTATTTCGGTCCGTTGCTGAGCATCGAGGGAGCTTCAAGGTCATATCAAGAATTGGGTCCAGGTCACTTTTCGGGACATTCATGAATTTGAGTTCGAGTTTCTCTGATCAAGCTACCAAGGCGTTTTTAAACTGTTATGATGATAATTATTATGGATTCTGGTTACGTGGTTCAGCGATTTCTCGGATAAGTAGTTATGACTATTTTTCATTTAATATTATGAAAATTAATTGGATTTTGAGCCAGTTGGTTTGTTGGCCGTTTTGGCAGTTGAATTTGTTACGGCTTTTGATTAATTTGGCGGTTAAGCCTTTTGAGAGGTTATAGAACAAGACCCCGACCAATTAAGGGTGAGTTCATATTTAATCTCAAATTTTTATGATGAAAATTTGGTTTGTTCAGCAAAGTAGTTACGATATCAGTTAATCCGAGGGAGTCAATTTAATGATGCTGGAAGTAATTTGTTGAGAATCTTCAGCTTAAATTTGGATAGTCAGCGCGCCGAATTGGGAAGACGAGAACACAACCAATAAGGGAAGTCCCTTGAGTCCTGCGAGGCCCAATGAGAAGATCATCGACCATATGGATCACCGAGACGCCAGCACGAGTAATATTGTGAGATCATTCCTTGGTCGGCTTAGCCGAATGTAAAAGGGATCCTACGTTTATTCTGTCGCCGAAAATTGTGTCGAAATTGTGTTTTCATTTAATTTTCTTTTATTGACTGAATAGGTGTGTGTGCCTATCGCGGATTAGGATTGGTAAGTTTCAGCAATTAACACACATATTTTTGACAAGTATCCGAAACTTATATAATTTAATTTCTAAAATTGTTGTTTAATATTGGTTAACCTTACTGAAATGCCTTAAGATTGGTTATGGTAAATTTCTTTTGAGATCATGTCCGAAGTACTTGTCAAAATTATCTCTACTCGTGAGCACTCTGTAGTCATTTTAAGAAATTATTAATTAGCTGAGAAACATATAAAACTATCGAGATTTTGTGACTAGAGTTCTGATTTGAATCATTCAATTTAAATTTTTTTGTAGTAATTATTTTGTTTTAAATTGGTTTTGATTGATTGCATTGTCGCGTAAAGTTTATGTCAGCGAATTGAATTTATTGAAAAGCCTAATAGTGTCTGCTAAATTTGTTGGTAAATTTGATTTATGGTATTTTAAAAATTATTTAAAGATTTAAAAACTGATTCGTGTTAATTTAGGGAAAATTAGCTGAAAATTGTTTAAATATAGATTCGTTTGAGTAATGTTTAAAAATTGATTACTGATTTATTTAAAATTCATTCTCTCCAAAAACCCACTCCTGAGAATTATGCCGGTCGAGTAAATGTTGATTAAAGTTTTAAGATGTTCGAGGGGTTCTAAATCTTATTTATTAGTCGGATTGTTAAGTCAGCTAAGTTATTAAGTAAGTCGGATAATTAATTTGGTTATGTCGTTACGTTGGTTACGTTGTTAAGCTCGTTACGTTGTTAAGTTCGTTACGTCGTTAAGTTCGTTACGTCGTTAAGTTCGTTACGTCGTTAAGTTAGTTATGAGTAATTAATTAATTTAACAATTGGGTCAGTTGGTTGGTTCGTTAAATAAATTTCGTTACGTCGTTAAGTTGGTTAAGTTGTTAAGTCAGATTTCTTTGGTCGTTAAGTCGTTATGCGACTTCGAAAGAGGTCTGGCGCCCAACACATTTAGTTCGGAAAATTTAAATAAATAAGCTTTTGTCTGCCCTCGAATATAATAGATATATATATATTAAAATTTTTTTTGATTTGTTAAGCTAGAATTGTTAAGACCTCAAGTGGCTGAGGTAACCGATAGAGTGGTGTTTCAACCTCAGTTTTTGGTTAAATTAATTTTGTTGCTTATTGTTTATTTATAATTTTTTTTGTATTTAATTTTTAGTCTTGAGAAATTCCACTCATCACAATAGTTAGATGGTCTAGGTTGTGGAACAAAATCCCTGCTAATATCCGTAATGCACAATCTTTTGAGACTTATAAAATACTGTTCTTAAGACTTCTTCTATTAACCAACCAAGTATTTCAGGTTACTTTGTGGTAATATTGTTGATACAATTGAATGCGTATATATATAATGTTAATTATTCTTATCTTCCTTCCATTATTAAAAAAATTATGATTTTTATTTTTTATTTTTATTTATTTATTATTATTTTTTTTTGTTAATTAATTTTTTTGTTTTAGTACTTTTACTCATAATCACCAAGAAAAAATTGTTTTTTAAAGTCATCTTTGACTGCTTACAAAGTATAATAGTACCTTAAACTAAGCAATTTGCAATTGAAATTAACGAAAAAACAGTAGAAGAATTTATTAATGAATTGTTCAAACAATCTTAGTTAACAAATGGATAACTTTGTTAGTTTTAGTAAGAGATTATTCGTTTCTTCTACAAAATAATTTTCAAATGAGGTGGATTTCACGTCAACTGTCCAGCCAAAAAAAAAAGTGTTGTTTAAACCTTTCCCAATTTTTGTTATGAGTTGTCTTATAGGTAAGTAATTTATCAGCCAAATATTTTTGGATTATATAAAAAATTGCCCGAGACGGAGGAATTTAAAGTTTTGAACTTTTTGATAAAACAATTAAGTGCCTGCACTATAGTTCTTTTGTTTATTTTTTTTATGTTTAAATTTTTTTGTTAATTTTTTGTTATCGGTTTCTCATAGAGAAAGTATTGTTTTACCTCCACAGGATCGATTGAGATTTTCTGAAATATCTTGACATATTTTGAACTCAGGATGTCAAAAATGATGTTTTTAAAAAATGTCTTGCTTATGTGTGTATATAGTTATGTATGTTATGATTATGTTAGGCTCTATATTTCGAAAACAATAATTTAAAACAATGTTTTTTTGAGAGATTATAGGTCTTTAGGGGGGACAAATTATGCCCTACTTTTGAGTCTGATCTATCACTTCTAACTACATTTTTTTGAAATTTAAACATTTTGAAAAAAAAAAAATTTCAAAAATATACATGGGCGATTCCATGTCAAATTTACAGACCACATTTTAAAATCGATTAAATCTATTTTTTATTTGTTCCTTATAAAAAAATATTAGATACGTATTTTTTTAATTTTTTTTAAGAGGCCAAATTTTCGAGTTATAAATTTTCAAAATTCTAGATTTTTAAAAAGAGACCTTTCTTTAAACACATAAAGCTCTAAGCCTATTGAATTTAGAAAATTTTTGCCAATACAAAAAAAGTTAGGTTTTTCTTCAACTTTTAAATAGTGTTTACAAAAAAAAGAAAATATATATATTTTTTAAAAAAACACTATTTTTTAGAAACAAATCCGTTTTTTTTAAATTCGGACCCGAATAACAAATTATTATTATTCATTTATACATACCTCGAAATGTCAAGAACATTTTACAAAAAGATTCCGGTCGGCTAGAAGAGTATTATTAGTTTAAATTAATTTTCAAACTCAAGCTGTTATATCTAAGTGCTGTACTGTGCCGATTTAAATTGAAAAAATTGTTTTAACTTGAATTTAGCTGCATATCTTCTTTTTTATAAATGTCAAATCAAATTAATATAACCAAAACAGGTACAGAATAGCACTTAGATATAACAGCTGGAGTTTGAAAATTAATTTAAACTAATAATACTCTTCTAGCCCACCGGAATCTTTTTGTAAAATGTTCTTGACATTTCGAGGTATGTATAAATAAAAAAAAATAATTTGTTATTCGGGTCCGAATTTAAAAAAAATGGATTGGTTTCTAAAAAATGGTGTTTTTTTAAAAAAATATATATTTTTTCGTTTTTTTTTAAAACACTATTTAAAAGTTGAAGAAAAACTTAACTTTTTTTGTATTGGCAAAAATTTTCTAAATTCAATAGGTTCAGAGTTATATGTGATTAAAAACAGGTCTATTTTTAAAAATCTAGAATTTTGAAAATTTATGACTCGAAAATTTGGCCTCTTATAAAAAAATAAAAAAATACGTATCTAATATTTTTTTATAAGGAACAAATAAAAAATAGTTTTAATCGATTTTAAAATGTGGACTGTAAATTTGACATGGAATCGCCCACATATTTTTTGAAAACAGTAAAATCAGATTATTTTATTTTTGGTTATATTTTTAAAAATGCATTGATTAAGCTCTTAGCGATTCTTTTAGTGCAAATTGATAAAAAGTTATTAATATTCTATAAACAAAAAATATTGAAAATTATGTTCTTTAACAATTTTATTTTTATATTTTGTTGCTTTTTTAATATATTTCTGACTACTTGTAGGTCACTAAAAATTAATCAAATGAGCTCTTTGCGAACGGTCTAATGTAATGTTATTCAGAGTTACCATTGTTTAAAAAAAAATTAAGTTTCGTAATTTACGGAATCTTATTTACATTTTATAAGAAATTATATATACATACATAACTACATGCACACATAAGCAAGACATTTTTTAAAAACATCGTTTTTGACATCCTAAGTTCAAAATATGTCAAGATATTTCAGAAAATCTCAATCGATCCTGTGGAGGTAAAACAATACTTTCTCTATGAGAAACCAGTATCAAAAAATTACCAAAAAAATTTAAACATAAAAAAATAAACAAAAGAACTATAGTGCAGGCACTTAATTGTTTTCATGTCAGTCTTAGCACTGTAAAATGCAGAGAAAATTTCAATTAAGGGTTAGAATAATTAAATATCCGCGTAATGATGCAAACAGCGCACAGCAACAAGTGGGGCGGTAGAGTAAGACTTCGCCTTGACGTCGCGCGCTAACTTCAACATTAAATTTCTCAAAAACAAAAAAAAGGGTTTTTTGAAAATTACATATTTTGTAGGAAAAAATCTCAGCTTTTAAAAATAAAATAAAATAAATCAAACGAGCCCGAAGACGAAAAAAAGTGAAATTTATTTTTAATTTTCAAAAATTTTGGTCAAAATAAAAAAAAAATTTAAATAGACCACGCCAATCGAAAGCTGATGAAAAAATCTAGAAAAATCATGTACCAAAAAATTTTTTTATCATTTTTTTAAAGCTCAATAAATAAACAAATGAGAGCGTCTTAACAAAATGTTCAAAACTTTAACCCCCTCCCTCTCGGGCAATTTTTTATATAATCCAAAAATATTTGGCTGATAAATTACTTACCTATAAGACAACTCATAACAAAAATTGGGAAAGGATTAAACAACATTTTTTTTTTTGGCTGGACAGTTGACGTGAAATGCATCATAAGCAACTTGCAGCTGGAGTAAACAAGAAAACATTGCACGTATTTATTAATCAATTGCATAAACGACAAAAATGAAGCTATGAATAAATAAAAAAAATTGGGAACTATAAAATCCCATGAGATTATTCCCTCAAAATAAATACTTGAGGTAAAACTTCGCATCAGTCTTTTTATTTTTTATATAATTTATTTGAATAAGTTAGAATGTATGAATATATTATATATATGTATATAATATAAAACCTTATATATAATTTACACCTGTCTAAAACTGGCACCTATTTTTCTTGGCGTAAAAACCAATTTCTTAATTTTTAATGGTGTCACGCTGTTTTGGAAGGTGAGGCATACATACATAACTATATATGGATATATATTAGGGTGTTTCAAAAAAAGAAAATTTTTGAAAATCGTTTAAAGTCGCACGGAAATCGACTAAAAATGGAAAAAAATATTACCCCTATTTTTTTGTTTTTTGATCTGACAATATTAAGGGGTGCCGCTTGCACCCCCTATTTTCCCATTAAAAATACATGGAAAAAGTGTACTTTTTTAGAAAAGTGTTAAAATTTGTTCATAATTTTATCGAAAATGGCTCAGAAGTTTATGAGACCTCGATAAATGTCCAAAGTTAAAGAAACTGTAGATTATTATTATTTTTTTGCAATCTGACCCTCTCTAGGGGTGCGTTAAATAACCACCCCTATAAACAGGAATTCAGCATTTATAAGTAAATCGGTCTAAAATATTATTTTTTTACGTGGTTTTTTTTTAATTTTTTTACTGAACAAAATACAAAGCTCGCTACATTCTTAAATAAAACTTTAATTGTTTAAACAATTTTATTCATATCTTCTGTTTTTTTAAATATATTTAAAGCTTACAACTTTTTAATTAGCGAAGAGAAAAACAATTAAATTGATATAATTTAATTAATTTAATTTAATTGATTGTTTTAACAATAAAAATTTTTTAACCTCAACTTTTTATTAAATTCACCTATAATCATGTGGTTTTTTGCAATTTTCATTGGAGAACTATAAGGAAGTTAGTTATACACAATTCGCAATATACATTGAAATGTTTTAACAATTTTAATTTGTTTAAACAATTTAATTTTTTTATATTTTTTAATTTGAATATTTTTTTAAATAGCTGTCTATTCTTTAGTAACAATTGTTAGGACATTTTTACTCAAAATATTTTGTTTATTTGTTGAAACAATTTTAATTGTTAAAAACAATTTTTCATTAAATTCTCCTAGAAAGATTTCATTTCTAGCTAAATTTAATGAAAAGTTGTATTTAAACAATTTTAATTGTTTAAACAATGAATTAATTTAAATTAATTAAATTAATTTTCCCTTTGTTATTTAATAGTTAATAATAACTCGCTACATTCTTAAATAAAACTTTAATTTTTTAAACAATTTTAATTTGTTTGAACAATTTTATTCATATCTTCAGTTTTTATTAAATATCTTTAAAGCTTACAACTTTTTAATTAGCGAAGAGAAAAACAATTAAATTAATAGAATTTAATTAATTTAATTTAATTGATTGTTTAAATTAATCACGAATTTTTCCGTCTGCAATTTTCAAGACTTTACAATGGTTTAAACAGTTTTAATTTGTTAGAACATTTTTCATTTATTTAAACATATTATTTCATACTATTTGTTTTAATTAAATATCTTAAAAGTTTACAACTTATTAAATAACAAAGGGAAAATTAATTTAATTAATTTAAATTAATTCATTGTTTAAACAATTAAAATTGTTTAAATACAACTTTTCATTAAATTTAGCTAGAAATGAAATCTTTCTAGGAGAATTTAATGAAAAATTGTTTTTAACAATTAAAATTGTTTCAACAAATAAACAAAATATTTTGAGTAAAAATGTCCTAACAATTGTTACTAAAGAATAGACAGCTATTTAAAAAAATATTCAAATTAAAAAATATAAAAAAATTAAATTGTTTAAACAAATTAAAATTGTTAAAACATTTCAATGTATATTGCGAATTGTGTATAACTAACTTCCTTATAGTTCTCCAATGAAAATTGCAAAAAACCACATGATTATAGGTGAATTTAATAAAAAGTTGAGGTTAAAAAATTTTTATTGTTAAAACAATCAATTAAATTAAATTAATTAAATTATATCAATTTAATTGTTTTTCTCTTCGCTAATTAAAAAGTTGTAAGCTTTAAATATATTTAAAAAAACAGAAGATATGAATAAAATTGTTTAAACAATTAAAGTTTTATTTAAGAATGTAGCGAGCTTTGTATTTTGTTCAGTAAAAAAATTAAAAAAAAACCACGTAAAAAAATAATATTTTAGACCGATTTACTTATAAATGCTGAATTCCTGTTTATAGGGGTGGTTATTTAACGCACCCCTAGAGAGGGTCAGATTGCAAAAAAATAATAATAATCTACAGTTTCTTTAACTTTGGACATTTATCGAGGTCTCATAAACTTCTGAGCCATTTTCGATAAAATTATGAACAAATTTTAACACTTTTCTAAAAAAGTACACTTTTTCCATGTATTTTTAATGGGAAAATAGGGGGTGCAAGCGGCACCCCTTAATATTGTCAGATCAAAAAACAAAAAAATAGGGGTAATATTTTTTTCCATTTTTAGTCGATTTCCGTGCGACTTTAAACGATTTTCAAAAATTTTCTTTTTTTGAAACACCCTAATATATATATATGAATATTTATATGTATATATATATATATACACGGTGCGCCTTAACCAGACTCAACCCAAAAGTCCTTGCTCAGTAATTTTTTTTTTTCCTTCTGATAGTATATGGAAAATGGAATCTTTTCTCACAAAAAACAAAATAATCTGTGGAGCCGTTTTCGAGAACAGTCCCTTTGAATATTTTCGCCATTAAAAATACATTTCTTTAAATGAAAATAGCCAATAGAAATGTATTATTGTATTATAGTTTTAGGCGCGGATCCAGGGAGGGCACATGTGCATGCCTCCAAACATAGTGGGGGAGGTTTGATGTTTAAACCTTCACCCCCCGTGAAATTTAGAATTTTTTTGACAAATCTCAGCAAACATATTATCTTTTCTGAAATTTTTTTATTGTCTCCGCCCCTAAAAAAAAAAACAAATGAACTTATAATACTTTTTTTTGACAACTTATCTGTATGTCAAATTTATTTCGACAAAACAAATATCAATTGTATGAGACAAATTTAAGTAAAAAAATATTGAAATAATAAAAAAATCTAATAATTGTTATAAATACATGATTCAAATATTTGAAAAGAATTACATTTCGATTTTAGAAATATTCAAAGGTACAGTTCTTATAAACGGCATCACAGATTATGTTTGTGAAAAAAGTTTCTATTTTCCATATACTTTCACGAAAAAACAAAAATTTTACTGAGCAAGGACTTTTGGGTTGGGTCTGGTTAAGGCACACCGTGTTCGATTTGTCGAAATTCATTTGATATACAGAGAAGTTGGCAAATAAAATTATTATAAGTTTATTTGTTTTTTCAAGGGCGAAGGCAAAAAAAAGTTTCCGGAAAGATTTTATGTTTGCTCAGATTTGTCAAAAAATTAAAATTTCACGGGGGTCGAGGTTTAAACACCAACTCCCCCCCCCCCCACTATGTCTCTTATGGGGCCATGCACATGTGGCCTCTCTGGATCCGCGCCTAAAACTATAATACAATAATAAATTTCTATTCGTTATTTTCATTTAAGAAATGTATTTTTATTGGCGAAAATAGTCAAAGGGACCGTTCTTAATAACGGCTCCACAGATTATTTTGATTTTTATGTGAGAAAAGATTCCATTTTTCATATGCTATCACGAGGAAAAAAAAATTTTACTGAGCAAGGACTTTTGGGTTGAGTCTGGTTCAGGCGCACAGTGTATATACTAGGGTGGTCCAAAAAAACATAAATTCTGAAATTTCAAAATCCTAAATCAGTTTCATATTCTTCTTAAATTTTTGAAGCATAACCTTTTTTTTAAATTTTTAACTTAATATTTAGAGGTCGCACATCGCAGTCAATGTTTTTAGTCTTCGATTCAAGATTTTCAACAATTTTTTTTAATCCTGTCCTTCAAAAGCCGTGTGGTTGAAAGTAGCCAACCCTTGAATTTGCCAGTAGCAAAACGCTGGCAAATATCACTTTAACTTTTATAATGGTCATAAAAATCCTACGAGGGGTCGAAATTCAAAAAGACAAACTTTCTTTTCAATAATTGTACCTTTAAATATTTTTCAATCAACTCAATTTTATTATTATTTATTCCTTAAATAATGAAGTTTTGTTGAGTGTAAATTGCAACATTAAAAACTAATATTTAATACTCAAAAAGCATTCTCAAAAGTACCGAAATTACGATTTTCAGCACTGAATTACAATTACAAATATTAAGATAATAATTTTTTTTTAATTTAACTTGTTCTTTTACTCTATGTAAAGCTCTACTTTAGTGGTCAAGAAAATTTATGATTAACAAATATGTTAAAATAACCATTGAAAACAGAATGTCCATTTTACATGTTAAATTCGTGATTTTTCCATTAGAGAGAAAAAGTAATGATATGCGACCTCTAAATATTAAGTTAAAATTTTTTTAAAAAATGGTTATGCTTTAAAAAATTGTGAAGAATAAGAAACTGATTTAGGATTTTGAAATTTCTAAATTTGGGGTTTTTCGGATTACCCTAGTATATACATATCTGTATATTAATCTCTACGTATTTATAATTACAATCTCTTTTTTTTTACATAAATACTGATTTTTTCAAATTTTGAGATTGTGAAGGGAATGTATTACCAGTGTAACACAAAAAAGCATTCTATAGTTTGTTTCGTAGAAAAGGGCATGACACCTCCATAATATATTCCAATGCAAAAAAAAGTGAATACGTATTTTTTGATTTTTTAAAAATTTTAATATTAACTGATGCTGCCAGGCCCCTCAATTTTCCCGTGTAAAGTGCATTGGAACATTTTTAATTTCTGATGAATCAAAATCGTTCGCAAGGGTTTGATAAAAGTTAACATTAAACTTCTGGATCTTAAAGCTGACACTCTGACGAGTAATTTGACTTATATATCTTTTAGTTTTGACAACCCTACTCTAGTATACAACTACCCCAAAGTTACCCCTTCGTTAAAATTTCTGCACACATATCACGGAACAACATTTACACCGCTAAAGACAGTGCGTATACTTGCAGGTTAGAACACACTGCCTGTCACGTTACTGGGAAAATAAAAAGAAGGAAAACGGAGAAAAAGAACAGAAGGACTTAGAAAAAAGATGGAGTGAAATGGTTGAAAAAATATATAAAGCGGCAAAAGTAACAAGCATGATACAAAAGGGAGGAATAAAAAACAGAAGAGAAGAGACGAGTGTCACAGGGGAATAAAGTATAATGAGCAGAAAGGTATTTAAGCTACTACACAAATTCAGCAAGCAAAGAAACTGGAACAATAAATCGGAATACTTGCAATGCAAGAAAGAATTGGCGTCTTTAAGGGAAAGTGGCGGAAAGCAGGAATATTACAGAATGGTGGAAAAATATGAGTTGGTATAGAAGGAAAACGAAAACAACAAAAAACAACATTTCAAAAATATAATGGGTAAAACACTTTAAAAGACTACTAGAAAGAGTAGAAGAAACCGAAAAATAAAAAGATGGAACGAAGGAAAAGCAAAATGAAATAATTGAGGAGGATTCGAATGGTTTAGCCACTGATTCAGAGCCAGTGAGAAGAAAAAAGACTTATAGGAGATTAGAGGAAGGCAACGATTTACACAATTCACAAAAGTGGTGACGTTAACGACACTAACAATTACAGAGGAATAGCACTTTTATATGTAGGGTATAAAATACTTGAGTCAATTATGGCAAAAAGACTGAATATTTGTCTGGAAAAAGAGAAGATTTTGACGGAGGCGCAGGCAGGATTCATCAACTCAATGATAGGCAACAGAATAAATTAAAGGGAAACTATATGTAGCGTTTGTGGATTTAGTAAAGGCATTCGACATGGTAGACAGGGATATGTTGTCGAATAATATGGAGAAAATAGGCATAAACGGAAACTTTTTGCTCAATCAAAAAATTAATACGTAGAAAATTTTCTAAAGAAAATTCATAGCGACCCTTCAATATATAGACCATTCCGCGGAATGTTACGTTAGATTTGTACGTACATTTTAACAAAAAGTTTCCAAAAACACACGAATTTGAATTGTTTTAACATCTTTTACATAGTTTTGAAACTAAGCTTTAGAGCTGTCCTACATTGTTGAAAAAGCCTGTTCTTCTAGTGAACTATTTTTACCGTGTAGTAGATAATTTCGTAGCTTTTGAATGCAAGTAATAAAATAAATGTCAAAAACACTAAAAAATTTTTTTTAAATTTGTAAGAAACAAAAATGTTTGGACTGCTACGTTACACGAAAAGACTGTTACGTGACCTGTACGATTTATGTTCATGTAAAAAGTAAAATTGGGTATTAAAAATGGCTTCTATTGCTTTATTTTACATAATGAACATTAATTCGCTTGTCTTAAAACAATTAAAAAATTACAATGAATTTATATAAAGTTTCAAGCAAGCAACAACACTCTGATTTTACAGCCACGCAAAAAAATCTTCATCTGGGAACAAGACTCATACATTCCTATGAATTTTGACGAGCTAAATCCGAATTCGACATTAGAATTGGCCAGACGGGTCTGAGTTAAAACCTAACCCTTAAAAAACAAATTTGTTTAAGAAATGCTGAATGAAACTCACTATATGGAAGTTCATAGGATCGCTGATAACAAATCTATTCATGACTTTTCAAAGTTCATACTGTCAAAATCAAAATGTCTGAAAATTTTTTTTTTTTTGAAAAATTTTAATAAAACTTAAATTTGGATGTACGTTTTGAATCTAGGTTCAACGTTTTCAACGTTATCAGCGAATTCATTATCACCGACCCCAAAAAACCCCATATGTGACGCCGCACGAGAAAAAGGACCTACGGCCTGAAACGTTAATTTTACAGGGCGAGCGTTAGAAGTTGCAGCAATGCATTGTGACCAATATAAATTCTTACGCTTCATGCTTAATAACTCAAAAAGTAATTGATGGAAACAATTTCTGATTTTTTCAAATGAAAGAGCGACTAAAAAGCTACCTTTTGGCATAAAAAAATGAAAATTGATTTTTTTCGCGATAGGGTTTTTTGCGTTGGAAATTGCGTCAGTGCATGGCGACCAATGTAAATTCTTACGATTCATGCTTAATAACTCAAAAAGTAACCAATGGAAACAATTTTTGATTCTTTTAAATGAAAAAGCGACTAATAAGCTACCTTTTGGCATAAAAAAATGAAAATTGATATTTTTTGCGATAGGTCCCTTTTCTCGGGCGGCGTCACATATACTGGGTTTTATTAATTTTAATCAATAAATAATATAAAGTTTGATCTAACATGGATGTCATTTTCTATTTTTGTACAATTTGCGCTTTTTTCGCGTCGTTTTTTTTTTAAATATAATGTATTCAGAGGATGTGATGGATTATGACGTTACTGGTTTAGGCAAAATTTTTCCGTAACTTTTCTCCCATTATATTGAAAATTTTGTCACGAAACTTGGTAGAATTATCTAAAATATTATTAGGAAGGTCTTTTTGACCCAAAATTGTTCAAATTTTGGCTCAAAATTAGTTTTGAAAAAATGCAATTTTTCTAAAATTTTCCAAAATTAATTTTCAGCCAAAATCAGAGCAAATTCGGGTCAGAGAGACCTTCCTAAAGACGTTTTAAATAAATGTACCAAGTTTCGTGACAAAATATTCAATATTTTAAGAGAAAAGTTACAGACAAATTTTGCCTATACCAGTGAAGTCATAATCCATCACATGCCCTTAATTAATGTGTATTTTTAATGTTCAAACAAGTTGTATTAATTTCAGATTCACTGCATTAAAATACACAGGAATATATGGTTTTTATTCACAGGTCAAGATACTTTTTTCGGAATGTTGCGTTATGGGTGAAAAAAGACTGTTGCGTTACAAATTGATTTTAGCTCTGAAAACAGAAACAATTGAATATGTTGCTGATTTTATATTTTATTTAGAAAATAACATAAAAATGCTTGAAAAAAATCAAGTCCTTGTATTTACTTGACGTCATAGATTTTGTGTCAAAAAACTTTTTGGGATTTTGGACTGTTACGTTACATTAAAAAAAGCGGATGAATTCTTTTGCATGACCAATGTTATAAAATTTTTTTTCTTTTAAGTATTTAATTTAGTTACTTTCAGTTACTTTGAGATGTATATAGCCTGCAAATAGTCAAGAACCTACGGAATTTGAAAGTAAATTTTTTTCTGTGGTTTCATTTTTCGCGATTTGATCCATATAATGAACACAATATCATATAGCGATTAAAATAGAAATAAAAATGGGGCCCCTCGCATATAACTTTTAAATATTATTACAATCAAAACATTTTTTCGATAATCGAAAGACAAGGAAAAAATATTATTTAAATATTATTAATAAACAAAATGACCTTTCATAGTTCTACAACCGTTTAAAATAACAAAATATAAAATTTACCTTAAACCATCAATAGTTTCAAAATACATACAAAAGAGAATGTAAAACTTCAACACAAATATATATAAATATAAAAATTTGAAATCTATGAAAAAATATCGGACATTTAGCTCCGCCGGGATTCGAACTCGGGTCTTTCATTTGCTAGATGACTGCTCTAAACCATATTTAAACCATATATAACTTCACAGATTAATGTAAACGCTTCATTCAGCTAATTTCTAATTCAAATTTTCCCAGAATTATGACGTCAAACATTTTTCAGTCGCAAGCAAGTTGTCCACTTGGTTTGTGTGACGAAACCTACTATACCGACTTTTATTTCGACAATTCAAGGAATATTAAATGATCTTTTAAATCAAGTTGAAAATCGTTCAGATTAAATTATTAAATAGCCACGTGGTATATAAAATTTAATTGTTTAAAATCCGGAATTTGTCTTATACATACGAAACTGAGTTAAATCGAGATATCAAAGAAATGGTTTGATGAATTGAATTTTTAAGTAAAGAAATTAAATACATTAGTTGATAAATAATTGAAACTTATCAATTTTTGGCGTGGCCGTGAGACGGATGCGGAATAACGCCGGCACGATGAACCACCAGAAGAAAGTCCAGAATTTTGGCAAAATATAAAGATGTGAGTCCAGATACTTTTGGACCAAGTCAGGTCCCTTCCAACGTCAATGGAAATATTGCTTTTAATGTAAACAGGAACCAAATTTCCTTATATTTTAATTGAAAAGTGAGCTTTCGGTGTTCAGGATAGCCACGTGCTTCTACGTCCCAATAAAAATACACTATAATTATTTATTCCAAAACTAATAAAAAACTATATGAGAGATTAATTAACGAAATACCTTTCTGACTGTCGGCGACACGCAGACAAGTGTGGAATTAGATTGGACCACACCGTTGTAAAAGTGCTGTGACGATGTAAATCGTCAACATTTATATTTTATTTTGTCTATCCCTAGAGATCTTTAATTTAGTTAATTTTGGGGTAAATTATTGAAAGTGCCCGTGGTTGAATTATGAGATATGAGCCTGAGTGCCGAGTATTGATTTTCTGGTCGATCTGTATCTCTCATCTTTTTTTAGATCAGCGGATTATTGTCGTTCTTCGTTGAATTCATAAATTGCGATTTGCGCAGGTCAAGTTCACGAATAGTAACGAAGGTCAGCGGAAGGATCCCAATTTTTCTTTTAGGTGACGCCTTACCTTAGGTGCAATCGAGAGGGTGTAGAGTTTCTTAGCGGTTGAGGAAATGAGACGCAGCGAGGAAGAAGAAGACGTGGAAAGGGAAGGATCGCAGGAAAGAGGATCTACCGGTCGATTGGGGTTAACCATGTGCTCGATATTCATTCACGTGCGATCCCCGAATTAGTGGAGCTGTTCCAGAGATTACTGGATTAAAACTTTGAGTGCGGTTTTGTAACGTGGAAATCTTTGTATTCAGAACGGACTTAGAGTGTTGAATCGGGTCAAAGTGTAAATTAAATTGAACTTGAAATAAATAATTAGTTGTGTTAAAATTTGTTAATAATATATTTGATTGTAAGAAGTCCCAGGAGTCCTGGAGTGATTGGTTAGCGGTTCACTTGTTGGCTTTGGGTGATATTTGGTTTTGTGGCAAGTGGTAAGTCTTTGATTTTGAATACAACGAGAATTTTGTTTGTCTCAACGTCAGCATCGCAACGTTGTGGTCTCGGCAGGAATCTCCCTTTTGATTTGTGGTTTTGAGTCAACACGGAGAGAGTTTGGTTCGTGATAAAATTTCGAGTTATTTTTGAATATTGAGACGATGCAATTCGGTTTCGTTAATCGAATAATCTCTTTATTTTAGTGCAAAAGGACCGAGCACACGCGGAAACTCACTTTTATCGAGTTCACAGAATCCACTTCACCGTTTCAAGAAATGACTCCCTTTCCTCAATAATTCTCCGCCCAGCCCAACGTTATCACTCTTTCCATCAATGACTTTAGCTGAGACATCCCGAATTTTAATTCATTGAATCTGTCTCGTATTTCAAACGAAAACGATTTATAAAATTGAAAATATTTTATACCCCTTTAACCTCATTCCAAATGTTACATCCCGAGCGAAGGATAGATTGAAATAATATTTAGTCAATGCTAATATTTTTAGAGGAAGGTAGGCTGATTTAATATTTATTTTTATTGTGGGTACGTTGTTTTCTATTGATTCTACAGGGGTCGGCTATCTTCAAAACTTAAAATTGATTTATTTATATAATTGTCCTTTTTATGAAATGAATAGTAAAGATATTTTGATATGTATATGATTATAATTTATGAGAACGTTAGAGTGATAAAATGTTACAAACTTGGTGTTATTTCTTGGTTTACAAATGTTTATTGTTACTTACATTTATGGTAATACGATGTACAAATTTTGGTATTGTTGACCGAGTGAGATTTTCACGCCTCTTGAAAAAGAACGGTTGGTACTTCTCTCACTAATAAGTTCCTAATCCCGAAAATGCGCACTCGTCACGTTTGCAAATTCTTGTTTATGGGATTTCACTTAAATTCGACGATTAAATTGAATTTTTAATTTTTGTGACCGGCTCATAAATCTGGCGATGAGAATACTAGTCCGAATTTGGGACAACGAGTAGACTTAAGCTCTTCGAAAATGCAAGGGTTACGGTCTTTTAAAATTTCAGAAACCGAAAGGCCAAGCTTGAGACGGTGTGTAATCACGACACGAAGCGTCGTACACTACGTTAGATTATCTGATCAAATGGCTTAAAACGATGTATATTCACGACACGAAGAGACTTGAACTACGTTAGATTACCGAAACAAATGACAATTGAATATGAAAACGCATTTGCTTTTATAGACACAAATCTACCCGAGTGGGAGAAATTTAAATCATAGTTCACGTATATTCTAAGCTTGATCCTTAGGTCATCCTAGAAATAAAGAAGATTCCAAGAGTTTGGTTATCATAGGTATCATATTGTGCGACTGCTAAATTCCTATGAGCACACGAGGCTAGATATCGGTGCTGGCGTCTTTTAACATTCTTAAGTCTACTCGTAGTTCAAAGATTATTTTATTTTAATTTTTATTTTAATTTATTGGATCTAGCTAATATCGAGTTCCACAGATGGACTTGAGAACAAAAGATCTTCAATTTCTCTTATGATTTTTTAGAAACTCTGTCAATCTATGAGACTCGATAATATGAGTATTATCTGAAAATGTTTTATAAGTTTGCAGTTGCAATAAAATTTTCGAGAATTATGTATAGAAACAAGATACATTTTGCAGTCGATCTATTTTTAAGAGAAGTGCGTGATAAATGAATATAAAGTGATTTCGCATGGAATAAATCACTTGCTAACTTAAATATTTTATTAATTTATAATTTAGGTTTAAACAACGCACATTTTTTCTAATTTAAGAAAAGATTTTTGTTACTAGAATGTAACACAAGTTTGGTAGTCGTACGTTGACATTGACTATTTTTATTTTCAAATTATTATGTTGAAGAGTCGCGGTTGCTGCCGTAGGCGGCAGGTGTGTGTGGGTCACTGATCTCTATAATAACTAGATAGCGCATAGGCAAGCAAAATATGTGATCTATTGAAAACCGTTTTCATTGACTCCGACTGACGCCCGTGTTTCTTCGGCAACTTTCAGACTCACCTGACTGTCAGCAATTGTCGGTAAAGTCACATGGGTGTTTCAGCTTCGAGTGTTGCCATTTTAGCTACTCTATAATTTTGGATAATATATGAAGTTTCAACAAATAAAAAATATATAATAGTATGTAAAATGGTGTGCCAGTGCATGTACTGTGGAAAAAACTGAAATAGGAATCCGATTTTCGATACAGTACCGATTGGATTTCTGTTTTGAAGGTTAAGAGTTTAAACAGTTACTTTGTTTCACTGTTTCGTATCTGCTTTTTTAAAAAACATTGTTCTTGTTATATTTGCTTTTCTTAAAAGCTGCTTACATTTACTATAAAGCATTTAACATTTTAAAAATGTACATTATAATCTACAAAATATTTTTCATTTATATGCAATACCTGACATCAAAATTACTTTTAAGAGATTCTTTTATAAAACACATTTTAAATATGTATATGTGACGCGTCGCGAAGAAAGGCACCTAAGAAGGAAAAAATCGATTTTCGGATTTTGATAATATTAGGTTAATTAAACGTTCCTTTTTCATTATCAAAAGTCCGAATACATTTTCATTGAATATTTTTCACGTACTTAAGATTTAAGCATCAGCGATTTGTACAGAATCAATGGCGCGCACGCGGCTTCTTTTCACTCTCCTGTAAAATTACCGTTTGGCTTCTTAGGTGCTTTTCTTCGCGACGCGTCACATATGTATATAATCTACTTCATATATGTTTTTCAATTGTTATTCTGAACATTAATTTATCAAATTGTTATCTCATCAATATATTTATATTGTTAACAAAAATTAAATTCTACCTTTCTCATTGTAAAAATAATAAATTTTGTTTCAAAATATATAGAATAATTATACACTTTATATTTATTTTTATAAATTATTTCATTCAAATAAAATACTTTTTCATCTAAAACGTAAGAAACAAGAACACAAAAAAAATATTACATATTGTACGTTTATATTTCAAATTCGCCGCGAAGTACGAAGATTGTCGAATGAAGATCCAAACGGCGCTATGGTGCAAAAAAAATGGCTGACCCTATAACAGGCAGCACCACAAAATTTGCATTGGATACGCTACCCAGTTATTATAGAGATCAGTGGTGTGGGTGAGTGTTCCTTACATTATGACCTAAACAATAAAGCACTAAGTGTAGTCGGTTCTCCGACTTATTGTTTATCGAGTCATAACCGGTCTCTATTATGTGCGTGTACGTGCAAGGTGGCCATAAGGCTACCCCAAAAATAATCAAAATTTTTCAACACTTTTTAGAATAAATACATTCTATTCTATATCTAAATTGATGTGTGAATTTAATTAGTTTGGTGTCGTTCCTTACCACCCCACTCTCTGTGGTTCAAGGCTAGCGGTCAAGAAAATTTAATAAAATCAAAAGGATTAAAATCAAAATGAGTTTAATGTTAAGTTTAGTTACTTTCCAAAGTTGTAGTATGTTAGTGCAAATTAAAAGGTAACTTGGCGCATCGCGGACAAGAATTCTTCTTGGTTATCTAAAGTAAATATAATTGTTTTTAGGGAAAAGTAAATAAACCCTAATTAGCACGCAAACTTAGTAAACTTGCTGCAAATAGCGTCAGAATTCCTGAAATGGACCCCTAATTTTTGTTGAGTCTAGGGATGTTTTTCATTCATATGTTTTGATAGTCAATGCTGATACTAGAAAAACCAATAAAGGATTTTTCAAAATTTGAATATTTTCCAAAGTTATGAACGATCAACGTTTTTTGCATCGTTTCAGAAAATAACCATTTTTTCGCTTTTGGATGTTTACAATGTTCTCCATCGATTTTACCATTTTTTTTAAAACAATCTTCTACCAAAACAGATATGAATAAAAAAAATCCATAGACTCAATAAAAATCAGGGGTCCACTTCAGGAATTCTGAGCCAGTAGTGAAATGTCCGAACAATGTAAGTTTGCATGTCAAGCTTCCAGAAAACTTGCCTCGAAAACTTTCTGCATGCTTGGACAGTGGGCCAGGATCGACAAAAAATGGCCAAAAGTCAATCTGTTTGTATAGAAGTTTAAAAATATTTTTTTTAAAAATTGATACTTTAAAGTATCTATATAAGAAATATGAAGGGTATTATGACTCTTAAACACATATTATTACTTTTTAAACTTGAAAATTTAAGAGCATTTTTGCAGAAACTAATCTATATAGAAGTGCATGCTATAGATCCTCATTCTTGAATGTTGGTCTCAATGTTTT
Source organism: Ganaspis brasiliensis (assembly GCA_037103525.1). Classification (NCBI taxonomy): domain Eukaryota; kingdom Metazoa; phylum Arthropoda; class Insecta; order Hymenoptera; family Figitidae; genus Ganaspis; species Ganaspis brasiliensis. The sequence goes on from JAZKLR010000018.1 coordinate 125,091, forward strand.
TTATTTGATTTAAATATGTATCAAACTTTAAACAAAAAATTAAAAAATTAAAAATTTTGTTCATGTATAAATTTTATTTTAATACATTAAAGTTGAAAAAAATGTGTATTTTTCAGTAAAGTGCTTACTTGCGTTTAATGCCTCTCCGTGTCTCCACTCGTTAACAACAAAAATAATATACTGTATGTTAGCTTGAGATGTCTACTTTAATATAACTTGCGCACTTTTGCGCATATTCTTATTTCAGTGTTACCAAAATATTTATTTCATTATTCTATTAACCACATATAAGAGACTGTTTCGTGAGAGGTTTGTCAGTACAAGTTGTTACATTCAATTTGAGTTATTTATTATGAATATCCAAACGAACTATAAAGTAATATGTAGGTATTTAGGATTTTATATTTAATATTGTTGCATATAGTTTAACGTTATGTAAACAATCTTTTAAGGGGTTACGCCTAGTTGCTAAGATCTAAAAAATCGATTTTTAGGTTTTTGAGTTTTCTATAACAATAATACCCAAAGATTACGAAACTGAAGTCTGTTTTTGAAAACTCGAAATGGTGGATCCAATATGTCCGACAAAATTTCTAAAAACTTTTTGATTTGCTTAAAATTTGTTACTCGGGTTTTTTGGGTCACTGATCAACCCATTAATTTCTGAGGTTAATAATTTCGACAAATGGTTAATCTGATAAATACAGTTTCTGGAAAATGCAAAATCGAAAAATTAAGTATTCTGAGAAATGGAGTTACGAGAAATTAAATATTTAAACAAACGGTAAGTCTGATAAATACAATATCTGACAAATTCATATTTGGGAAGTGAAATAATCTGAAAACTTAAGTTGCGGAAAATTAAATATGAGGACAAATGGTAAATATGATAAATACCATTTCTGCTAAATGCATTTTCGGAAAGGTGAATAGTCTGACAAATAGAGTTTCGGTTTTTTAAGTAATCCGACAAAAATTAAGTCTGATAATTACTATTTCTGGAAAATGCATATTTAGGAAGTTTAATATTTTGACAAATAAAGTTTCAGGAAGTTAAATATACAGACGAATGAAGTTGCGGGAATTTAAATATTCGGATAAATAAATTTCCGTCTATTAAACATTCTGTAAATCGAGTTTTGGTCAAAATGTCGGTTTCCCAATTTTTTTATAATGATCATATTGGCTTGAAACTTGTTTATCAGGGGTTTTTGGGGTCGCTGATTATGAATCTGATATCAATTTTTCAAAATTCAAAATAGCGAATCCAATATTGCGGACAATTTTTTTTAAAATGATCATATTAGCTTGAAACTTGTTTATCAGGGGTTTTTGGGGGATTATCGTATATCAATTTTTCAAAATTCAAAATAGCGGATCCAACATGGAGGACGAATTTTTTAAAAACAATCCAATTGGCTTGAAAGTTGTTACTTATTAGTTTTTGGGGTCGCTGATTATGAATCTGATTTCAATTTTTTAAAATTCAAAATGGCGGATCCAATATGTCAGACAATTCTTTTTTAAAATGATCATATTGGCTTGAAAATTGTTTATCAGGGGTTTTTGGGGGCGCTATTATAAATCTGATATCAATTTTTCAAAATTCAAAATGGCTGATCCAATATGGCAGACGCTTTTTTTTTAAATGATCCAATTGACTTGAAACTTGTTACCCATGGTTTTTTGGGGTCGTTGATTGCCAATCTGATATCAATTTTTCACAATTCAAAATGTCGGATCCAATATGGCGGACAATTTTTTTAAAAATTATCATATTGGCTTGAAACTTGTTACTCAGGGGTTTTCGAGGTCGAAGTTGCAAAATAGGCAACTGGGGTCTGATTTGTACTCATTTTCACTCTCAAAATCTGTTTAGAACGAAATCCTAGCTGCTCGGTTTCGCCAGAAATACACGATTAACTAAATCAGCAAAACAGCATTAGTTGATTTGAGATATTTAATAATTTTATTCGAGAAATTTATATAAACTAACAACATCAAGCATATATATAACAAAATTTTAACTTTATGCGTTATGTAATTTCATAAATTACATAAATCCATGAATTAATTACTTCATATTTAAATATGTTACGAGGAGAATTCGACTTCTCGTTTCTAATTTGGACAAGTATCTGTTATCTTCAACCAGGTTGGTTTTGAAAAGGTTTTAACATTTTTTAAAAATAAGTTATAAACTGCTTCACCAGTTTATTCCGACCATCCCTACTGTAAAAACGTGCGTGAGATCTGTCGTAAGAAGATAGGTATGTACTTATATGTGTACGCATATAAGATCTCAGGTGACATAGCTGAGATCTCGTATAAGATCTTATGTGAGAACGTAGGGACGAACGCATGTAAGTTTTTATATTAAGTTCCGTCATGCGCCGCGTATAATGTTACTCAATATGAAATTGAAACAGCGTTCTTATATCAGTTTGTATATGAGTTCATATGTAAGAACGCATGTGAATTCGTATGTAAGAAAGTTTGCAATATCGTGTCGGTTATTCAACGAAAATTTACATATTAAATATTTCAAGTAAAAACTCACGTACGAACAAACGTGAGAACCCACATGAGAACTCATGTGCGTACACACCAAAGTGCATTATTAAATTAAATATATTAAGGTATTTCTCTTCTGAATGACAGGGTCAAATCGATAGTATTATAAAAACACGTTTTACGTAATAAATATGCAATATTTATTTCCTATGCATATTATTTAGTGTTCTTTAGTGTTTTCTCTAACCAATAAGCTTACTTTTGATTATTATTGTCTGATTTAAGGGGTAAATATAGTAACATTTAACATTCCTTATTTTTTCAAAAACTCTTTTTCTAGGCGATTTTTTAAAAATGTTACAATTTTAATTATTAATGGCTTATTTTATTAAGAAAAAGGTTCTCTACAAATTCACCGTTTAAAATTTTTAAAAAAGTTTAAACTTTTTTAAATATAAATATTTGTTTACAAAAAAATATGTAAAAAAAAGTTCTTTTTTTATAAACAATTATTTATATTTAAAAAACTATAAACTCTTCTGAAAATTTTAAACGGTGAATTTGTAGGGAACCTTTTTCTTAATAAAATAAGCCATTAGTAATTAAATTTGAAACATTTTTAAAAAATCGCCTAGAAAAAGAGTTTTTGAAAAAATCAGGAAAGTTAAATGTTACTATATTTACCCCTTAAATCAGACAATAATAATCAAAAGTAAGCTTATTGTTTAGAGAAAACACTAAAGAACACTAAATAATATGCATAAGAAATAAATAGTGCATATTTATTACGTAAAACGTGTTTTCATAATAATATCGATTTGACCCTGTCATCCAGAAGAGAAATACCTTAAACAATATTAAATATTAAATATATTAAATCAAATATAATATTAAAAAAAAATTCTCGTCAACAGGATTCGAGACCATCTAACCTGAGCCTAAGAACGCCTTAAGCCCCTCGGCCACCGTAGTTATAGAAACAACTTTACAAAGATTTACTCATGTCTTGCCCGAGAAATTTATGTATTAAACATGACCAAGATTTTGTAAAGTTGTTTCTATAACTACGGTGGCCGAGGGGCTTAAAGCGTTCTTATGTTCAGGTTAGATGGGCTCGAATCCCGTTGGCGAGAATTTTTTTTAAATAATATATTGAATTTAATATTATTAATATTGTTTAGTATATTTTATTTTAATAATGTTCTTTGGTGTGTTCACACATGAGTTCTTAAGTGTAGACGCACATGAGTACTTACGTATAGAAGCACATGAGTTCGTACATTACTCATATAAGAACGCTGTTTCAATTTCATATTGAGTAACATTATACGCGGCGCATGACGGAACTTAATATAAGAACTTCCATGCGTTCGTCCCTACATTCTCACATAAGATCTTATACGAGATCTCGGCTGTGTCACCTGAGATCTCATATGCGTACACATGTAAGTACATACCTACCTTCTTACGACAGATCTTACGCACGTTTTTACAGTAGGGGTATTCGAAAACCGCTGTTATCTAAGGAAATAAGACACTGGGACAAGTGCTTTAAAATCACATGGATTTTTAGTGTCTCGGTAACTCCTGTTGAATAAATAAAAATAAAATAAAAATAATGCTAATAAATAATAATAATAACAATAGTAAAATAATAACAATAATATTAATAAATAAAAACTACCTGTACTTTTAAAATATATTTCCAATTCCCTTACATGTTCTTTACAATTGATATGTACTTTTCTAGTGCTGACAGAAGCATTCACAATTTTGTCCATGACTTTTAAAGAAGAAACGAAGGGTACTAATTTTAAATATTCAACTTTGCCACAAATTTCAGATTCTCAAAGTTTGTCAGGATGTTTTAATAGTTTTCTGCATACTAGGAAATATGCATATCAATTTTGAAGAACTTGTAAGGAAATTGGAAATATATTTGAAAAGTACAGGCAGTTTTTATTTATTAGTAGTAGTGTTATTATTTTATTATTATTACTATTATTATTTAATATCATTATTTTTATTGTATTTTTATTTATTAAACAGGAGTTAGCGAGACTCTAAAAACCCATGTGATTTTAAAGCACTTGTCCCAGTGTCTTATTTCCTTGGATAAAAGCGTGCTTAGAATATGGTCAGTCATTTGCTTTCCTCAAATCTTCTGTTTTGAAATCGGAGACTGAAGGATTTTTATTTGCTTGTCAGGATGGAGTAATAAATACTTTGGTGTACCGCAGTCGAGTGATGCATATATCTGTCGACAATACCAACTGTCGTGCGTGCAAACAATATCCGGAAACACTTAGTCATATTCTAAGTGCGTGCCCGAAGTATGCATGTTGCAGATATATAGAAAGACATAATGCTGCGCTTAACGTGTTGTATTATCACCTTCGACACCAATATGGTATAGATAAGGAACCCATCTTGCCGTATGCCCAAGGGGATCAAGAGTCCGTTGTGGAAAATGATCGGTGTAAGATCTACTGGAATTTTTCTTTTTCCACCACTCATCGTATCAGTGCTTCAAAGCCTGATATTGTACTCCAGGATCATAAAAGTCAGATCATTTGTGTGATAGAGTTTTCGGCTCCTGCTGAGGGCAACATCATTCAAAAGGAGGATGAGAAACGGACGAAATATCAAGACCTTCTGTTTAAATTGAGTAGAATGTATGCAGGCTACAGGGTGCGACTAATTGTTCTTGTACTCGGTTGTTTGGGAAGGATGCGAGCTTCATTTGTGAGCCAACTAAAGAAGATACCTAGCTGCGAGCATCGGGCCGATGCATTGGCAGTTCGCATGCAAAAGGCTGTTCTTCTAAACTATCTCAATCTGGTTCGGCAGCACTGCTCATTATAAGGTCTTATTCGCTAGCTCTAAAAAAGCATCCAACAACGTTGTCGATCACCGCTTAAGAACATCGGCGGCTATGGGTGAGAACAACAGTGCAAGAAGTAGGCATAACGTCTCTAGCAAATGAATCACGCTTTTGCTTACCTTCCAGGATGGATGGAGCAATAGCGCATTAGAGTAAGTAAAGCAAGAATGGGAGAAGTTGTATTAGTGAGGTATTACCGCAGCACATGGTCGAGTCCCACACGAACAAGTGCGTAAATGCACTTTTCCTCTCCTAAACTTGTTTAGTAAAAAAAAAAAAATAGTACTACTAATTATAATAATAATAATAATAATAATAATAATAATAATAATAGTAATTAGAATAATGAGGTTAATAATAACAATGGTAATAATAATAATAATAATAGAAAAACATTAATTAATCATCGTATCAGTGCCAATAAGCCTGATATAGTGCTCCAGGATCATAAAATTAAGGTCATTTGTGTGATAAAGTTTTCGGCACCTGCTGAGAGCAATATCACTCAAAAGGAGGATGAGAAACGGACAAAATATCAAGACCTTCTGTTTGAATTGAGTAAAATATATCCAGGCTACAGGGTCAGATTAATTGTTCTTATACTCGGTTGTTTAGGAGGGATGTGAGCTTCATTTGTGAGCCAATTACAAAAGATTCCTAGCTGTGAGCACAAGGCTGATGCGTTGGCAGTTCGCATGCAGAAGGCTGTTCTTCTATACTCTCTCAATCTGGTTCGGCAGCACTGTTCATTATAAGATACTGTTCGGTAGCTCTAAAAGAGCATCCAACAACGTTCTTGACCACCGCTTAAGAACATCAGCGGCAATGGGTGAGAACAACAGTGTAAGAAACGAGAATAACAACTCTAGCAAATGAATCACGCTTTTGCTTACCCTCCAGGACGGATGGAGCAATAGTGGATTAGAATATGTAAAGCAAGAATGGGATAGGTTGTTTTAGTGAGGTATTACCACAGCACGTGGTCGAGTCCCACACGAACAAGTGCGTAAATGCATTTTTTCCTCTCCTAAACTTGTTTTGTAAAAAAAAGCATTAATTAACACTAAAAATTACTACTCTAATTACAATGTAATTAACCTAAAATAATTGTACATAATGAAAAAACTAAACGGAAATGCACCAACTCCCTTGCGCCGGCAAGCGCCTCCTGGAACTCGCTCGTAGGCCTTTCCGGGGGGAGAAAACTCTGAGGGGAGTACCGGTGAAACCAGTTCTTGCTGGCGCCAAGAGCTGGCTGAAAAATCTGCTGCGAAAAGGCTCTCAAGCGAAGGATCCGTGCAGAGGTTCTCTTTCGAATTTCGGCGTGATTTTATATGTTTGACATATAACAGTTTAAACAATTGTTACAATTCATTTTCTAATTTTGTTGCTCGTACTTGTCTTTATAGGCCTTCAAAAGTTGCAAAATTTAAAAAAAGTTGCAGTTCTCTAGCTATATTTAATAAAAAATTGAAAATAAACAATATAAATTGTTTAAATAATTGTAAAAATTATTATTTTTATTTTGTTGTTAGAACATGGGTTTTAAAAAAAGTTGCAACTCTCAAGCTCTATTTTATAAAAAGTTAATAATAAGCAATATAATTTATTTAAACAATTGTAAAAATTATTATTTTTAGTTTGTTGTTAGTACATGGCTTTACTGACCTCAAAAAGTTGCAAAATTAAGAAAAAGTTGCAACTCTATAGCTCAATTTGTGCAAATCTTGAAAATAAACAAAATAATTTGTTTAAACAATTGTTAAAATTATTATTTTTAAATTTTTTGTTCGTGTTTGGCTCCAATGGCCTAGATAAGTTGCAAAATTAAGAAAAAGTTGCATCTCTCTAGCTCAATTTGATAAAAAGTTATAAATAAACAAGAATAATTTGTTTAAACAAATTAGCAATTGTATGGAATAATGATTAAAAATAAATATTTATGTTATTGATTCAAAATGTAGGGAAAAACATTCATAAAAAAAGTAAAAAATATTTTTTAACGATTTTTTCGTAATTTTGTAATTTATGGGGTTTTTTTGGACCTTATAAAAAATAATTCATATTTAAAATTAATTAAATAGACAATGTAGCATTATTGTTAAAAGTCTTCTGAGGAGAAACAGAGTTGGGCGATTGAAAAATATTGATTTTCAAGGGTTCTATACCATTTCTACGAGTAAGTCTTTTTTGAGCGCTTTAACCCTCATCTAAATATTAAAAAAGTAAAAAATAAAAAATAGGGGTAATTTTTTTTCGATATAGAACAATCCTAGGGAGTGAGGGCATTAAAGAAAGAAACTTGTTTTCCCATGCATTTTTGGACCACCCTAGTGGGCACCCAATATAATTGTCCACTCTATGTTGGGATAACCTCCCACTTAGAGTATTTACGGTTACGACGATTATAACGCGAAGTCACACATACAATAGGTCTCTCTTGGATGGAGATCGGAGTTCAGTTGGGCGTGGCAATAGGATAGAACACAGGCGACGACTAAGCAACGACCAAGGACAAGCTCAATTAAGGTTTAAAGGAACAGACCAACTTCGGAGGGACATTTTGCTGTGCTGGCAAAATAGTTCTCCCAACAGAAGAGGATATGGACCAGATCGCGGACTGTTACGTTACATTTTACTAATATAAACATTTCCGTATATTTTGTTATTTAAGAGTTATGAATGTTTTAGTACGGACTGTTACGTTACATAGTTTTTGAAGTAAGCTTTAGAGTTGTCCTACATTGTTGAAAAAGCCTGCTCTTCTAGTGAACTATTTTTAACGTGTAGTAGATAATTTTGTCGCTTTTGAATGCAAGTAATAAAATAAATGTCCATAACACTAAAAAAAATTTTTTTAAATTTTTTAGAAACAAAAATGTTTGGACTGTTACGTTACACAAAAAGACTATTACGTTACCTGTACTATTTAAGTTCATGTAAAAAGTGAAATTAGGTATTAAAAATGGCTACCATGGTTTTATTTTACATTATGAACATTAATTCGGTTGTCTTACGACTAAACAATTAAAACATTACAATAGAATATATAAACTTTCAAGCAAGCAACAACACTCTGAATACACAGCCACACAAAAAAAATATCTTGATCTGGGAACAAGACCTATATATTCCTACGAATTTTGAAGAGCCAAATCCGAATTCGAGATCAGAATTGGTCAGACGGGACTGAGTTAGAACCTTCAAAAAACAATTTTAAATCTCTAATATAGCAGACAAAAAAAATTTTTTTTTAAGAAATGCTTAATTAAACTCACTGTATGGGGGTTTGTAGGGTCGCTGATAACAAATCTATTCATGACTTTTTAAAGTTGACAATGGAAAAATCAAAATGTATGAAAAAAATTAAAATTTTTAAAAATGATAATAATACTCAAATTTGGATGTACGTTTTGAATCTAGGTTCAACGTTTTCAAGATTATGAATAATTCCTGACCCTTAATAGTATGATAAGAATGTATAATGAGTTTCATTAATTTAATCAATAATTTAAAATTTTTGTCTGCTATTTTGCTTTTGTCATTTAAAAATTTAAAAAATCATGAATAAATTCGTTATCAGCGATCCCAAAAACCCATAAATACTGTGTTTCATTAAGTTTGTAGAAAATTATGCTTTTTTGTGCGCCATTATACATCAGTATTTTGAATCTTGAAAAATTATCAGCGAATTCATTATCACCGACCCCAAAAATCCCCACATACTGGTTTTATTAATTTTAATCAATAAGATAAAGTTTGATCCAACATGGATGACATTTTCTATTTTTTGTAGAATTTGCGCTATTTTCGCGTCGCTTTTTTTAAATATAATGTATTAAGGGGATGTGATGGATTATGACGTCACTGGTTTAGGCAAAATTTTTCTGTAACTTTTCTGCCAAAATATTGAACATTTTGTCACGAAACTTGGTAGAATTACCTAAAATATTATTAGGAAGATCTTTCTGAATTAAAATTAGTTTTGAAAAAATGCAATTTGGTTAAAATTGTCCAAAATTAATTTCGGGCCAAAATTCTAGCAAATTCGGGTCAGAGAGACCTTCCTAAAGATGTTTTAAGTAAAAGCACTAAGTTTCGTGACAAAATATTCAATATTTTAAGAGAAGAGTTACAGACAAAGTTTGCCTATACCAGTGACGTCATAATCTATCACATGCCCTTAATGTATGTATATTTTTAATGTTCAATCAATTTGTGTCAATTTCAGATTCAGTGTATCAAAATACATAGCAATATATGGTTTTTATTCACAGATCAAGATACTTTTTTCGGGATGTTGTGATATGGGTGAAAAAAGACTGTTACGTTACAAATTGATTTTGGCTCTGAAAACAGAAAGAATTGAATATATTGCTGATTTTATATTTTATTTAGAAAATAACATAAAAATGCTTGAAAAAAATCAAGTCCTTGTATTTACTTGACGTCATAGATTTTGTGTCAAAAAACTTTTTGGGATTTTGGACTGTTACGTTACATTAAAAAAAGCGGTCGAATTCTTTTGCATTACAAATGTTATAAAATTTTTTTTTTTTTAATATTTAATTTAGTTACTTTCAGTTAACCTAACTCTATCCGAAAATAACGGATAGTACGTAAAAAGTAACATTTATTCAATAAAATGCAACTTTTTGTTTCGTGCTACGTTTTTGTTCAATTTTATTAATCTCGATACTACAAAGAAACAGGCCTGAGTTTTTGAACAGACAACTGATTTCGCGTTGATATTTATTTCATTCAATACTTTGAGATGTATATAGCCTGCAAATAATCAAGAACCCATGGAATTTGAAAGTAAAATTTTTTTTCCGTGGTTTCCTTTTTCGCGATCTATTCCATATATGCAGAGGATCCATTCGCGATGGGTCAATATTAGGGAAGTTCAATAATACATGGGAATAACCAAAAGTTGAAAATGTTTTGCTCTCACCCCCTAGGATTGTTCTATATCGAAAAAAATACCATTATTTTATTTATTTATTTTTTTTTTAAATATTTAGAGGTCGCTCAAAGCGCTAAAAGTTTCCCATGCAAAATGCAGGGGAAAAAATTTTTTTCGTAGAACTCATAAAATCAATTAAAATTAATATTTCTTGATCGGATAATGCTACTTCTGTTCAGGAGAGTTCAAAGACTAAGATCCAATAATTTATTAAACAATTTTTTATTATTAACTATTTTTTAAAGAGTCCTGAAAAACCCCCATAAAATGAAAAAAACGTAAAAAATCGTTTAAAAATATTTATTACCACTTTTTAAAATATTTTTCACTAAAATTTCGTTTCATTACATGCAAATAATTTCTAACAATTACTGCATGTGTTTTTTAATTTGTTTAAACAAATTAATATTGTTTATTTGCAACTTTTCATCCAACATTGCTAGAGAGTTGTAACTTTTTTCTAATTTTGCAACCATTTAAGCATAGTAAATTCCAATATTAGTAAAAAAAACTCAAATATACAATTGAGGCAGTTGGTGCAGAAACCGCACAAGTCCATTTTTTTCGAAAATCACTTTTTTGTGGAAAATTTATCTTTAAATGAAGCTCTACGATTTAGTAAAATATTACAAATGTTACTAAACTCTAAACCCTTTAAAAAAAATAAAAAAAATTTCGTTTCGTGCAGAAACAGCACAAGTCCATGATTCCAAGCTGCGCACAAAGATGCGCAATGGATGAAATAATATTTATTTCTGATGTTTTTAAAGTGTTTTAGACGTTGTTAAATAATTTACATTAAGCAGTTTATATAATAAATAAAATGCAATCAAAGCGAGGCAGAAAACAATAATAGTGAATTATGTGAAAATTGTTAAGAAAATGTTGGAAAGTGATTTTTAAAAAATGTTTATTATTTCTAAAATGCTAATAAAAATTATCCAAATTAAAATTGTTTAATAAATGTTACTAAAAATTCACTAAAACTGTGATACTTCACTTGATTTAATACATTTTCTGTGTTTTTCATTTCATTTTGTGCAGAAACCGCACAAGTCCAAAAGTTAATTTATTTTTTTATACCCTGTATTAATTAAAATATAAATCAATCATATTGAATTTTTAAACTTATAGGTTAGTAGAAAATAATACAAAACGCAGAATTAAAAACAATTCTCACATTTACAAGAAAAACAGTTTTTATTGATTCCTAAACAATTTCGATTTATGGACTTGTGCGGTTTCTGCACCAACTGCCTCAATTATAAAAATTGTTTAAACAAATTAATATTGTTTATTTGCAACTTTTCATCTAATAAAGCTAGAGAGTTGTAACTTTTTTCTAATTTTGCAACTTTTTAAACCTATAAAAGTCCAATACTAATAATAAACAAAAATCGACAATTTTAAAGATTGTTTAAAAAAATTAAAATTGTTTATTTGCAAGTTTTCATCTAACAGAGCTAGAGAGTTGTAACTTTTTCATAATTTTCAACTATTCAAACCTAGCAAATCCCATTATTAATAAAAAACTAAAATATACAATTATAAAAATTGTTTAAACAAATTAATATTGTTTATATAAAAATTTTCATCTAATAATAATGCTAGAGCGTTTTATCGGTTTCCTAATTTTGCAATTTTTAAAACCTATAAAAACCCAAAACTAATAATAAACGAACATATACAATTATAAAAATTGTTTAAACAAATTAATATTGTTTATTTGCAACTTTTCATCTAACAGAGCTAGAGAGTTGTAACTTTTTTCTAATTTTGCAACGCTGCAAGCTTAATAAAGCACAGTACTAATTGTAAAGTAAAATCAACAGTTATTAAGATTGTTTAAACAAATTAAAATTGTTTATTTGTAAATATTCATCTAATAAAACTAGAAAGTTGGTACTTTAAATTAATTTTACAATCTTTTATGTTTGGGAAGATAAGAATAAATGTAACGAAAAGTGTTAGTGTTTTTAGGATGAAAGTATAAGATTAAATGTAAACGACAATAATAAAGTATAAATTCTGAACAATTTATTTTTTAAGCAGGACTCAACAAATTTCTATACCATTAATTAGATGAAAAGTCACAAAAAAACAAAATTAGTTTTTTAAACAATTTTTATAATTGTTGAATTTACTTTACAATTAGTGCTGGGCTTTACTAGGCTTAAAAAGATGCAAAATTACAAAAATGTTACAACTCTTAAGCTCTATTAGATGAAATGTTGCAAATAAACAATATTAATTTGCTTAAACAATTTTTATATTTGTATATTTGTGTGTTTTTTTTTTACTAATATTGATCTTAATTAGGCTCGAATAGTTGCAAAATTAGAAAAAAGTTACAACTCTCTAGCTCTGTTAGATGAAAAGTAGCAAATAAATAATAGTAAATTGTTTAAACAATCTTTAAAATTGTCGATTTTTGTTTATTATTAGTATTGGGCTTTTATAACTTTAAAAAGTTGCAAAATTAGGAAAACGTTTTAACTCTCTAGCTTTTTTAGATGAAAAGTTGCAAATGAACAATATTAATTTGTTTAAACAAATTAAAAAATATCGGGCAAGTACGAGTTACACTCGTACCAAGTCGAAGGGTTCCGTACCGCTCTAATTTTTTTCAATTATATGAGTCAGAGATTATTTGAATAATAATTTAAATAATGATAAATTAAAATAATTTTTTTTATTTTTAAAGAAATTTAAGTATAATCTTAATGATTTTTATAAGATTAAAAATTTCCATTTAAATAGACTAAGCTTTTTTATATAATTTTAAATTTTAAAACCAAAAAAATTTTTTTTTTAATTGTTTTTTATTTTTTAACTTTTAAAGTAATTTAAACATAAACATAAACATTTTGTACAAAAAAATAATCTGAAACTATAAAATATTGTAGCTGTTTAGAAGAAAAAAATTTTTTTTTGGTAAAATTTCAGTTTTTTGGAAAAAATGTTATGATAATAAATTTAAACCACAATTTTTATGGTTTTATAAAAAATTCTGCATAAAATTACACATTTTTAACCAATTCCCAACCTTTCAGGATAAATACGCTGAGCTCTAGCATAGGGGTTTTTTGTCATTTTTCAACTTTTCATTAATAACTTTTGAAAATTAAGTCCAGCAACGTTCGCTATATTTTTCCTGTAATCTACACGTAAAAATACCTAGGTATACCAAATTTCAAACCTCTAGGTCAAATGGTTTGGAAGATAAGGGGGGGGGGGACACGTTTTTTTTTAAAAAAAAAGTTTTTCCTTGACAACGCTATGACCATCACCTCCAATCATGTTCTCTATATTTTTCCTGAACTCTACTCGCGAAAATACATATGTGTACCAAATTTCAATACTCTAGGTCAAATAGTTTAGGAGATAAGGGGGGGGGGGGGGGTAAATAGGCATTTTAATGCATTTTTTGAAAAAAATCTTGTTATTTCCTTGACAACGCTATGAACATCACGTTCAATCATGTTCGCTATATTTTTCCTGTAATCTACACGTGAAAATACATAAGTGTACCAAATTTCAACTCTCTATCTCAAATAGTTTGGCCGCTAGGGGGGGGGGGGGGGTTATGGTTTTGGGCGACGGACAAACGAGTGAAAACATAAGGGTTCCGTTTGGACACTTTGTGTACGGAACCCTAAAAAAACATGCAGTAGTTGTTAGAAATTATTTGCATGTAATAAAATGAAATTTTAGTGAAAAATATTGTAAAAAGTAGCCATAACTATTATTTACCGATTTTTTTAAGTTTTTTCATTTTATGGGGTTTTTTAGGGTCCTTTAAAAAATAGTTAATAATAAAAAATTGTTTAATAAATTATTGGATCTTATTCTATGAACTCTCCTGAACAAAAGCAGCATTAGTCAATATGCAATTATGCACCCCCAATACGTGGAAATGACGCCTCAGTGCTTAAGAGATAAGGTATCCTCTTTGAGAAAAAGGGGATATGAAGCTTTTCTACAAGAACAGGAAAACTTCTCAAAGAACACACAAATTTTGTGTGAAACACCAACGCCAACGGCCGAAGATGGAAACATGAGATCGAGGGAAACCAAAATCCACCTCAAGGTTTCCATTAAAATGGATAAAAAGTCTGAAGGGAACAAAGAACTCTCATTACTCTCAGAAAGTGTAGATCTCTGGACATTGAACTGTGCTGTGTATGAAAAAGCAGTGTCCTTGCTTCGCAAAAGTAACAGAAAGTCTGTTGCAGAACGCGTTGCTTAGACCTGCAAGCGAGTCAAAATTTTTTGGAACAACATATGGGGCAAAATTTCTTAACTGTCCAGGTCAAAAAATAAAATTTATTCAAACTTTACTAAAGTGTTTTTATTATTAGTGGAAGTATAAATACCAAATATTTTCAAATTCCATAAAATAGTTTTTGAGTTACACAGTTTTAAAATTTTGCATTTTTTTGAAATGTAGTTTTTTAAATTTATTATATTTCTAAGTAGATTGCATAAAATTTAACATATTTATAGTGATTTTTAAAGTTTCTTTACAGGCTCGATTATAATAAACGTTTTTTTGTAAAAAAAAAAATTTGACTTTGAAATTCAAGGTCGAAGTGTTAATTTGATTGTATCTTGAAATCGGGTTTTTTAAAAAAATGTTAACCTATCTCAATGGAAAGCTTGACTTTTTTCCTATAAGATATATAAAAATTAGAGTGGAAATCTAAATACTTTTGTCAATAATACATCTCAAATACCCGTGCGCGCTAGAGAAACCAGTGGTTGCTCGCGCGAGGTCGCGCTAAACAAAAACGCTAAACAAAACTTACAAACAGCTTTTACAAAAAAATTTTCCGATTTCTTGATTTATTTTAATCGTAATTTTAACTGTCTAATTTAATTTATTTTTGATTTGTTTTGATTTCTCTATGTTATTCTGTATTTGTTTGCGTCGTCTAGACGTTTAATCGTCATTATCACACTTTTCTGTTAGTTTTTCCATGACCTAGGACTAGTGAACACACTGACAAATCACTCTCTGTGATGTCTTAAAATATTTGTAATTTCCGTATGAGGTAAAAATCCTTTTCTTAAAATGTACATTCTGTGTTTGGTTCGTGTTAAAAAATTTTACTAAGTGTTCACACTTGTTATTGTTACAGCCTGAAGATGTCTACGAATTGTAGACGAAACGTTGCTAATAAATTAATATCTGAATTTATTTAATGTGTTAGTGTTAGTTACCTACACAATTTTGCTCCTCCGGATCGAATAATCTCTTTTCTTTATTATTAACTATGGAGAGCAACAAAACATTACCTTCAAAGTTTGAATAAATTTTATTTTTTGACCTGGACAGTTCAGGAATTTTGCCCCATATATGGGACATCTCATTCAGTAAACGATGAAGGGTTATCTTTGCCACTTTTTCGTAGCTTCTGTGTCAGACAATTTAGTTTATTATTTACGTTCATCTACAACTCTTAAGTTCCAGCAGAACAAACTTGTCGCGTCACGTCATTAGAAAAGTTCTCGCGCGACCTTCGCCTCTGTAGTGTCTAAACGACTCTACACGGTGTAAGTTATTTTTTAATAACTTTGGTCCTAATAGCGGGTCATTTTTTTTCGGCGGTTTTATTCTTATAAAAGTTCGAAAAATTTAAGGAATTATTTAGATTTTAAATATCGCGTTAAGAAGATTGTTTTTTATCCCACAGACACAACAATGGCACTTTTAGATACTTGAAGACAGGTACTCAAAATCACTCATTTGTTCGATTGTATAAAAATAACGTCTATTCTTACCCTGGGGCAAAAAAGGATGCATGACGCGTGTGTTTTTTTGCCCTTGGTTAAAAATTGACGCCATTTTTATATAATCAAACAATTGAATGACTTAAAGTCTCTGTCATCAGGTTATCTAAAATCGCCTCGTTTGTGCCTTTGGAATAAAAAATATAGTAATTAACACGGGTTTAAAGTCAGTCCAATTTGGTTACGTTGATGTTTGTGAATTCGCTTACGTCTCACCCTCGACCGTCACTCGCACACAAACATCGGCGTAAACAAATGGCTGCCTTTAACTCCTTGTTTTGCTTAATATACTATTTTATTAACATTTTATAAACAAATTAATTAAAAATCACCGAAAATTAAAAATAAATAAAAGCAAAAAATATTTTTAAAAACTACATTTCAAGACGAAAAAGTGCCTTCTTGATTTTTAAAATCGGTTGAATAGAAGTAGAGAAAAAATTTTAACAAATTTTTCATTTGTTAATAACATTAACAAAAATTTTTTTGTTTTTCTAATAATTGCGGGAATTAAATTTTATCAAATGATGATACAAAAAGATCGTATTGCATTACAAATAAAATTATCATTATTTTAGGTGATCCGCTTCACGAATTCTGACCTAATTACGTATTTTCTTATTTTTCACATAGAATCAGAAAAAAATGATTCCAAGCAAAAAACTGTTTAAACGAAAATGTCATGTGGAATGTCCCATATATCATATTATATATATACCCAGTATTTCAATGTTATAATGAAAATGTGATCGTTTTTGTATTTTATTTAATGCCTGATTTGAATCCAAAGCTCAATTCTGGCTAGAACTTCGTAGAATCAGTTGGTTCTATCCCACTGACAGCAATATGTAAAAAAATTTTCCAATTACATCCAATTCTTTTAATAGAAGAATGCAGTACAGTGGTAATTGAAATTAAGTAAATTAAATATTGTTTGTTTTTCAAGCTAAAATTTTAATTTTTTAAAATTTTAAATCTAAAAGTCCTCATAATTATGGATATCCAAAATTTATTGAAAAAGACTTAGAATTAAAGGAATGGCAGCTTATCTCGTAAACAGTCACATATATTACAAATCTGAGATCAACTTTGAGTTTTGAGTAATAAGTATATGAACAGAATTTATAAATCATGAAAAACAAGTATAATATTAAAATATTTAATATAAATTATTTATACATTGTAAAAAGGAATAATTTCTAAATGTTGAGTAGCTGGAATTAAAACGAATAGGATACTCTTGTTTTTCATTGCTGACTTGGAAATTAAGCTTTGGATTCAAATCAGAAATTCAGTCGTATTAAAAATTTCAATTACATTCTATTCCAGCCTTCTTGCCGGGTATGCACCAAAAATTTTTTCGTGATTAAGGTATTTCTCTCGCAGTTATACTTGAAAAAATCAATTTTCTATTGATTTTCTTTAAATTGTGAGAAAATGTTATTTTATATGTGCCTTGTATTTGGTTACAATTTCAGGAATATTTACCGTCTAAAATTTGAGATATTAATATTCGAAATTTCAATTTTTATCCTTTTGCATGTAAAATTGAAATTTCGAATATGAATATCTCGAATTTTAAACGGTAAATATTCCTGAAATTTTAACCAGATACAAGGCACATATAAAATAACTTTTTCTTATAATTTAAAGAAAATCCATAGAAAATCGATTTCTTCAAGTATAACTGCGAGAGAAATACCTTAAACAAATATATATTTGTATCTAGTAATATCCGAAGAGTTATATTAATATCTAATTGCATCTAATTATATCTGATCAGATGAAGACAAAATCAAGATATAGCTATATATAACGAATTATAATTGGGTTGAAGAACGTAACGTTAAAAAATTAACGAAATTTTTTTTTTTTTTTTAGTTTTTTTGGATAAAAAAAAAATTAAAAATAAAAAAAAAAACATTATCACGATGAAAAATTAGTCAGAAAATGCTTTTAATCTACAAAAACCGCATTTTTCGCGTTTTCCAAATATTAACAGTTAAATTTCCCACAAAAAAATCGATTTTCGCCACTTGACCCTAATGGCACTTTAAAGGACTTGAAAAAAGGTACCAATAAAAAAACTAAAATTAAAAATCGACTTTTCGGAAGGGGGTCGTAGAGACGAAAAACCGCATTTTTCGTGATTTCTTGACATTAACGATTAAATTTTCCACAGAAAAATCGATTTTCGCCACTTGACTCTAATGGCACTTTAAAGGACTTAAAAAAAGGTACCCATAAAAAAAATAAAATTGAAAATCGACTTTTCGGAAGGGGGTCGTAGAGACGAAAAACCGCATTTTTTGACATTAACGATTAAATTTCCCACAGAAAAATCGATTTTCGCCACTTGACTCTAATGGTACTTTAAAGGACTTAAAAAAAGGTACCAATAAAAAAAATAAAATTAAAAATCGACTTTTCGGAAGGGGGTCGTAGAGACGAAAAACCGCATTTTTTGACATTAACGATTAAATTTCCCACAGAAAAATCGATTTTCGCCACTTGACTCTAATGGCACTTTAAAGGACTTAAAAAAAGCTACCCATAAAAAAAGTAAAATGAAAAATCGACTTTCCGGAAGGGGGTCGTAGAGACGAAAAACCGCATTTTTCGTGATTTCTTGACATTAACGATTAAATTTTCCACAGAAAAATCGATTTTCGCAACTTGACTCTAATGGCACTTTAAAGGACTTAAAAAAAGGTACCAATAAAAAAAATAAAATTAAAAATCGACTTTTCGGAAGGGGGTCGTAGAGACGAAAAACCGCATTTTTTGACACTAACGATTAAATTTCCCACAGAAAAATCGATTTTCGCCACTTGACTCTAATGGTACTTTAAAGGACTTAAAAAAAGGTACCAATAAAAAAAATAAAATTAAAAATCGACTTTTCGGAAGGGGGTCGTAGAGACGAAAAACCGCATTTTTCGTGATTTTTTGACATTAACGATTAAATTTTCCACAGAAAAATCAATTTTTGCCACTTGACTCTAATGGCACTTTAAAGGAATTAAAAAAAGGTACCAATAAAAAAAAAAAATTAAAAATCGACTTTTCGGAAGGGGTCGTGGAGACGAAAAACCGCATTTTTCGTGATTTTTTGACATTAACGATTAAATTTCCCACAGAAAAATCGATTTTCGCCACTTGCCCCTAATGGTACTTTAAAGGACTTAAAAAAAGGTACCAATAAAAAAAATAAAATTAAAAATCGACTTTTCGGAAGGGGGTCGTAGAGACGAAAAACCGCATTTTTCGTGATTTCTTGACATTAACGATTAAATTTTCCACAGAAAAATCGATTTTCGCCACTTGACTCTAATGGCACTTTAAAGGACTTAAAAAAAGGTACCAATAAAAGAAATAAAATTAAAAATCGACTTTTCGGAAGGGGGTCGTAGAGACGAAAAACCGCATTTTTTGACATTAACGATTAAATTTCCCACAGAAAAATCGATTTTCGCCACTTGACTCTAATGGCACTTTAAAGGACTTAAAAAAAGGTACCAATAAAAAAAATAAAATTAAAAATCGACTTTTCGGAAGGGGGTCGTAGAGACGAAAAACCGCATTTTTCGTGATTTCTTGACATTAACGATTAAATTTTCCACAGAAAAATCGATTTTCGCCACTTGACTCTAATGGCACTTTAAAGGACTTAAAAAAAGGTACCAATAAAAAAAATAAAATTAAAAATCGACTTTTCGGAAGGGGGTCGTAGAGACGAAAAACCGCATTTTTCGTGATTTCTTGACATTAACGATTAAATTTTCCACAGAAAAATCGATTTTCGCCACTTGACTCTAATGGCACTTTAAAGGACTTAAAAAAAGGTACCAATAAAAGAAATAAAATTAAAAATCGACTTTTCGGAAGGGGGTCGTAGAGACGAAAAACCGCATTTTTTGACATTAACGATTAAATTTTCCACAGAAAAATCGATTTTCGCCACTTGACTCTAATGGCACTTTAAAGGACTTAAAAAAAGGTACCAATAAAAGAAATAAAATTAAAAATCGACTTTTCGGAAGGGGGTCGTAGAGACGAAAAACCGCATTTTTTGACATTAACGATTAAATTTCCCACAGAAAAATCGATTTTCGCCACTTGACTCTAATGGCACTTTAAAGGACTTAAAAAAAGGTACCAATAAAAAAAATAAAATTAAAAATCGACTTTTCGGAAGGGGGTCGTAGAGACGAAAAACCGCATTTTTCGTGATTTCTTGACATTAACGATTAAATTTTCCACAGAAAAATCGATTTTCGCCACTTGACTCTAATGGCACTTTAAAGGACTTAAAAAAAGGTACCAATAAAAAAAATAAAATTAAAAATCGACTTTTCGGAAGGGGGTCGTAGAGACGAAAAACCGCATTTTTCGTGATTTCTTGACATTAACGATTAAATTTTCCACAGAAAAATCGATTTTCGCCACTTGACTCTAATGGCACTTTAAAGGACTTAAAAAAAGGTACCAATAAAAGAAATAAAATTAAAAATCGACTTTTCGGAAGGGGGTCGTAGAGACGAAAAACCGCATTTTTCGTGATTTCTTGACATTAACGATTAAATTTTCCACAGAAAAATCGATTTTCGCCACTTGATTCTAATGGCACTTTAAAGGAATTAAAAAAAGGAACCAATAAAAAGAATAAAATTAAAAATCGACTTTTCGGAAGAGGGTCGTAGAGACGAAAAACCGCATTTTTCGTGATTTCTTGACATTAACGATTAAATTTTCCACAGAAAAATCGATTTTCGCCACTTGACTCTAATGGCACTTTAAAGGACTTAAAAAAAGGTACCAATAAAAAAAATAAAATTAAAAATCGACTTTTCGGAAGGGGGTCGTAGACACGAAAAACCGCATTTTTTGACATTAACGATTAAATTTCCCACAGAAAAATCGATTTTCGCCACTTGACTCTAATTGCACTTTAAAGGACTTAAAAAAAGGTACCAAAAAAAAAATAAAATTAAAAATCGACTTTTCGGAAGGGGTCGTGGAGACGAAAAACCGCATTTTTCGTGATTTCTTGACATTAACGATTAAATTTTCCACAGAAAAATCGATTTTCGCCACTTGACTCTAATTACACATTAAAGGACTTAAAAAAAGGTCCCAATAAAAAAAATAAAATTAAAAATTGACTTTTCGGAAGGGGTCGTGGAGACAAAAAACCGCATTTTTCGTGATTTCTTGACATTAGCGATTAAATTTTCCACAGAAAAATCGATTTTCGCCACTTGACTCTAATGGCACTTTAAAGGACTTAAAAAAAGGTACCAATAAAAAAAATAAAATTAAAAATCGACTTTTCGGAAGGGGGTCGTAGAGACGAAAAACCGCATTTTTCGTGATTTCTTGACATTAACGATTAAATTTTCCACAGAAAAATCGATTTTCCCCACTTGACTCTAATGGCACTTTAAAGGACTTAAAAAAAGGTACCAATAAAAAAAATAAAATTAAAAATCGACTTTTCGGAAGGGGGTCGTAGAGACGAAAAACCGCATTTTTCGTGATTTTTTGACATTAACGATTAAATTTTCCACAGAAAAATCGATTTTCGCCACTTGACTCTAATGGCACTTTAAAGGAATTAAAGAAAGGTACCAATAAAAAAAATAAAATTAAAAATCGACTTTTCGGAAGGGGGTCGTAGAGACGAAAAACCGCATTTTTTGACACTAACGATTAAATTTCCCACAGAAAAATCGATTTTCGCCACTTGCCCCTAATGGTACTTTAAAGGACTTAAAAAAAGGTACCAATAAAAAAAATAAAATTAAAAATCGACTTTTCGGAAGGGGGTCGTAGAGACGAAAAACCGCATTTTTCGTGATTTCTTGACATTAACGATTAAATTTCCCACAGAAAAATCGATTTTCGCCACTTGACTCTAATGGCACTTTAAAGGACTTAAAAAAAGGTACCCAATAAAAAAAATAAAATTAAAAATCGACTTTTCGGAAGGGGGTCGTAGAGACGAAAAACCGCATTTTTCGTGATTTCTTGACATTAACGATTAAATTTTCCACAGAAAAATCGATTTTCGCCACTTGACTCTAATGGCACTTTAAAGGACTTAAAAAAAGGTACCCATAAAAAAAAGAAAATTAAAAATCTATTTTTCGGAAGGGGGTCGTAGAGACGAAAAACCGTATTTTTCGTGATTTCTTGACATTAACGATTAAATTTTCCACAGAAAAATCGATTTTCGCCACTTGACTCTAATTACACATTAAAGGACTTAAAAAAAGGTCCCAATAAAAAAAATAAAATTAAAAATCGACTTTTCGGAAGGGGTCGTGGAGACAAAAAACCGCATTTTTCGTGATTTCTTGACATTAGCGATTAAATTTTCCACAGAAAAATCGATTTTCGCCACTTGACTCTAATGGCACTTTAAAGGACTTAAAAAAAGGTACCAATAAAAAAAATAAAATTAAAAATCGACTTTTCGGAAGGGGGTCGTAGAGACGAAAAACCGCATTTTTCGTGATTTCTTGACATTAACGATTAAATTTTCCACAGAAAAATCGATTTTCCCCACTTGACTCTAATGGCACTTTAAAGGACTCAAAAAAAGGTACCAATAAAAAAAATAAAATTAAAAATCGACTTTTCGGAAGGGGGTCGTAGAGACGAAAAACCGCATTTTTCGTGATTTTTTGACATTAACGATTAAATTTTCCACAGAAAAATCGATTTTCGCCACTTGACTCTAATGGCACTTTAAAGGAATTAAAGAAAGGTACCAATAAAAAAAATAAAATTAAAAATCGACTTTTCGGAAGGGGGTCGTAGAGACGAAAAACCGCATTTTTTGACACTAACGATTAAATTTCCCACAGAAAAATCGATTTTCGCCACTTGCCCCTAATGGTACTTTAAAGGACTTAAAAAAAGGTACCAATAAAAAAAATAAAATTAAAAATCGACTTTTCGGAAGGGGGTCGTAGAGACGAAAAACCGCATTTTTCGTGATTTCTTGACATTAACGATTAAATTTCCCACAGAAAAATCGATTTTCGCCACTTGACTCTAATGGCACTTTAAAGGACTTAAAAAAAGGTACCCAATAAAAAAAATAAAATTAAAAATCGACTTTTCGGAAGGGGGTCGTAGAGACGAAAAACCGCATTTTTCGTGATTTCTTGACATTAACGATTAAATTTTCCACAGAAAAATCGATTTTCGCCACTTGACTCTAATGGCACTTTAAAGGACTTAAAAAAAGGTACCCATAAAAAAAAGAAAATTAAAAATCTATTTTTCGGAAGGGGGTCGTAGAGACGAAAAACCGCATTTTTCGTGATTTCTTGACATTAACGATTAAATTTTCCACAGAAAAATCGATTTTCGCCACTTGACTCTCTACGACCCCCTTCCGAAAAGTCGATTTTTAATTTTATTTTTTTTTTATTGGTACCTTTTTTTAAGTCCTTTAAAGTGCCATTAGAGTCAAGTGGGGAAAATCTATTTTTCTGTGGGAAATTTAATCGTTAATGTCAAGAAATCACGAAAAATGCGGTTTTTCGTCTCTACGACCCCCTTCCGAAAAGTCGATTTTTAATTTTATTTTTTTTATTGGTACCTTTTTTTAAGTCCTTTAAAGTACCATTAGGGGCAAGTGGCGAAAATCGATTTTTCTGTGGGAAATTTAATCGTTAATGTCAAAAAATGCGGTTTTTCGTCTCTACGACCCCCTTCCGAAAAGTCGATTTTTAATTTTCTTTTTTTTATGGGTGCCTTTTTTTAAGTCCTTCAAAGTGCCATTAGAGTCAAGTGGCGAAAATCGATTTTTCTGTGGGAAATTTAATCGTTAGTGTCAAAAAATGCGGTTTTTCGTCTCTACGACCCCCTTCCGAAAAGTCGATTTTTAATTTTATTTTTTTTATAAGTACCTTTTTTTAAGACCTTTAATGTGTAATGAGAGTCAAGTGGCGAAAATCGATTTTTCTGTGGAAAATTTAATCGTTAATGTCAAAAAATCACGAAAAATGCGGTTTTTCGTCTCTACGACCCCCTTCCGAAAAGTCGATTTTTAATTTTATTTTTTTTATTGGTACCTTTTTTTAAATCCTTTAATGTGTAATTAGAGTCAAGTGGCGAAAATCGATTTTTCTGTGGGAAATTTAATCGTTAATGTCAAGAAATCACGAAAAATGCGGTTTTTCGTCTCTACGACCCCCTTCCGAAAAGTCGATTTTTAATTTTATTTTTTTTATTGGTACCTTTTTTTAAGTCCTTTAAAGTGCCATTAGAGTCAAGTGGCGAAAATCGATTTTTCTGTGGAAAATTTAATCGTTAATGTCAAGAAATCACGAAAAATGCGGTTTTTCGTCTCCACGACCCCCTTCCGAAAAGTCGATTTTTAATTTTATTTTTTTTATTGGTACCTTTTTTTAAATCCTTTAATGTGTAATTAGAGTCAAGTGGCGAAAATCGATTTTTCTGTGGGAAATTTAATCGTTAATGTCAAGAAATCACGAAAAATGCGGTTTTTCGTCTCTACGACCCCCTTCCGAAAAGTCGATTTTTAATTTTATTTCTTTTATTGGTACCTTTTTTAAGTCCTTTAAAGTGCCATTAGAGTCAAGTGGCGAAAATCGATTTTTCTGTGGAAAATTTAATCGTTAATGTCAAGAAATCACGAAAAATGCGGTTTTTCGTCTCTACGACCCCCTTCCGAAAAGTCGATTTTTAATTTTAATTTTTTTATTGGTACCTTTTTTCAAGTCCTTTAAAGTGCCATTAGGGTCAAGTGGCGAAAATCGATTTTTTTGTGGGAAATTTAACTGTTAATATTTGGAAAACGCGAAAAATGCGGTTTTTGTAGATTAAAAGCATTTTCTGACTAATTTTTCATCGTGATAATGTTTTTTTTTTTATTTTTAATTTTTTTTTTATCCAAAAAAACAAAAAAAAAATTTCGTTAATTTTTTAACGTTACGTTCTTCAACCCAATCGAATTATATATATTTTTATCCCCCAGGCACAAACGCAGCGCATTTCGATACCTGTAGACAGGGTCTAAACGCATAAACTTGTTCGACCGTCACTCGTACACAAACATCAGCGTAAAAAAATGGCTGCCTTTAACCCCTTGTTGCTTAAAATACTATTGTATCTGTTTATATCTAAACCATTTTTCCTTGTTAAGTGGAAATTTAGCTTATTTCGTGGACATTTCACTTCCACGTAAGCAAAACAATTTCCTTTCTCAGAGAGGAAGCAATAAATTAATAATATAAAAGATAATTGGAGAATTCATTAAAAAAAAAGAATTTTAAATACAAAAAAAAAAAAGAAAAAAACATGAATTATTTTACAAATTTGTGATCAATTATAAGCTTTATATAGGTCAATCGATTCGTTTGTATTTATTTATTTTATTTACCACGGGACATGCCCTTTAACTTAACCTAAAAATTACAACCTGTAATTTATCTTAACAAAAGTAACACTATGAGGCTAGGTTTACACATTTTTAATTAAAGTTCATTGTATTTTCACGTAATCGTGGGATGAATCTCTTAAGATCACTATCAAAGAAGTCAACATCACCAGACATTTTATTAGCTTTCTTATTTAGCCTATTGATAAAAGAGTGATTTCCGTAATTAGTTCTATGAAAATTTACATAGAATGGTAAGTAATACCTCGTCATAATATTCGGAATATATAGCTTTATTAGTGATAATAGAATGTAATAACTTAAAAAAAACAGCATATCGGCATAGTCAAGTCTAGCAGTAATCAGAGATACCGTCAAGTGGGGCTATTTTGTGCACGCGAGGTTTTTAATGAATAAAATCTTTATATTCAGTTGCTTAAGTTTGCTACTTGGTATAAATACTTCTTAATATCTAGACTACAGAGAGTAGGGGAGAGCGGGGCAATCCGAACCGGCGGGTAATTCGGCTCATTAGTGATTTCACGCCTTAATTAGAATCTAGGAGGGAAAGGTCGCTATAGAATGTAGGTCTCAACATTTTAGTTAGGTAAACGAAATTTAGTGTAATTCTATTGATTCAGCCTCGTGTCAGGTAGAGTATTATGTTTTTATGCGTCGCGCGTACACTTTTTACTTACAAACTTTTACGTTTTTAGTACATTAATTTACGAGCCTAATTTTTTTGGGTAAGTTTTTTTTATGCTCTCAGGTGTGCTCTTTCGATACACCTATGCTATTTTATTTATATGTATCAAATGTGACTTGTATTTTTTTTAAAGTGCCAAAAGCCAAGGTGGGGTAAATGGGCTCACGCGACGGTTAATCATCTTATCCAAAAATACTTTGTCTTGATCCGCCCCTGCTTAATTATGATAAGAATATGACTACTTTTAATAATTACCAATAATGAGTGTACTAACTTTTTTATTTTTTATAAAAAAATAAAAAAAAGTAAGGTCTAATGAATTTTCTTTAATTTTAGGGGCCCCAGTCCCCCCCCAAAAATTTTGACCTTCATCCATCACTGCATAATTATAATAAGAATATAGGTACTTTTCATATTTACAAAATAAAGGTTATTGAACTTTTTTATTTTTCGTAAAAAATAAAAGTCGCCGAATTGCCCCACAGGGTGAGCCGATTTACCTGCCAAATTTGCAGTTTGAGAATTTGGTATATCTGCATTCAAAATTATCTAGAGCTAAAACTATAAAAGATAAATCAAAAAGTCCTTGCAAATTTGAAAGTGCAAATGATAGGCTACTAAATGATATATTCATGTTTGGATTTAAAAAATAATTTCCTAACTTTTTTCCTGTCTGACCAAAAGTGAGCCGAATAGCCCCGGTCTCCCCTACTTAATGAATGTACTTAATTCTTTGTCAGAAAATAGAAAAAAAATCCTAAAGTCGTCAAAATCAAGCTGAAAAATTTCAATGTTCTCAAAATTCTGTTCAGATTTCCGGAAGTTTAAAAGTGTTTCTAAAGGTATTAATAATACTTGTTGACAATTTAGTTGAGATGATGTATACGTGATGCGCTAACTTTTTATTGCATATTTTAAGAAAAAAGTGTAAAAAACTGAAAAACCAGGATTTGGTGGGTTATTTTGTGCATTCTTTAAAATCAAGTTTTTTTTCAATAATTTGTTTTGTAGTTAGTAAAAATTACTTTAGAATTTCGTTTTTAAACATTTTTGTCTTATTTTTGTTATAAAAGACAAGAAATAAGCATAAAATTTCATTTTTTCACATGGTGCCTTAAAAACCTCAAAAAAGTAACATTAATAATTACATGCTTTTCAAGTTAATTTTGAAACTTTTTCACTTAAAAATAGAATTTACTTTAAGTAAAATTTTCTTAAAGAAATAACTTTTTTTGTAAATCTACATTTTTGTTAAATTTTTGTGTTTTACTTTCAAATTAATTAAACAATTCCTAAAAAAAAAAATATTTCTGGCTTTGTTTTTCTTTATTGTACTCTAGAATATCTAGAAATAATATTTCATACAGCAAAAACGGACAAAAAAAATGTTTTACCAACTTTATAAATAAGCAAACTTTGATGCACAAAATAGCCCCACCATGGGGTTTATTTTGTGCACAACTTTGAGTTTCTATAACTCAGACAAAAAAATTTTTCTTGTCGGCTAACTCATAGGACACCTTTAGAAGGATGTCTATAACATAACTGAATAGATAAATTCTTTATTTTTTCAAATTCTGAATTTTAATGAAGCATAGAGTGTAAAAAGAGCGGCTTTGTGCACAAAATAGCCCCACTTGACGGTATGTTAAGAGTTGCCCTTAAAACACTGTAAGAATACATGGTCTTGTAAAACTTTATTTTAAAATTCTTTAAATTCAACTTCGGATATGTCATCGAAATCTTGTTATGAGTCAAGGTACTTGTGCGATTGATAATGCGTTGAGAGGGGATAGGTAAAGGTTTCAAGTCATCGACGATTTCAATATTATATTTAAATTCATATTATTCAGTCAATTATGAGCTTTAAGTCAGTTTAGTCACCGTTTTACACCACACTCTAAAAACGATAGAAGTATTTTAGAGGTAGGATGTGATTTTATAAAATTGTGATCTAAGTTTAGTTTAAATATTGTTTATTGTAAATCTTTTCTGTTTATTTTATAGTGTGGTGTATATTTCCTGTTTATTTTTTATCATCATTGTCTTAACTTATGTTGAGCGACGACTTGATTCCTGGGAATGAAGGATCCGGTGGAATCGTTAAATCTCATGAGGAGAACTATGCTATAAAAGGATGTTAAATTGATTTCATTATTAACACAAACAATAATGAGATAATCTACGCCTTCAAAGATCCCCAAGAATTCTGCCTCACCAGAGAAATGAAAGGAATTCGTTTTAGCTGAGATCTTTCTCGAGCCCACTCTACATTTGGATATGTTTTTATTTCATTATATGAATTCTGAATACACTTTATTACTGTTAAATTTGCTCATAATTGAATTTAGTGACTCCATTTTACTTTGTTGGAACTCTAATCGATAGATATTTATATATTATTTTATTTGACATGCGACCCTTTATATAATGATAGTTTGAATTGTGCTCATATTTTGCTTGTGTGTGTTGCGTATTGTTTTCAGGCCTGAGACATTATCGAATTTATATAATTTCATTTTTTATCTATTTATTTACAAGACCTATATTTAATTTTGTTCGATTAGAAGAATTATGCTACTGTTGAATTATATTATTAAAATTAAAGAATTATGGACGGAATTTTAATCTTCTTGTTTGAATTATTTCTGATTGTTGTTTTTATCTATTTGTATCGTCTTTCGCCTCTTTGGTATTTATCTAATCATTCATTGAAGTTAAAATTTTGAATACAACACTATAGTCATGAGTATATCTGTCGAACGGTAAAATAAGCTGTCGCGCCGCAAAACGCAGAAATCTGTTTTGTACACGTTCGATTTTAATTATATTGAACGTATAGTATAACACCCATAGCACTGAAGCATATTTAAGTATTGATCTTACCAATGAGAAGTAAAGTACTTTATTTGACACCGCATTTCGGAAATAAGAGGCATTCCTCATAACGAAACTTAAAGTTTTACGTGCTTTAGCTACCATTTCCGAGATGTGATCAATAAGTTGGAGATCGTTACTGAATAAAACACCAAGATTACGCACTATAGTCACTCTAACCAGTTCATCCCGACCAATGGTATAGAGATAAATAAAGGCCATTTTTTTCAAGAAAGTAATAAACATAAAGCTGTTATTTATCCGTCTCGAAAAATAAAGGAGTGGAGTGACGGGACAAATAAAAACCGTCTCTTATTTGTCCCGTCACACAATAAAAGTATTAATTCAATGTTCTCAAATTTAAAAAGTATTAAATATTTTTTAATTATAACTCAATAATTTAACCTCAAAATACAGGTATACCGAGATACCCAAATAAGTTAAATATTCAAGACCGAACTTAACATTAAATCCATTACCAAACGTCAGATTACAATTAAAAATATGTTATGAAAAGTAGTGTGAAATTCAAAAATTTCTAAATAACATATTTAAAATTTTAAAGACGCCCATCTGAGAAAAATGAGCTTAAAAGCTTGTTTTAAATTCCAAATAATCTTTTTTTTACAATAATAAATATTCTTTTAGTAGGCATTAAAATTGGAGTAAGAAATCTATCTTTTTTTAAATCAAATATTACTATTGGATATTAAATAAACATTAATTTTTTCAATCAGAATAATTTATAGAAAATTGTTTAAAAATTTTTCATTTAAAATCTTTCAGTCTTTAATTTCTAAAATTTTCAAGTTTTTAACTATAAAAGAATTTTAAATTTGTACTTTTTTAAAAATTATTAAAAATTATTAAAGTCTAATTTATTCAAATCATTCTAATTTTAATTCTTTTATCATTAATTTTTAAAGTTAAATTTATGAAATTTATTCTAATTGTTTAGTAAATTTTTTAAATTTAAATTGGAAAAAATTTTAATATCACTACATAAGGAGCTTCCCTACCGATACAAACTCACTGGAAAGCTCACTGGCAAAAATCACTGAGTTTTTTGGGCCATTTCAATGCGTTTTCAGATAGTATTTGAAACATTTACTCACTCAGAACTTATTAGTTCTTTTAAGTCTGATTTATGGCAATGAGAAATTCCACTGGAAACCCTTAAGAGGTAAAAATAATTTCTTGGGCCCTTTTACGGTTTATGACGAACATAAATACTTTTGGTGACCTTCGGGCCCAAAAATAATTACGCTAAAAATAATGTTTATTTATTTTAACATTATATTTGTTTTAATGAACTTGAACTATTTTCATGATTCTATTATGTTTACTACATATCCCTTTGACTTTGATTCCAAAAATGATATCAATTTTAACGTAATATTTATGGTTTACGAAATACCTTATAATTTCTTAAAATATAAAATTATCGCAATAAATTTTAGATATTTGGAATCGTGAAGTATTGCAGATTTGAAATTTTCTAATTAAAAAATTTTAAATAATTAAATTGTAGAAATTTCAAGTCATAAAATATTAGGGTTAAAAAATTATTAGCTAGGGTAACAATAGACATGGGGATTTAAAATAGATCCCTGCTTTAACAGTAGATTTCCAATTCTTTTCTCATTTAAGTTCATGTCATTCAACCCGGCATTTTACTACCTGGAATTTACATACTTTTACGTTTTGAGGTCTGCAATACAAAAATTGAAATCTTCAATATTTCACTATTCTGAATTTCTATAATTCATTTTAAAAATTAATACTACTTAATTAAAATTATAATTAATAAAATAATTAAAGAATAATTAATTATTAAACTATATGTTATAGACAATTATATTTTTTATAGAAAATAACAATTGCAAAAACTAATATTATAATTCATAAACAATTTTTAATTACTATTATTCTCTGTAAATAATTATATTGTTATATTTTTGACACAATTTTTAATATAGGTATATACTCGCATAATGTATATTGAATTTTCTGAAAAATATATTTTTAAGAAATCTACATAAAAATATATGTTCAATAAAGAGTCACAGATGGTTTGTGACAATATAATTTTAATTTCTTTTGAAACTAAATTTAAAAGGTCTACCTCAAAACGGGCAATAAATTTTGACCTGGCCTGAGTGTATCAATAAACCCTAGTGCGCTAGTAGCTCACTGGGCCAGTGAGCTTCCAATAATTTTCCAGTGATTTTCTATCGGTAGGATATTATTTAAAAATTATTTTATTCACTTTTTTTTTATTAATAATTTTTATTAATGATTTATTATTATTATGCATCGAGGGTTGGAAGGCCGTGTTTTTTTGCCAAGCACAAATATTTGAAGAACGAGTGTAGCACGAGCGTAGCGAGTGCGAACGAGTTCGGAGAACATTTGTGCTTGGCAAAAAATCGGCCTCCCGAGGTGCATATGCTATTTTCTACCACATATGCACGAAAAACCCATGTTTTGTACTCGTTAAGCGATGCAGTACTCGTAGTTTTGAGGTTAGTGAGCGTCAGAGGTAAAAAAAACTTCCAAACAGTGAAAAAAAAAACAATGAAAAAGTTTTTTTATCCCACAGGCACAAAAATGGCGCTTTTAGATGCCTGTAGGCAGGGTCTAAACGCATTCATTTGTTCGGCCGTGTGAAAATGGCGTCCATTTTTTCCCTAGGGAAAAAATGAACAGCTGATCAATGCATTTTTTCACCTTAGGGAATGTTAGACATTCAATTTAAATACATCTTCCTTATAATTATATTTTCGCGCCATTTAAATATAGAGGTCGCCTAATTCGATTTACTCCTCCATGCTGTTTGGTTAATATGAAATATGTTCAATATCTGTAAAGCCACGCTTGTAATATCAACTCGAGTCCTTTTTATAATAAATTGTTCTTTTCTAAATGCGAGTATTTTAAAACGTTTTCCCCATCAGGTTATGGGCCCAGGCCCCGTGAGAACTCGCAGCTCAATTAAGTATTCGCGGTAATAATTCCGGGAGTGTATTTTTCCTGAAAATAAAGTGATTCGAAAGAGCAAAGTGCTATCTCATCTCGATCCAAAATGTCGAACAGCGGAAGCGTGAATCCCATAAGAATCGAAATGCTGTCGCGAAATAACTATGACACATGGAGAATACAAGCCGAAGCTCTCTTTATAAAAAGCGACACTTGGACGTACGTTTCAGGAGAAACACCGCAACCTGAAATCCCCGAAGCGGAAGAACAACGACCACAAGCAGAAGCCGCAGCTAAGGAATGGCTGAAAGCAGATCAAAAGGGGAAAGCAGATTTAATTCTCTGCATCAGTCCACCAGAATTAAAACAAATCAAAGGATGTGTTACATCTCACCAGATTTGGACAAAACTCGAAACTATCTACGCATCAAAAAGACCAGCTAGAAAAGCCACTCTACTGAAACGACTCATCCAACAAAAAATGGCGGAAGGAGACGACGCAAAGCAGCAACTCGGTGAATTTTTCGACGTTGTGGACAAACTGCAGTCCATGGAAATTGAAATAAATGGAGATTTTCTTTCCATAATACTGTTATACAGTCTGCCAAACAGTTTCGAAAATTTCCGCTGCGCGATCGAATCCCGAGATAAGCTGCCTGATCCTGAAAATTTAAAAATTAAAATCATGGAGGAATTTAACGCCAGACAAGTCCTAGCGACTTATGGTGCATCGATAGTGGATGTAGTTCTCATTTGTGTAATAAAAAGAGTGCCTTCACTGACTTAGTTAAAATCGAATCTTTTGTGAAACTCGCAAGTAGTGCCACGACACCGATAATCGCGAAAGGAGACGTGAAACTCGACGTAAATAATTAAAAAAACGCGATTAATTTAAAAAACACGTTATACGCGCCGGATTTGAGAACGAATTTAATTTCTGTGTCAAAAATCGTCGATAATAATTATGAAGTGACTTTTAAAAGAAATTCATGCACAGTTTTAGACGCAAACGGTGAAATTAAATTGACAGCCGATCGTATCGGGGACTTATTTTACCTACGTGAAAACTTGAACGAATCAAACTTAGCACATGCATCGGTAAATACGAAAAGTGATCTCGAAATCTGGCACGATCGTCTCGGACACTTAAATCAAAAAGACATGATTAACATGATCAATAACGAGCACGTGACCGGTTTTAGTCCCGACACTTCGACCGACTTGAGAAAATGTGAAACCTGTTTAGCCGGAAAATTCACAAGTACACCGTTCCCAAAAGGAAAAAGTTCATCCAAAGTGCCTTTAGAACTAGTGCATACCGATCTTTGTGGACCCATGCGAAATGAGTCTCTCGGAGGAAAACTTTATTTTGTTACGTTTATCGACGACTATAGCAAGTGGTGTCAGGTGTATTTTGTGCGTAAGAAAAATGAAGTTATAGACAAATTCATTGAATTTAAAAATATGGCAGAAAATCAGACGGGTCATAAAATTAAAGCGGTTCAATCAGACAATGGTCGCGAATATATTAATCAATGTCTAAGTGCCGTATTGAAAAGATTTGGAATTCAACATCGTGTTACTGTGCCGTACACGCCACAACAAAACGGTGTTGCAGAACGCAAAAATAGGACACTCGTCGAAGCAGCGCGCTGTATGCTCATACAGTCCAAAAAACCTCTCACTTTTTGGGCAGAGGCTGTGTCTACAGCGAATTACATCCGAAACCGATGTATTACAAAAGGATTAGAAGATGGAACGCCCCATCAACGATGGAAAGGAACAAAACCTGACATTTCTCACTTGCGAATCTTCGGAGAGGGTGTTTTCATTCTTGACAAAAACCCTACTAAAGGAAAATTTGATCCTAGAGGAATCAGAGGAAGTTTTGTCGGCTATGCTGAACATTCCAAAGCATATCGGATCTGGTTACCTAAAAAAAGAAAAATTGTGTTGTCGAGAGACGTAAAATTTCTTGAATCTGTTGGACAAGAAAGCAACAATAAGCTTTTACGTGAAAAACAAGTAGATCTTAAAGAAATATTAAATATTGACAAAAAATCAACTGATTTTCCAAAAATCGTTGAAATTGGACCAAGCAACCGAAGTCCAGTATCTGAAAACGATGAATCATACTTGCCAGGACCTGCAAGTAGAGTTAACCTTCACACATCGTCAAACAGTGAATCACCTTTCCTCGGATTCGAGAGAGAAGTCGATAAAAACAACTCGACAGACTGTGAATCACCTTTCCTCGGATTCGAGAGAGAAGTCGATCAAAACAACTCGACAGACTATGGATCACCTTTCCTGGGATTTAAGAGAGAAGCTAATTCAAACAATTCAACGTCGAGCGGATCACCTTTCCTCGGATTTGAAAGAGGAACTAATTCAAACGATTCAACGTCGAGCGGATCACCTTTCCTCGGATTTGAAAAACGAACTGATCAGGACACTTCATCAAATAGTGGATCTATTTTTCTTGAATTCGAGAGAGCAGCAAAAGCTGAAGATCGAGTAAGCTCCAGTGATAGTGAAGAAGAATTTTACGACGCCAGTTTCGCTTTTAATGTGCCTGAAGTATCTTTGAAAAATGCAATAACTGGACATAAACGCGAAGAGTGGATGGCCGCCATTCGTCAAGAAATAAGGTGTTTAATAGCAAATGATACCTGGGAACTCGTAGACCAACCAGCGAATCAGAAGATCATCGGTTGCAGAACCGTATTAAGAAACAAACACAATCCGGATGGGACCCTAAATAAAAGAAAAGCCAGAGTGGTAGCTCAAGGATGTTCCCAGAGACCAGGGATTGATTTTGTCGACACTTTTGCCCCGGTGGCAAGGTTGGAGTCTCTGCGATTATTAATGGCACTTGCAGCTAAATTCGACCTTGAAATTTATCAACTCGATGTAACCGCAGCTTACCTGCACGGAGAGATTGATACTCTTCTATACATGAAGAAACCAGAAATGTTGAAAGAAACTCTCGAAGAAATTGCCAAAGCTGAGAAAGATACAATCATTCTTCAAAAGACAAATAAAATGCTCAAAGCACTCAAAACCGGAAACAAAGTGTGCAAGCTTCAAAAGTCTATTTACGAATTGCGACAGGCAGGAAGCAGATGGCACGCAAAATTGAGTGAAGTTTTAAAATCTATTGGTCTCAGGGCCACCAACTCAGACCCGTGTTTATATATTGATAACAAAGTGAACGAACCGACGTTTGTCCTTGTGTATGTCGACGACATCATTATCGAGTCACGCAATCGAAAAAGGGTTGAAGAAATCAAGAATCTCCTCTCATCTTGCTTTGACGTCAAGGATCTTGGAGTCGCCAAATATTGCTTGGGAATCGAAATCGACCAGACTCCAGGTAAGATAACTTTGTGTCAAACTGGATACATAAACGAAATTCTTTCCAAATACAACATGAGTGATTGCAAACCAGTTAAAACTCCTCTTGTCTGTGGGACCAAGCTGGAAAAACCCCCAGCAACGGAAAAAATTACAACTCTTCCCTATAGAGAATTAATCGGAGCTCTCACATACTTGGCGATCGGCACTCGCCCAGATATTGCTCATGCCGTAAATCAGGCGTGTTCAGTCTCGGCAAGTGCACACTGACATGGGAAGGCCAACTCTGACACCAAATTTTTTTTCGCGTTTTCCTTCAGTTTATGGAGGAGCCATTGTTGAAGCTATTAGACCCTCACCGTAGGTAGTCCGCAATAAACTCAACTCTTCCCATTTTCCGAAACTTCATAATATGTCTATTTCTATATTATTTAGTTAATATTTATATTTTATTTTGTATGTAAGGTTCATGTTATCATATCTTTTATTTAAATATATTAATTAATACGAATTACATATCCTAATGAAATCAGATTGAGTAAATTAAGTATAATAATAATTTTTATCTGGCTTAAAACTCAGTTGGAGGTAAAGGAGTAAAGGGCCCAAACCCGTCAAGATTTATTGCAGGGAAGTTGACCTACTCCCAACACTGACAGTGTCAGTTTTGTCAGATTTTGTAAGCACACTGAACACCCCTGCCGTAAATCTACTCAGCCAATTTAACCACGATCACGGACGATGTCATTGGGTGGCTGCGAAAAGGATCTTACGCTACCTTAAAGGTACGTCTAGTATGAAGCTAGTTTATTCACGAGATGGTCAAGGAACCGTTGGATATGCGGACGCAGACTGGGGAAACTGCACCATTGACCGAAAATCCTACTCTGGATATTCCTTCATCATATCAGGAGGAGCCGTTTCTTGGTGTTCTCAAAAGCAAAAAACGGTCGCCCTTTCGTCGACGGAGGCAGAATATATGAGCCTTACCGAAGCCGCCTAAGAAGGAATTTATATCAGCACCTTGTTGGCTGAACTCAACCTCAAGGATCTGTCGAGTATCACTATCTTCAATGACAACCAATCCGCCGGAAAACTCGCCAGTAATCCTGTGTTTCATTCAAGATCGAAGCACATAAGCATTCGGTACCATTTCATCCGAAACGCAATTCAGGATTATCCTCTCAAGTTGATGTATCTTCGCACTGAAGAAATGACAGCTGACGTTTTGACCAAGCCTCTTCCAGCAGTGAAACATGAAAAGTGTGTAAATGGACTGGGGCTTCGTGTTTCAAATTAATGTTTCAGGGTTTGTAACAAAACAGTGTATTTATTGAGGGGGAGTGTTAGACATTCAATTTAAATACATCTTCCTTATAATTATATTTTCGCGCCATTTAAATATAGAGGTCGCCTAATTCGATTTACTCCTCCATGCTGTTTGGTTAATATGAAATATGTTCAGTATCTGTAAAGCCACGCTTGTAATATCAACTCGAGTCCTTTTTATAATAAATTGTTCTTTTCTAAATGCGAGTATTTTTAAACGTTTTCCCCATCAGGGAAAAAATGGACGCCATTTTCATACGGTCAAACAAATGAACGCATTTCGACCCTAACCTACAAGCATTTAAAAGCACCTCTTTTGTGCCTTTGGAATAAAAAGTATCGTAAGCAATACGGGTTTAAAGTTAGTCCAATTTGTTTACAATGATGTTTGTGTACTCGTTTTGTCTCGGGGTTCGCTCTCGACTGTCACTCGTACACAAACATCAGCGTAAACAAATGGCTGCCTTTAACCCCTTGTTGCTTAATATACTATTTTTCACCGTTTGGAAGCTTTTTTTACCTCTGACGCTCACTAACCGGATACCCGCGAGTTCTGCCCCGCTTAACGAGAACAAAAACATGGGTTTTTTGTGCATGTGTGATAGAAAATATTTTTATAAATTATTCTGATTAAAAAATTAATGTTTACTTAATACCCAATAGTTATAATTGATAAAAAAAAAGATAGATTTCTTACTCTAATTTTAATGCCTTCTGAAAGAATATTTATTATTGTAAAAAAAAGATTATTTGGAATTTAAAACAATTTGTTAAGCTAATTTTTCTCAGATGGAAATCTTTAAAATTTTAAATATGTCATTTAGAAATTATTTTTCTGTTTAAATGATAATCTATAATTATAATCTACCAATTTATATCTTTAAATTCTCATTTTTGAATTTCGCACTACTTTTCATAACATAATTTTAATTGTTATCTGACGTTTGGTAATGGATTTAAGGTGTTCGGTCTTGAATATTTAACGTATTTAGGTATCTTGGTATACCTTTATTTTGAGGTTAAATTATTGAGTAATAATTAAAAAATATTTAATACTTTTTAAATTTGAGAACATTGAATTAATACTTTTATTGTGTAAGGGGACAAATAAGAGACGGCTTTTATTTGTCCTGGCACCCTAATCCTTTATTTTTCGAGACGGGACAAATAGCAACCGTAACTTATTCGTCCCGTTAGCAGTAGCGGAACAAATAGCCACAGTGTAAACAAAATTCACGAATAAATGCATAATCTTCCGACAAAATGTCAGTCCTTCATTTGAAATGCCTCAACGTATCGTCACAAAATAACAAACGTCAACATTTCACCATACATATATGTAGGCCTCCTCAGCACAATAAAAACTAAAATTACATAAACATTTTCAATTTACAAAAAAATTAAAAACGTAATACACAATTTTGAGGTTATACATATACACAAACTTACATAATAGTCAATAAACATAAATTAATTGTTAATAAAATAAAATTAAACAGAAGTCACAATAAATACGTCACATAATAAATATATACAAAAACAACAATTTATCCTAAGTCAACGTGTTTAAAATTTTGAAGTTGAAAATTAGTACATTCAAATTTCGTCAGGTTACATAGAACACTGCCATACCAACATTTTTTTTGAAAAATTCTATTACAATCCAACTTATAATTGAGGCAGTTGGTGCAGAAACCGCACAAGTCCATAAATCGTAATTGTTCAGGAATCAATGAAAACTGTTTTTCTTGTAAATGTAAGAATTTTTTTTAATTCTGCGTTTTGTATTATTTTCTACTAGCCTATAAGTTTAAAAATTCAATATGATTGATTTATATTTTAATCAATATAGGGTATAAAAAAAAATAAATTAACTTTCGGACTTGTGCGTTTTCTGCACAAAATAAAATTGAAAACACAGAAAATGTATTAAATCAAGTGAAGTATCACAGTTTTAGTAAATTTTTAGTAACATTTATTAAACAATTTTAATTTAAATAATTTTTATTAGCATTTTATAAATAATAAACATTTTTGAAAACCACTTTCGAACATTTTCTTAACAATTATCACATAATTCACTATTATTGTTTTCTGCCTCGCTTTCAGTGCATTTTAATGATAATATCAACTGTTTAATATAAATTATTCAACAACGTCTAAAACACTTTAAAAATATCAGAAATAAATATTATTTCATCTAGTGCGCATCTTTGTGCGCAGCTTGGAATCATGGACTTGTGCTGTTTCTGCACGAAACGAAAATTTGTTTATTTATTTTAAAGGGTTTAGAGTTTAGTAACAGATGTAATATTTTACTAGATCATAGAGCATCATTTAAAGATAAATTTTCCATAAAAAAGTGATTTTCGAAAAAAATGGACTTGTGCGGTTTCTCCACCAACTGCCTCAATTTATGTTTCATAAAATTTTCAAAAGAAAAACAAGAACAGATATTTGTTATATGTAATGTTATGATATACTAGCTTTCGAGCCCGCCTTCGGCGGGCATCGAAATCTAGTAGCGTGCCATTAACAGTATTTTTTTACCAAAAGTATTTTCTTACAAAAAGTTTTGTTTGACAACATGTGTTTTCCCTCAGAGAGTATTTTTTGACAAAAAGAATTTTCTGACAAACATTATTTTCATGATTTCTGCATGAAAATGATTTATTTTGAAACACTTTCTGTATTTGAAATAAACTTTTCTAAGCAACATAATTCTCTTGTAAAAATTATAAAATTCTACACTGAGAAAAATGGAATTAATGGATATTCAAATTTAACATCCATATGAGCTGCTCGCTCAAAGAACCACCTAAGTCGACTTAGGTGGTTTTTTCAAATTCGGTTACCTACGTAGTTTACAACATATATAGAACAAATCTGTAATGTTTCCGAAGTTTTCAACCATTATTTATGATTTGGTGAAGAGTTTAAGTGCGCGAGAACGACCAAAATTATAATTTATATCAATAACTTCGAAAACTTTCTTAACTTAGATTATCTAGTAATTCTAGACCAATTACAGTAATTAATTAATTTTACAAAAGAAACAGAATCAAAGTAAGGAAAACTTTTGAAGTTCTTTATTTGTTAATTTAGATTTTTTAAACAATTTAAAAATTGTTTGAATACATTTTCTTTTGTATTTTAATTCTAGGCCAATAGTTGTTAATGAATTTCAAAAAAGAAACGAAATCTCAGTAAGGGAAACTTTTGAAGTTCTGTATTTGTTAATTAAGATTGTTTAAACAATTTAAAAATTATTTGTTTACATTTTCTTTTGTATTTTAATTCTATGCCAATAGTAATTATTTAGTTTCACAAAAGAAACAAAATGAAAGTAAGCAAAATTTTTTAAGTTATTTATTTGTTAATAAAAATTGTTAGTAAACATTTTCTTTTGTTTTGTAATTCTAGGCCAATATTAATTAATTTATTTCACAAAAGAAACGAAATGAAAGAAAGCGAAACTTTTGAAGTTATTTATTTGTTAACTAAGATTGTTTAAACAATTTAAAAAACGTTGGTTAGTACCTAGAACTATTTAAAAATATTTTAGACAAATTTTGTGTGTAAAATATATCATTTTTTTGTGTATTTCAGCAAAATAGTTATTTTTGTTTCGTTTTTTATAGTTTGCCGGAAAAACCACTTAAGTGCTTTGTAATAAATAAATGTTTTTAAAATAGTTAGAATAATTTTATTCACATTTTTTTTGTCAAAACTTGTGATTTGATAATGCATTATCAGTTTAAAAAAAATTTCAAGGTAATAATTATGTAAATTATACATGTAATTTGTTACTAGATGCTTAATTTAAGTTTTTTGTCCAAAACCTAAGTCGACTTAGGTGGTTCTTTGAGCGAACGACTCATATATTAAAATATAGTATTTAGATATTTAAACTTAATATCCAGATATTCAAACTTAATATCCAGATATTAAAATTAATATTTTTTAATATCCAGGATAGTAAGTTTGAATATCCATTTCTCTCAGTGTAATATCCTAAAGAGGATGGGCTGTTATAAAAAGTGTAATTTCTTAAACGGATACAGAGGTGCTACTAAAAGAGGAACCCTGATTTTTATATAATCTAGATTGCACCCTAATTTCTGGTAAGTTTCCTGGAAGTTTTCCATTGTAAGGTCGGAAGTTACCAACGGAAGTCTGCAGGAAACTTCCAGGACATAGCGAAATGTCTCCCACCTATAAAGTTTTTCTTGGAAATATCCCTGAAGAATCCCTTGAAAACTTCCCGAAAGCTTCCCTTGAAAACTTCCTTCGGAAACTTCCCTGAAACATCCCTTGTAAACTCCCTGGAAACTGCCCGGAAACATTCCTTGGGAACTTATTGAAAACTTTTAAGAAACATCCCTTAGAAAGTTCTCAGAAATTTCTCTTGGAAACTTCCGTTGGAAACACTTCTTGGAAACTTTAACTTTTTTTTCAACTTAAATGATAAATAATTTTTTAAAAAAGAGATGCTACTTTTTCTTTTAAAAGCTGACACCTTAACAGTGATGTATACTATTAAATAATTAACAATTAATTTAATTTAAAGAGATTTGCTGTGTGCTATTATCGAAAAGAATATTGTCACACGTAACAGAATATTCAACTTGTTCTATGACTCAATATTATTTTGCAATAAATAATAGGATATTGTGCAAAAAAAAGATTTTTAAAATTCACATGTTTACTGTTTTTTTTAACTTCAACATTATCTAAACAGATAAAGGAGGGGTTAAAGTGCCATAATAAGTTAATTTTTTTTAACAGGGGTACCGGGGTTGGAGTGCCGTAACAAATTGAATTGTTTTCAAATTCATACAGGTAATAAAAAAAAGAAACTGTATTTAAATCAAAATACAGAGGGTATAACATTTGTTTCAGTTATCAGACTAATGTTCATTATTCAGTAATAATTTAACTATAGACTATTTTCATTGTCCTTGACACGCTTTTGTATTTTTTTAGAAACATTTTTAAATATTTTATGAGATATAATAACAAAAAAACAAGAAATATTATGATATTTTTAAAAGATTTTGTGAACAGAAGTGTAGAAAACCAAAATTTCACACCGAATTTTACTTCATTCGGTTGAGTCGTTCACGCGTAATGCCTAAACAAAGTTTTGGTGTCAACAGGCAGAAAGACAGACAAAAATTTTTTTATGGCCTTTTTTGAATTCTTGCAACTTGAAATAAAAAATTAGACATGAATTTTTAAAGTCTAAGCAATGTACAGACAAAACTTTGATTTTATAGATATAGATTAGAAAAAAAAACGAAAAATAAAAAATTTTAAATTTATGATTTTTCAAAAAAATGTCATATCTCCCGTTCATATTAATATTTTTTAATCTCATAAGACTAATATTTTAAGTTAGGCTAATGCCTAAAAACTTGCAAAATTTGACTTCAATCGGTCAAGTCGTTTCTAAGTGATAGTGGAACAAAATATTGAGGACATAATATAGATTAATATCGATTTTGGGCATAAAATCTTAATCAACAATTTATAAAAAAGACTACACCAAGTTAAAGTGCAATTTGATAGACACATTAATTTTTCATTAAAAACAAAAATCTTGTAGCCAGACAAAAGGACAGCTTTTATCAACCTCTGCTATGAAAAAAATTCTAATAGCAACCGTAGCTATGGTAAACATTCCAATTGCAACGGTTGCTACGGGAAATATTTTCATAACAACCATTACTATGCATAATATTCCAATGTCAATATTTGCTATAAAAGACATTCTCATAACAACAGTTACTATAGAAAACATTCTTATAGCAACCATTCCCGGCAAGAAGCTTTGAAAAGAAAAGAATTACATTTATTTGACATTTACTCAAAATCGCAATGATTTCTTTTATATTAAATACTTGAATTTCCCTCAAATACTTACTTCCAGAAATAGAAAAGAATATTTTTGAAATTGATTCTGCTTTATTCTAAAATGATTTTGTATTCCATGCATCAGAATAGAATTAAAATGTTTTTAATTCCAGAAACTTCTTCTATTCTGTAAAACAGCATACGCATTCATGATTTTTCTATTCCCAATAATTCCTTCTGATTTGAGTCTACAAAATATTTAATTCCGTAATAGAAAATACAGTTGACATTTTTTCTTTCCCTGGCAATTCTCTTCACACATTCAATTCAAAAGGTTCATTTATGTTTGTATTTTCAAGTCACGTGTAGCTCAGTGGTTACTTTCGTGGACTTGTAACATAAAAATTGGGGATCGATTCTTATATTTATTAAAATTTTTTCAAAAACTGAATTATAAGGAATAGAATTTTGTTATTTTTAATTCATAATGCAGAATCATAAAATGAAGGGAAATTCAAGTATTAAGTAGAATTAATAAAATTAATTCTAGGTTATTCCATCCTTTTTGCCGGGTTGCTATGGATAATATTCCTAAATCAATATTTGCTATGAAAAACATTCCCATAACAACGGTTTCTATTGAAAATATACTTATAGCAACCGTTGCTACGAAAAACAGTCCCATAAAAAAGGTTACTATTGAAAACATACTTATAGCAACCTGTTGAGAAGTTTTCAATATCAATATTTGCTATAAAAAACATTTCCATAACTACCGTTGCTATGTTGAACATTCCCATAGCAACCGTTGCTACGCATAATTTTCCAATATCAATATGTGCTTTAAAAACATTTCCTTAGCAACGGTTACTATGGAAAACATTCTTACAGCAACCGTTGCTATGGACAATATTCCTACATCAATACAGTCAAACCTTGATAAGTGAGAGTTGCCTAACTGAGAAACCTCTATAAGTGAGATTAATTTTCAGGTCCCGTCATTTTCACATGTAATAACCTGTATAAGTGCAAATCTGTAAGTAAGAATAATTTTTCTCGATTAGACCTCTATAGGTGAGTGAAGTGCCTTTCGGACCTCTATAGCTGAGAATTATTTTCTTAATGAGACCTCTATAAATGAGAAAAGCGCTATGCGGACCTCTATAAGTAAGAATCTTCACTATATTATAATTTTCTAAAAGTCAAGAGAAATTTGTAAGCAGTAATTGAAATTTGAACAGACGTGTGAGAATAAAGGCTCTTTGTTCAAACTACAATTACACCTATCACACAAAATAAAATTTAGTTTTAAAACGATTGTCATAAGAAGCAATTGCGAATCGATAACTTTATTTCGAATATATACTCAAAATGTCTAAGCGAAAACTTAAAGCTCTTTCGTTAAATAAGAAACTAAAAATTATAAGTGAATTCGAAAGTGGAAAGAAACGATATGTAATAGAAAGTGAATTCGGTCTATCAACTGCCACTTTTTATCGAATATTAAAAGAAACGGATTCTATAAAATCGCAGTGTTTTGAAGGTCGTGGCAATTAAAAAAGAAAACGGTTAGTTGAATTTTAT
The DNA here is from genome assembly GCA_037103525.1 of Ganaspis brasiliensis. Lineage (NCBI taxonomy): Eukaryota > Metazoa > Arthropoda > Insecta > Hymenoptera > Figitidae > Ganaspis > Ganaspis brasiliensis. The sequence goes on from JAZKLR010000018.1 coordinate 169,354, forward strand.
GATCTTGAAAATTGCTTTGTGGAGTGGATTAAACAATCTTTAGATAAAAATATCCCTTTAGATGGACTATTGTTGTTATATTTGTTAAATAAATAATTAATAATTACGTAAAACTGAAATTTTAATTAACAAAACCTTTATAAATCTCTATTAGTAAAAAAGAAGCACTTGTTAGTAAGAACCTATCTTAGTAAGAAACCTCTACAAGTGAGAAAATTTTCTAAGTCCCTTGGATTCTCACTTATCAAGGTTCGACTGTATTTGCTATGTAAAACATTCCCATAACTACGGTTGCTATTGAGAACATATTTATAGCAACCGTTGCTATGGTAACTATTCGAAATTGCTATGAAAACTGTTTCAATATTACGCTCTGCTATGGAAAACATTCCATTACCAAACGTTGCTAAGGTGAACATTCCCATTGCAACCGCTGCTAAAGAAAACATTCCCATAGCAACTGTTAATATTCATAATATTCCAATGTCAATATTTCCTATAAAAAACATGCCCATAACAACGGTTACTATGGAAAACATTCTTATAGCGGCCGTTGCATTGGATTGGTGAATATTCCTATATCAATAGTTGCTATGAAAAACATTCCCATAACAACTGTTTCTATTGACAACATACTTATAGCAACCGTTGCTATGTAAAACATCCCCATAGCAACCTTCGCTATTAAAAACATTTCAATATTAATATTTGATATAAAAAAACATTCCCATAGCAACCGTTGCTATGCAGAATATTCCTATATCAATAGTAGGGTGTCCCAAAAATTAAAAATATTTTTTTTCTTTGGTCTCACCCCCACAAAACCTTTCATTTTACATCAAAATAAGTGTACTGTATATAAAAAGAATTATTTTTAATTTCGACCCGTAGTCCAGGGCCTCTAAATCATCAAAACATTAAAAAAAAAATTTCATGTTTAAGCCAAATGTAAGTAAGAATTTCTTTTAAAATCATATAAATTAGTATAAAATAATATAAATTAACTGCTAAAACACATAACTTGCCTTTTTTTAAAGCATCAACTATATTGATAAATTATTAAATAGAAACAATTCCATCCAGTAATCATCATAATAAACGTCGTGTAGACGGAAAAATTTGGCTTATGAGCTAAGTTTTAATAAATTTATCCAGACAAATATTTCTGAGAATTAATATATGATAGATTATTGTTTAAAAAAGATGTGATGACTTTTTAAACAAAACTTTATTAAATAACAGTTGATACATAATGAAAATAAAATTTAATTTGGTTCAGCTGTTAATTTATAGTATTTTATCCTAATTCTTATCATTTTTAAGTCTTTGGCACTTACATTTTATTTACATCTGAGAAAAATGAATTTTAAACGTTTTAATGATACAGAGGCCCTGGACCAAGGGTCAAAATTAAAATTAATTTTTTTTACATACAGTACACTTATTTTGACGTAAAATGAAAGGTTTTGTGGGGGTGAGACTAAAGAAAAAAATATATTTTTATTTTTTGGGAAACCCTAATCCATTTCCATAGCAACTGTTGCTATGAAAAACATTCCCATAGCAACCGTTACTATGGTAAATATTTAAATTTGCCTTGAAAACTATTCCAATATCAACCTTTGCTTTGAAAAACATTCCAATAGTAACCGTTGCTATGTAAAACGTGCCCATAGCAACCGTTGCTATGGATAAAATTCCCGTAGCAACCGTTTCTATGGATCATATACCCCTATAGTAACTTTTGATATTTTAGTATACTTTAAAAGAGCCTAATCTTGCCTTTTCTGAAATACTATGTATATATATATGTATGTATGTGTGTGTTTGTAAGTGTGTTACTTGGATATCTCAGCTTAAAAGAATTTTTTGAAATTTTTTTTTTTTTAATAAATCTAAGTTAAGTAAGTCTCTAATTTACTGCCAAGTTTCATTGAAATCGGTCAAGTCAATCTCAAGTGATACCCGTACAAAATATTGATGACAGACAGACAGGATTGTTTTTTGCATTTTCCAAATTCTTATCACTTTAAATGAAAAAGTATGTAAAAATTTTTGAGTTTGGTGCAATGTACAGACAAAATGTTGATTTTATTTATATAGATAGTTAAAAATTTAGTAGATTGTAATTTTAAATTGTCAGATATATCTTTTCATACGAAGAATTTTAAAAAATTAGTTTTGATTTGCTGTTAAACGGTTATCAAAATGATTTTATTGCAAAACATATAAGTAATAGGTTAAAGTTTTTGAAGGATAATATTAATAACAATGATTTGATCTTGACTACAAAAAACAACATATTTGACAAATCTATTATTTCTATGCCCTTTTTTAGAACTATCAAGAGTTTTTAGGATTTTAATCGCCTTGAACGATTAAAAGATTACAAAAAAATTATAATATAAATACTGTAACAAACTAATGTTATTTACAAGATACCGTGTATGAGTTGTTCAAAAACTTATATTGGACAGACGGAAATATACTTATTTAAAAGATGTGATGAACAAAAAAAAAATGTTAATTAGAATCCAAAGTATCATAAAATATTATCTCACAACATAAAGTCGAGCATAAAATTAATAATTGTTTTACTCATGAGTTTGATTTTAATAATATTACAATTTTACATAAAGAAAATAATGACAATAAAACTTTAGTAGGTGAAATGTTTTTTATCAAAAAAGAAAAAGAGAATAGTTTAAATTTAATTACTGATTTAAAAAACTATAATGGTTTACATAATGTGGTTTTAGATAATTTTAGCATAACATCTGTTCAACTTGTTAAATCAAACATACATGTAATTTGTGGATTAAATCCGGAAAGTGTCCGGTAAAGTACGGATATAATCCGTCACTAATTCTTAATTCCAAATAGAACTCGGAGTATGTACGAAAATAATCCGACATTGGTTTTACAATCCGGAAAGAGTCTGGCATAGTACGGATATAATCCGGCACACGTTTCAAATCCGGAAAGAGTCTGGTTTAGTATGAAAATAATCCGGCAATCACTTTCACATTAGGATAGCGTCTGGTTTAGTATTAAAATAATCCAGCATTCTTTTTATAATTCTAAAAGAGTACGGCAAAGTACAGACATAATCGGGCACCCGTTTTTAAATCCGGATAGAGTTCACTTTATTACACGTTAACAAGAGAGATATAGAAAATACAGTAGGACCCACGTATATCGGACCCTATATATCCAATTCCTGCTTATATCAGATATTTTTGCCGGTCCTTTGAATTTAAATATAATGAATTGTTACCCGAATAAATCGAATTCCTGCTTATATCGAAAATTGATTCGGAATCTATTGGTAGTCTAAGCGAAATCCGTTTTTAGACCGGTCAAGTTCGGCAACTATCCGGCACAAACTTTACAATCCATTTTAAGTCGGGTTTTATCTGGAATTAGTCCGACAATCCATTTAGATATTATTTTTAGTTAAAGTGAAGTCCGTTTTTAGTCCAGTCACGTCCGGAAACTGTCTGGTACAAATTTCACAATCCGCTTTAAGTCTGGTTTAGTCTGGAATTTATCCGGTACTTAATTCCGAATTTACTTATAGTCTAACTAAAATCCGTTTTTCGTACGTTAACATCCGAAAATTGCACGGCAGTCAATTCCGAAATTATTAATAGTCAAACTGAAATCCGTTTCTTGTAATCTGTTTTTTTGGTACAAATATTACTTTTATTTATTATCATTTTCATTAAAACAACACATCACGACATGGCTAAACGTCCTAAAGAATATTTGTATGGCTTCTTTCCGGATCGCAAAAAGAATGCAGGAATATTGTAGCACTAAACAGGACTCTTTCTGGATTTAAAAACTAGTACTGGATTATACCCAAACTTTACCGGACTCCTTGCTATTCACTTGATTCTTTCTGGATTGTAAAAGATATGCCAGACTTTTTCCGTATTATGGTAAAAAGGGAGAAATGAAAAATAGTTAAAAAGATAGAGATGTTCTTAGAAAATGCAGCGAGTCAATTCAAGTGACGAAAATTCAGAATCTTAATTGATTTTAATGCAAAAATATTTCTTCAAAGCAGACAACTAAAACGGTTGGCAATGGATTTTAGATAAATTGTCAATTCTATTGCTTTCAAATAGAAGGTCGAAAAATAGTGCATTAAAAATAATTCAGATTTTGAATTAGTTTCTATTATTTTATTTTTAACGGTTACCTTATTAAATTGTTCATTTGAAGAGAAAATAATAAAAAATCATTCAGAAATTGAATTATTTTTAATGCAACTAATTTCCGAATTCCTATAATTAAAGGCAATCAAATTTTCTATTTTTCTAAGATCCATTGCAAATCTTTTTAGATGTCACCATCCAATAAGCATTAGCGAATTATAAAAAAAATTCAGATTCCTAAATTCCTTTAATTAGATCAACTCGCTACTAATAGAAAATAAATGCTTTTGTAGATATTTTACGGCTTTCAATCGGAATTAGATTACAGAAAACTCGCATATAAAATACAATTGAATGTTCCGCATGTTCTAAGAAAAATTCAAAATGAATGAATCTCCAAAATCACCGGAATCCGGAGGTGAGCGAACGGGGAAGGGAAAATAAGATGACTATAAATAATTTCGGAATTGACAGCCGGACTAATTACAGATAAAAACAGACTTCAAACGGATTGAAAATGTATGCCGGACAACTGCCGGATGTGAACGGACTAGAATCGGATTTCACTTAGACTATAAATAATTTCGGAATTGACTGCCGGACTAATTCCAGATAAAACCAGACTTAAAGCAGATTGTGATTTTTGTGCCGGACAGTTGCCGGACTTGATCAGTCTAAAAACGGACTTCACTTTTACTAACAATCAGACTAAAAACGAATTTAAATTTTATGATGGACAACTGCCGGATGTGAACGGACTAGAATCGGATTTCACTTAGACTATAAAGAATTTCGGAATTGACTGCCGGATTAATTCCAGATAAAACCAGACTTAAAATGGATTTAAAATTGATGCCGAATAACTGCCGGATGTGAACGGACTAGAATCGGATTTCACTTAGACTATAAATAATTTCGGAATTGACTGCCGGACTAATTCCAGATAAAACCAGACTTAAAGCAGATTGTGATTTTTGTGCCGGACTAAAAACGGACTTCACTTTTACTAACAATCAGACTAAAAACGAATTTAAATTTTATGATGGACAACTGCCGGATGTGAACGGACTAGAATCGGATTTCACTTAGACTATAAATAATTTTGGAATTGACTGCCGGACTAATTCCAGATAAAACCAGATTTAAAGCAGATTATGATTTTTGTACCGGACAGTTGCCGGACTTGTCCAGTCTAAAAACAGACTTCACTTTTACTATCAATAATTTCTCAATAGTCTGCCGGACTAATTCCAGTTAAAATCAGACTTAACGCGGATTGTAAAGTTTGTGGCGGACAGTTTTCGGACGTGACCAGAGTAAAATCGGACTTGACTTTGATTATAAATAATTTCTAAATCGATTGCCGGACAAGTTTCGGACTAATCCGGATTAACTTCAGATCAATTTTTTTGTGGCAGACAAATTTCGGACTAATTCGGATCTTTTCCGGACTAATTCCGGATTAATTCCGGATGAAACCGGACTGTTCTGTCCGGATTTCGTCCGGATTTTTTAGTAGGGAAGGTTAGTCTTAATAAAATTAAATATTCTAAATCAAGCAGTAATTTCAATTCAAATCGTGCTGTTTTGTTTAGACAAGTTCCTAAAGTTTCTTTGCCTTTTAATAATGTTTTTTACAAAATTCCAAATAATCTTGAACAATTTTATATTTCATCAATTCCTATAGTTACAAAAAATTTTAGTTCAGTAGTAAAATTAGGTAAAGATATGACGCAAAAAATGGACAGAATCAACTCAGTCTACAAACTAAAATGTAAAGACTGCACAGCGATGTATATAGGTGAGACTCAACGTACTCTTAAAACTCGTCTAAATGAACATAGAACGAAACAGCATTCCTTGGTTTTTAAACACTGTGAAAGTCTTAATCGCGAATTTGATTGGACCAATGTAAAAATTCTAGACTGTGAATCTAATGAAAAAAAGAGAATTACCTCTGAAATGATTCATATAAAAATGAATCATCCTACAATTAATAAAAAAGAGGATATATTTTCACTAAATAAAATTTTCTTTCCAATAATTAATATTATAAATTCATGATTGAGATAATTTCTGAAACTTTCAATGTAGGGGAGAGTAGTCAGAGTTGGACAGTGGTCAGAGTTAAATCATCGCGTTTATTTTGTTTTATTACAGTAGATCCATATGTCTTTGAGTGTAAATACTTGTTAGCAATGCCAGCAAACTTTTTACATGGATTGCAGTGAAGTGTGTGAACTATATAGACGTATTAAGCGAGTCCGTGTTATACGCTCAACAAAAAACGTTTTTGTAGTTTCAAAATTAGATAATTAAATGTAGCAGAAATATGCCAAAGACAAATTAAGTTGACTAAAATTGTTCATTAAGATGTTATACAAAAATGTGGAACGTAATTTGGTGTTTGCATAAAGCGTTCATGGTGTGTGTGTGATATGAAGCTAAACGACGCTTGAGTCAAGGTTGGTACACCCAAAATTTTGCAATTCTGAAGCATGTTTGCAATGAAAATGAATTTGTTAACTTAAAAAGGTGTCAAAAACTTCATTTCTATTGGAAAGAAAGAAAATTCAAATTTTTCGTAATACTTTTTCACTTTTAGATCAATTTCGCGATACAAGAGGAAATATGATTTATTCCAGTTTCATGTTTCCTTTTGTCATTTTCAAATGTATTTGAGTGCCATTCTATCATGCGAAGGCAAAGATATTGTAATTTTCAATCATTTATCTTCATATTTCATTGATTTTCTACAGTGACCCAACTCTGACTACCATGTTCAACTTTGACTACCTTTTTTTTTTTTTTAATTGCCTATAACTCCGAAACTTTTGGTACAAATTTTTTGCAATGTTTAGCAAAAACATTGCATTTTAGTAGAACTTTCCAATAATATAAGAGACATCACAAAATTCGGTCTACAGGAGAAGTTATAGAGAAAAGTCAAAACTATATCCAACTCTGACTACTCTCCCCTAGGTTAATGACTTCTGGTTTGTTTGTTTTTGTTTTCAATTTCAAAGTTCACTGACTTTTCTATTATTGTAATATTTAAATTTATTTATTTTATTTATTCATCAAAAGTTCCTAGGGCTAGTGAGCCCTTAATAGAACAAAATTTACAAAATCAAAAATTTAATGCGCATGGGCTTAACACTAAATAAAAGTATAACAAATCAATAAAGAAAAATATCTTCCTCTTTAATCTAACATAAGTGATAAACTTTATATGAGCTTTATATATAACTTTATAACTGCTTTCTCACACTATAACAAAAGTTAGAAAAAAAGAAAATGTGTTAAACACTAAACAATATTGGAGGCAAATTCAAATATTTCCCTTTTAAGGTTAATGTAAACAGTAAGTTTCCAGAACTACTATTTCCAACTAGATTAATAATTGCAACTGTAATTACCAGTAAGTAATATTAAAAATCGTGCCTTCTGACTCAAATAAGAACCTAAAAAATAATTTTTTAAAGATAAATTGCGACGATACATACCTAAGGCTATCCGGGATTTTATTCCATAACCGAGTACCTCTTACAATAAAAGAACGCTGCAGTTTACATGTACGGTGTGGAGATACTTTTAATACTGCATTTCTACCACGAAGATTACGTTCAACAGCCCAGCCTTTTCTCTGAAAGGACTAACATGCGTGTCCCGTGACAAGTTAAAAGCAAAACGGATACAAGCATTCAATGCCTTCTCCAACCTATCATTTAGTTCATTGGTTATCTCATCATAGACAACACATCCGTAATCAAGTAATGGTAATATAAGACTTTAAATTAAAAAAGTCGAGTCTGAGTAGGCAAAGAATCCCTGCATCTATAAAGCTGACGTAGCTTATTGTAAATCTTCCTCGTGACATCAAAAACATGATCCCTCCAGTACAGTGAGCTATCAAGGGTTATCCCGAGATCCCTCACTGAATCATAGAAGCCAATGATCAGTCCTCCCATATGTAAAGGAGGCAAAAGACTAAGGGCCCTTGTTACAGAATTTTTGTTAGTACTAAATGCAACGGCTCTAGTTTTGTTAGGATTAAGCAACAGACCATTCTCTCTAGCCCAAAGGACAATAAGATCAAGGTCAGTCTTCCAAGATCAGTAACAAAAAGGCTAAATAGCAAGGGGCCAGAGAAGAGCCCTGTGGTACACCACAGCTCACCTCAGCCCAATCTGACAACCCTCCCTTACTATTAGCTACTCCATGTTCACGAGAGCTCAAATAAGATTTAAACCAATTAAGTATTGAAGCGGACAACTCGAAGTTCCTCAATTTAGATAAAAGTAGATTATGGTCAACCAAATCGAATGCACTTGAAAAATCAAGAAAGACTGCAAGTGTAATTTTATTTGCGTCCATTGCCAATTTTATGTCAGTAGTAAATTTAAGCGATGCAGTTGTTGTGCTGTGTTTAAGCAAGAAACCAGATTGAAAAGGATCATTCAGGTTTCTTTGCAAGATAAATTTAGTAAGTTGAGTGTTAACAATTTTTTCAAATGTGGCTTTGATAAAGCACTTAAGATAGAGATAGGCCTAAAATCTTGTAAGCCTAAAATTTGTAAATTCTATTTAGTTGCGACTACGATGTCGAGTCTGTTGGTGTTCTGTGTGTCTTGTAATTGTTTTTTAAAATTTTATTTTAAAAATGACCAAATCTGTAATTTTATTCCTTTGACTTGTTAACTACGTTTTATGTGTTAACCAATTTCTGGGTAATTATCCTTTTTTTATATATATTTATGCAAAAAATTGTGTTAAAGTATTTGGACCTAATTTTTTTTTTTTTTTTTTTTAATAAATTCAGCCTGATGAGGACGGCAAATCTTGGCCGACGAAACGTTGCTGTTTTGGACAAAAATAAAATTAAAAGTTTTATTTTCCTTCCAGAGATTGTTTACTTCCCCTTCTTAAATTGACAATGGAAAGGTGTACTCCTCGCTTCTCAATATGATTTTTGTGTTCATTAAGTTGTATTTTTAGCATAGAAAAAAATGTTGACAAAAACGATTTTTTTGAAAGAAAAAAGGTGCTCAAAATAATTTGATTGAGTATTTTAAAAAGCCCCTGTGTCCAACTTTAGACATTTATGAGCTTAATAAGCCGTCCAAAATTTATTGCAAACTGTTAAAGCGTTCATGAGATATCCTGGAGACAAAAAAGTTATACACACCCACATACATACATACATCTGGGCATTTGCTTACCAATGAAAATTTACGATTCTTAGATGAAGATGAGTCGATTTAGACTATTTTTGGAAAACCAAAAAATCTTAACAATCACAAATCTTCCACTATGAGGGAGCAAAAATTATTTATTGTTAAAAGACAAAATGTTTCGACATATTTAATGTCCTCGATCAGGTCACCACATAAATACATACCGTCAAGTGGAGTTATTTTGTGCACATGAAGTTTTTATTGAATAAAATTTGTATATTGAGTTCTTTAAGCTTGCTACTTAGTATATATATTTTCTGATGTCTAGACTACAGAAAGTACTAAATGAAATTACTTAATTCTTTCCCAGTCAAAAAACATGACGTCATTTTTACGTATTTTCTGACGTCAAAAAGACGTCACAATGACGTCAAAAAGAAGTCAAAAATGACATAAAAAATGACGTCAGAAATTGGACGTTCGCTCTTGGACAAATAAAATTATTGTTTAAAAGGGTTTAAAAAATAAAGAAACTTCATATTATGTTTTGTCGTGCAATAAAAAATTAATTTTGAATAAAAAAAAACCTGTGGCGCTCGAGGGTCAGCGGGCTCGAAACCCTGTCCAACCCGACGAGAGGGTAAATTCGAGGCATAATTACGCTACACCAAATCGCCACTGAAAATATTTGCAGTTCAATCAATTGATATCCAGAACCAAGGAAAACATTTCTCTGAGCGGCATATTACAAAAGATAAATATACTTAGTTAATGATTCGTATAATATATAATTCCTTATACAGAATTAATATAGAATTACATGAGTCTTTGCAATTGCACGGGATAACAATCTCTCGTATACGTATGAGTTTTGTAGGGATTTTAAGAAACAATTACTACTCTAATTAACAAAGAAACGAATCATAATTTATTTCTCAAATAAAAGAAGTTTTTTTTATAAAAGAACACACCAGGCTCCTGACGATTTTAGGTTTGACAAAAATGAACGCAAAATCTGTAAGTGGGGTGTCAATTGTGTTCGTTTAGAGTGTTAAAATCCGTTGAGAACAAAATCCTAGCTGATCGGGTTCGCCAGATATTCAGGTTTAACCACTTAAGCGCAACGTAAAGTATACTTTTCAATATATTGGGCAGACTATTCTGCAAATAAAAAAATAAATATATATATATATATACATGTAAAACATATATACACATACACACACGTATATATATATATATATATCTATATATATATATAATATATATTATAATATAATATATTAATGTATATATCACAGAATTTCAACTGTATTCTTTGCAAATGCTTGAATTGTAATAATTTACTATAACAATCCGTTTTGTGACATAAATGAAAAACTTTTAAAACTTGAATGTGAATTGCAGAAAAAGTTTTGTTTAGATATTAAATTACCAACATTACTGTTAAGTATAATATATGGTACTTTTCTATGTTTTTAGTTTTTTGTTATACATGAATAATAATTAAATATCTATATATAAATTACTAAACCACCCTTTACTTACATTTCTTACAGTGGATTCTTAGAAAATATGTGTTAAGCTGAAAGTAAAAATACCGTATGTGTTTTACATACAACGATTCAAGTAGGATTTTACAATTGTAATGAAACTTAGTTTCCACTGTGAATCTTTCATATATGATGTTCAACAATTGATCAACAATTAGAGGTTGTGGAATGTTTTGAACATCAATCTTTCATATATGAAATATTCACAGTTGATACTAAGTTTCATTACAGTTGTAAAATCCTACTTGAATCGTTGTATGTAAAACTCATACGATATTTTTACTTTCAGCTTAACACATATTTTCTAAGAATCCACTGTAAGAAATGTAAATAAAGGGTGGTTTAGTAATTTATATATAGATATGTAATTATTATTCATGTATAACAAAAAACTAAAAACATAGAAAAGTACCATATATTATACTTACCAGTAATGTTGGTAATTTAATATCTAAACAAAACTTTTTCTGCAATTCACATTCAAGTTTCAAAAGTTTTTCATTTATGTCACAAAAAATAAGGTTAAAACTATACTGAAAACCCCGATTAGCTAGGATTTTGTTTTAAACGGATTGTTATAGTAAATTATTACAATTCAAGCATTTACAAAGAATACAGTTGAAATTCTGTGATATATACATTAATGTATTATATTATAATATATATTATGTGTATTATGTATGTGTATATATGTTTTACATGTATATATATATATATATATATATATATATATATTTTTTTATTTGCAGAATAGTCTGCCCAATATATTGACAAGTTAACTTTACGTTGTGCTCAAGTGGTTAAACCTGAATATCTGGCGAACCCGATCAGCTAGGATTTTGTTCTCAACGGATTTTAACACTCTAAACGAACACAATTGACACCCCACTTACAGATTTTGCGTTCATTTTTGTCAAACCTAAAATCGTCAGGAGCCTGGTGTGAGAAATTCATATTTGCAGAAAAAAAACAATGATTTTTTACCTAAAGTTTGGAAGTAGTGAAAAGTACTGTGCTCTACTTTACCGACATTGAATCTCAATTGAATGCGGTAAATTTGAATATCGTTTTTCAATATACATTAATATTACGTAATTAATGAGTAATATTAATTATTATTAATGGAAATAATAATTTTACTCTTAATTTTTTAATAAAAAATTATAAAAAATAATTACTTACAATTTTTGATATCGAAAATGCGAATAGTTTAAAAAAGACAGACAAATTGTATATTTAATTAATAAAAAAGTTTAATAATAAATTAAATGGAATTAAATGAATTTTCAAATTTTAATTATTAAATCAAAATAAATCAATTTAAAATTCAAAAATTCATTGTTAAATTTATTTAGTTTTAGAATTAAAAAAATAAAAGGATAAACAAAATTAAATTAACATTATATAATATTTAAACACAAACAAAACTAAATATAGAATCGTAGAATGTTGAAATGTTAAAATGACATAAATCAAAATTCCAAGTAAAATAATTAAATAAAAAATAAAAACCAATAAATAAGAAATCTTTAATTTAAGGTGAATTTACAAATATTTTAATTTAGGAATTAAAACAAAAGTAAAATTCAAAATTAAAATACTTAAACCCAAATACAATAAGTCAAATACAAAAAAATTGTAAAAAATTATATTAAATTTATTTTTTTATGAATTTATTAATAAAAATCCTCATAAAGTCATTTCTAAGCACAGAAGAAATAGGAAAAAAAGAAAATTGAAAATTATATTTAAATTGTTAAGGATCAAATTTAATTTGAAAGTTAAATTTGAAATAGTTTTGTTAAAACTTGATTACAAATATCAATAGGCATTATTATTTTTTCAAGAAAGAGTTAGCTTTCTTGAAATCTTCAGATACTTCACAATTATTACATCTTAAATACTGCGACCAAATATAAATAAATTTTTAAATACTGATTTTTCAGTTTAAAAATGATTTTGTCTATGGTTTTGTTTAATAAAAACATAATTGCGATTATCCAGAGGCAACAACTTAATTTTTAACAAAATATAACGATTTCCTGAAATCCTTCATATATTTTTCACATTTTGTACTTTAAATGTCGAATAAAAAATTTGTCAATTTTTTAAAAATTATGTAAATATTAAAAAGTGGTTTCCTTCATAGTCTTCTTTAATGTAAACTTAATTGCGATTGTCTAGAACAAAAGATTCATTTTATCAAGAAAATTCTCGATTAATTGAAATCTTCAATTTACCAAAATTTTTCATATTAAATTTAAAATAAAAATTTTGTAAATTTTTTTAAAATTATTATATTAGTTGAAAACTTCAATTTTTTAAAATTTTGCATCTGTAATTTAGAATAAAAATTTTGTTAATTTTTTTCAAACTACCTAAATATCAAAAAGTTTTTTTTTATCAAAAAATAAAAAAATTGTGCAAATTCTGAAGATTTTAATCAATCGATAATTTTCTCGAAAAAATTAATCTATTACCGCTAGACAATCGCAATATCCTGTATATTGAAGAATACTATTAACCAAACTTGTTTTTAATTTTTATATAATTTTAAAAAAATTTACAACATTTTTATTTGAAAATTAATATAAAAAATTTTGGTAAATTGAAGATTTCAATTAATCGAGAATTTTCTTGATAAAATGAATCTTTTGTTCTAGACAATCGCAATTAAGTGTACATTAAAGAAGACTATGAAGGAAACCACTTTTTAATATTTACATAATTTTTAAAAAAATGACAAATTTTTTATTCGACATTTAAAGTACAAAATGTGAAAAATATATGAAGGATTTCAGGAAATCGTTATATTTTGTTAAAAATTAAGTTGTTGCCTCTGGATAATCGCAATTATGTTTTTATTAAACAAAACCATAGACAAAATCATTTTTAAACTGAAAAATCAGTATTTAAAAATTTATTTATATTTGGTCGCAGTATTTAAGATGTAATAATTGTGAAGTATCTGAAGATTTCAAGAAAGCTAACTCTTTCTTGAAAAAATAATAATGCCTATTGATATTTGTAATCAAGTTTTAACAAAACTATTTCAAATTTAACTTTCAAATTAAATTTGATCCTTAACAATTTAAATATAATTTTCAATTTTCTTTTTTTCCTATTTCTTCTGTGCTTAGAAATGACTTTATGAGGATTTTTATTAATAAATTCATAAAAAAATAAATTTAATATAATTTTTTACAATTTTTTTGTATTTGACTTATTGTATTTGGGTTTAAGTATTTTAATTTTGAATTTTACTTTTGTTTTAATTCCTAAATTAAAATATTTGTAAATTCACCTTAAATTAAAGATTTCTTATTTATTGGTTTTTTTTTTATTTAATTATTTTACTTTGAATTTTGGTTTATTTCATTTTAACATTTCAACATTCTACGATTCTATATTTAGTTTTATTTGTGTTTAAATATTATATAATGTTAATTTAATTCTGTTTATTCTTTTAGTTTTTTAATTCTAAAATTAAATAAATTTAACTATGAATTTTTGAATTTTAAATTGATTTATTTTGATTTAATAATTAAAATTTGAAAATTCATTTAATTCCATTTAATTTATTATTAAACTTTTTTATTAATTAAATATACAATTTTTCTGTCTTTTTTAAACTATTTGCATTTTCGATATCAAAAATTGTAAGTAATTATTTTTTATAATTTTTTATTAAAAAATTAAGAGTAAAATTATTATTTTCATTAATAATAATTAATATTACTCATTAATTACGTAACATTAATGTATATTGAAAAACGGTATTCAAATTTACTGCATTCAATCGAGATTCAATGTCGGTAAAGTAGAGCACAGTACTTTTTACTACTTCCAAACATTAGGTAAAAAATCATTGTTTTTTTTCTGCAAATATGAATTTCTTTTATAAACAAAACTTCTTTTATTTGAGAAATAAATTATGATTCGTTTCTTTGTTAATTAGAGTAGTAATTGTTTCTTAAAATCCCTACAAAACTCATACGTATACGAGAGATTGTTATCCCGTGCAATTGCAAAGACTCAGGTAATTCTATATTAATTCTGTATAAGGAATTATATATTATACGAATCATTAAACTAAGTATATTTATCTTTTGTAATATGCCGCTCAGAAAAATGTTTTCCTTGGTTCTGGATATCAATTGATTGAACTGCAAATATTTTAATGGCGATTTGGTGTAGCGCAATTATGCGCATATCCCAGCAGCCTCTGGATGCCTCGAGTTTACCCTCTCGTCGGGTTGGACAGGGGTTCGAGCCCGCTGACCCTCGAGCGCCACAGTTTTTTTTTTTTTATTCAAAATTAGTTTTTTTATTGCACGACAAAACATAATATGAAGTTTCTTTATTTTTTAAACCCTTTTAAACAATAATTTTATTTGTCCAAGAGCGAACGTCCAAAAATGACGTCATTTTTGACTTCTTTTTGACGTCATTGTGACGTCTTTTTGACGTCAGAAAATACGTCAGAAAATACGTCATATTTGACGTAAAAATGACGTCATGTTTTTAACTGGGTTATCAAAAAACAGAAAAACATTCGTAAAGTCGTTAAAATCAAGCTGAAATTTTTCAAAGATCTCAAACTTCTGTTGAGATTATCGGAAGTTTAAAAACGTTTCTAAAAGTGTTAATGATAATTGTTGTCAATTTAGTTACGATGATGTATATGAGGCATTCTCTGAGAAAAAAGCTACTTTAAAAAAGTTTTTTTATTCCACAGGCACAAAAATGGCGCTTTTAAATACCTGAAGACAGGCATTGGAAGTCGTTCATTTATTGAAACATATGAAAACCGCGTCTATTTTTGTCCTAGGAAAAAAATGAAGATCTGGCCCATGCTTTATTTTTTTCCTAGGACAAAAATAGACGCTTATTTTCATGTGATCAAACAAATGAACGACGTCCAATTCCTGTCATCAGGTATCTAAAAGCGCCTTGTTTGTGCCTTTGGAATAAAAAGTATCGTAAGCAACACGGAAATAAAGACAGCCTAATTTGTTTACATTGATGTTTGCAGTACGTTTGCACTTCTACTCTCCACTCGACTGTACTGCAAACATCAACGTAAACAAATGGCTGCCTTTATGTCCTTGTTACTTAATATACTATTTTTTGTCAATAAAATATGTTGAAGTATATGTGACTCTCCAGGGTGAAAGGGACCTTAGCTGCAAAACATTGGATTTTGATTTTTTATTATGAATCGATAAAATTTGAGTTGCTCTTTCACATACAGAAATCAAAACTTGTTTATGTCTATTAGTTTTTGTGTTATTGGCGATGAAACATAGGCATAACATAACAACAACAAAGGCAGGCTCGTCTTCAAACGCCTGTCCTGAAAAATTCAAAACATTCAATTTTAAATCTTTATTATCAATCAATAGAATTTGAGTTGCTTTTTCACATACAAAAAATAAATTTTTTTTATGTATATTAGTTTTTGTGTAATTGGCGATTAAACATAGGCACAACCTAACAATAACTTAGTCAGGCTCAACTTCAAACGCCCGTCCCGCAAAATTCATTTCTTACAGCTAAGGTCCCTTTCACCCTGGAGCGACACATATATAAAAACAAGTATGTAGAGTAGGTTTTTAGATCTGTGTAATGCGTGGTTGCCATGTTATCAGGGGCTCAATTTTTTTACAGTATAATTTTCAAATGGCAATATCTTTTTCCCATATCAATGAATGAAAAAATTTTATAAGTGTTTTTTGTAGAGAATTTTTCATACTTTCGAATGAAATTATTAATTATTATAATAATATTAGTTTTGTTTTATTAGTTTTTTAGTCAAAAAAAAGAAAGAAAAAAAACATATTAGTAAATTATTCCCCTTCTTTCCTCCCTTTAATTTTAAAATTGATATTTTACATTTAATTCATCATTCATATTGTCCCAACACGTCCTACTGATAAAATTTTTTTTAAAACTTCTGAATTTTTTATAAATATATTAATTAATTCTATATGCATTTAAAATAAACATTTTAAATTAAATAAATATCAATCGTTTTTTTTTATAGTTATATAAAAATACTTTTCATTTCTATTTTCCGAAATTTCGATTATCCGAACTAGGTTCTGCCAGAATTAGTTCGGATAATCGAGGTTCCACTGTATAAGATTTACAAAGTAGAACTGGTTTTGGGTATTTGAATTCATTAGTACTCATTATTATTATTCATTATTAGTACTCATAATGCCATCCCGAATCTTTTTGTAAAATGTTCTTGACATTTCGAGGTATGTATAAATAAAAAAAAACAATTTTTTAGTCGAATCCAAATTTAAAAAAAATGAATTTGTTTCTAAAAAATTGTTTTTTTTAAATTAAAAAATATTATCTTTTTTTGTAAACACTATTTAAAGGTTAAAAAAAAATCTAACTTTTTATTTCTAAAAAAAAAAAAAAATTTCTAAATTCAATATGTTCAGAGTTATATGTGATTAAAAGTAGGTCTACTTTTGAAAACCTAGAATTTTGAAAATTTATAACTCGAAAATATGCCTACTTATATAAAAAAAAATACGTATTGTTACGTTTTTGATGTACAAAAACCCTTACAATATTCCCTAGTTCCTCCTTTTAAATCAATTTCAATTAAGAACTTGATTTGGGATGAGGATTAAGTCAATGAGAGTACTAAAGTATGTTGAATAATATTTATTTATTAGATAATTATTGTGAGTTGTGAATTTACAAAGGTGATTTTATAAATTGAGTCTTACTTTTGAGAGATGAAAAGATTGCCGTTCGAACTCGAAGATTTGTTTGTTGAAGACAAGCGATAAAGGAGTAGTAAGCTTGAAGTAGATTAGGCTCTGAGTAAACAGACGGTGATCCTAAGCACTGGACGTCGATGCAGGTGAATTTTCGTAGAGAATAGAGACTTCTTGCAGGAGACTTGTAACTTGTTTTTTCTCACGAAAATGTGTGAAATTCCGTTATTATGCGGAATGACAAAGACAAGATGGTAAGACCGTGATGTGAAAACTCAAAACTTGTTGATGATATAGACTCAGACTGTTGATGATAGCTTAAACCTTTGTGTAAACTCGACGAACTGAACTTATCATTCTGTTGATCCAATTTATATATCGAAAAATTGGGAATCATAATGGTTGATAAAAAGAGAAGATGCCTCGCTTTTCCTTTTTCTCCCCTCTCTTCTATGCAGAAGTGAAAGTATATCGTAGTTCTTGATATTTGGAAAAACGTTTGTCTTTGCTTGCCTCTTCTCCCCGTTCCCTTTACCGCTGACAGAACTTATGTATTTCCCTCCTCTATAGCTGTTGGAGAAGCTTGTCTAGACTTGTATATGTTTAATATGTAAACATGGTCTTTTCCCTCTTAAAGCATTCTCAATTATAAAATCAAATCTACTTTCGTTATACAATATTAAGCAAAATGATATACAATAATAAAAATTCTTATATTACTAAGAATTGAATATAAACATAAATAACAATGTATATAATAATTTATATATATAAGTTACGTATGTAACAGTATCTAATACTTTTTTATAAGAAACAAATAAAAAATAGATGTAATCGATTTTAAAAAGTGGACTGTATATTTGATATGGAATCGCCCATAAGCAAAATTTTATGCAATCTACTTATAAATATAATAAATTTAAAAAACTATATTTTAAAAAAATTAAAAATTATGAAGCTGCAACTTAAAAACTATTTCACGAAGTTTAAAAATATTTGATATTATCACTTCCACTAAGAGTGAAAAATTTCTAGTAAAGTTTAAGCTAAATTGAATAAATTTTATTTTTTGACCTGGACAGTTCAGGAATTTTGATCCATATAACCTATTAAAATTATTCTTTACAGTATATTTATCACGAAGGAATAATAAGGAGACTGCACTCGCTAATTTTTACGTGACAAAATTCTGTCTTGGTTCACGTATTGGAATTAACTCTGATATGAGTACGCATGCTCAGTACGCGATTACTATCGATATATCGATGTATCGATACTTGTTTACATTAATAAACTTAACCTTAAATATCAGTTGACGTTTCGATTCCCGCCATAATAATTTTCTCTCTCATTCTGCTTTTGGGAGCCCTGTAATAAGAGGGTTATTGAGCAAGCGTTTTGGCTAGTTGAGCAAGCCCTCTGCTCAATTGTCCTAACGAAATATGGACAATTGGGCTGGTTGCTCATTCACCCAATGCATTGAGTCCAATAATCCACAAGGTATTTCGAGCTTAAAACTGGAGAAAAAGCGACTATATATTGATAAAACACTAAGAAACGTTAAATTAAGCATAAATACACAAAATTAGATAATAAAAATACGTATATTAAGAATAAATAACATTTTCGAAAAGACGTGATTTATTGACACTCAGGGAGCAGAACACCTGACTAGCAGAATAGACGTAGCCAATCACAATTTAGTCTCTCGCAGTAGAAAGATTTTGATTGGCTACGTCTATTCTGCTAGTCAGGTGTTCTGCTCCCTGAGTGTCAATAAATGACGTCTTTTCGAAAATGTTATTTATTCTTAATATACGTATTTTTATTATCTAATTTTGTGTATTTATGCTTAATTTAACGTTTCTTAGTGTTTTATCAATATTAAGTCGCTTTTTCTCCAATTTTAAGCTCGAAATACCTTGTGGATTATTGGACTCAATACATTGGGTGAATGAGCAACCAGCCCAATTGTCCATATTTCGTTAGGACAATTGAGCAGAGGGCTTGCTCAACTAGCCAAAACGCTTGCTCAATAACCCTCTTATTACAGGGAGCAACGAAGATAGCAACAGTGCGCCGCGCACGCGTACTCATATCAGAGTTAATTTCCAACAAGTGAACCAAGACAGAATTTTGGCACAGTTTCTACAGGGCTGAACACTATAGTTCGGTCTCCTTATTATTCCTTCGTGATATTTATGTAGAAATTTTATTAAAAGGCAAAATGTTAATAAAATCAACTATATTTTAAAATATATAAAGTGTCTTATATTTGATTAATGTTAATTATGTATTAATTTTATATATTAATACAATTTACTATGCTTTTGAAATTATAAGTAATATAGTTTGAACTTTTTCAAATTTGCGCATTAAATAAGCATTGACGCTTACATAATTTCAGTTTATAAATAAATTATATGATTAAGTTATAATTTAAAATTGAACAGTAATATACCTAAAATATACCTAGATATATAATATTGTGTATATAAAGTAACATGTGTGTTGATATTTAATAATTTTAAAGCACGGAAGAAAGTTTAGGTATGATTAGATGTAGTTGTATTTATATTTAACCTTGTCTATATTTATTGATAAACATTCTAAAAAGAACTTTATTCAAGAGTCAGCGTGTAGCAGTGGTTAGCGCTCTGGACTAGAAGTCGTGTATAGTAGTGTAGGGTGCGGGTTCGAAACTCGGCGTGGTCATTTTATTTTTTATTATTTATTGCAAATGCTTATTAATTATATCACTTAACTCAATAACTTTTAATAAAATTTGTAATTTCAATGAATTTATTTATTTATTAAAAAGTTTTTTTCTGGTTAGATCTAATTATATCTTGTCAGATAGAGACAAAAACCAGGTATGATTGTATATAATCAATTATATATGCACACCGTGCAGAAAAGACGATATTATCAACTTTCATTGTGGCAACCTTTTGACTAGTGTTTTTTTTTACAAATCTCCTTGATGAAAATGCTTTATTGACCTAAACTGTAACCCACTTGAAAAATCCGACGTCAAATAATACGTCAATTTTGACGTCAGAATGACGTAAATTTTTACGTACGAAAATACGTAAAAAAGAATGTGATTTTTTTAGTAAAATATGACGTCAAAAATTACGTCCGGAATTGGGATATAATTGGGGAGACGTCATTTTTGACGTCTTTTTTAACGTCTTTTGGTACGTCTTTTTTAACGTAATTTTTATGACATCCCAGATAGCACCGATATTTCCAGGAATTTTGCTGGAAGTTACCCGTGGCAAACTGGGTAGTTACCCATGGAAACTTTCTGGAAACTTCCCGTGGTAACTTCCACGGGCCTGAAGTTTCCAAAAATTATTTAATTTTTTTGCGAATAAAATTATTGTTTAAAAAGGTTGAAAAAATAAAGGGAACTTTATATTTTGCTTTGTCGTAAAATAAAAAATTAAATAAAAAAAAAAAATCTCGGTCGCTTGAAGGTTAGCGGACGCGAACCCCTGTCCACCCAGCGGTTGGGTAAACTCGAGGTCTCAAGCAGCTGCTGGGATGTGCGCCTTAACGCGTTCGACCAAATCGCCACTGACAGCGTTTTACATGATATCAATTGACATCCAGAACCAACAAAACCAATTTTCTGAGCGGCATATTACAGAAGATAAATATACGAGGTTTAATGATTCGTATAATATATAATTCCTTATACGGAATAAATACACAATCACATGAGTCATTGCAGATGAACGTGATAATAATCTCTCGTATACATATGAGTTTTGTAGGGAATTTAACAAACTAATACTACTCTAATTAACAAAGAAACGAATAATAATTCATTTTTCCCAAGTAAAACAAATGGTTTTTCATAAAAAAAAATCATATTTACAGGAAAAAAACAATGATTTTTACCTAAAGTTTGGAAGTAGTGAAAAGTATTATGCCCTACTTTACCTACATTGCATATTGATTGAAGCCGGTAAATTTGAATATCGTTTTTCAATATATATTAATATTACCTAATTAATGAGTAATATTAATTATTATTAATGCGGCTTCCGTTTCCGGTACCGTAGAGTAGTACACGCGTTTGTGAAGGGAAAATTATTTTTTGGAAAATTAGTTATTATTGATTAAGGGTGGGTAGTGGTGTGTGTGAAAAGTGATGAGCAAAGAAAGGTGATTGTTTTAGACGGATAAATGTAAGTAGAAAATAGATTGAGTGTAAATGAGAAAGGTAAAAGGAAAGTGTGAATAGTGAGGTTACGTAGAATGAGTGGGGAGTGAGTGCGAGAGAGAGTGAATGACGAGGAGAGCGAATGAAGTGTAGATAAGGTAGGGGTCTAGAATGGCGAAAGTTGACTCAAGTAGTATAGGCGGGAAAATGGCGGAGTTACGAAATATTATAGGCGGAACAAGAACGGGAAAGGACGGAAAAATTATAAAGTGTGAGGACTGCATCGACTTACTCGAGTTAGTCAAGATGTTGGTTAAAAGATTCGATAAAGAATGGGCAGAGGTGTGGGACAAATTAGAGATTGTTAGGGACATAGAAGAAAAAAGAGATAAGCAGAAAGAGGTAATAATGAATTGGAGGTTATAGATATAGGGGAAAAGAAAGAAAGTAGAGAGAAGAATGGAGAAATAAGGGATGATAATTTGGAAAGAAAAATGAGAGAGTTAGCTAGTCAGGTTGAGTTGCTCGAGAGAGAAAGAAGAAAAAGGAACATCGTGATTAGAGGTTTAGAAGTAAGGGATAGGGATGGAAAAGAGGAAGTAGAAAGATTGCTTACAGGAATTGGGGCAAAGGTAAAAATTAAAAAGGTTAAGGGAATTAGAGGAGTAAAACAGGAGATAACAAAATTGTGGATAGTAGAGTTGGAAGATGAGGAGGACGAAGATGAGGAGGACAAATATGAAGTCATGAAATTAAGGGGAAGGTTGAGAGGGAGTGGAAAGAAAATAGATGAAGATAAAACATGGAGAGAGAGAAGGATTAGGTGGTTCTTGGAAGAGAAAGCGTGGGCAGAAAGAAGAAAAGGAGGGGATGTAAGGATGGGGAGAGATTGTGTCTGGATGGATGTAATAAGATGGAAAGTGAGGGAAGAGACAGGGGAGGTTATAAAAGTATGATTGTGTTTAGGTATGGTGTGCATGGGTATGGTATGAATTGAGGAAAGTGTGGAAGTGAATAACGAAAGAAAAATAAATGTAGAAGTGAGAAAAAGAGAGGATAGTGAGTAGTGAGTAAGAGAGTAAAGAGTGAATGGAAGAGAGAGAATAATAAAAAGTAAAAGGTGGTCGATAAAAGGGGCAAAGCCAAAATTGGCTAAAGGAACGGGAAATAGAAGCCCAGGCACATGGCGAATAACAGGTTAAAATAAGTTGAGATGGCGATTAGATTTAAGTAGATTAAGATTATAAATAGGTAGCTGTAAGAAAAATATTGTAATAAAAGTGTAAAGGGAGCGGAGCCCTCGAACCCGTTAAAGGGAGAGTAAATAAAGTATATAATTATACAGGCCCACAAATAGAAGCAGAGGTGGACATGTTCTGAGTCCAGTGGACCTTTATGTTTTTGAGGTCGCTGATTACGATCCCGGTGTCCACATAACTCGACCACGTCTAGTTCAAGGTCACGTCAAGGTCAAGCACCTAAATTTCAAAAATAAAATTTTTTTGACCCCGGATTCTGAAAGAGCAGGAAATTTTACGTCAGGATATGCCTTGACCGATTTTTTAATCAAACCTTTAAAGGTCAATCGAAGGTCGTTTAGAGGTCAAATATTTAATGTCATCTCTGGCATGCATGGAATTTTAGCCAATGCATGGTATTTAATTTTCTATAGAAAGTGTAAATTTATGTTTTTGGGGTCGCTGATTACAATCCCGGTGTCTATATAACTCCATCACATAAATTTCAAGGTCACATTAAGGTCAAGCACCTTATTTTCCGAAATATTTGACCTAAAAATGACCTTTAAATGACCTTTAAGGGTCTAATTGAAAAATCGGTCAAGGCATATCCGGAAGTAAAATTTCCTGCTCTTTCAGAATCCGGGGTCAAAAAAATTTTATTTTTAAAATTTAGGTTCTTGATCTTGACGTGACCTTGAACTAGACGTGATAGAGTTATGTGGACACCGGGATCGTAATCAGCGACCCCAAAAACATAAAAATCCACTAGACTCAGAACATGTCCACCTCTGCTTCTATTTGTGGGCCTGTGATTATTATTAATGCAAATAATAATTTATTCTTAATTTTCTAATAAAAAATTATAAAAATTAACTCTTTACAATTCTTGATATCGAAAATGCGAATAGCTTAAAAACAGCAGAAAAATTGTATATTTAATTAATAAAAAAGTTTAATAATAAATTAAACAGAATTGAATTAATTTTCAAATTTTAATTATTTAATCAAAATAAATAAATTTAAAATTCAAAAATTTATAGTTAAATTTAACTAAATTTAGAATTATAAAATTAAAAGGATAAACAAAATTAATTAAACATTATAATATTTAAATACAAACAAAACTAAATATAGAATTGTAGAATGTTAAAATGTTAAATGAAATAAATCAAATTTCAAAGTAAAATAATTAAATACAAAAAAAAAGAAATAAATAAGAAATCTTTACTTTAAGGTGAATTTACAAATATTATAATTTAGGAATTAAATCAAAAGTAAAATTCAAAATCTATAATAATAATCCGCAAGATTCATTCATTCTTTCATTTATTCTTGTCTGTTCACACCTGAAGTTTGTCACTTAGATATTTTTTTGTTTTAAATCAGTTACGTTTGAAAAAATGTATCTTTAAATTAAAATTGGATTCTCCTTTCATAAGAGTTAATTTAGCTGCATTGACAGAAAATAAATTAATTAAAATATAGTTTAACCTAAAATACTTTATAAGAATTTTTAGTAATAGTTTGCCACGGGTAACTTTTAGCAAAATTCCTGGAAATATCGGTGCTATCTGGAATGTTATAAAAATTATGTTAAAAAAGGCATACAAAAAGTCGTCAAAAATGTCAACCTTTTATATCCCAATTCCGGACGTAATTTTTGACGTCATATTTTACTAAAAAAATCACATACTTTTTTACGTATTTTCGTACGTAAAAATTTACGTCATTCTGACGTCAAAATTGACGTATTATTTGACGTTGGATTTTTCAAGTGAGAACTGCTTATTATTTTAAGATATATAGTTATACATCACAGCTAAAAATTCTGCGACCGCAAACAACTCGCGCTATTAACCCATTAATGTTGAGGCCTAAACTGTAAGTGCTGGATCAGAAATATTAATAAAAACGGAAGTATTTTGTCAAAAAATGTTCAAAAATGAAAAAAAAAATTTGTAAGGGTAAAAAATTTTCTTTTAAATTTTTTAAAGTAACAATAAGGGTATTTTGGCAAGATATGATTAATACAGCACCAAAAAAAAACATTAAAAAATTTTTTTTTGTAATTTATGAACATTTTTTAATCAAAATATCCTTATTTTCATTGATTTTTCTTATCTAGCACTTACAGTTTTGGCCCCAGAATTAATGGATTAAAACACTCACATTAAGGAGTCGTCCTTCAACTACGGTATCAGTAATCCAATTTTTTAAAACCCTTCGCTCTCCGGTCGTTTGGTAGAAGTCGTATTTGGTAGTATTTGGTAGAAATTTTCACCATTATTTTACCCAGAACTCTTCACAAATGTATGTTTCGTAACTTTGACAATACTCCCTCATCCCTTGAGTTACAAATTGTAGTTGAAAGAACGGCACCCTCCCACCATAAATTTGTAACGCAGTTTATGGAACACCCCTAAAATTAGGATGCCTTCGTTAAAAGTTAGGTTTAAGCTTTTATTTCAATCTTCTTGGCAGGCTATAAAATTTCAAATTAAATAATACTTATTTTATTAAGATTGCTAAAACAGGTGATTTATTGACAATTTTATACTCCAGAGGTATTTCCTTCTAATGAAACAAGAAAAAAATTGACAACAAATCACCTGCTTAAGTAATCTTATAAAAAAAGAATTAATTAATTTGAGATTTTATAGACCACTCACAAAAATTAAAATAAAATCTTAAACCTTACTTTTGACGAAGGTTTCCTAAGTTCAGGGGTGAACCATAAACTGAGTTACAAATACAATTTGTAATTCAAGGGATGAGTGAGTATTGTCAAAGTCACGGAACATACATATGTAAAGAGTTCTGGGTAAAATAATGGTGAAATTTTCTACGAAAGACTTTATTAATCTCTAGCAACATTAACGCGCGCCCAGGCGTGCGACAAACTTTCCATTGTTGTTAGTCATTTAAAACTATAAATTTTTGCAAATACAAATAATGGAAATTGCGAAATTGAAGAATATATCTGAAAAATGACGAAAATAATTGACAGCTGGGCCTTTTTACGTCAGAACTATCAGAGTTGTCACAGGGTAAATCGATTTTCTTGAAACTTCGTGGTATCATACTGCTATATGAGAAACTTTTTTCCTCCAAATTATTTTTACAAAAATGTAAAATTATAGAAGGTACGCCATTTTGAATATCAACATTAATTTAACAAAATTGATAATATCTCAAAATATTACAAATGAATTTTGATGAAACTTACAAAATATATACTTTTAAATAAAAATAAAGTCAATAAAAAAAAAAAATTTTTAAAAATTTGTTATTAAATTTTTTATTTACTTTCTCCTTTCTAACAGAAATTTTATTAATATTGTTAAATTCCTTATGAATTTACCTTCAATTTAAAAAAAAAAATTGATGGAGACTTTATTAGGTCCCGAGATATTAGAGTTTTTGTACAACCTCACGTAGTTGCGCAAGCAAGACGGGGCGTGGCGCCCTGCACTACTAAGCTTCTACCTTGATCTGAGTTCAACCCAAA
The DNA here is from genome assembly GCA_037103525.1 of Ganaspis brasiliensis. Classification (NCBI taxonomy): domain Eukaryota; kingdom Metazoa; phylum Arthropoda; class Insecta; order Hymenoptera; family Figitidae; genus Ganaspis; species Ganaspis brasiliensis. Next base: position 195,913 of record JAZKLR010000018.1, read on the forward strand.
CATGCTTCCACCTCCGGTTTTTTTCTTGAACTTCTTTCTGTGATGTCTTTCGATCATTTTGAGCCAACAAATAAAAAAATCGCTCTAGTCGTTATATTAGTCAACTTATTTTTAAAAAAATAAATAAAAGTTAGCACTTTATTAGCTTAAGTTGTTTAAATCAGCAGTAGAAAAAAGGCTCTTAGCGATGTATTTCTTGTGACAATTAAAACCCATAAATATTCATGGAAAACCATGAAAAACCTGTTCATAATTTAGTTTTTTTGCATATTACTCTCTTCCAGTACATGTAAACTCAAAATTTTCTATACAAAAATTAAATCCTATAAAATTTTCTGTAAATTAAAAAAAAATTAAACACTTTATCTTTAAAAATTTATAAGTTACGACCTTCTAGAATCATGTTGGCGCATAAAATTTCTTAAAAAGGAAACAAATTTTCAGTTTTTACGAAGTAAATAGTTTTCTATGCATCTAACGTTTCTTCTGTCAAAAGATAAAGTAAAGTTGTTTAACTTTTGAGCAAATTAAAAAAAAGAAAAACTCTCAATCTTCATTAGGACTAAACTTATGGTTTTTTAAAAATGAACATTTTTATTTACTTTTGATAAATATCTCTTTTTGGCAGTTCTGTTTAGTTTTAAATTACCAATATTTTAAAAAATAGTTGTTGTTAAGGATAACGATTTTATTATTTTAAGATATTTTGTGTGTTTTGTTCTTAATTAATATATGTATCAAAATTTTGTCGTTCTGTCATACAATTAACTTTATTCATTCTAAATATTAAAGGTGTTTACAAAATGTCATTAAAAGTTTTCTGACTTCGTGTCTGACTTTTATCAATTATTTTTTAAAATATTGGTAATTTAAAAATACGTAGAACTTATAAAAAAGATATTTATCTAAAGTAAATAAAAATGGTCATTTTCAAAAGACCATAAGTTTAGTTCTAATCGAGATAGAGAGCTTTTCTTTTTTTTAATTTGCTCAAAAGTGAACCAACTTTACTTCATCTTTTGACAGTAGTAACTTTAGACGCATAAAAAACTATGTATTTATAAAAAACTATGTATTTCCCAAAAACTAAAAATTAGTTCCCTTTTTAAGAAATTTTATGCAAAAAAATAATTCTAGAAGGTCGTAACTTATAAATTTTTAAAGATAAAGTGTTTAATTTTTTTTAATTTACAGAAAATTTTATAGGATTTAATTTTTGTATAAAAAATTTTGAGTTTACATGTACTGGAAGAGAGTAATATACAAAAAACTAAATTATGAACAGGTTTTTCATGGTTTTCCATGAATTTTTATGGGTTTTAATTATCGCAAGAAATTCATCGCTGAGAGCCTTTTTTGTACTGCTGATTTAAACAACTTAAGCTAATATAGTGCTTACTTTTATTTATTTTTTCAAAAATAAGTTGACTAATATTTAAAAAGAAAAAGAAAAAATGTGTTTTCTCAAAAACGGCTAAAGCGATTTTTTTATTTGTCGGCTCGAAATGATCGAAAGGCACGGTGGTCCGGAAGGCAATTTAAATGGACCGAAAATGTAGAGAAAATCGGATAACGCAGTTTCATTTTATACATAAAAACAAAACAAAATCAGTTGAACTTACATCTTGATTAGATCATTTACGCGTTTTAGAGCATTTTAAAAATTTTGATTTACAAAAACCTTGAAATTGTTGATTTCAAATTGCCTCCTGCCAAATTTGGTTTTAACGGAAAAATTTCTACTTTAGCTTAAAATGTAGGTTATTATGTTTAGTTTTAAGTGAAAAGTGGCACCTTTTGAAATTGCAAATAGAGAATCCAATATGGCGGTCGATTAAATTTTTTTTTTAAAAAAATAACCAAATACGCTTGAAAAATTTTTACTTCGTAATTTTTTAGGTTATTAAATATAAATTTGACGTTATATTTTCAAAACCTAAGATAGCATAATTTTAAAAAGAGTTATTAACAACGACTTAAACTCGCTCCAACGAAAATAATCGAAATTCATTTCGAAAAAAATTATTGCTCTACAAAAAAAAAATTAGTTCAGGTTCCAAATCTATAGAAGTTACATAAGAGGACACTCGTTAATTATTCAAGGTGATAACAAGGGATAGTAACCCCCCAAAAGTTACCCCAAAGAAAATAATCCAATTTAATTTTGATAAAAATCACTGCTTGATCATAGTAGGTGATAACAAGAAAGAACAACCCCCAAAAGTCACTCCAAAAGATAATAATCGAAATTAAATGTGAAATGAACTTTCAGTTCACACAAAAAAATTGTTTATTCTAAATCCATGAAATTGAGAAGAACCTACTGAGGTGACTTCCATGCATTTAGGACAATAACATTGTGACATGGGATAAACTTTAAAAAATGTGACGCGTTCTGAAGAAAGGGACCTAAGAAGCAAATTGGTTATTTTACAGGAGAGCGAAAACAAAAGTCGAGCGCGCATGGTAATCTGTACAAATCGAGAGATTTGAACTGTTATAACTTGAAAAATATTCAATAAAAAATTTTCCTGACTTTAGATAATGAAAAAGGAACATTTAATAAAATTAAAACATCCATGAACCGAAAAACGGTTTTTTGCTTCTTAGATCCCTTTCTTCAGAACGCGTCACAAATAATGTCGATGATTTTCTTTGGGCTAACTTTTGAGCGGTTGCCATCCCTTGTTATCACCTTGAATAATTAAAGAGGTCACTCTTAGGTGACTTCGATAGATTTAGAACCTAAACAAAAAAATTTTTTTGTAGAGCAATAATTTTTTTCAAAATTAATTTCGATTAGTTTCTTTGGGGCGAGTTTAAGACGTTGTTAACTCTTTTGACAATATGATATCTTAGATTTTGAAAATCTAACGTTAAATTTGTATTTAATAACCTAAAAAATCACAAAGTAAAATTTTTCAAGCGTATTTGGTTATTTTTTGTAAAAAAAATTTTAATCGACCGCCATATTGGATCCGCTATTTGCAATTTTAAAAGGTGCCACTTTGCACTTAAAACAACTTTTTCCTTTCAAACCAAATTTGGCAGGGGGCAACTTGAAATCAACGATTTCAAGGTGTTTGTAAATCGAAATTTTCAAAATGCTCTAAAACACGTAAATGATCTATTTAAAATGTAAATTCAACTGATTTTGTTTTGTTTTTATATATGAAATGAAACTGCGTTAGCCGATTTTCTCTACATTTTTGGTCCATTTAAATTGCCTTCCGGACCACCGTGAAGGCATCCCAGAAACAAGTTCAAGAAAAAAACCGGAGGTGGAAGCATGTTTGGGTTGAACTTAGATCAAGGTAGAAGCTTAGTAGTTCAGGGCGCCACGCCCCGTCTTGCTTACGCAACTACGTGAGGTTGTACAAAAACTCTAATATCTCGGGACCTAATAAAGTCTCCATCAATTTTTTTTTAATTAAAGGTAAATTTATAAGGAATTTAACAATATTAATAAAATTTCTGTCAGAAAGGAGAAAGTACATAACAAATTTAATTAAAAAATTTTTTTAAATTTTTTTGCATAATTTTTTTATTTTTTTTATTGACTTTATTTTTATTTAAAAGTATATATTTTTACCTAAAACATGTGTAAGTTTCATCAAAATCCATTTGTGATTAAAAATAATTTGGAGGAAAAAAGTTTCTCATATAGCAGTATGATACCACGAAGTTTCAAGAAAATCGATAAACCCTTTGACAATCCTGATAGTTCTGACGTGAAAAGGCCCAGCTGAAAAAAATTCGAAAAATGACTTACATAATTACACAATTGAAATGAATAGTTTAAAAAATTAAATTTAAACAAAATAGTTGAAAAATTATAGAAATAACTGTTCGAAATAATTGCAAATTGAACAACTGAATTGAAAACCGAAAAAAATAATTAAAATTGAAAAAAAAATAATAAAAAGTTGAGGAAATAAATTGACAATTTAAGAATTAAATTGAAATTAAAAAAAAAATAATTGATAACTGGAACAAAAATTACAAAATGACAAAAATATTCAACAATTGAAAACAAAATTAAAGATACTTGAAAAATGACGAGAATAATTAAAAAATCGGGCAAGTACGAGTTACACTCGTACCAAGTCGAAGGGTTCAGTACCGCTCTAATTTTTTTTAATTATATAAGGCAGAGATTAAATATTTTCCACCAGGAAACCATTTTTAAAAATATTTTTTATTATACACTAAATAAAAATTTATTGGTACAAATTTTTAGCACTATAAGCCAAAACTTTTGCAGCTGAAGGGTCAGGGCCGTTTTTTAAATGTTTAAAAAAAAAAAAAATTAACCAATTATTATTCAAACTTTTTTTTACAAAAACCAGAAATTTTGGATAGTACATTCTATGAAGACGAAAATTAACAAACTTCTATATATCTTTTCCGTAATCTACACGTAAATCTACTTACATGTACCAAATTGCAGCATCCTAAGTCAAATAGTTTGGAACATTAGGGGGGGGGGGGCATGGTCATTTTTTCGAATTTAATTTAAAAAATCGTACTTTTTGGCTAGTAAACATTATGAAGACCGCCTTTACGAAAGTTCTCTATAATTTTACTGTAATCTGCACGTAAATCTACATACGTGTACCAAATTGCAGCATCCTAAGTCAAATAGTTTAAAAGATTAGAGGGGGGGGGGGGGGACATGGTCATTTTTTCGAATTTTTTTAAAAAAATCGTACTTTTTGGCTAAGAACACTATGGAGACTACCTTTACGCAAGTTCTCTATAATTTTCCTGTAATCTACACGTAAATCTACATACATGTACCAAATTGCAGCATCCTAAGTCAAATAGTTTGGAAGATTAGAAGGGGGGACATGGTCATTTTTTCGAATTTTTTTCAAAAAATCGTACTTTTTGGCTAGTAAACACTATGAAGACCGTCTTTACCAAAGTTCTCTATAATTTTCCTGTAATCTACACGTAAATCTACATACGTGTACCAAATTGCAGCATCCTAAGTCAAATAGTTTGTAAGATTAGGGGGGGACGTGGTCATTTTTTTGAATTTTTTTTCAAAAAATCGTACTTTTTGGCTAGTAACCCAGGTGCGAATTGCGGTTGGCTGCCAGAGTTGAATGGTCGGCCCCTGGTTGTCCCAACTCTGGCTGCCAGAGTGTCGGCACACAAGTTTGGCCAGACCAGAAATACCTAAGTTGGGCCAACCAAGCATGCCGACCAAACTTTGCCAAGCAAATGCCGACCGTTAGCTATAATCTGTCTCTTAAACAGGGATGTAAAGTTACGCGTAACTTGGAATTTTTTACGTAAATTACGTAAAAAATGTAATTTACGTAAAAAACATGTAAAAAATGTAAAAAAATATGGCGAACAACTGGTTCTTAACTTTTATTGCTGTTCATAGTCCTATTTCCTTTTTTTTTAGTACAAAGGAGAGTTTTTACCACTAAAAGTTCATCGGTCTTTCGTTTCTTGGTATTTTTAGAATAGTTTTCACAAATCGGAAATTATGAAATAAGGTACATTTGTTTACTTAAATACACATTGCCGCCATCTTGAAAACGTAAATTACGTTTTGTAAAGAATTAAGCATGTAAATTACCTATGTAATTTACGGTAGGTAAATTACCTTTACATCCCTGCTCTTAAATGATGTAATAAAATAATAATATAAATAAAAACTAAATGAAAATCAACAACAGAAGGTCGGCCTAATCTGGGGCTGATAGTTGGGCCAACAGTCTGTGTTACTCTACTGTCTGGCTATAAGGTTCATTTGGTATTGTTCACTCATACCTCTGACGGTCTGGTGGTTAGCCTACTGGACTGGCATCTGGAAAACCCGGGTTCGAATCTTCATGACTAATGAAATTTTTCTGTTTCAGGTTTTCATTAATATTAAATTTCTACATTCTCATCTGGATTATATTTGTGTAACTAAATTTATAACATGTGAATTATGTAACTATGTGTCTTCATTAATAGAATAATTTGGTACAAGTGGTCTTCAGTTGGCCCAACCTTGGGCCAACCGTGAGGTTGCACTTGAGATAGAAGGTTGGCCCAACTTTGGTTGCCGACGGTCGGCATCCAACGTCGGCCATGGTGATCACCTAACAGGTTGGCCCAACTTATGAGCCAAAGGTGGGCGAACTTACTGCACGGTTGGCCCAACCATGGGCCGACCGAAAATTCGCACCTGGGTAGCAACTGCAATATTCCTTCAAAATAAATATTCAGTACATTTGAAGAAAGATAACGAAGAGTTTTTGTATCCAAAAAGATTTTCTGGATTACACATTATACGTATTTGATCACGACCGATGTTTAATAAAATGTGTTATTATGAAATGTAAAGCATATTATGTGAATTAAGCAAAATACAGTAAGACCTGGATCAATTGATTCTCGTGTCAAGTTTTTTTAAATATAAAAGTAATTCTTTATACTCAAAACATCAACTAATTGGAATCTTTTGTATTTTTTCGGGAAATAAATAATTTTTAATATTAAATTGAACAACAAAAATTAATTTTTAACTTTTACTTCAAGATGAAACTAATAATCTTTACGACAAAAATTATTGTAACAAAACTTTCTTTCTACTCTTGATTTTTTACGTTTTTTTTCGAATTTCATGAGCAATTAAGGTATTTCTCCGGCGGCAAGTCACCTTAAAAATTTTCGTGTTACTTCATTAGATTCAGTTCTATACTATAGTCCACGGCCAAAAAAACATTTCTGGATTGGCTGTCCTCTCTAGTAACGCCCCTTACGCACACATTAAAAAAAATTATTTATTTGCTAGCAGTCTAGCATGAGTCTAGCACTAAACTAGCATACACCAGGGATGCCAACGCATAAAAGCCAACGACCAATCAGAGATGATCGCGGCGCAAGCGTAGATACGTGCGTTTTGTGACAGTCTTTTGGCATCCCTGAATAGAAACCTAACCTTCTTATATGTCATTCTACATCTTGCGCAGCTTTGTTATTATTTTCGTCATAGTGAATAATGATGAAAATGTTTCTTTCAAAAAAACGGTGAAGCTAGTTATTCTAAAACTTTTACATAAAAATCTAATTGATTCTGAGAATAATATGTTAGTTTTATAAAAAATTTGTAAGAAAAGTTCCAAAGATATTAAATAAAATGTGGGCTGCGCAAAGTTTTCGTGCATGTTTCCCATGTTAAATAGACAATTTAAAACATTAATAATATAAAAACGGTGAAGCTAGTTTAATTAAAACTTTGCAAGTAGATAAATAATAACTTACTTAACTTATTTCTAAAATTTCAAGAAACTCCTAAGAAAATCATTTTGCCGGTGAAATACCTTAAGCAGATCCGATTTTAAATAACATTAATTGTCCCTTAAAATGACAAGTGACCTTGAAATCAAGTAAAAGTATTTTTATTTACAAAGGCTAGATCAGCTTTAAAAAGTTACTTCTATTTGTAATAAGATAAAATTTAAAATAAGCGGAAAAAGAAGGAGGGCCCCTAAGGCCTGTTTTCAGCCCCCTTAAATTTTAATTTAAATTATCAAATTCCAGTTACTGACAACTAAAATATGTTTTTTTTTTAAATAATTTTTACTTAAACGGGAGTGTTTTTGATAAATCAACCCTTTGATTTGTGGGGTAGCATGCCAAAAAATATGAAAATTGATTATTAAAAAATGTTTTCAGATTATCACTGAATTAGCTTGAAACTTGTTACTCGGGGGTTTTCGGGGTCGCTGATTACGAATCTGACATTGGATTTTAAGAATTCAAAATGGCGGATCCAATATGGCAGAAGAATTTTTTAAAATCGATCGAATTATCTTGAAACTTGTTACTCGGAGGATTTTGGATCGCTGATTACGAATCTGATGTTAGATTTAAGAATTCAAAATGGCGGATCCAAAGTCGCGGAAGATTTTTTAAAAATAGATCGAATTACCTTGAAACTTGTTACTTGGGGTTTTTTGGGGTCTCTAATAACTGTCCAACTGGGCACTGGATTTAAGGGCATGTCCCAGATCTTGGGACCACTTGAGACTAAAATGTAGAATTCTATCTTATCTTCCATATTTAATTTTTTAATAATTTAATTGTTTTTTAAAATTTTTAATAAGTCGAATATTCATGACACACTTTATGACTTTCGAAAACGATTCCCAAAATTTCAAATCGATATCTTCTCTAGTTTAGGCTTAAAAGTACGTGTAAAAAAATTAATCAATATTACCGACATTAAAAAAAGAGTCGGTAATATTGATTAATTTTTTTACACGTACTTAAGCCTAAACTAGAGAAGATATCGATTTGAAATTTTGGGAATCGTTTTCGAAAGTCATAAAGTGTGTCATGAATATTCGACTTATTAAAAATTTTAAAAAACAATTAAATTATTAAAAAATTAAATATGGGAGATAAGATAGAATTTTACATTTTAGTCTCAAGTGGTCCCAAGATCTGGGACATGCCCTTAAAATCTGACATTGTAATGCTGAAACGTAAACGACTTTAAATATCGTGCTAGATTTGAGTAACAAGTTTCCAAGATAATTCAATTAGTTTAAAAAAATCGTCCGCCATATTGTATCCGCCAAATTGAATTCTTAAAATCTAACGTCAGATTCGTAAACAACGACCCCGAATTACCTTGAAACTTGAAAAGGTTTCAAAGTAATTCGATCACTTTTAAAAAATTCGGCCGCCATATTGAATCCGCAATTTTGAATTTTTTAAATCTGACTTCAGATTCGTAATCAGCGACCCCAAAAACCTCCGAGTAACAAGTTTCAAGATAATTCGATCGCTTTTAAAAAATTCTTCTGCCATATTGGATCCGCCATTTTGAATTCTTAAAATCCAAAGTCAGATTCATAATCAGCGACCCCGAAAACCCCCGAGTAACAAGTTTCAAGTTAATTCGATCAATTTTAAAAAAATCGTCCGCCATATTGGATCCGCGACTTTGAATTTTTTAAATCTGATTTCAGATTCGTAATTAGCGACCCCAAAAATTTCCGAGTAACAAGTTTCAAGCTAATTCTACCACTTTTTAAAAATTCGTCTACCATTTTGAATTTTTTTAATCTGACTTCAGATTCGTAATCAGCGACCCAAAAAATCCCCGAGTAACAAGTTTCAAGGTAATTCAGTGATAATCTGAAAACATTTTTTAAAAATCAATTTTCATATTTTTTGGCATGCTACCCCACAAATCAAAGAATTGAAAAGGGGGGGCCGAAAACAGGCCTTAGGGGCCCTCCTCCTTTTACAAAATGTTTATAGTTTTTGAAAAAATAAATAAAAATTAAATAAATTTTATTTAAAACGTTTAAAATATCTACTCACCTTCCCACAAGTTTCTGCCGTAATAATTCTATTTTTGGTTTAAATTTCTTCTTCAGTACACAAAATCGCAATTATCAATCACAGCACACGTACAGAAACTCCAGTTGCACTTTCTTTATTTATAATTTTTAGTTTAAAATAATATATTGTCTTTATGTCGAACTAGTCGAAAAAACACAAAGGAACGTGATGCGGGTGCCGCCAGTTTCCGTAACCTATCCTAACCTACTCGTATTTTACCGCCAACAGTTAACCATAATATTGAGATCAGCGAATCATAGTTGCTGGTACCAGCGAAACTAGAGTTATTATGAAGAGGGCATATGATTAGTTAATCGAAGCTTGAAAATGATTGGTGGGACGATTTTGTATTTTAATCATGATTAAAATCTCAGTTAAACTATAATCATGATTACTTAATCATATGTTTAATCACATTTGGTGAAACCGGGCCTGAGTAGTTAAATTTTAAAGACAACTACAAAATCTCATTTTACCAACTACTTTCGTAGTTAATTTAACTACTTTCTCAAAGTCAATATAACTTTTTAAAGTTGGTTGAGGACCTATTGAATTACTCCGGGTAGTTAAAAAGTAGTCAAATCTACTACTTTTTTTTAGTGTACTATGTTAAGTAGTAGTAGACTTTACGACTCACAGTGATTTGATAGATATCAACAACATTTTAATGCTCCATTAACTATTAATTTTCTACTTAGACTACTACGTTAAGTAGTAGATTTTACTACTTTAAATAATTTCCCTTATGGAAAAGTGTGACACGAAAGTAATGACACGCATCCGTGTCATTATTTTCATGTCACACTTTTCCATAAGGGTTAATAGGCTTTAACGATAGTTTTCATGTAGAGAGAACTGTTATTTTGTAGTAAACTTTACTACTTTTAGTAGTTCTTATGTAATGTTTATTATAGAGTTCAAGAAGTATTAATTAAAAGAAGATACTAATAACAACTAAAATAAGTAGTAAATTTTACTTTTTTAGATAGTAAAGTTAACTGCATAGTTGTTAGTTGCATTATGCAGTTGATAAGAATGCCCTCAAGTTGCATGCAAGTTATCGTAGCGTGCATTTGTGGTTAAATAATTAAGATACCGAATTGCGAATGTTATAGGGTCGAGCGTTCAATCCCCAGCGTTTAAGGATTTTTCTCTGTTAGAAATATTATAATTAAATAATATAGGCTGACAGTAAACAAAAGTAGTAGAAGAGAGGATGGAAAAATATATCGTTCACCCCAAGTCGAACGTACTGTAACAAATAATTCTTATATTTGTATATAAATTTAATTTAATTATTCACATTTAAATTAACATTTAAATAAATTTTAAAAAAGTTACATGTATGTTTATAAAAATTGAAAACAAGAATACTTTAAATAAGGACATTTAATTAAAAATAATAAATAATTAAACTATGAAATTTCCGTCCATAATCTTTTAAAAAAATATAATATAAACATTTTAATATTAACATAAATCAGTCACGCAATTTTAATTAACAAAATAATATAAATAATATAATCGACGCACGATTCAGGCCTGAAATATTCGTTTACCAAAGATCAGAATGTTATTTATAACGACAAATATCAATAATTGAGTTACACAAACAATACATGAAATAAATAAAACAAAATTAGAATACGCAATGGTTTAATCAGTTATGAGCATTTCATATACAATCAAATTGATTTATTTAAAAAAAGACTTATCACAAAAAATGGAGATTGTCCATGATGAGATTTCAGAAAACAGCCTCTCTGCTTCTGTTCGTAACAGGATTCTTAGGGATCATTAAGAATGACCTGTACCTCAGCCTCAAGACGTCAAGTCATCATCTCATCATTTTCACAACAATTGATTCACAAAGAATTTGGCATCACAAATGAATGAAAATGATCTTAAAATTAAACACCATTAAAAAACACCACACTATAAAAAGAATTAAAGAACATCTTTAGTAAACCACACTTTAAATATAATATATAAGGGGCAAATTTTCTGAAGTGTCCAGCGTCAAAATTAAAAGTTGTTGGATCGGACTAATATTTGCACAAACTTTAGTCCTATGGGTAAGTACTTTAACCACCAAATATTATGCAATTTAATTTAAAATTGTAGAGGGGGGAGGGGGTTAAAGATTTGGGTAAAGTAAGAACATTGAGTTTTTTAAAAAATCGTATCCGCTAAATAACGAAATAAAAAAATTTTCACCTATATGTTTACAAAAGGTTTTTTCCTGCTCTTTCACAAGGTGAAAAAGTTTTTTTTAAAAATCAAAATTTAACCCTTTTTTGAAAATTAAAATTTTTTTGGACTTTCTTTTAAAATGGACCCTTTTTTTTCTTTTTTTTTATCCTAAAAGAAAGCTCAAGTTGTGTACTTTAAACATACCAAAAGCACAAAATGACGTTTTTTGTTGTTTTCGAATTATTAATTAATTAATTAATAAAAATTTATAAAAATTGAAATATTTTACAAAAAAATTAAGTTACGGCAATTCTGAATACACCACTTTGAAGCTTATCAAAATGCGCATCCATCGAGCCGTATATGAAGTATTTTGAAAAATTTTATGATTTATAAATAAATATTTATAAAAAATTAATTAATAAATAAATATCATCCATAAAAATAAAGGTAGAGTGTTAAATTTTTTTTTGTTAGGAAGTTTTTTTAATCCTACATTTAATAATATCTAGCTAAAGTATTTCCAACCATTGAAAATGTAAATAAGACATTTTTATGTCAAAATTCATAACACTACATTAAAAGCGCACTAAAATTCAAACATCTGTAAATTAAGTTTGGATGAAAAAATGTTAAATATTTTCTCCAAGAGGAAGCAGAAAGTAATTAAATCGAGTTTTAAAAATGATGCACATAGTATTAAATATCAGGATCAAAAATTTTACTTATTATTATAAAAAAATTTAAAGTTTTGTAATTTTGAAAACGATATATATAAAATTAAATTATACGAATTATTATGAAAAAATATAATATTTAATTATTAAAAAATGAATAATAACTGTTCTGTAGAAAATGACATAAAAATATTGGGCTCGGTGGTTACACAAGTAGCTTTAACGAAGTTGTTCAGCGCGACGCGGCGCATGCATAAAGATGTAGATGTAAAAATGTCTTATTTACATTTTCAATGGTTGGAAATACTTTAGCTAGATATTATTTAATGTAGGATTGTAAAAACTTCCTAACAAAAAAAAAATTTAACACTCTACCTTTATTTTTATGGGTGATATTTATTTGTTAATTAATTTTTTATAAATATTTATTTATAAATCATAAAATTTTTCAAAATACTTCATATACGGCTCGTTGGATGCGCATTTTGATAAGCTTCAAAGTGGTGTATTCAGAATTGCCGTAACTTAATTTTTTTGTAAAATATTTCAATTTTTATAAATTTTTATTAATTAATTAATTAATAATTCAAAAACAACAAAAAACGTAATTTTGTTCTTTTGGTATGTTTAAAGTAAACGACTTGAGCTTTCTTTTAAGACAAAAAAAAAGAAAAAAAAATTTTAAAAAAAAAGTCAAAAAAATTTTTAATTTTCAAAAAAAAGGGTTAAATTTTGATTTTTTAAAAAAAACTTTTTTACCTTGTGAAAGAGCAGGAAAGAAACTTTCGAAAACATATAGGTGAAAATTTTTTTCATTTCGTTATTTAGTGGCTACAATTTTTTGAAAAACTCAATGTTCTTACTTTACCCAAATATTCAACCCCCTCCCCCCTCTACAATTTTAAATTAAATTGCATAATATTTGTATTTTGACGCTGGACACTTGAGAAAATTTGCCCCATACACTGAAAAATTCAATATTACAAAAATTACGAACCTCTAAAATACATGAATCGTTCTTAGAGTGTGGTGCCAATTTACCTCTATATATATTCAACAGCTCACAACTGACTAATTAATAGAAATTTATCTTTACTATAAGAATCGTAGATACCCCCGATTCTTAATTTCTCTCTTCCAACTCAATCACTCATTAGCCAATTCCTTTATTCTAAATAATTATCTATAAATTCACGAAGCTTTTGAGGAAAATTAAAATTTTTAGAAACTACTCATGCTCTGTATGTACAAAAACTACACTGAGAAAAATGTCTGTTCATGGATATTAACATTAAATATTCAGATATTAAAACTTAGTATTAAGATATTAATAGCAAGATATTTAAACTTAATATCTTAGATATTAAAAATATTAATTTTAATGTCTAAAATATTAAGATTTAATATATATGCATTTTCCTCAGTGTACTTAGATGAGCTGTTTCCAAGTTTTTCCACAATGATACGTACTTTCTGCTTTGTTCTTAAAAGTTACGCTATTTCCAAATTGTGACAAACGTTTGCGCACATACGACTTGGGATGAACGATATGTTACTAATAATAAATAATAGTTCAACAATTTCACTTTACTACTTTAAGTAGTTGTTTTTACTTGAATTTTACTACATTTGCCAGGTCATATTATATTGTGGGAAGGCGACTGGTCATGTCTCAGATTTTTCTGAATTTTCGTGTATGAGTAGTGATTGGGGTACTAAATAAGTGTACCAAGTATTAATTAAAAATTATTAAAATTTTTCAAGATATTTGCAATGCAAATTTCAGGCTACTTTTTTTTCATCTTAAAATAACCTTCTTCTTTTCGAGAATTATGAAAAAATGATAAAGACCTTTCTGGCTTCCGTTTCCGGTACCGTTCGTGGTAGTTGGGAAAATTTTTAATTGTGGTTTTGTGCAGAGGATAAGGTGTTTAGTGGGCAGTGAAATAGCGTGTGTGAGTTAAAAAGGTAAGAGAGTGGGTGTATTTTGCGTGGGTGATTGAGGTTTGAGTGTAAGAGAAAAGAGTGTGTGTGAAATAAGGGTAAAAGTAAGGGTGAATTAGAGGTTAGGTGTGTCTGAGGGGGAAGTGTGCGGTGAGAGGAGAGAGAAAGGCTGGGCAGGTGAGAAGAGAGACAAAGGTTGGGCAGGCGAGAGCAGAGTGAAAGGCTGGGTAGGTGTGAGGTGAGAGAAAGGTTGGGTAGGTGACAGAAAGACTGGGTAGGTGAGAATACCGGAGAGAGATGAGTGGTAAGGATGAGATGGAGGTTGACAGGGTGCAGCAGATGGCAGAAGGTGACGGGACTAACCCAGAGCAGGCGGGTGAAAGCGCGCCTGTTCAAAAGGAAGTCCTAGCAGAGGACGAGGTGTTCCTGACCCCGAAGACGGGAGTGGAGTCAGAGGCTGTCAGAAGGGGTAGGCTCAGTAATTTTGCGAGGGTGCAGCGTGCGGGTAGTCTGGGCTCGGAGGGGGATTTAAGGAAATATTTAGGAGAAAAAGGGAGGAAAAGAATTAGGGACGAAGGATATTTTGAGGATTGTATGGAAAGGGTGACGACAGCGGTGAGAGAATTAGCAGTAGGGACAAGAGAGAGATTCGAAAAGATGGAGGGGGAGTTAGAAAATTGTAAAACAAGAGAGGAGAGTAGAGAGCAACAGTTAAATGAAATATGGGAGGAGATAGGAAAAATTAGAGGGAAGTTGGACAAGTGGGATGAAGGGTGGAAGAAAGAAAAAGAGAAGGTGAAGGAGATGTGTGATAGGGTAGAAAGGAGAAGAGAGGTGGAAGTAGGTGAGAGAAAGGAGTGGGAGAAAAGAATAGAAAAATTGGAAGGGTGGAGCAGCACCAAGGGGGAGGAGAGGGATATAGTGAAGCTAAATGGAGGGGATGTGGAGGAAAAGGTAAAAGTGTTGGAGAGGAAATTAGAGCGAATCGAGAAAGATAGAAGGAAGGCTAATGTGATAATAAGAGGATTAAAAGTAGAAAGAGGAAAGGAGAAGGAAGAGGTAGAAAAGATATTAAAGGAGATAGAGGCGAAGGTATCAGTGAAGAGAGTAGTGGGGGTAGGAGGGATGGATAGGCAGAGACCGACGGTATGTGTAGTGGAGTTAGGGAGTGAAGAAGAGAAATGGCAGGTAATGGAGAAGAAAAAAGCGTTGAGAGGTAGGATAGAGAGGATAGAGGAAGATTTAACGCAGGAGGAGAGAAGAGTAAGCTGGTGGATTAATCAGAGAGCCTGGGAGGAGAGAGGAAAGGGGAAGAGGGTAAGAGTGGGAAGAGGGTGTCTATGGATAGATGGTGAGAGACTAAAATTGGAGGAGAGAGAGGGAGGAGTGATGGAGTTTAGAAGGGAGGGTAACGAGTTGGAGGAAAAGGAAAAGAGAGAGGAGGGGTTTCAGGAATAAGGAAGAAGAAAGTAGGAGGTATCAGGGAAGGCAAAGGGATCACAGTGGCTTTTTGGAATGTAGCGGGGTTAGGGAATAAGGATGATGGCTTTTGGACAACAATAGAAAAATGGGATGTGGTGTTTCTGAGTGAGACTTGGGTGGATGAGGGAGATTGGAGAAAGTTAAAATGGAAGGCTCCCAAGGGTTATGTGTGGGAGGTGCAAGCAGCAGTAAAAGAAAAGAAGGCTGGCAGAAAGTTGGGTGGAATGTTGGTAGGAGTGAGAAAGAGCATAAGGTGGTCGAAGAAAAAGAAGGGAGAGAGAGGCACGGAGGAATGTATGGAGAGGAGAATAAAGATTGGGAAAGAGGAAATATGCCTGGTAGGGATGTACAGAAGGAGAGGAGAGGAGAGGAGGAAGGGTGGGATAGGCTAGAGGAGTGGATGGAAGAAGGCAAAGATAAGATAGTGATAATAGGAGGTGATCTCAATGTGTGGACAGGGGAAAGGGGAGGGGGTTGTTGGGATGAAGAAAAACAGGACTTTTGTAGGAATTCAAAGCACAAAGAGGTGGATCAGGAGGGAAGGAGATTGTTGTGGATGCTTGGAGAGAGAGGGTGGTCGATATTAAATGGTAATACAATGGGGGATGAAAAAGGAGAATTTACGTTTCATGGGAAAGGCAACTCGGTGATCGATTATATATTGGCGGAGGAGAAAGGGAGGAGGTTGGTGAGGAGGCTAGAAGTGGGTAATGAGGTGTGGTCGGATCACTTCCCAGTGGTGATAGAATTCAAGGCCGAGAAAGAAAAGACGAAAAAGAAGGTAGGGGGGAAAAGAGAAAGGAGGGTAAAGAGGATGGGAAAATGGAAGGAGGATAGCTTAAAGAAGTATCAGATTAAAATGGAAGAGTGGGATTTAGAAGAGACAAGGGAAAGTGGAGTTGAGGACAGATTGTCAGGTCTAAGAAAGAGAATAGGGGTCGCGAAGGAGGAGATAGGAAGGGAATTAGAGGAAGAAGTGTTGGGGTACGGGGGATGGTGGGATGAGGAGTGTGAAAGGAGTAAGGAGGCGTTAAGAGAGGATATAAGGAACTGGAGAAAAGGATGGTTAGATAAGGGAGAATATAATAGGAGGCATAGAGTGCACGGACGGCTTTTAGAGATGAAGAGGGAATTAGATAGGAAGAAGTTTATGGAGAGAGTGGAAAAGGCGATAAGAGAGGGCAAAGAATGGGAAGTAATAAATAGAGAGAGGAGGAAAAGACAGGAGATAAATCAAGAGATTAGCTTAGAGGAATGGACGAGATACTTTAAGGAGATGTACGGAGGGGTAGGGGTGAGAGTTAGGGGAGAGGGCAGGAAAGTAAGAGGGAGGGTCGAGGGAGAGGAAGAGGTTAGTAGGGAGGAGGTCAGAAGGGCAATAGATAAACTGAAGAGGGATAAAGCAGCTGGGATGGAAGGAATGGAAAATGAGGAATTGAAGTATGGGGGGGAAGGAGTAAGGGAAGAGATATGGAAAGTGATCAAAGATGTATGGATAGGGAAAGGATGGCCGGAGGAGTGGAAGACAGGGGTGATAGTGCCTATAGTAAAGAAGGGGGAAGGAAGAAATGTGGGAGATTATAGGGGAATCACGTTGATGCCAGTGGTGTATAAGGTTTATGCGGAGGTAATCAGGAGTAGACTAGAAAAGAAGGTGGAAGGGCTAGGGTGCATCCCACATAATCAAACGGGATTTAGAAAGGGAATGGGGACGATGGACAATATATATGTGCTGAATCACTTAGTGAGCAGGGGATTAGAGAAAAAAGGGGGAAAAGTGGTGGCGGTGTTTGTCGACTTCAAATCGGCATTCCCGTCAGTTAACAGGGGGGTTCTATGGAAGGTCTTAAAGGATAGAGGAATAGAGGAGAGTATGATAGAGAGGATAAAAGAGATTTATGAAGACTCAAGAGTAAAGGTTAGAGTGGGAGGGAAATATGGGAGGGAATTCTGGCTGGGAAGAGGGTTAATGCAGGGCTGTCCTCTGAGTCCTTTGCTATTCAATTTATTGATAGCGGATTTGGAGGAAAGGCTATGGAGGAGAGGGAAAGGTGGAGTAGTGCTAGGGAGATCGAGGATATATACCCTGGCGTACGCGGATGATATAGTGTTGCTTGCGGAGGATATGAGTGGAATGAGGTTGTTAATGAGTGAATTTGAGAAGTATGTGTGTGAGAGAGACTTGTGGGTGAATGTGGATAAGACGAAAGTGGTGAGATTCAGGAAAAGGAAGGATGTGAGAGGGGAGGTGCTGAGATTGAATGGGAAGGTGGTGGAAGAGGTGAATGAATTTTGTTATTTAGGATATTGGTTTGAGTCGAATGGATCGAATGAGTTGAATGTGAGGAAGAGAGTGGAAAAGGCTAGTAAAGTTATGGGTCAAGTGTGGGGGATAGGGAAGAGAAGGTTTAAGAATGATTGGAAAAGAAGAGTGTGGATGTTTGATGCGTTGGTGTGGTCTGTAGTCAGTTATGGGGTGGAAATATGGGGATGGAGAGAGAGAGGGTTGGTTGAACGGTTGCATGAAAGGTTTCTGAGGTGGGTGATGGGGGTGAGTGGAAGCTGCCCAGGGTATATGATCCGAGAGGAACTGAGTAGAGATAAAATGATGGTGCGGCAAAGGAAAAGAGTATGGGGTTTTGAGGAGAAGCTAAGGAATGGAGGGGGTAGTAGAATAGCACAGTTGTGTTGGAAGGCTGTTAGGGAAAGAGAGGAGAATGGGACGGAGAGTAGAATTGGTTGGGAGAGAGATAGATGGGTGGTAAGAAAGGAGGAAAAAGGAATGAAGGTGAGGGGTTGGGAGGAATTGGAAAAGCTTATGAGGGAAAAGGATCAGGAGGAGAGATGGGAGAAAATCAAGGAGTCTAGATACAACAGATGGTATGGGATGGTGAAGAATGAAGGTGTACCAAGGTATTTGAATGCATGGAAGAAAGAGAAAAAATGGAACAGGGTGTTAAGGTTTAGGATGGGTGAGGGTATGAAAGAGGGCAGATATTGGATGAATGAGGAGGAGAAGATGTGTAGGGTATGTGGGTTTGAGGTGGAGGATTGGGCGCATGTGTTGGATAGATGTACTGGAGTGAATGAGGAAGGAAAGGGCATAGGGGAGTGTGTAGGTTGGGTTTTGGATGAAAGTGGGCAAGGGGAAGTATGGATGAAGGAGCTAGAAGAACGGAGAGAGAGAATGAGATTAGGAACGGGGTATTAAAAGATGGATTGAATAAATAGTAAAGAGTAAGTAAAGTCGCGAGGCTCGCTTATGAGAGCACTACGGTTAGGAAACGGAAGCCCTGGCACTAGAAGAGAGTACGTAGATGGTAGAATTGCGTTTGGCGATGTAGGTTAAGACTCGATGTATATAGTATGTAAGAATATTGTAAAGGGAACGGGAGCCCTTCGAGCCCGTAAAAGGGAGAATAAACAATTTATATATATAAAATGATAAAGACCTTTCTTATTCAAAAGACATTAAATTTTAATAAAAAAAATTAAAAATTAAAATAAAAATTTTTTAATTATTTATTTAAAAACAAGAAATTGTTTTTAATTTTTAAGTACCAGAAGGAAAAACAATTCAGTTACTTTAATTTAATCGATTTAATTTTATTTATTGTTTAAACAATTAAAACTGTTTAAAATCAATTATTCATTAAATTAAGCTAGATTCATGTGGTTTTTTGCAATTTTCATTGGAGAACTATAAAGAAGTTATTTATTCACAATTTGCAATATACACTCGATTGTTTAAACAATTTTAATTTGTTTAAACATTTGATTCTTTTTATATTTTCGTATTTAAATAATTTTTTTAATAACTGTCGATTCTTTAGTAACAACTGATAGAAAATTTGCCAATTAAATTTAAATTGTTTAAACAAATAAACAAAATATTTAATGGACAAATTTTCTGAATGTTGTTACTACAGAATCGACAGCTATAAAAAAATTATTTAAATTCGAAAATATAAGAAGAAACGATTGTTTAAACAATTAAAAGTATATTGTGCATTGTGAATAAATAACTTCTTTATAGTTTTCCAATGAAAATTGCAAAAAACCACATGATTTTAGCGTAATTTAATGAGTAATTAATTTAAAACAATTTTAATTGTTTAAATAATCAATTAAGAACAATTAAAAATTAATTTAAGAATGTAGCGAGTTTATGTATTTGATTTCCGAGCGTATTTAAACAATATTAAAAAATTTTCATTTCATGAACCACCCTTATAAGTAGGTATGTAATGCCGGCGCGGTACTGGATGTTCAAGATTCAAATCTTTGAGAATTTATTACTCCAAAACAAAAACAGAAGCCATCTTGAAAATTAGAGGGTTTTTTAAGGATACCTTAAGCTTTAAAACAATTTTTTTAAGTCGATCTGAGGTGGTGCTGGTACTTAAAAATTAAAAACAATTTCTTTTTTTTAAATAAATAATTAAAAAAATTTTATTTTTAATTTTCAATTTTTTTTATTAAAATTTAATGTCTTTTGAATAAAAAAGGTCTGTATTATTTTTTCATATTTCTCGAAAATAAGAAAGTTATTTTAAGATGAAAAAAAAGTAGCCTGAAATTTGCATTGCAAATATCTTGAAAAATTTAAATAATTTTAAATTAATACTTGGTACACTTATTTAGTACCCCAATCACGACTCATACACGAAAATTCAGTAAAATCTGAGACATGATTAGTCGCCTTCCCACGAAATGCCCCTACTACGCATTCTGAAGCGTCGTAGCTGTCAGGGACGAACCACTTTTTCTATTTGCAGTATTTTTGGTACCCCATTAAACTTTTATAAACAGTAATTCCTAAATCATTCAATATTAATTATTAATTATAGAATTTTACGAATAAGCTGTTTATATTGTTTCAACATTAAATATTAATATTATTTGCTTATTAAAAAATTCTTTTTAAAATTGAAAGAGATAGAACATAACAGCAAAAAAGTAATAAATATTTTAAATAATTTTATTTTTAAGTACTCTGTTGCTTCTGGATATTTTTCGGTCAACAAAATGTCCTGAGGATGTTTACAGGAAACAGCATCCTAGTGTTATCCTAGGATACTTCCTGGATATCAGGTAGATATCCCTTGCTATCAGGGCAGTGACATTGTGATAATATTACCACATTCTTACTTGTTTATTATGGACGCTTCTAACGCTATAAATCCACGATTTTTCACTTTAATAGGTAGGCAAAGATTACTGCTTTAAAAGTAAGAGGCAGTTTCATGCTAGAAAAGTTCGTTTTTTCTCCGTGTAGTATTTAAAAAATTTTGGGCTGTCGAGTTTCGAACCTTTTTCAGGGAATCAAATGACCGAGAAGGTGAACGCCTTAAACCTCTCGGCTATCCAGCTCTTATAATAGACTACAGAAATTGTACTTAATATTCTACAAGAGGTTTTAAGGTACATGAAGAACAATTTCTGAAGTTTATTCCAAGAGCTGGATAGCTGAGAGAATTAAGGCGTTCACCTACTCGATCAGTTGGTTTACTTAGATAAGTTCAAAACTCGATAGTCAAAATTTTTTTAATATTATATTTAATTGTAATATTACCACAATGTCATTGTTATATTACCTTAACATTACCTTGTAATATTACTTTGAGGCGGACATTTTATTGTCATGTAATATCACAGTAACATCATCCCGTAATATTAGTACTTAATATATTAAATGTAATATTAAATATTACTGTGATATTCATATAATAAGTGCTAATTGAGGTGCGGTTTTAATTAACACAGGCCTATTTTTTATAGAAAAAGATTCTCCCCATTTATACTGTTTTCAATTTTTAAACAAGAACTCCATTTTAAAAATATGGTGGTTTGTTTAAGAAAAGAAAAAAAATTATTTTTTAAATAAATAATTTTTGTAAATATAACATTATACTTTTGTTATATTGATTCTATTCTTTATTTTTTTTTTCATTATTTTATTCTTATGACGGCCATGTAATTATTAGTTCTGTATGATCTGTTCCATTAAAGGCTTACTAGCCCTAGGAACTTTCTTGAAATAAATAAATAAATTTTGAAAACTGAGTACCTATTTAGGGGCCATACTTAAATTACGTAACGCTTTTATCAGGAATTTTTAGACCCCCCTTCCCCCCTGTAACAGTTTTTACAATGTAAACAATTGACAGTTTACACAGGTGTAACAACTTTTCAGACCCCCCCCCCCCCCCCTCTAGAGCGTTACATAATTTATGTATGGTCCCTTACAAATTTGAAATGGTGAAATTGTGAAGAATCATATTCTGAAGAAAATAAACCTTTGTTAACTAAAACTGCATCAATTTGTACAAATTTGTTTGATCGCATGCAAAAGTGTATGAATAAATCATTTTTACCCCACAGGCACAAGCAAGATGCTTTTAGATGCATGAGGACAGGGTCTAAACACATTTATATGTTCAAACGTGTGAAAATGGCGTCCATTTTTTCACTGGAGAAAAAATGAATTGCTGGCCCGTGTATTTTTTTTACCTTAGGAAAAAAATTGATGCCATTTTCATACGGTCAAACAAGTAAACGCATTTAAACTCTACCTGCAGGCTTTTAAAATCGCTTCGTTTTTGCCTTTGCAATAAAAAGTATCATAAGCAACACTAATTTAAATTTAAATTTATAATTTTAAGTTAGTTCAATTTGTTTTCGTTGATATTTATGTACTCGTTCTCAAACAAACCTCTTTAAGATTATGATATGTTTTATTTCTAAGTAATAAAGATTGAATAACAAAGTTATTTACTTTTAGCAATCCTAAATTCACCAATAGTATGTTATTTAAGGCCGGGACTTGATTTGTTTTAACTGCTTCAGAAAATAATTCTGAATATAAAGCATCTGTTAAACTTTCAGCATAATGTCGAACATCCATGTAGCCACTTCCACAAAAAGAAGACACTTTCATAATAATACGAAGCAGATCTTCTGAATATGTCTCAGGGTTGTTTTCTTGCTTTATTGTACTCTGAAAAAAAAAATTATTATCAGCAATTTCCAAATATAAAAAAGAGGTAACTGTAATGATATAGTTAATTTTGATGCCTTATCGGTTATGTAAGATGTTTTAGAAATTACATTACAAAATTGAGGACCAGAATCGAAAAAACCGACGTTTTGCTCCACTGGCCACTTTTAAGATGGTAAAGTCTTTGGAAAAGTGATAAAGATTAAAAGGCAAAACTTTAATGTTTAAAAACCGCCATTTTGTAGAGGGTAAAAATGTGCAGCTTTTTTCTCTCTGACTTTTTTAATTTTTAACTTTATTTTAGTCAAAAATGGATAATAACTAAAAAAAATTTCTTAAATTTAATTTAATTTTAAAATTTAAACCGTCATATCTTGCAGAAATTTTAATGAAATTAATTGAAATTTTGAATACTCATGTATTTGGGTCTACTGAAGATGACAAAGCGATGATAAAGTTTAAATATATCTTTTGTTTAATTATTTTTTAATGCAAATAAAAAACCTGTCGATAAACACATTTTCTTAACCTCGCCGACACGTTGACGAGACCTCAATAGTAACTTCTTTGAAACGAAACAAATAAATAAAACAAAAGAGAGAGAATGTTATTATGTTAAAACTATGAATTGAAACTGTCAAAAGCTATCCCAATGAAAAATTTCTGGGTAATGCCGATGCTTACAAATGGTGCGGTACCGCGCCTGTTGATTCTGCCAAGAATTGACTTGCCAGAGTCGGCACGATACTGGCTGTAACGATGTATCAGAACTGCGCCAATATTGATGTCCAGTACTGGCAGTCAGAACCAGTCCAATGCTGGTGCGGTACCGCGGCTGTTGTTTCTGCCAAGGTCTGTTATACAAATTTTTTGACAGAGTCAGTACGGTACTGGCTGTAAATCTGTATCAGTACTGCGCCAATATTAATGTCCAGTACTGGCAGTCCGTACCGGCCCAATGCTAGCGTGGTACCGCGGCTGTTGTTTCTACCAAGGTCTTTTATAAAAATTTCTTGACAGAGTCGGTGCAGTACTGGTTGTAAAGCTGCATCATTACTGCGCCAATACTGAT
Source organism: Ganaspis brasiliensis (assembly GCA_037103525.1). Lineage (NCBI taxonomy): Eukaryota > Metazoa > Arthropoda > Insecta > Hymenoptera > Figitidae > Ganaspis > Ganaspis brasiliensis. The sequence continues at coordinate 219,647 of JAZKLR010000018.1, forward strand.
GCCCAGTATTGGCAGTAAATATCGACCCAATACTGGCGCAGTACAGCGGTTGTTGTTTTTGCCAAGGTCTGTAAAAAAATTTCTTTGACAGAGTCGGTGCAGTACTGGCTGCAACGCTATGTCAATACTGCGCTAATATTGATGTCCAGCATTGGCAGTCGTAATTCATTTTTGACTATTTTAAATGTTGTAGTATTTTATTACAGAAATTTTTTTTTAAAAAACGTTCTTCTTAGGAGAGAAGGCCCGAAGTTCGACACCTTTTTGTATTATTGCTATAGAATCCAAACCAAATAAAATATATTAAAATGTTTTATACCGGATGAAAGTACAATTTATAAGGTAACTTATGGCAACAGAGATAAAATTTTATTTTGAACGTAAACATTCTTTAAAGCATTTTTTCTATATGTTAAAATTTTCGGTCTAAAAAAAAGTGTCCCCAAGATGGACACCTTCTTAAAAGTCTCTGAAAATTGTAGTAAATAAAAAATTAACATTGTGTAACAATTTTTAAATTAAATGACCTTTTCTTTTATATAATAATTTTTAAATTAATTGTTAATTATTTTACGGAATTCATCAGGTAATAACATTTCTTAAAACTTCAATGTAATAGCTTAACAGTAAAAAGTAATAAAATATCGAAAAATATAGATATATCAAATTCTCTAACGATAACATCACATTTTATGGTGGAAAATAAAAAATATTAATTAATTGGCTCAAAAAATTATTAAAAAAAGTGTAAAATCCAAAATATGCAAATAAATACATTGAGATTGTAACGAACGAAAATCGTTGTTCCCTTATTTAATTTAACTTGCTGCTTCCCGGCAGATTTTCTTTCTGCTTCGAGCACGCGTAACTCGTGAGCGAGTCCCTTCGGCCACTCCCGCGAACGTTCGGGATTCTTCGTCACTGAACGTGGATGCCGGTGACACGTGAGGAACGCGGAAGCAGAGAGAAGCGTGCGCTCTTAGCGATAACTTATAATTGAAAAATTGATCGTGTCTTGTGTAAATCCGCGTTCAGCGTGATTTTGTTCTGTGCCTAATAAAAAGGACTTATTGATTAACTAAGGCTCATAATTGTCTACACCTTAAAACAGCCATAATTACTGCGTTCGTTTGAGATCGAAGTGGAGCCTGAAAAGTGACGTTTGGAGATCAAAAAGCTGCGTCAATTACTACATCTTGGTAAGTTCGCTTGACTATTTTCTACTCGTGGCTCACCGGCTCTCCGCCTGTTTTTCTCGCATCTGCTCGCCTCCATTTCACGGGTTCAAAATCTTTGTTTTCTCGCTCAGCTTATGGCGCCCAACTTTTGTTAAATTAATCTTTAATTTATCACTTTCTTCTTGTGATTTTCTCGACGGAAAAATTCCAACCGGTATCCAAAATGGCGGAACCTTGTGGTCTTTCTCCGACCTGAAAATCAATTCAAGGTATTATTCACATTGCGAAAAATGGCGAGTGCCACGTGCGAAAAATTTAATTACAGTTAATTTATTTTTCTACATTTTTCTACGCGTCACTACGAATACTACTACGAGCAGAGTTTCCATCTGAGAAAAAGAAATAATAATAAAAAAAGTTTTTGTTTAAACCGCTTCTCTCTCACTAATTAAAATTAAATTTCAAAATTTTGTATACATTCTTTCGTTCTAATAATTTTCAATGCTTATTTTTCTACTATGCTTCGAATAAATAAATAACATTATACACGTATCTTGTAAATTGACAACAATTAAGAAATCGAATCCTGCCTATTGCTTTAACGCTTTTATTGCTCAAATCTTATTTATTTTCTCATTTCTTCGCAAGATTACAATAAAAATTTAAAATTCTGTAACTGGACTTCCTATAATAATTTTTGTATTATAGGAATGCTATATTAATGCTTACATATTCATGCAATGTATGTTTGTAAAATTTCATGTATTACCATGGGTGACAAATTTTAAGATTTTAAAATAGTTTTGTGGCTAATTTTCCCCACAAGGTATATTGCGTGATCTCGAGTTCTCAACGCGTAAACGTAAACATAGCCGTGTTTACATCCATGCTTATCTCTTTTCTTGCTAGCCGACTCGAAATTAAAATAGTTTCAAATTTTCGAAATAAAATTAAACTATAATCTGAATAAAATTTGCTTCTTTTTCGTCAGAAAATAATAATTAAAGAATATTTCTTAGACGAATTCGAGCGCAAGCTCAACGCTTCCGCTATTAACCCGGACGACGCGCTGCCAACGATGTCCCAAGTAATCTCGGACTCTGCGTACATGTGGTTCACCACATTCAGAAGTACGTGGAACACATGGGCTGAATTTTCAGCTAAATTCCGAAAAACCTTTGGAGACGCCAATGATGATCAACAGATCAATAACAAATTTCAGCGCGCAGTTCAACTCGAAAACGAGACGGGAATTGAATTCGTTATTAAAATCGGCGCGCTTTTTAACAAATTACAGCAGAAAATTCCGGAAAAGAACCAACTCAAAAAAATTTATTCGACACTTCACTCCTAATTAATTTTGTAGTTCGACCGTGAAAGCTTCTCGACCTACGAGGGTCTGATCAAAAAAATCCGTAAGTACGAGGAAAAAATCGCAACGATGCAATTAACGGACAAATTACGTGAACAGGATTCTAAGAAAACCCGTTCTACGCGTAAGAAAAATCAGTTATGCGTATTCGAAACCCCTTCGACGCAAACTGACGAAAACTCACAAGTCGATCAGCAAATCGAAACGAAACCCGAAAACAAAAACAAACAAAGTAAAAATAACGCAAAAAAGCTGGCAATTCAGAAACCGGAAACAGATTTAAATAAAATAGAAATTTACAAACGCCAAATGGATAGCTTACATCAGAAGATATACGTCGAAAAATAAAATCCGGATAATTCAAAACGTATTGAGGTTAAGGCGACTTCGCAACCCCCTTCCGACCGTCCAACCAACCGTAGGTCGCGTCGTCGTTCCACTTCAAGGTCCTCACGCTCCTCTTGCTCTGCTTCGTCGCAGAAGGGGGGAGAGAGGCGTAAATCGACTACGCGACATAGCCGTGATGCTGGTAACAATCCACAACGAAATAACAGCCGCGGTAACGGAAACAGAGGAGGTTATAACAACTGTTACAACAATCGGTGCAATAATCGTGGGCGCGGTAATAGGAACAATTGGAGCAATAATCGTGGTTACAACTACAACCACAATTATTACCAACAAGCACCAAATTTCCCTCACCATTGCCAACCAGGCTGCCAGTGCAAGGCGCAGGCGCAACGCCGCCCTCCAGCGCCGTATGCGTCCCACACGCAGCCAATGCAGCCCTGACACGGAAATTACGACCGTGATTTCCCGTCTAATCTTGGGCAAAACGCGCCTAACTCGTTCCCACCAAAAAACGACAGGGACGCCAGGAGAGACTAGATCTCCCTGGCGAGACTCAATTTAATCTGGATAATAATTTTAACCGTAACGAAAACGTAAATAATGTTTTAGATTTAAATAAATCCCCCGACGTGAATAATTATTCACGTCACGAAAATAATTATTTTTATAATCGTGCAATTCCAAGTTGCAATCATAACGCGCCAGATTCAACGCGTGTACCTCAAATCGCATCAACGCTAAATAAAGCGCATGCCAGCAGGAACTACGCCAGTGATTCTGATAGCGATTATGATAACGCACTGTACTCAAATTCTGAGACGGAGTACTCCGGCTCTGAGGAAGAGCTCCTCTCCACCGAATCCTCTGTAGACTCGGTAGAGTTAGGCATCTCTCCCGTCACGTCCTTGCTCATGGCGACTACAACTAACTGCCTTTTAGCAGCAGTTGGAAAGCCCTTAAACATAGTACAAAAAGAACCTGCACCGCCCTTAAGAATAGTACGAACAGGGCCTGCACCGCCCGTACCATCACGCAAGCGTATCAGGATCATAACGTCAGGAGAATTATTCGACCAAATAAAAGAATTCAGCAACGATGAACCAATTAAAGACTCAATTACACGCGCTGGTGTACAACTCGCTCAACGCGATCACGTAGCCGCGCCATTTATTCCGTGAAGTTCAACGTCCAAATTAATGATTGCTACGGCGAACTATGGTTTGCAGTTCTAGACGGACTGACCACGCCTATAATGCTGGGCATGGACTTTATAACCTCTTGGAAAGTCGTTAACGATGCTATCAAGGGTTATTAGACCGAGGCGCATGAATTCTTCCAAAATGACATTTGATCGAATGGACATTCGATCGAATGCCATTTGATCGAATGGTCATTAGGTCGAATGGACATTCGATCGAATGGACTTTTGATCGAATGGACATTTGATCGAATGGACTTTTGATCGAATGGACTTTCCACTGAATGGACTTTTGATCGAATGGACTTTCGACCGAATGGACATTTGATCGAATGGACATTTGATCGAATGGACTTTTGATCGAATGGACATTTGATCGAATGGACTTTTGATCGAATGGACTTTCGACCGAATGGACATTTGATCGAATGGACTTTTGATCGAATGGACTTTCAACCGAATGGACATTTGATCGAATGGACTTTCGACCGAAAGGACTTTTGATCGAATGGACATTCGACCGAATGGACATTTGATCGAATGGACATTTGATCGAATGGACTTTTGATCGAATGGACTTTTGATCGAATGGACTTTCCACCGAATGGACTTTTGATCGAATGGACTTTTGATCGAATGGACTTTCGACCGAATGGACTTTTAATCAAATGGACATTAGATCGAATGGACATTCGACCGAATGGACATTTGATCGAATGGACATTTGATCGAATGGACTTTTGATCGAATGGACTTTCGACCGAATGGACATTTGATCGAATGGACTTTCGACCGAATAGACTTTTGATCGAATGGACATTCGACCGAATGGACATTTGATCGAATGGACATTTGATCGAATGGACTTTTGATCGAATGGACTTTCCACCGAATGGACTTTTGATCGAATGGACTTTTGATCGAATGGACTTTCGACCAAATGGACTTTTAATCGAATGGACATTAGATCGAATGGACATTTGATCGAATGGACTTTTGATCGAATGGACTTTCCACCGAATGGACTTTTGATCGAATGGACTTTTGATCGAATGGACTTTCGACCGAATGGACTTTTAATCGAATGGACATTAGATCGAATGGACATTCGACCGAATGGACATTTGATCGAATGGACATTTGATCGAATGGACTTTCCACCGAATGGACTTTTGATCGAATGGACTTTTGACCGAAGGGACGTTTGATCGAATGGACTTTTGATCGAAAAGTCATTCGGCCGAAGTGTTTTTTTAATGTGAGTTTACTCTCTATTATACAGCAGTCTATGGATACTAATTATCGTGCGTTCCAAGTGTTTACAGTGTTCCATTTTTTGTCGGCAGATGGAGCTAGGAGTACTCCATCAATAAAATACACACACAAATTAAATTTCAGTACTCCTAGCTCCATCTGCCGACAAAAAATTGAACACTGTAAACACTTGGAACGCACGATAATTAGTATCCATAGACTGCTGTATAATAGAGAATAAACTCACATTAAAAAAACACTTCGGCCGAATGACTTTTCGATCAAAAGTCCATTCGATCAAACGTCCCTTCGGTCAAAAGTCCATTCGATCAAAAGTCCATTCGGTGGAAAGTCCATTCGATCAAAAGTCCATTCGATCAAATGTCCATTCGATCAAATGTCCATTCGGTCGAATGTCCATTCGATCTAATGACCATTCGATCAAATGGCATTCGATCGAATGTCCATTCGATCAAATGCCATTTTGGAAGAATTCATGCGCCTCATTGGACCATAGAAGGATCTAGCGTTAAGCCTGCACTAATCTGCGCAATCAACGCGTGCGATTCATTGAACTCGATGCTGTTAATAGAGCTAACGCCAGATCAACGGAAAATTCTAAACGAATTTATCGGTAATAAATTATCGAATTCCGCCTCGGGCACTGGAGTCACTGATTTGACAACGCATGTCATCGAGTTGACCGACCCGACGCCATTTAAATTGAAACCGTACCGCCGCAGCGCAGAAGCGAGCAAAATTATTAATTAACAGATAGACAAATACTTGGAAAAAATCTTTATAATTAAAAGCAATGGTCGTTACGCAAGTCCCGTAGTCCTGACGTACAGAAAAGATGGCAGACCAAGAGTCTGTATAAATTATAGAAAATTACATTCTATTACCAAAAAAGTCGGCTTATCCATTGCCACGCATGGATAGTATCCTTGACGCCTTATCGGAGGCCAACGTAATAAGCACGATCGATTTGACCGACGCGTTTCACCACATACCGATCGACCCGAAATCGCGTGAGTATACCGCCTTCGTGATCCCCGGTCGTGGTCAATTCGAATAGCTCAGAATGCCTTTCGGTGTTACAAACGCGCCGGCAACATTTCAAGCCTTAACGGACCGCACAGTGGGCCAGGAGACCCTTATAAGTGGCCAAAATTCATAATTCCAAAAACACCAACAATTTGTAACTTTTAATACCGCTATGTACAGGTTTTGGGGTCTCTGATTAAGAATATGAAGTCAGATTTCAGTAATTCAAAATGGCGGATGCAATATGGCGGACATGAAATTTAAAAAATTGGATTTTTTCACCACATTTTGTATTTAGGGGTTTTAATGGTCTCTGATTACGAATATGAAGTCAGATTTCAGCAATTCAAAATGGCGGATCCAATATGTCGGGCATAAAATTTAAAAAATTGTATTTTTTTCACCAAATTTGGTATTTAGGGGTTTTGATAGTCTCTGATTACGAATATGAAGTCAGATTTCAACAATTTAAAATAACGGATCCAATATGACGGACATACATTTTTTAAAATTAATTATTTTTCACCAAACTTAGTATTTAGGGGTTTTTGGTGGCGCTGATTACGAATCTGCTGCCAGATTTTAGAAATTAAAAATGGCAAATCCCTTATACGGACCTTTTTTCAAAATGCAATATAATTTTATTTAAAAAAAATCATTATAGTTATTAACAATAATTTATCTCTTTTTTGGTTTTAATTAATATTAATTTAAATTTTATATGTTGATAGTTAAAAATTAAAAATATTAAGATTAAATTAATTATTTTAATATGACATATTAATGTTATAAAATTTAATTAATTTTTAAATTATTAAAGAAGGATTTTCATTTTAATATCTTCAATATATGTTTTTTGATAAACTATTTCATATGCAGAAATAAAAATAATTTTATTTATTTAAAATAAAATTAGAAGTTTAATTATGTGGTTATTTCTTAATATAAAATTGAATAGATTAAAGTTTAATCTTAAATTTAAGTCGAAATAAAATTCTAATATATTAGATTTATTCAAAAATAAATTTAATTATATAATTTTTAAATGCAATTTAAATGTTATAAGATTTTAACTATTATTCAATAAGTTTATTTTAGTTAATTTAATGAACCTTCTATTCATTCATAGTATAGACCAAAAATTAGGAATTATAAAATTAAAATAAATATGTATTTATTTTTTATAAAATTTAATTTAATATAAAAAATAATTGGTAAAATTAAGGAAATTTCAATATCAAAAATTAAAAAAATAATTCTAATTTAAAAAAATTGAATTGAAAAAGGTAAACGTATTGAGGATAATAAGTCAAATCCACATTCAAAGGGGGTTAATTTATTACGATTAAATTTAGTTTTTTTTTATATAATTAAATTAATTGTAATTTAAAAATTTTATAGATCAGTAAAACTTTATTTTTTTAAAAAAGAAAATGAAAAACCTCAGCAAAACGCACCTTTAGCTTGTTACACATGAACTACTGAAGACGTTAATGTAAAGAAATTGTTAATAGCTTTTGGAGTTTTGCGCAAGGCTCAATCGGCGTATTAACAAGTAGCAAAAAAAACGAAATTTTTCATAATTATTCTCAATATCTCTAACATCAGATTTATTTTTTCAGCTATTGACTATTTTCATATACTGCATGATTGCAACTAATGAGAAAATGCAATATAATTAATGACAGATACTACATTTCAGTAAAACAGTGACAGTTTAAAACAATAGCTATATGGTGATCGTTTAAGCCTTACACTTATATTAACTTATTATACAAGCTTAAATATTTTATTAAGACTTATAACATTTACAAAATAACTACTTTCACTTATCTATATGATGATACTATATTGCATTTTGAAAAATCTTTAAATGACTTTTGGACAAACTTTTTGGTCTTTTGGCCCACTGTGGACCGGCTTAAAGAAAAATTTACCGATTCTACAACGCCCCAGTCCACGCAACCGAAAAGAGTTGCACCAATTTAATGGTTCCGTCAATTGGTACTATATGCACCTGCGCAATATCGCGCGCGTGCAAGGGCCGTTAAACAAGTTGGCAAGCCCTAAAGTACCATGGGAATGGACTGAAGAGCACGAGGCTGCATTTCGAGACGTCAAAGAATTATTGAAAGACGCACTAACGTTGAACGTCCCAAGACCTAACCTACCTTACGTACTGTACACTGACGCCAGCGATACACATATCGGCGCGATTCTAACGCAAAAGAACGAAGATCGAGAATACTTAATTACATGCTTAAGCAGACCTTTGAGAGGTGCAGAGTTAAATTATACTACCACCGAGAAGGAATGCTTAGCTGTACTCTTCTCGATCAAAAAGATCTTCTCGATTTTGCCCAAAAATCGCAAAATCAATGAACACTCTAGTTAACGTATGGGGAACGCCCAGGATTTTTATAACAGATAATGGGACGGAATTCGTGAACCGGACCATTTCTAAATTTTTACGAACGATTGGCTCTGTACAACAGACCACGTCTGTATACCATCCGCAATTTAACACTGTAGAACGCGTTAATCGTAATTTAAAAACGATGATAGCTTGTCTATTAGGCGAGGATCAACGTGAATGGGACACCCTGTTAGAAGAAGTGCAGTTTGCGTACAATACCACGGTACACTCTTCGTTAGGTGTCACTCCGCCTTTTCTCAACCACGCTTGTGAACTCAGACGCACGGGTAAAAACTTAACCGATGTCAATGTCGATGTGACCGTTGGTGATGCTACTAGTGAGTGGCTAGAACGCGTAAAACGAATAGACAAGCTTTGCGAGCAGGTAGAGAATTTTATGACGAAGGCTGGCAAGAGACAGAGCAAGAATTAAAATAAAAATCGGAAAGATGATGTTTCCCTCGAACTCGGAGATCACGTATACTACCCGAATAACGTGTTATCTAACGCCGCACGTAACTACAGTTCAAAGCTGGCTCCGTGTTATAAAGGCCCAGCTATAATACTAGAAAAACTGTCCCCCATGGTATTCATTATCGTCGATGAGCAAGGCAAAAAGATTGGGAAATATCATATAAGCAATTTGAAGAAAGTCAGAAGGAGTTCTAGACTCCGCGCTACGATGTAGATCTCTTTTTCAGATTCCACCAGCCCCATGGATAACGCTAGCAGCAGCGACACAGCATCAACATCCGAGCTCTCCGAGATATGCGTTATGAGCTTTTGCTCTACGCCAACGAGTGGCGGAATCTCCCTTCGAAGCCCGCAACTAAACACCGAACCGTCTAGGTTTATTGTTCTAAAAAGGGAAGACGTAGACCAACTCCTGCTGACTCAGCAACTCCTTGACGACCACCTCGAGACATCCCAACTACCTATCCGAGACCTCAAAGCCCAACTCGTTGCGAAGGACCGAGTCTCTCTTCCGGTAAGAAGTCTCAGTTCGAGCCCGGACATGGTACAGGCTTTCCTTGAGATTAACAAGGAAAGACAGAAGCTGACGGAGCAGCTCAACGCAGTCCATGAAGATTTGGAAAAATTGAGAAGCAAAGTCACCGAGTTACGCCAGGAACTTAAGGACTTTGAGTACGACTGGGATGATCTGATGTCACAAAATCGTAAGCTCGAACACCAAGCTTCGCTGGCTGAGCGTTACAAAAAGCTCTTCAGATCAAAGATCAGCGAAGTGTACCACGCGTGGGCTGACGTAAGAGAGCCAAACTTACGACCCAGAGCCCCTCCTGGATGTCTCAACGGCTCCAAAGAGGGCCACAGCCACCAACGCTGCCCGCTACCTTATGGTGGAGGACTTTACCAAGACTGCTCTTTCACCGGCTTCGCCACCCAAGACTGTCCGTGGCCCCATTACACGCGAGGAGAACCTCAACTGCCTGAGCACCTAAGGTGCTGGATGTGTAAGGCACCAAAGACGCATCCGGACCCCCACTGCATCAAATGCAGAAAGGGGATGGCTAAGCGCAAAATTATAAGACGCAACCAGTTAGCGCAGGCGCTCGAAGATGTCGCTCATGTACCCCCTTCTGAACCAGGAAACATGGAGAAGTCGGTGGTTGCTGCTGTCAAAAACGCTAATTCCGTCGCAGGACCATCAGCTACGAACAGCCAACCGTCGTCCACCCGACTTCCTAGGGGTATTATCATCGAAAGTGGCTCTGAATCATCTTCTGGGTCCACGACTGACGACACTGTTGTCGATACAACCGCAACAGTGAAGACCAACGCGGCAAAGTAGACTTCCGCCACTCTCAACGCACTAGCCGACGCCTCTTCATCCGGCAAAGCTAAGAAACGAACAGACTAAGAAGACTGCCTTCGCTACCTCATTTTTTTTCTTTACTAAGTAACTTTTTTTTGCGCCGTTGCGCGCTAAAGATTGAACGTTTATTTGTTCTCTAAAGAAAATTATTCTTATATCATTAGGTTATGTATGTTTTTCTATTTTCTTATCACGCGTTTACGCGTCCCAATTTAGGATTGAAATCCTGCTACTAGTTTTGTGATTGCGCAATTGCGCCTATGTGATTTCAATAAATATTTAATTCTTTTGTAAATTTATTACTATCATTATTATTATTATATCGATTATTCTCCTTACTATAGAAAAGCAGATGCGAGCTATTCCGCCCTCTAAACTTAGTGCTTAATTTTATTTTTTGTTTACGTTGTCTATTTTCATAATTTTTAAATCTTTTTGGTAATAATAATTTCATGAATTTTATTTTTCTCCTTTAGTAAAACACAGGAGAACTGCCGACGAGCCGCTTGTCAGGCGAGCTTACTATTTCGCCGGGTAGCAGCAACTTAGAAGGGGGAAGTTGTAACGAACGAAAATCGTTGTTCCCTTATTTAATTTAACTTGCTGTTTCCCGGCAAATTTTCTTTCTGCTTCGAGCACGCGTAACTCGGGAGCGAGTCCCTTCGGCCACTTCCGCGAACGTTCAGGATTCTTCGTCACTGAACGTGAATGCCGGTGACACGTGAGGAACGTGGAAGCAGAGAGAAGCGTGCGCTCTTAGCGATAACTTATAATTGAAAAATTGATCGTGTCTTGTGTAAATCCGCGTTCAGCGTGATTTTGTTCTGTGCCTAATAAAAAGGACTTATTGATTAACTAAGGCTCATAATTGTCTACACCTTAAAACAGCCATAATTACTGCGTTCGTTTGAGATCGAAGTGGAGCCTGAAAAGTGACGTTTGGAGATCAAAAAGCTGCGTCAATTACTACATCTTGGTAAGTTCGCTTGACTATTTTCTACTCGTGGCTCACCGGCTCTCCGCCTGTTTTTCTCGCATCTGCTCGCCTACATTTCACGGGTTCAAAATCTTTGTTTTCTCGCTCAGCTGATCTTGGTTGTAACATAAGTATGGAAACTCTTCTCGTTCTTAGTGTGTCGACCGGTACGCGTACTACCCACGCTCTCGGGCATAAATTCAATTAATAATAAACGTTAAATTAATTAATAAATCGCGTATAAGTCGCGTCGCCACAAGATTTGAGGCCTGTTTATCTTAGGGTACATGACACCATTTTTTAATCCCCAGTAAAAATATATATACGAACACTGAATTAGTAAAATCATTTTAGGATATTATTATACGATAAATAAAAAATATTATAACGTTAAGTACTCATTCTAAATCTTAAATTTAAGTAATTTTACCAAATTAAGAAAAAACAGTTACAAAACTTTTTTAGACCCAAAATTACGTGGGATGTGTAGAAGAAAAACCAACTGGTTTTTTTTCTTCAAATGTGCATCAAAATCTTCGTCTAGACAAACAACAAAAAAATCGGGCAAGTTCGAGTTACACTCGCACTAAAATCGAGGGTTCCGTACACAAAACAAAATAATTTTTAATATATTTGATACTATTAAATATATAAATATATTATACATATTATATATAATATAAAATATAATATATAATGAATTTTTTGTACAAAATGGACCACCTCCCCCCCCCCGCATCTTCCAAAATATTTTACTTAGAGAGATCAAATTTTCTACAGGAATGTATTTTCAGGTGTAAATTACATAAAAATTATAGAGAACGTGATGGTAATTGCGCTGTCAACGAAAAATCCAGATATTTTAGCAAATATCCATAAAAAATAATCAAAAATCATTTTATTTCCTTCACAACGCTATGATCAACTTGTACAATCATGTTCTCTACAATTTTTCTGTAATCTACACGTGAAAATACATTTGTGTACCAAATTTGAACTCTCTAAGTCAAATTGTTTAGAAGTTATGGGAGGGGGGATACAGTCATTTTTTAGCATTTTTTTTAAATCGTTGGTTTTTACTTAAAAACACTATGATAACGATCTGCACCAAAGTTCTCTACAGTTTTTCTGTAATCTATATAGCAAACTACATATGTATACCAAATTTCAGCACTCTAAGTACAATAGTTTGGCAGATATGGAGGTGGCATTGTACACTTTTAGTGCATTTTTGCTGAAAAAATGACCGTATCCCCCCCCCCTTATCATCCAAACTATTTGACTTAGGATGCTGCAATTTGGTACACCAACACATACAACCATGTTCTCCATAATTTTCCTGTAATCTATACGTGAAATTACATTTGTGTACCAAATTTGAATTCTTTAAGTCTAATAGTTTGGAAGTTCAGGGGGGGGATACGACCATTTTTTAGCATTTTTTAAAAAAAAATCGTTTTCTTTGTGCTGAAAAACGCTATGATAACAGCCTGCAACAAGGTTTTCTATAGTTTTTCTGTAATCTGCACGTCAAACTACATATGTGTACCAAATTTCAGCACTCTAAGTACAATAATTTGGCAGATAAAGGGCAGGAATGGTACAAATTAAACGCATTTTTTCGAAAAAATGACCGTATTCCCCTCTTATCTGCCAAAATATTTGACTTAGAGAGTTCAAATTTGGTACAAAAATGTAGTATCATATGTAGATTACAGAAAAATTATAGAGATTGTTGTGGTGATAGCGCTGTCAAAGAAATGGCAAAAGTTATCAGCCAAAAAATATCAAAATTTCTCAAAAATCTTGTTATTTTCTTGACAACGCTATGATCAACCCCTAGAATCATGTTCTCTATAATTTTCCTTTCATCTACACGTGAAAATACATATGTGGGCCAAATTTGAACTTTCTAAGTCAAATCGTTTGGCGGCTAGGGGGGGGGGGGATACGATTTTCGACAAAGTCTTGCCAATAGGGTTCCGTGCGTACACTTGTGGTGTACGGAACCCTAAAAATAATAAAAAGCATAAAGCGCTGCCACCTTAAACAAAAATTTTGTACGAAATGTCCATCTTGGGGCCTACTCCCCTATAGATTAAAGTATTTTTAAAATTATTTTTTTGAATAATATTATTATAATTTTTAATCTTTATTGTTATTAATAAAAGTTGCCATATATAAAGATTTAAAAATTAGATAATTTAAAAGTGAATCCTCAAAAATTAAATGTTAGAAATTTCTGATTTCTTTATATAGACAATTGAATGCTTAATTTTTATAAATATTATTCAAACAATTTTTCTTATTAATTACTTAGGCAAAGTTTACTACAGTTTAAAAAATATTTATTAAAAAAAGTAAATGGTCCTCCCCATAACTGATCTGAAGTTTAAATATTGGATTTTGTAAATCTTAAACTAAGCCAGCGTGGCTGTTGGGTTTAAGCGTATAACTTGCGTCCGAAGGGTCGCGGGTTGGATCCCAACCAGCGTGCGATTTTTCGTTTTATAAAATAGTTTCAATTGTTTAGGTTTAGCAAATGTTAACCATATATGTAAAAATTTGTTTAAACAAATTAAATTAACTAATAAAATCTCAAAATAAACATTGCAAGATGAAGTTTTCATTCCATTAATGAAATAATTGTACATAATAGTTGTATTTCAAAAATATAAATTTTATTTTTTATTTGCTTAAATAAGCAATAATAATGATAAATAGTAAATTAATAACAAAATTGTACTGCGCCAGTGATTTTTTCCCATTGGGTCATTTGATTCCACTTTTCCCCCCGAATTTCTCCTTGACAATATACGCTGATACTGTTCATCATTATGGCGTTAGCCCTGGCAGGGTCGTATTGCGCCAGCTCTGGCAGTCAGTTCTCATCCCAGAGTTAAGTCAGTACTGCGCCAGCACTGTCACCTGTCAGCCAGTACTGCAGTAGTACTTGCATTCGATACCGTACCAGTACTGGTATACTGTACTACGCCAGCCCTGGCAGGCAGTACTGCGCTAGTACTGGCAGTCAGTACTGAATAGGGTTATCGTCCCAGAGTTAGGTCAATACTGCGCCAGTACTGGGCCACAGTACTGCGCCAGCCTCGCATAATACTGGCAAGTATTATTATCAATTTTTTATTGGGATATGTTTTATTTTACATTGATCTTTGTGAGTATTTTATTTATTAAAAAAAAGTTGTTAAAATTCTTCGCTTTTTAAAAAAATGGTTGAAAAATTATGTTTTAATTTCTAGATTTTTAACTTTGATCAAGGCACGCAACACGAAGTGGAGTCTATGTCTGTTCCAAAATATACTGATTTATTTGATTCTAATATTAAAAGAATAAATTTTACTAACATTAAAAACTTTAATAACGTATAGAAAAACGGGATGCAATGTAAGAGTTTTGCGACCCCCAGTGGTTTCAAGTGCCGAAATTGTGGCCAAAAATCGAAAAGTAATTAATCCTAAATACTTCAGAACCAGAATTAACAAATTTCGTCAAAATTTGTAAACTGTAGACATTTTTAAACTGTGACGAACCTCACAATTACACTTGACATCAACGACCGACTAAATAATTTATTTTAATGTTTAAAATAAATTAACTTAACTTTGAGGTTAAGTTACACTCTTGTCTTATTTTTAAACTGTTAAAACGTGGTTTAGCAGAAGAATTTGCTTAACAGCCGCGCATCCTGACACGCACATCGACGGAAGATGGCGCGGAACGCCAGACATAGCGCAAATGGCGCTAAGTAATATGATCGCGCAGCCTCTTATCAGAGCCGCATCTATATATCGACCTACACGCCTGTAGATCGGGGAGTCAGCTCCCAGGAGCGCACCGAGGAACATCTCGGGTAAAGCCTCTCTGACTCCTCCAGATTCTGGAGATTTAGCATTGGTCCTTTAATGAAAATCGAAAGAACAAAACCCTTTTTCTTTCCTCTGGCTAGGATCGTCCTGAGATTTGTCACGGTCCACCGTGGACCCTCAGACACGATAATGTTCTGGACATCTATTTCGTAGACGAAGAAATCCTGGCTAGAGTAAAATTACTCCGTGACGATTTCTTGATCATCGTCCTGGTCCATTACGTATCGTCAAGAAATTCGAGAAAATTGCTAAAACACTAATGACGTAGGAAAGTGTTCGAAACAATTTTAAAATCTCCCGCGCAGAATCATTGACGTAGATTGTCACATGGGCTTCCCCTGTGCTACGTCATTGGAGGACAGATTATGCTAGGTGAACACCCGCGTTGTTTAACTGTTCTTCAAATAAATTCACCGAGCACCTGAAATTGCGCGTTCACATTTAATTGTTTTTTACCGGACTGAAACGCGTAATTAGAGAAAAAGGAATGAATTAATTTCTTTTCTTACCTGATAATTAATTTCAGCTTACGTATCCGCCAATTGACCATACGTGTCCAGATTGTCGATTTTATTTTAACATCACGGTGAATGACGGCGGCAATATTTTTTAGCGGTTCGTCCGTAATTTATATTGTATTGGAGACGGAGTTTTACCGATTCAATCCGCGACCGATTATTCCGGATAATTCTAGATGAATTATATTATTTGATTTATTTTTGTAATCTACATTATTTTTATTGATTTGTTTATAGATTCCGAAATTACCGACTTTAACTGAGTTCTGGCAGGACGTAGTCCTGGGCTAAAGGAGAACCAATAGATCACAAATGTCTTTTATTATTTATCAACGCCTCTTCAAGCACATTTATTTGTTATTTTATTTATTATATATTTTTATTCTTAAATTCTTTCATTTTGATTATATTCTGTTAAACTCATTTCAATTTATATTACATTATTTTTGTACATTTTTATTAATTTTGGTTACAATATATTATCTGTTATTTCTTACTAATAGAAATCCTGTGAGTTTTACTGACTTTACCTATCCTAAAGCGACAGTAGAAATTAAGTAAAGTAAACTTATGGTCAATAATCTAGTTTTCCAGTATAAGTGAAAACCTTGGCTCCGGCGAGCAAATTCGGAGCATAGCAAAATTTTACTTCGTTACAAAACAGTAAATTGCATATTCTGACGCGTAAGGGGTATTTCCTTGAAAAAGAACATGATTTCTTTAATTCGCTTTTTCTTCATCCCCTATCCGAAAGTACGCTCTTCCTGGACCTACTTCGCTCCAGGAACAACGACTTTTGCTGCCTGCTCGAACAGTCGGGCGCTCTGATTGGCTACGAGATTTTGTGGCTCGTTATCATAACAAAGTTCATCATGGTTCCTGTATTGTGATTTTTGACAGGAACTGTGTTTAACTTAATGACCACACAATATTTACAAAAAAAGAATAAAACATTGTTCATTCTTAATTCTAACCTTCCAGGCAAGTATCATATCAGTCACTAAATTTTTATATTACTTAAAATAACTAAAAATATATTTTAAATTATCTGTCAAAATGAAACAAAACAATAAATAATATTTGTCTTTGATATTTTGACACATTAAATACTGAACATTCTTCAGTATTAAAATTTGAAAAAATAAAAAATCTAGGTGACTGATAAGATACTTACCTTTTTATATGGTTTTACTTTTGTTGATGCCCGTCCCGACCAGCACAATCCTCGGCTTCGCCTCGGTTTTGCAAAAGTCGGGCCACAAAAGTTAGAATAGTAAACAAATATGGCTGACAGCAAGTTAGCATCCGTCAACCGCTGTCAACGCTTTTTTGCATATTTTTTAACGTAATTTCGGCTGGGGGCGAAGAAAAATCGTATACGACACACGGCCAGAAAGGTGGATGCCCTGGCAAGCTAGATATAAGGCCTCGGCTTCGCCTCAGCCTTATATAACGCTTTCCAGGAAATCCAACTTTCCGGCCTAGTATCGTAATATACTATTTCTCAAAACAACGTTTCTTGACCTGGCGGACATCCTAGAAAAAAAAACTGGTTCACCGATCGGCTAAAATTTAGATGGCTTATTCTACACGTGTACGGCTATCGTGTGAACCAAAATTATCATTTTTTGTTAATTTTTTCATCCATTTTACATTAAAAAAACAAGGTCAAAAATGAAAAAACTCCGGCATTTTGGTTTTTTTCATCGAAAAAATTTTATCGAGGATCACAAGATAGCGGCAAGCTTACTTTTTAAGAAATTAATTGATTTTTGTTTTTTAGTTCACCTGAACTAAAGATATCGTGTCCGCCAATCACAAATAGGAGTGGTTTCAGGCGGCCATGACAGTAAGATAATTGTTAATAAACAAGGAATAAAATTTTATTTTTAATAGTTTAGAACCTCTTCTTTAATGTAAAAAAAAGTTTAAAGTAAATAAAATAAATTTTGAAATAAAAAAAATGTTTAGTAAAAGTCACTGAGATGTATATTATATGCAGTATATTAGCAAAAATGAAAATATACTGCAGTTACAAGGTGGAGTTTTCTTTGTGTCGACAACCACAATTAAATTGATAAACGCACTGACAGGGGGTTAATTTCTTTTCTTTAATCCTAATTCGCAGTGACCTTAACTGCACAGATATTATAAATATTGTTTACCTGTGCATTGTTATCTAACCAATTTTATTTTCATTTACCACTCATATTTGTAACGGGTTACGCAGTGGAGTTTACTATAGCGCACAATACTAAATTAATCTTAGGAAATAATATTGCGAATATTTTACTGTATTTCTTCAATGATCAATGAAAACACAAAATAATTAGTAGATATTGCTAGACAAAGTATATAATTATATTGCAGAATAAAAGTAATATCTCTTGCTTGAATAAAATTTGAAATTCTTATTTTTTCTCTCATGTAATTTGGTTGAGAGACGATGAATACTATCGTATGGCCGGCACAATTTATATAAATTAAAATTATTTTCAGAAAAAGTGTCGTGAACGTGTCATTTGTCCTTTTTGAGAGAACGACCCAAAAGCAACGTTCTTCCTTTAAATTATAAATTTTAAGAGAGAAAAATAAACATTAAATTCTTAACTTTCGTTTAACTAGTATTAAACATTTGTTTAGAATATTTTTAACATGTTAAAATGTCATTATACCTCGCAAAGCAATTTTAACATAAAATTAAGACAAAGTTTAGACTTTTATAATTCAAAAAGTTACAATCTAAAATTTCTAAATATTTAGATAGCATCTTTCAAATCTTTCAACTAAACGAAATCTTGAAATCAAAACAATACCAGCCACCTGTCAAATCTTCCTGAGATACAACGAACTATTGTTCAGCATGTGTAAACATCCTACCTGTGGAAGCACTTTTGAATTGCAGCGGAGACAGTGAACCTGCAGCCTCAATACTGGATAATTCTTTAATCGATTCTCACTCAAAGTAAGGTTCAGTTTTTACATGAAATCATTGTTCTTGTTGAATTCTCATTTTTATAACCATAAATAAATATTCTTACTAAAGAAACTAAAATGGTTATAAAAAACCATTTTTGTTGCAAATGTCATGTTGATTCAATGTACCGGGGAACAATGAACCACCTGGAATTTCAGTGTATTTTCGATTTCTAGAGTGGTATGCCTGATTATAAAACTAGGCATGCGTACAGCATGTTACAGCGATTGTTATCAGTACTCTTCTCAACATAGCAAAACTAAAATGCCATTTTAGCTAGTTAACTTCAATTTGAGGTATATTTATGTTATACATTATCAATTAAAAAGTGTTAAGTAATAATTTTTTATAGTATTTGATGGAAAATAAGTTTTTTCACAAAGTGAAAATTGCAATATTATTATTGTTGAACATTTTTAGTGTTTTTATAGAGGTGGTTCATTGTGTACCCAGGTTGTTGAAAATGAAAATAGCGTGTTAGTTTAGAAAAATCCTAAATTTTATTATTTAATCAAAATAAATCGGGTATAATATGTGTGCATTACCTAGAGAAGTGTTGTAGTTTTATATTGATGCAAAGAAGTGCTTGAAATTAGGGAAATTGAATAAATACTATGACCTTGAAAAAAACCCTGTACATTGATGGCCACTCTCCCCTACTTTCATTGACTAAGTTATACTTACATTCTGCTTTTGCATTACCCTTCTTGATTACACCAATAGCAAGTCTTGTTTTTTGTTTTGTCGTACATTTGCGAGTTGAGCCATAACTTGTCCTACCTTAACTGACTGGAATATACAATCTCCTGATTCTCTCACAATCTGGACTGTAAACTAGTCTTAAGATTTATTAATTTTGGGTCAATTTTATTAGAAAAATTTTCATTTAAATTTTGCAAATCTGAATTTAGATTCGTAATCAGCGACCCCGAAAACCCCCGAGTAACAAGTTTCAATCAAATTTAAGCATTTTGAAAAATCATCCGCCATATTGGTGGCGCCATCTTGGATTTTTAATTTTTTTGTATGCCAGTCTTTAAAAGTAGACATAAATAGCTGAACTTTAAGAACTTGTGCATCTCCTTGTGTCAAAATTTTCAATTCACAATCAAATTCAATCGCTTTTTAAAAATGAAATCCGTCATATTGGATCCGCCATTTTGAATTTTGCAAACCTGACTTTAGATTCGGAATCAGCGACCCGAAAAACCCCCGAGTAACAAGTTTCAATCAAATTTAAGCATTTTGAAAAATCATCCGCCATATTGGTGGCGCCATCTTGGATTTTTAATTTTTTTGTATGTTTGTCTTTAAAAGTAGACATGAATAGCTGAATTTTAAGAACTTTTGCATCTCCATGTGTAAAAATTTTTAACTCACAAGCGAATTCAATCGCTTTTTAAAAATGACATCCGCCATATTGGATCCGCCATTTTGAATTTTGCAAATCTGGCTTTAGATTTGTAATCAGCGACCCCAAAAACCCCCGAGTAACAAGTTTCAATCGAATTGAAGGAATTTGGAAACATCATCCGCCATATTGAAGCCGCCATCTTGAATTGTTTAATATCTCTGGTTTGTCTTTAAAAGTTGACATAAGCAGCTGTATTTTAAGACCTTGTGCAACTTTTTATGTCAATATGAATTTTGTTGGCACAGGAAATAAGAATTAATTTTAACAATTTTGTTCACATTTTCCGCCATATTAAATCCGCCATCTTGAAATCATTAATATGCCACTCTGCTTTTAAAAGTAGATAAAATTCCGGAAATTTTAAGCTATTATACAACCCTCTACGCCTAAACCAATTTTGGAGAGCAGGGGGTTTCCCGTTGAAAAAGAATGCCCCATATATATAAATAATAGTATTAATTAAAGCTAATAAAATAGAATTGAGATGATAAAATTACAGTAAAATAATAATAAAAGAAAAATTTCTTACATTTGTTATAGATTGATGAGGAAAGGGTAAAAGGGTAAAAGGGTGCATGTTCGGGCATGCAGCAGTCCTTTGTGGATCATTTTGCGAATTGTATCGCTGGCAAGTATATCGAAGAAGGTGGCGATAGGAGTGTTCTATTTTTAGGGAGATACTGCAATATCCATCAAGAAAGGATGATTAAGGTAAGTTAAGAAATAAAAGAAAATGTATGTTATCTTTGTTTAAAGGTGGCTATTTTATAATAGTAATAATAATAATAATTTTCTTTTTCAGTTGCCTTGATCAAATGGGTATAGTAAGGATCTATCTTATAAATAAGTAAAAGGAGAGATGAATAAAAGAAATAAAGAAAATATACAATTAGAGGAAGCAGTGATTTGAGAGTAAATGAGAGAAATGAGTGCAATTATGAGTATATAAAGTAAGAAGTTTATATTTTGTAAAAATGAAAGGGTGTGAGAAAAGGTGTAATAACGATTTTAATGTAATTGAATTGTAATAAAAGTTAAATGATGTCTCTATTTTAATAAACAAAAATTTATCGAATAATTTTGTTTTCATTCATTTAGTAGGGGAGACCGGGGCTATTTGGCTCACTTTTGGTCAGACAGGAAAAAAGTTAGGAAATTATTTTTTAAATCCAAACATGGATATATCATTTAGTAGCCTATCATTTGCACTTTCAAATTTGCAAGGACTTTTTGATTTATCTTTTATAGTTTTAGCTCTAGATAATTTTGAATGCAGATATACCAAATTCTCAAACTGCAAATTTGGCAGGTAAATCGGCTCACCCTGTGGGGCAATACGGCGACTTTTATTTTTTACGAAAAATAAAAAAGTTCAATAACCTTTATTTTGTAAATATGAAAAGTACCTATATTCTTATTATAATTATGCAGTGATGCATCAAGGTCAAAATTTTTGGGGGGGACTGGGGCCCCTAAAATTAAAGAAAATTCATTAGACCTTACTTTTTTTTATTTTTTTTAAAAAATAAAAAAGTTAGTACACTCATTATTGGTAATTATTAAAAGTAGTCATATTCTTATCATAATTAAGCAGGGCCGGATCAAGACAAAGTATTTTTGGATAAGATGATTAACCGTCGCGTGAGCCCATTTACCCCACCCTGACTTTTGGCACTTTAAAACAAATACAAGTCACATTTGATACATATAAATAAAATAGCATAGGTGTATCGAAAGAGCACTCCTGAGAGCATAAAAAAAACTAACCCAAACAAATTAGGCTCGTAAATTAATGTACTAAAAACGTAAAAGTTTGTAAGTAAAAAGTGTACGCGCGACGCATAAAAACATAATACTCTACCTGACACGAGGCTGAATCAATAGAATTACACTAAATTTCGTTTACCTAACTAAAATGTTGACACCTATATTCTATAGCGACCTTTCCCTCCTAGATTCTAATTAAGGCGTGAAATCGCTAATGATATTTCGATATAAGATTCGTCTCTCTCTCTCTCTCTCTCTCTGTATTTTAAACACACACACTCTGTCTCTATATTTTAATCACATTCAATCTCTCACCCATATTCTCTCTCTCTCTCTCTCTCTCTCTCTCTCTCTCTCTCTCTCTCTCTCTCTCTCTCTCTCTCTCTTTCTTTCTCTGTTTTAATCACATTCTCTTTCTCCCTCATATTCCCTCTCTCTCTTTCTCTCTTTTAATCTCATTTTCTCTCTCACTCATATTTTCTCTCTCCCTCCCTTTTATTCTCTTAGTCCGGGAGCCACGGACAAATTTGACCTTCTCATTTCATACCGGCTGAAAATTTGACAACTGCTTATTGCGTATGTGCCAAGAACAGAAACATAAGTCTGGCAGCTAGTTAGCGGTACAGTGGGTGGCAGTAGGGGGGTAAAGTACCCCAAAAAACGGGTTTTCCAATATCTTTTCATACCGGTTAAATCCTTATTTAAACCAAAGTTTACATTCATACAAATGTAAAAATGCCAGTCTGGCAGTCCCTGGCCGGTACAAACCTGGTCTGGCAAAGGGTTAAAAAGGTGAAAAAATCGGGTTTCTCAATATCATTTCATACCGATTAAAACCTTAATAAAATGAAAGTTTACATTCGTACGAATGTAAAAATACCAGTCTGGCAGTCCTGAGCCGGTACAAACTTGGTCTGGCAGCAGTCTGAAAATGTGCAGCCCCCTGGCGCTACCCACGTCATTAAGTTAGTAAATATCAATTTTCCAGAAAAATAGTAAAAACAAAAATTGTAGGAAATATGTTTCTGTATTACTTTTGTGTAGAACTTTTTTTTCTATTTACCCACATTTTTTAATTATAATAATTTAACGTAAAAAAATTGGGAATTTTAATCAGTTTTACAAAATTTACCACTTCTAGTGATACTTTAGATGAAAATGTTGTGAATAAATCTTATAGAGAATAAAAAAATAAGTAATTTTTCTATTTGATACTTTTAAAAAAAATCAATAGTTACAGTTGTAAAATGCGCCCAATAAGAAATGTTGACGCAAAAAAGCAAAAAAACTCTAAATCAACTATATTACATTTTTGTTGCTAGCTTTAATAGAAATATTGTACACTAACATTTGTGCACTTCTATTGTGCAGGCTCATTATGAGCAACTTGAACTTTGTCGGTATTCTATTTGAAACCCCACTCAAAATGAGTTGCATCAAATGTGAGTCCAGCTTTTTTCAGAGTAGGTTTAAAAATAAAAGCTGATTAACTATATTTTAAGGCATATGGAATAATATCCCTTTTTGAAAAATACGGACTGAAAGTGAAAATAGAAAGTGTCAGGTTATGCTAGGTTAATAGCAATATAAGTATTTTAGATTTCCAAGTTGGTAACATGTGCAGCTTTTCCATTTCAGCTATTGCTCAATTTCTGCCGACGATGCTCCATTTTGATGTAATTCAAATTGAGCATCGTACGCTACTCATTTTGAGATCAGGTTGTAAAGAAAAGTCATTGCTTGGTTAGCAAAATGGTATTTCTCAAACAAATCTTACACATATTCCCATTTTTAAAGAGTTGAACTTCATTCTCATATATCTTAATAATTAGCACCGCTTTCCACATTACAAAAAATATTGCATTCGTTGAAGGTACTATTATATGATGTTACTATAAAAAAAAATATTTAAAGAAAACATTTTTTGGAGAGAACGTAAAAAATAAAAAAACGTTCTGCTAAAAAATAGTAGAGAAATTTATTTACTACAATTTTTGTTCTTTTAATTTTTTTTTGTACATTTAATAGTAAAAAAAAAATAATGTTAAAACATATAGATAGCTCAATTTTTTTTTCTTCTTAGGGTTCCGGACACGAAGTGTCAAAACGGAACCCCTATGTTTTCACTCGTTTGTCCGTCGCTTAAAACCATTACCCTCCTCCCTCCCCCCTAGCAGCCAAACTATTTGATATAGAGTTGAAATTTGGTACACTTATGTATTTTCACGTGTAGATTAGAGGAAAAATATAGCGAACATGATTGAACGTGATGTTCATAGCGTTGTCAAGGAAATAACAAGATTTTTTTCAAAAAATGCATTAAAATGCCTATTTACCCCCCCCCCCCTTTCTCCCAAACTATTTGACCTAGAGTATTGAAATTTGGTACACATATGTATTTTCGCGAGTAGAGTACAGGAAAAATATAGAGAACCTGATTGGAGATGATGGTCATAGCGTTCTCTAGGAAAAGCTTTTTTTTAAAAAAAAACGGCCCCCCCCTTATCTTCCAAACTATTTGACCTAGAGATTTAAAATTTGGTATACCTATGTATTTTTGCGTGTAGATTACAGGAAAAATATAGCGAACGTTGCTGGACTTAATTTTCAAAAGTTATTAATGAAAAATTGAAAAATGTCAAAAACCCCTATGCTAGAGCTCAGCCTATTTATCATAAAAAGTTGGGAATTGGCAGAAATGTTTAAATTTATGTAGAAATTTTTATGAAACCATAAAAATTGTGGTTTGAATTTATTATCATATCATTTTTTCCAAAAAACTGAAATTTTACAGTTTAAAATTTGAAAAAAAATATGTAATTTAAAAAAAATTTTTTTTTTTAAAAGTTAAAATTATATAAAAAAACTTGGTCTATTTGCCTGGAAGTTTTTAATTTTATAAAAATCTTATAAATATCTTATAAAAATTATAAATTTTAATAAAAGTAAAAAAATGTATGGTTGTAATTTATTATTATTCAAAGAATTCAAATAATAAGTAACTAAGGAATTATTGAAATGAATCATTAAAAATAAATACTTAAAAAAATGTTTCAATCCATTTTTAAGTTCGTGGACGGAACCCAACGTGCGCGAGTCCGACTCCAACTTGCCTGGTAATTTTTAATAATATCATTTTTTTTTGTTAAAGTTAAGTAATTAATACAAAATTTACACAATATTACTGTACAATATTTCTATTAAAGCTGGCAACAAAAATGTAATATAGTTGATTTAGAGTTTTTTTGCTTTTTTGTGTCAACATTTCTTATTGGGCGCATTTTACAACTGTAACTATTGATTTTTTTTTAAAAGTATCAAATAGAAAAATTACTTATTTTTTTATTCTCTATAAGATTTATTCACAAAATTTTCATCTAAAGTATCACTAGAAGTGGTGAATTTTGTAAAACTGATTAAAATTCCCAATTTTTTTATGTTAAATTATTATAACTCAAAAATGTGGGTAAATAGAAAAAAAAGTTCTACACAAAAGTAATAGAGAAACATATTTCCTACAATTTTTGTTTTTACTATTTTTCTGGAAAATTGATATTTACTAACTTAATGACGTGGGTAGCGCCAGGGGGCTGCACATTTTCAGACTGCTGCCAGACCAGGTTTGTACCAGCCAGGGACTGCCAGACTGGCATTTTTACATTTGTATGAATGTAAACTTTGGTTTAAATAAGGATTTAACCGGTATGAAATGATATTGGAAAACCCGTTTTTTGGGGTACTTTACCCCCCTACTGCCACCCACTGTACCGCTAACTAGCTGCCAGACTTATGTTTCTGTTCTTTGCACATACGCAGTAAGCAGTTGTCAAATTTTCAGCCGGTATGAAATGAGAAGGTCAAATTTGTCCGTGGCTCCCGGACTAAGAGAATAAAAGGGAGGGAGAGAGAAAATATGAGTGAGAGAGAAAATGAGATTAAAAGAGAGAAAGAGAGAGAGGAAATATGAGGGAGAAAGAGAATGTGATTAAAACAGAGAAAGAAAGAGAGAGAGAGAGAGAGAGAGAGAGAGAATATGGGTGAGAGAGTGAATGTGATTAAAATATAGAGACAGAGTGTGTGTGTTTAAAATACAGAGAGAGAGAGAGAGAGAGACGAATCTTATATCGAAAGCCTATGGTGGGGATGCATGTGGTGCCGCGTACCGCTAGGTATTTTGGTAAAACTTAGATTTCAATTTGGATTGCGGTATTTAAATTGGCTTTAGAATATAAGTTTTGGATCTAGTCGGATTTGCTGTTCGCCTACAGTTCCGTTTGCCGCTCTCTTTGTTCTATCAAATGTCTTTGAGCGTTGATTAAGAAACGCGACTTCGCTTGCGGTTTTAATTGCGTTTTTTGATTTTCGGGGAAGCGAAGTCGCGTTTCTTAATCAACGCTCAAAGACATTTGATAGAACAAAGAGAGCGGCCAACGGAACTGTAGGCGAACAGCAAATTCGACTAGATCCAAAACTTATATTCTAAAGCCAATTTAAATACCGAAATCCAAATTGAAATCTAAGTTTTACCAAAATACCTAGCGGTACGCGGCACCACATGCATCCCCACCATAGGCTTTCGATATAAGATTCGTCTCTCTCTCTCTCTCTCTCTCTCTGTATTTTAAACACACACACTCTGTCTCTATATTTTAATCACATTCACTCTCTCACCCATATTCTCTCTCTCTCTCTCTCTCTCTCTCTCTCTCTCTCTCTCTCTCTCTCTCTCTCTCTCTCTCTCTCTCTCTTTCTTTCTCTGTTTTAATCACATTCTCTTTCTCCCTCATATTTCCTCTCTCTCTTTCTCTCTTTTAATCTCATTTTCTCTCTCACTCATATTTTCTCTCTCCCTCCCTTTTATTCTCTTAGTCCGGGAGCCACGGACAAATTTGACCTTCTCATTTCATACCGGCTGAAAATTTGACAACTGCTTATTGCGTATGTGCCAAGAACAGAAACATAAGTCTGGCAGCTAGTTAGCGGTACAGTGGGTGGCAGTAGGGGGGTAAAGTACCCCAAAAAACGGGTTTTCCAATATCTTTTCATACCGGTTAAATCCTTATTTAAACCAAAGTTTACATTCATACAAATGTAAAAATGCCAGTCTGGCAGTCCCTGGCTGGTACAAACCTGGTCTGGCAGCAGTCTGAAAATGTGCAGCCCCCTGGCGCTACCCACGTCATTAAGTTAGTAAATATCAATTTTCCAGAAAAATAGTAAAAACAAAAATTGTAGGAAATATGTTTCTCTATTACTTTTGTGTAGAACTTTTTTTTCTATTTACCCACATTTTTGAGTTATAATAATTTAACATAAAAAAATTGGGAATTTTAATCAGTTTTACAAAATTCACCACTTCTAGTGATACTTTAGATGAAAATGTTGTGAATAAATCTTATATATTCAATATATTCAATGTCTTCAAGGAAAAGACCATTTTTTACATTATATCAACACTACTTTCACATTTTCATTCAGAACAACAAAAATATGCAGTCACAATTTATAATTGTAATCAAATTCAACATTTTTATTAACAAATTTGTCCTTAAAAACGACTTTACCAATTTCATGAAAATCCAAATTTTAAATGTCCCGCGTTATACTCATTTTCCAAATTAGGAAAATTGCTTTTCCAAGGACGAGCAGTACATATAACACTTGCCGCTCGGAAGGTATGCAAGCGCCTTTAGTAGAAAAACGGTGAAATTTCAGATTTGCATGATATTAATTTCGGATATAACAATAAGATCTGGTAAAGTTAGATTTTTGGCAAATATGAGTTCATTTTAACCTAAAAAATTTGCTTAATAATTGGAATAAAATCTTCTGGCATTAGAGATGGGTTCCAGATGTTATTCAATGAATTAAAAAATTTCTAGTTCAAAGTAAGATGGTATTGTATTCTTACATGGGTGGTTGTCTAATAATTTATGAGTTTGTTCTTGTATACTAATGATTTCATCTATGTTTAAGTATGTTGCTATATCACATTTATCGGAAATTATTCTTGCCGTCCCGAAGTTTTCGAAATAGAGGTCAGGAAAACGAGAAAAGGGTATGTTATTTTCCGAAAATTTCTAGGAGTTAGTGAGAGAATAAGAAAAGAAAAAGGTATATAAGTAACATGTTGCTTCTCGGTTACCTGAAAAAAAGCGTATTAATTTCTGTATTTGTATTTAAATTTATAATTTGAAAGAGAAAGAAAAAAAATATTCTTAACAAAACAGTCCAATTATTGTTTTTTGGTGTGAAACTCACAATTAGAACATTTTTTACAAATAGTTACTCATTTAACTTTTTATTTTTTCTCTGATTTTGGGAGTTGAAAGGCAGGTTTTTTGATGTGGTTTGGGAAGGAATAGAATTTTGATTTTTTGAAGGAATTAAAAAATGAGGCTGTAAGGGTTGTAGAAGGAAATTGGTGGTGAGGGCTAAAGAATGTGCTTCCCCAATTAAAACTTTTCTTTGCTCAGTAGTCGCGTATTCTGTATAATCTTTACAAACTATTATTTTTACGTTAGTTTTTTGAAAAATTACCCTAAAAATCGCTAATACTTCCGACCATTCCATGTGCACGATTTGACTCGATTTTCCAATACTATTTGACTTTAAATTTAATTTTTCAGCTAATGTTTTAAAAGATTGAACAGTTTCTGTAATATTATTTTTATTCCGTTAAACTTAATTCAGTTTCTGTAATAATTAGCAACGCAATGTGATAAAAATTTTCTTTTTTAAATTGTTAAGCTTCATTTAATGTAAGATTTTTAAATTCTGGTAATTCGTTTTGTTTAAAAAGATTTTGAGAGCCGTTATCCATAGGAACTCCTAAGGTTGAAATGAAATACGCATAATTGTCTTTACGCATACGCATCTGGTCTTTGCATTCTACTATACTTGATATACTTACTATACTTATTATACTTACTATACTTATTTGTTTGACCTGACTTTAAATTTCTTCGATTCCGTAGATTTTTTGGATTCTTGTACTTGATTCTTGATTAATTGACTTGATTTAGTACTCGATATAGAACTTTTGTTTACTAGAATTCGATTTTCGTTACCTACTTAGTATTCACCGACTTTGAATTTTTACTTGATTCACCCGCCTCAGTATTCACCGGCTTTGAACTTTTACTTAATTTACCCTACTTAGTATTCACCGACTTTGAATTTTTACTTGATTCATCCGACTTTGAACTTCTAGTTTATTTGACCGACTTAGTATTTACCGAATTTGAATTTTTATATCTTGGATTTGGACCATTTTTTTCAAATTCACCGGATTCATTTTGTTTTTGACCTTTTTCTTGATTTAATTTTTCCAACTTACCTCTTACGATTGGACTGAACCAAATTTTAATCAACATTTCAGTAACTCTAAATATTTTTGTGGATTCTGAATCTATATTTGTTCAAATTTATTTTAAAATAAAAAAGAAAATCATCGGCGGAGGGCTTTTTGAAAAAAATCAATTTTTTTCTTTAATTTATTAAAAATTGAGATTTGCAGTTATGTACCCCTGATGAGGCTCATTTTCTTCCTGTTTTATGCACTTTCTTAACAATGAAGTATATAGTATAAGGGTTTTCTAAGGAGCCAGTAGGATTTAATAGCTGTAAAAGGTTTTTAATTTGTCAAACAGTGTACCGTTATAAAAAAATATTTTATCAAACTAAATATTTGACCTGTAATTTGTAACATATCTGTAATAAATATTAAAATATTTTTTAAATATATTTTAATAACTTATGAATTATGTTAAATTATAAAAATGTTAATGCAAAATATATAAACATGTAGCTTTAGATATGTGAACTATTTTACTGACACACTGCACGTAAAAGTGTTTTCGAATAATTCGGATGATTTTCAAAAACCTTATTAAATTGCCCAAGTAGATTGGAAATCAAAGTGGACAGATTTCATGGCTTGTTCACTGAAAAATCTTAATCATCCGGATTATTCTAAAACACTTTTATGTGCAGTATGTCAGTATAATAGTTCACTTGTCTGAAGCTACATGTTTATATATTTTGCAGAAACATTTTTACAATATAACATAATTTGTAAGTCATAAAAATATATTTAAAAAATATTTTAATATTTATTACAGATTTATAACAAATTACAGGTGAAATATTTAGTTTGATAATAGTTATTTGTGTAACAAGGGCATCTATGGCATCCCCTAGATGCGCCCGTGTTCCACACATAATTTTATATAATAACCTTTTGTCAAGAAATCTACTGAAAACGCTGTTTTTAGAGTTTTAGAGATTAAAATGAAGAGAATCCTACTTTTTATCACAGTTTAACCCCACCAGCAATGCCATTCAAGTACGCTTGGTGTTCTAACACGTGACGCGACAGCTGATGTTTAGGTTGGCAAGCGTGTTTGAATGGCGTTGCTGGTGGGGATAACTGTGATTAAAAGTAGGATTCTCCTCCTTTTAATCTCTAGAATTCTAAAAACAGACTTTTTAGTAGAGTTCTTGACGCAAGGTATTACATAAAATATTTTTTTATAACGGTACACTGTTTAACAAATTAAAAACCTTTTACAGCTATTAAATCCTACTGGCTCCTTAGAAAACCCTTATACTATATACTTCATTGTTAAGAAAGTGCATAAAACAGGAAGAAAATGAGCCTCATCAGGGGTACATAACTGCGAATCTCGATTTTTAATAAATTAAAAAAAAGAAATTAATTTTTTCAAAAAGCCCTCCGCCGATGATTTTCTTTTTTATTTTAAAATAAATTTGAACAAATATAGATTCAGAATCCACAAAAATATTTAAAGTTACTGAAATGTTGATTAAAATTTGGTTCAGGCCAACCGTGCTCTAGTTATTAATTTAAATTTTTCTTCTCCAGCATGTAATTCTTTGAAAATGTCGTAATCAAACTCCTCACAACATGTTTGATCATCTTCTTGGTCTTGTATTTATTCCTCAGAACTTGCATAAACTTCATCATTATCTTCATCATGGTTAACATTACTATTATCTTTTTCGTTGTATAGTTCCTCGAAAAGATCGTAATCAAATTCTTCATTACAATTTAAATCATTTTCTTTTTCATCAGTTTCTTCTTCAGAACTTGTTATATATGATAAATAAACCAGAATTAAATCCTTCCATAATGAGTATAAAATATATTGTTATATATGATTATATATGAACCATATATTGTTATATATGGTTCATCTTCAATAAAAACATTTATTTCTCCTACATTTAGCCCGGGATCTGCGTCATTTGATTCTTCTTCATGGTTATCATTGATATTGATTTCTTCCTAAACTGTTGATTCTGGCGTTTCATCGTCTGAATTTTCTGCCCAAAAGTTAACAAGTGATTTTGCTTTAATCTCATTATCATAAAACACCTTCGGAGTAATTCTTTTTGCAACGTTAATTAGATTTCTGGACAATGCGTCTGCATTTACAATAGTTTTTCCCGCTTTATACACTATATCAAAATCATATTCGGATAATTTTAATTTCCATCTAGTGACTCGAGAGCAAGGATCACTAGAATTTTCAAACCAGAGTAGGGTGTGTATCATACTTAACTTCGTGTTCATTTAAAGATCTGGATCCATAAACTACTGGTTTATCTTTTCCAATTTTACCTTGAGATAATATTCCACCAATGGCAAAATCAGAAGCGTCAGTTGTAAAAATAAATGGTTTATTTAGATCTGGTCGTTGTAATAAAAGTTCTTTACATAGTTCTGCTTTTAATATATCGAAAGCTGATTGCTGTTTTTCGGTCCATTTAAATGGTACATCCTTTTTGAATAATTAAGTTAATGGAATTGATCTTTTTGAAAAATTTTCTATAAACCGACGATGTCTTAGAAACTCGCATTTGTCAGGTTATAGTTTTAAATTTGCGGCACTTAGACGTTTCATTAAACTATCGAATTTTATTTGATGTTCTTCTAAAGTATTGGCAAAATAACAATATCATCTAAGTAAACAAATAATTCGGTTCCTATTAAACCGGAAAGAACGGCATTCATAAGTCTCTAAAAACAACTAGGAGCGTTTTTAAGACCAAAAGGCATTCTGTCAAATTCATAGTGACTATATGGGGTTGAAAAAGCAGTTTTATAAGAATGATCTGGATGAATTTTTATTTGATGGAAACCGGAAGCTAAGTCAAAGACTGAAAAATATCGAGCATTTGATAAAGTTCCGAGGACTTCAAGAATATTTGGTAAAGGAAAGAAATCAGTTACAGTTTTTTTATTCAATTTCCTAAAATCTAAAACTATACGCCATTTTTTATTTCTCTGATAATCGTTTTTTTTAACAATCCATACAGGAGTGTTGTATGAACATTCGAAGGGTTAAATTATACCATTTTTTA
The DNA here is from genome assembly GCA_037103525.1 of Ganaspis brasiliensis. Taxonomy (NCBI): domain Eukaryota; kingdom Metazoa; phylum Arthropoda; class Insecta; order Hymenoptera; family Figitidae; genus Ganaspis; species Ganaspis brasiliensis. Next base: position 252,228 of record JAZKLR010000018.1, read on the forward strand.
ATAATTCGCTGGTCTGATTTAATAGTTCTTCTTTATGCACCGAAGGAAATCTATACTGACGTGTGAAAACTAGTTCTTCATCTTTGGTAGATATTTCATGTTGGAGAACATTGGTAGCAGATAGAGATTCGCCAGGCAAATGAAACATATTACTATATTTTAAAGTTAAAGATTCTTCATGGGTCATTTCGGAGGAAAGTTAAGGTCGATATCTCAGATATTTCTCAATTTTTGTTTATTAGTAGTTTTTTGGGATACAAATAAATATTTCAAGTATTAATTTAAAAATTGTTCTAATTATTCAAGATATTTGCATTGCAAATTTGTTGGTACTTTTTTTTCAATGTGTTATATCTTCGTTAATTTTCAAAATTACGAAAAAAGTCAAGAATCCTTTTTTTAATAAAAATCAACGGGCAAGTGCGAGTAGGACTCGCGCACAGAGGGTTCCGTACACGAACTTAAAATGAATTGAAAATTTTTTTTTAATTATTTATTTTTAACGATTCATTTCAATTATTTATTAGATATTTATTATATGCATTATTTTAATAATAATAAATTAAAATCATAATTTTTTTACTTTTATTAAAATTTAAGTATAAACTTAATTATTTTTATAAGATTAAAAATTTCCAATTAAATAGACTGAGCTTTTTTATATAATTTTAAATTTTAAAGACAAAAAAAATTTTTTCTTTTTAATTTTTTTTTATTTTCCAATTTTTTAAGTAATTTAAACATAAAAATAAACATTTTGTACAAAAAAATAATCTGAAACTGTGGAATATTGTAGCTGTTTAGATAGCAAAAAATTTTTTTTGGTAAAATTTCAATTTTTCGAAGAAATTGCTATGATAATAAATTTAAACCACAATTTTTATGGTTTTATAAAAAATTCTGCATAAAATTACACATTTTTGACAATTCTTAACCTTTCAGGATAAATACGCTAAGTTCTAGAATAGGGGTATTTTGTCATTTTTCAACTTTTCATTAATAACTTTTGAAAACTAAGTCTAACAATGTTCGCTATATTTTTCCTGTACTCTACTCGCGAAAATAAATATGTGTACCAATTTTCAATACTCTAGGTAAAAAAGTTTGGGAGATAAGGGTGGAAGGGGGGGGGGGGGGTAAATAGGCATTTTAACCCTCTGCCTCCGGTTACTTCTCCCCACTCTCGCACTATTCAAAGAGTTTCCTATAGTCCCCACCAGGCGTCCGAATTGTCCATTTTTGTCGTTAACGGTCATTTCAGTAGGCAGAGGGTTAATGCATTTTTTGAAAAAAATCTTGTTATTTCCTTGACAGCGCTATGAACATCACGTTCAATCATGTTCGCAATATTTTTCCTGTAATCTACACGTGAAAATACATAAGTGTACCAAATTTCAACTCTCTATCTCAAATTGTTTGGCCGCTAGAAAGGGGTAATGATTTTGGGCGACGGACAAACGAGTAAAAACATAAGGGTTCCGGATTTGACACTTTGTGTCCGGAACCCTAAAAATACTGAATTTTAATAAAAAGAAATTAAAAATTGAAAAATATTGATTTTTTTAATTATTTATTTAAAAATTAATGTTTATTTATTGTTTTTTAACAAAGGCCCAATTACTTTTTTCGCTAAAAATTTTTTTTTTCATATACTTTGGGATGTTTTTTTATAAACACACCAATTTTCAAGATGGCATCTGTTTTTGTTTTCAAATAATAAATCTTCAAAGTTTAGACTTCTCTGTTGTCGCGTCTGAAAAAATTTAACTATGTTCAGCGCAGCGCGGTATGTATGCGTGGCACGCATTCGACATTAACAAATTTTGTTTAACAAAGAGAAATACAATTTTTTAAAAGAAGAATATCAATACACATGTGTGGTGTTGAATGTTTTAGTTTGTAATTTATATACTTCATGAATTAAACGCAGCAGGTAATTTTACTGAAACTTTTGATTTCATAAGTGTAATTCCTTTAAATGTGTAAGTTATTTTGTTAATAATTATGTTGAAAGTTTTAATGACTGAAAAAATCCAAAATCATAGCCCTGAATCATGCCATAAATCTGTAATTAAGTGTCGATTAAACATGAATATTTGTTAATTTTCTATGTATATGTGATAAAGAGCACTTTAAAAAGAATTTTAGGAATTATCCTAAATATAGATAAATGTAGTTCTATTTCGTTTAGGAAATTTAAGAAATTTAAGAATTTAGGAATGATCCTAAATATAGATAAATGTAGTTCTATTTCGTTTTTAAAAAAAGAGTCCTTCCGTTTTGACTACACCATAGATGGAGTCATTATCAGACATGTCAACGAAATACGCGACCTGGGAGTGATATTGGCTAGTGATCTCTCATTTACTTCTCACATATTAGATACTGCAAGCAGGGGAATAAGCTCACTAGCTTTTATTAGAAGAAATTGCTTGAGATTCCATGATCCGGCAGCTCTCAAAGTCCTGTACTTTTCTTTCGTCAGGAGTCGATTGGAGTATGCCTCTGTTGTTTGGTCTCCTCTCTACACTGTTCATATTCTGAGGTTGGAACGTGTACAGAATAGGTTTTTAAGGTTTGCTGCAATGTTGGGAATACCTAAGATAGAGCCTAGATTCTTATATTCTGATCTCCTTTTTCTTTTTAAAGTAATAAACGGAGACGTGCGTAGCTCTGTAGTTGTATCATTTATTAACTTCTCGGCCCCTATGAGGTCTTTGAGATTTAACCAACCTTTTTATATTACCTACAATAGAACAAACTACGGCAAGCACTCTGTTTTCAACAGAATTAACAAAGAGGCTAATACTTGTTCAGACGAATTGAACTTTTTTGGTTCTGGACTTGACAGATTTATCTCAGAATTAAAAATGCTAATTTTAGAATTTTAGACCTTAAACAAATCTTATATATATTTATTATATTTACTAATTGTAAGCTAGTCGTTGCTAACTATTATAACTTTTATTGTTTACTTCAAAAACATTTGTAAAGAGTATATCCCGTTTATATTTCTTAAATAAATAAATAATTTTTATGAGTCCTAATGATCATTAATTTGGGGGATTCATTTCAATGTATTTTGTCTAAACACATTTGTATGTCATTAAAAACCATTAACTCCGTCATATGTAAATATGGAAACAACTTTTTCAACTTTACTTTGTCTTGAACTTTCATTCAGTGCACATTAGCATAATTTTTGCTTTTATTAAAGAAGCATTGTAAATTGTTTTAAAAATGTTTAATTTTTAGTTTTTGAATGATCCATATTTTATTTACAAATTACAAAATCCCAGATAACCAGCGTACAATTACTGTACACACCATGTACCTTTGCACTATACTAGTACCATACGTGTATAATGGTACTGATTTTCAAAGTACTGATACTAAATTAGTACAGTGCCAGTATGTATGTACATTTTTATTACATTTGTACGACGTACTAGTATCGTACTAGTATTACACTTGTATGTAATGAATAGAAACTTTAATATTTTCACTTAGTACGGCATACTAAATAAATATGGAGTCGTACCAGAGTCGTACTACTCCGCCATCTTGAAAAATAATTTGTCAGTTTGAGTACTTAGAAAGAGTATAATACCAGTACAGTGCCAGTACGTCATACTGTTGATTAAAAAAGAGTATGCACATACTGGTACTGTACTATTTTAATGCAAGTATCTCAAGATAATTACGCTATACTCGTATAATACTAGTACAATGCGAAGGTACATGGCAAGTACAGAGCTGGTATACCGGGTATTTTGGATTAGTACGCTTGGCTATCTGGGATGTTTAAATTTATTTCCTATTATAATATTAAATAAATTGTTTAAAATTTGTTGTTTCTACTTTATAATACTTCATAGATAAATTGCTTTCTTTGTTTTATTACAATATTATTTATTTATTTATTTGTTTTGCACAGAGAGGTAATTGAGCTGCGTGTAAATGTCTTATTAAGTTAATTTCATTTCATTTAATAAGTAATTAAGTGGAACTATTGGCAGTACCTCACAGGAGAGAGCGTAGGGAGGGGCTATCTTCACTTAGAAAAAATATAATTACAAACTAAAACAGTCAATATTACACGTATGTAGTGATATTCTACTTTTAAAAAATTGTATTGTAACTGAGAAGTCTAAACTTTAAAAATTTATTATTTGAAAACAAAAACAGATGCCATCTTGAAAATTGGTGTGTTCATAAAAGACATGCCCAAGTTTATAAAAAAAAAATTTTTAGCGATAAAAGTGATGGGGCCTTTGTTAAAGAACAATAAATAAACATTATTTTTTAAATAAATAATTGAAAAAATCAATACTTTTCAATTTTCAATTTTTTTTATTAAAATTCAGTATTTTTTACTCAAAAAAGGATGTTTGACTTTTTTCGTAATATTGAAAATTAACGAAGATATAACACATTGAAAAAAAAGTACCAACAAATTTGCAATGCAAATATCTTGAATAATTAGAACAATTTTTAAATTAATACTTGAAATATTTATTTGTATCCCAAAAAACTACTAATAAACAAAAATTGAGAAATATCTGAGATATCGACCTTAACTTTCCTCCGAAATGACCCACATGTGTTAATTTTTCATGACTCAAATGTTTTAGACGTAATAAATCTAAAATTTGCTCTGGTCTTCACTATTTTAAAAACGATCTAAAATATTTTCTGCTGTAGCATTTTTTGCTACTTCTGTTTCACCATGATATTCTCTATATTCTTCTAAAGTGACTTTTGAAATTTGAATTTCAATAGGTTCTGATTTAGTGTTTGCTACTCTTATGTTACGTGCGGCCTAAATTTTTTAAATTTCTTATTAAATTATTTATTCAATTTTAAAAGTTAGATATCGTATATACATTATAAACAGTATATATGCGTGCATATATGTGTATGCTCATACATACATTGTTTAGATAAATTAAAATTAAGAAAATAATATGCGGAAGAATGTTCAATTAATTGGTCTTGCACTGCATAAAATTTCTTAAATGTCAAACCGAGTTAAAAGCTCTGGTTTCATACGCGAAAAGAAAATGAGAACAAGAGAGAATCAAAAAAGACTCTTGTGCTCCGTTTCTTCAATTTGAGCGATCAAAAACTAGCCTTGCATTGCGAATAATCTTAAAATGTCAAACTGAGTCAAAAACTATGGGTTAATACACGAAAAGAAAATGAGAACAAGAGAGAATCGAAGAAGATTCTTAGCTCTTGTACTCTGTTTCTTACCGAATTTCAATTATATAATCAATTTTATATCAATATTTTTATATCTATGAACATTACAATTTAAATACCAAACTTAAAATAATATCACTTTTCTTATACTTTAAATAAATAGTTAATTTTAATTATAATTATATCGCAAGATTTATATTATTGATTTTATAAACTGTTTTATTTTTGTTATATTGCAGTTTGTAAAATTAATCAACATTGAAACCTATTTATGCAAGATTAGACCAAATCTTAATATTTTATTAGTCTCGTGCAGAGTGTAATGTGATAGAATTGTTGAGTATTGCTAGTAGAATAGATCTACAAAATTCGAGATCGATGCACTTCCTGACTCAGCGTCAACCGGCGCACGTATTATAAACAAAGAATTAAGAGTTCAACTTACGAAAGAGAAATGAAAAGGAGAGAAAAAAGATAAAATATTTGCTAAATTCCTTATTATTGAAATATAATCAAACCTGTTTGAATTTATAGCAACAATGATAGCAATTAAATTTATAGCAACAATGATGATGGAAATAACAACGATTATTGTTATTGTTGTTGTTGTTATCATTTTTCGTATTTATTATTATCTATGAGATCAAAATTATTTAAATACTAAAAATAATATTAAACAAAGGGACTATGCAATGATGTCATTCAACCTCAATAGTAAGCTTCACCCCTTATTCTCTTCTTCTTTGTTAGAGATGACCTGAGCTTAGTTCATCCCCACCTCATAGATCTATGTAATACATCGATGATTTGGATATGAAGAAGGAGAAACCAACACCAAATCACTGGTCATCTCTATATAAGGAAATCAGTTTTCCCCCAGAATTCGACCTCTGGGACACTTAACTTCCAACCTGCAAAGAGTGAAGTTCAACTTTTGCCAAGTCCCATCGGTTAACGCCCTTTTGTTTTATTTGTTGAACTGGTACTAGATTGAAAACTTAATTAAGTAAAATCGATTGTCCGGAATACTCAAAAATCAATAATCGGGCATCGATGTAAAGCTTTAGTCAAAACGCGAAATTTAATTGTACATTTTTTAATAAACGAAACGATTATACTCGTGTTGACTCCCAACCAACAAACATTTTCAACTTGATAATTTTGAACATCGATTTGATAAACCGAATAATAGGTAAGAATTATTTGTAACCCTCTTTCTTTGTACACTATTTTACTGTCGTTTAAAAATAAAATAACTTGATTCTCTTCCATATATAATACTTTTCCTCTCTTATTTTTCTTTCCTTTTCCTAAATATTTATATTATAAATAATATAATATATATTTATTTAATTTTTTTTATTAAACAATGCAATGACAGATCCCGTAGAGCTGAAGCAATAATAGACCTACCTTAAAAATAAATTAAGCACAAGTCTTACCAACTTGTGCGAAAAAGCTCAAACTCCGAAGAGAATTTAAAACTTCTTTTTTAAAATCTCGACCACGCAACGTTACGGAAACTTAACACTTACATATGCTTTACCTCGACTGTTTGTTACTAACGCGTTTCCTAAATATAGCCCCTTTTTAATTGTTAAGCGTGGAACATAACCTGTCTTTATATCATTGTTTTTTATTATTAAAAATAAATCTAAGATCAATCTTGGTAACAATGTGATATTGTCACTTGGTGAGAAAGGATAAATAGTACAATTTCGTAACAAGAGTGAGCTTAAGGCGTTTTTGACATGAGCGCAATGTTTTTGCAACGAGGTGGAGGCGACGGCGTTTGCCGGATACGAGTTGCAAAAGCTTGCGCAAGTTTCAAAATGCCGTTCACACAAGTTACGAATGATACTTTTTAAAACAAAGTTCTAAAAAAGGCGTGTAAAAAACAAAAGAATTGTAAATATTTGAATAATAGTAAAACCTTACATAGCACTTTTAACAATGAGCATGTATTCCAGAATAAAAAATACTGAGAAACTTTGAATTGTTTTGGGAAGTACGGTGAAGCGTCAAAAGGCGTCAAAAGGGGTCCAGGGGTGAAACCCCGGTCAAAAAAAACCAACTCAAAAAATAAAAAATGTCAAAACAATATTTGAGATTAGATTTTTACTCTGAAAGAATTTCCGAGAAACACGAAACGAAAAAATTAAAACTAGATGCCACACCGAACGTGGCAACTAATAATATTAATTCATATTAATTTTATTTATCGCGGCACTCACTTTTACCTCTACTTCAATCAACCGAAAATATGTAACCGATGTAAAAAAACAGACGTATGACTGGTATGACTCGCGGCGTCGCGTCTGCGCAGTACCGCAGTGGACTGAAATAGTGTTGGTTACAGTAAGCAGATTCACACAATATCACTACTGCCAACGTTGTAAAGTTTTAAATTTACTGTATTTGTTAAAAACATCGATTCAGTTATCCTTTCTGCGTTACATTGTTTTTTTATTCGCACTCTAAAGCCCGTTTAACACTCCGTTCAGCAAACGTTAGTTTTTTATCTATCGCGAGAGGTGCAATCTACGCCGTTTTTAGAACCGAGTTAAAAAAATTTATTGAACTTCTAAATCTTTTTCAACATAATTGATTTTTACATTATTATCTGCAAAAAATTCAGATCCTAATACTCCATCTTCTTCGGCAGGAACTCCGTTTGAAATAGTGTGGAAAGTGGTAGGGTAACCTAAAACTTCGAATCCCCCTCGCGGTGTCACCTTGTCGTGGTGAGAAGGCTTAGGACCGGCCAGGCGCTTGTCCTTCGGTCGCCATGCCTAGATATCTGGCGAGTTTAGGCACCGGGGAACGAACGGGACCCCGTTAATTCGGGTACTTGCCGCTCTTGTACTTGTTGCACTAGCTGCCTGTGCTGATGATGTTATTTCGGATTCTAAATGGGAGCTAACCATCCTCGTCAGCGGTGGACGACTTGGATTCTGGGAGGAATGGGACAATCCTGCCGGCTTGGCATACCAAGTTGTGTGGAGTAGTCTCGATCTGGTGCTGACGGCTGTTGGACCGGTCGTCTGTCCGGTGTGACCAACGACCCCCCCCTAATCCAAGGTGTTTTTACCGTGCCGAGGGATGAATGGCACTAGGGTTGACAAATCCGAAGCGGAGCTAAAAGGGGTGGCGCGGAAGGGGTCCAACCCAGAACAAAAGCTGGGGCCTGGGCGCCGAACGCGCGGGCCTGGTCAGTGAAGTGGCTGGAGGTGTCGCGCACGGGGACTCTGGGATATCGGGCGAACTCCCAGTAGTATCTAGTCCTACCCCTGCAAGCTGGGCTCTGCAGGGGCCGAATTCTTTTCCCTAGCTTCTCGTAGGAACAAAATGACGGACCCAAATAATTTGAATCTTAACAATTTAAACCTTAAGAACAGCCAAAAGGATATGGCGGCTGAGGCTAAGGTCCCATCTGGGGCTGAAAAGCGAAGAGACGGTGGAGGAGATTGAAGCTGGCACAGGCCAAAAAAGGAGAGACAGCTGGTCTCCCCGGTGATTCGGGCGGTTCCGCTCCTGGGGTGGACGGCGATCCGGGTTTGGGTAAACCAGGCGGATCTGAGTCTACCAAGAGGATGGGTACAGGTCTATATCATGAAACAACTATGGAGGGCTCTGCATTTATGCTTGGGTCCACTGTAACTGTTTTACAAGCCGAGATAACGGCACTGCTTTATGCGGCCGGTAAGACCGCGGAGCTCTGTCGTGGTAGGAATATATTTTTCCTCTCGGATAGCAAGGCGGCTTTACTGTCCTTGAATCATAACTCAACAACATCTCATCGAGTTTGGGAGTCCCATTGTGCACTAAATCACCTAGCTGAGACTAACCGCGTCACGCTTCTATGGCTCCCACGTTAACTTTGGGATTAGGGGTAACGAGATGGCGGATCGACTAGCAATGGCGGGTAGCAGGAGCCGCATTGTAGGCCCTGACCCGCTTGTAAATGTCACTAATGCAGTGTTGGCTTTAGAATTCAAAAAATGGCTACGTTCAGAACACCAAAAGGAGTGGAATGGCTATGCTGGTGGCAGACTGGCTAAGTCACTCCTTGGTAACACCATTAACTTGAAACGAGCTGCAGACTTCCGTAAGCTCCGCAGGATAGATGACAAGATCCTAACGCAAATATTAACTGGCCATGGGGATCTTCGCTATCACCGACACAAACTGGGCATCGTTAATGACCCCAAGTGTCGAAGAGGAGATCGACAAGGAGGGGGAAGGAGGATGAAACCTCTACTCATGTTCTCTGCCATTGCCCTTCGCTAACTAGCGAACGACTTCACCTCATAGGAAAACCATTCTTTGAGGCAGATATCGCTGCCATGACTCCGGCTCGGGTTTTCTTCTTGTGGAGGGGGCTCTGAGCTAAGGATTAGATGTCTTGTTTTTGGGGGGCGTTAAGGGATTACCCAAGCGCTGTTAGTTGTACAAACATTCCCCTTCTCTTAATAATAATAAAACTTCGAATCTCACTTGTCCTAAGGAGTTTACTGGATGTGCATTAATTCCAGTCAGTTGTATTTTTCTGGATTTATTGATTAACATTGAAGAATTTAAAACATTTTCTTTTATCAAATTTAAACCTGCACCTGTGTCGATCATCATATTCAAAGGATTTTTTGAGTTTATTAGAATTATTAAAATTGATGGTATCGGATTCCCTTTACTATAGTTAAATTGAACAGTTTTAAGATTTGCATTAGAAGTATCTAAAGGTGCGTTTGATTTTTGTTCACCTGTCCCATAGCACCGTTTTGGAAAGGTTTTGAGAGTTTTCCGTACTCTAATTATGAATAGGTTCATTTTGTTGATTTTCTAAACGATTATTATATTCTCAACGCCTACAATCTTTTATTACATGACCTGGAATTTTACAATAGTTGCACATAATATTTTTATTGATTTAGGAAGGATTTAAAATGTTAGTGCTCTGATTTTGCAAATTACACCAGGTTCTTTGGTAATAATTTTGAGATTTTTGGTGTAGGTTTTGGAAAAAATTTTGAGATTTTTGATAGGAAATCTGATAAGGAGGTTTTTGATAATAATTTTGGGAGACTTCCGGTTGAGGCGCGTAAAGGTTGACAGTGTTTTCTGTGAGCTCTCGAAAAACCAGTAAAAGTAAAAGAAAAAGTACAGATAAATGTATAAAAGGTGTTTAAAAGTGAGAGATAAAGAAGTATTAGTTAATCAAGCAAAAAGAAAGTAAATGAAACAGTGTAATTGCTGGATTTTATGGATGAATAGTTAAGGGACAAAATTTTGAGGTTAGGAAAAGAACCGCGAGAAAATAAAAGGATTGATTTTGACTAACGTGGTAGTTTAGTTCAGTGAACGGTGAGAGAGAGGTTGATTAAAAAGTGTCAATTGTAAAAGTAAATAATGGTAGGAAGACCGCCGGGTTTAAAAAATAAAGTGTCAAATAAAGATAAAACATTAGATATGTTTGGAGTGCAAAAAGGAAAAAAATAAGAGTTAGAACAAAGAATGGGAAAAATGTTAAGAAGAATGGAAGAAAGAAAAGCAAGAGTGGAAAGAAGAAAAAGAGCATTTGTGGGATAGAATTATAAAGTTAGAATGGGGAAAGGAAAAAACAGAGAGAGAAAAAAGAAAACTGAATATAGTTATTAGGGGTGAAGATTTCACCGACGATGAACTAGAGAATCAAGTGAACGAATTTTTAGAATCAAGTTTGAAAGTGAAAGTGAAAACAGAAAGTACATACTTGGTGAAGAAAAATAAAGAAGAAAGAAAAAGTAATTTGGTAATAGCAAAAGTACAAAATTGGGAAATGAAAAAACAAATAATCATGAAGAAAAAAGAATTGATAAAAGGTATTTACATTGATGATGACTTGACAGAAAGGGAAAGAGAAGTTCAACAAATGATAAGAAGAAAAGTGAAAAAAGAGAGAGAAAATGGAAGAGTGCAAAAGCAGAATATTTGAAAGTGCAAATAGATGGAAAATGGCAAAAATGGGGCGAGTGGGACGATTGCTTTTTGGATAAGACGGACAGAGGAAGAAAAATATAAGGAAAGTGTGACAGAAGGAGAAAAATAGAAAAAGGTGTAAAAGTATGTATGTGGAACGTGACTGGAATAAGGACAGGTGGAGAAAAATAGAAGGAAGTTTATTAAAGAAGTTTAAATGGAAGTGTAGCTACGCTGAAAAACTAAATAAAAACGAGAATAAAAGGGTGGAATAATAACGGGAATACGCAAAGGCATACAAGAGTTGGAATATAAGCAATTAAGTAGAAACATAGTTGAGAGAAAAATTGTGATGAACAACAAAATCTGGAGAATTATAACTGTTTATAGTTAAGACATTAAGGAACCCTTTAAAATAGTTAAAGAGGGAATAGATGAGAAAGAAGAATTTATGGCGACATGAACGCAAGGACTGGAAGCGAGGGAGGAACGATAATAGAGGATGAAGAAAATGGAGAAGTTAGAAAATCCAAAGATATAAAGATAAATAAAGAATACTGATCAGTGAATTAGAGAAAAGGGGATGGACAATAGTCAACGGAAGCAAAGAGGAAAAAGGGGAATATACTTATGTAAGTAAGAATGGATCGACGGTAATAGATTATATTATTGCTAATCAAGAATCATTGGAAGGAATTAAGAGATAAAATGTAGGACAAAGGACTGAATCAGACCATTTACCACTGAAATTAGACATATGCAAAGTTATAATAATATATGAAGAAAAAAAACTAGAAAAGGAGAATGAATGAATAGAGAGAAGAGAATGGTCAACAGAAAATATTGACAGATACTATGAAAACTGCAAAGATTGGGAAAGCAAAGAAGAAACTGTAGATATGATATGGCAAGAAATAAAAGAAAAAGTGAACCAGGTGACTCCGAAAATAAAGAAGAAAAAGTGGAAATAGAAGATAGGAAAGAAACTGTGGCATGATCAGCAATGGAATGTAAAAAAGCGAGAGGTTGGGAAAATACTTAAAAAGTTGAAGAAGGGAAGATTCAATAAACAGGAATATATTGAGAAGAAAAAGGACTATAAAGAATGGTGTGAAGAAAAAAAGAAGAAATTTGAAAAAATAGAAGAAAAACTACGAAATATCAAGACAGAAACGGAAGTGAGGAAGTATATGTAAGCGAAGAGATAACAATGGATGAATGGAGAGAACATTTTATGGAAAGATTTGATGGGAAAGAAGATAGAGTAATAATGGAAATTGAAATTGAAGAGGAAAAGGAAGAGGAACCAAAAGGAATAAGTAGAGAAGAAATAGTGCAGCAGATTAAGAAACTAAAGATTGGAAAAGCACCAGGTGAAGATTTATTAGAGAATAAAATTTGAAAATATATGCCAATACCAATAGGAGAGGCATTTTGAAAATTGATAAATAAATTATGGGAAGAAGGAGGAAAACCAGAACAGTGAAAGATTAGAGTCATTAGTGTAATTTACAAGAAAGGGGAAAGAAGTAAAGTTAAAAATTATAGAGGGGTTACTCTAATGGACACAGTACAAAATTTATACAGGAATATTAAATGAAAGATTAATAGAAAAATAGATGAAAAATTGGAAGAGGGACAGCTAGGATTCAGAAGAGGAAGAGGAGGAATATATGCCAATACCACCCACACAGCACCAGAAATTCCCTGAAGTTCCCCTGAATATTGGTCCACATTTCCCGAATATTCGAACCTAATATTCAGGGAAGTTTCGTGGAGGCGTCAAAATGTCCGCCATGGGGAATATTGGGCGCGAAATTCCCCTGAAAATGTGTTTCTAATTTTCAGGGAATTTCCGCATCTAATATTCCTAGAATATTCAGGGAAAGTTAAAAAAAATTTTTTTATCTGGTAATTGGTAAAAATTATGTTATATTTGACACCCGTAGGCTTCAAGAACATTAAAAACTACTGCGCAGACGTAAGTGTCACAGGAACCAAGTTCGACCAGTGCGCATCATGTACAGTGAATTTACGAATACTGTAAATATTGAAGGAATATTAGATGCGGAAATTCCTTGAAAATTAGAAATACATTTTCAGGGAAATTTCGCGTCCAATATTCCTCATGGCGGACATTTCGATGCTTCCACGAAACTTCCCTGAATATTAGGTTCGAATATTCGGGAAATGTGGACCAATATTCAGAGGAAATTCAGGGGATTTCTGGTGCTGTGTGGGCAATAGTGTATGTATTAAACCATATAATAGATAAGGAATTAGGAGACAAAAAGGGAAAAGTTTTTGCATGTTTCGCGGATTTAAAAGAAGCATTTGATAGAGTGGATAGTTCATTATTGAGAGAAAGTATGGAGAATATAGGGGTCAGCAGAAGGTTAACATCAAGGATAATGGAAACTTACAAAGAAAAAATAAATGTAGTTAAAGTGAAAGAACAGTATTCAAGGGAGTTTTGGGCTACGAAAGGAGTAAGGCAAGCGTGTCCTTTGAGTCCGACGCTTTTTAACATCTATTTAAAGGACTTGGAGGAAGATATGAAGGAAGGACAAGTAGGAGGAGTAACAGTAGGAAATAGAAAAGTTTGGGTAATTGTGTTTGTAGACGATATAGTGTTACTAGCATACGGAGAAGAAGAATTGAAATACATGTTAAAGAGATTGAAAGGGTCCTTAAAGAGAAAGAAAATGATGTTAAGTCCTGAAAAAATGAAGATTTTGGTATTTGAGAATGGTAACAGGAAGACAAAAAGAGAGTGGATTTGGGAAGAAGAACAATTGGAGGAGGTTAAGGAGATGAAGTATTTAGGATATGTCATGCAGAAAAATGGAGGAGCAGTGAAACATATAAATGAGAGGAAAAAGAAAGCAATGATAGCAATGAAAACTACGTGGAGCATTGGGGAAAGAATGTTTAGGCAAAGTTTTTTAAGAAGGATGAAAATATACACAGCTCTAGTAGGGAGTGTGGCACTTTTTGGGGCAGAAGTATGGGGATGGAAAAGGGATGAAAGTTTATATACGATCACAAGAAAGTACATTAAATAGATATTGGGTTTAGACTCAACAACGCCAAGCTACATAGTGATGGAGGAGTGTAAAGTGGAAGAGTTAATGTTAAAAGCATTGAAAAGAGCATTAAAGTATGAGGAAAGAGCGAGAAAATCAAAAAAAGAACTAGTAAAAGAATGTTTAAAAGAAAAAGAAAGTGAGGGTAGAAGATGTAGTGGAGACAAGTAGGCTAAACTAAGAAAAAAAGTTTGGAAGAAATAATAGGAAAAGTGGAGCTAAAGAGTATAAACAAAGAAGAAGAAAATCTGGAGGAGTTGGTCATGGAGAAAATAGCTGAAAAAGAGAAGAGAAAAAGAGATAAGAAGATTGAAGAATCGAAAAACAATGAATTATACAAAGATGTAAGAGAAGACCAGAGACCAGGGTATTTGAGCAATTGTATGATGAGGCATAAAGACAGAAGAATGTTAGCAAGATATAGGTGTGGAAACAAAATGAGAGCAAAAGACTATTGGAAGGTGGAAGAAGAAAAGAGTTGCAGAATCTGTGAACGAGGAGTGGAGAATATGTCTCATGTGTTAAAAGACTGTGCTAGGACAAAAACGAAGGAGGAAGTAGAAAGAGTATTAGGAGCAGAAGGACATGGATTGGAAATATTGAGAATAATTAACCGAGAGAGAGAACGAGGGGAAGAGGGAGTTGACGAGGACAGAAAAAGCAGAACTAAAAATGTAATAGCGAACAGAACTCACTAAAACCTTCGCATGTGTGATTTTAATTACTTATAAAGTAAAGTTCCAATGTGTGTAGTAAAACTGTTAAAAATTGCATGCTTATTTTGAGTTTAATTTTACTGTAAGTAATTGTTTTGTTTTATTTAATTTAATTGAAGTTGAAATAATATTTTAATTAATAATCTTATGTATAGAGAAATGTATACTGAAAGTTCGTCCAAAGCCGAAAGGCAAGGACTATGTATAAATAAATAAAAATAATAATTTTGGGATCTTTGTGGGGATTGTAAAGGAAATTGTGATCAAGGTACCCAATCGTCTCGTGAAAAAGGGGACCTACTTCTTGGATATTGCCGTTGGTTTGGATGGATTGGAGATGGTGACCTCCATTCTCGTCTCAGTGATGGAAAATTACTTCTATTCCATGGTCTGACACCTTCTCTTAATGCTGCTGGCAAATTACTTCGCCCTGTTAAATTCCAACAAGCAATTGCGCTATGACCTTCTTTTTCATTGCAAATTTGGCATATTACCATACTTTCCTGTACAAAAGTAACCCTTGCGTCATTTGATCTATCAGTATTTTTTGATTTGACTAGATTTCCTTCTCTAAGATCTGCGGTGGCATTCAACCTACGTTCTATCCCCATCGATTTGTTTGTCAGTTCTTTAAATATTATACATTCCGGTACACGTATTTCTATTTCAGGTTTTAAGCCACGACGAAAGCATTGTATTAGATTCTGCTCTAAACCTTCAATAGAAGCTTTATTTAGTTCACCCTTATTACTCATTTTATGCGCGTCGAGAATTCGATCGGATATCCCTTTTACCCGATTTGAGTAAAAAATTACAGTTCCGTTTTCCCACATATAGATACTTCCGAGTTCCCCTTGTAATTGATAAACAGTTTTGGTGGGTAAATAAATTGTTTTTAATTGATTAACTAAATTTTCTTTTGTCAAAAAGGAACTTCCATAAATAGCCTTCCGTGCTTCTCCCATTAATTTTCCCCTAATCACCGCACCCTTCTATAAATAGTGCAAGAAGGATATTATGACCGTCGAACAAAGGTACCAACTCGAGGGTATCCCGAACGGACACTTGTTAATTGTTTGACAAAGACATGGTTTTTAATTGTAAATCAATAATCTAAAATAATTTTTCTAACTTTATTTGTTTTAGTTTATCGATTCCTGTTTCAAAAGGCAATTTCATCAAACTTTCTCTGGGGTCAAATTTTTCGTTAATAGGGGTCGAATTAAAAATATCATAACCAAAACCGGTAATCGTTTGATTAAAAGTTGTTTTAGATTCTGGAAGTGTTAATTCTAAATCCTATTCAAATTTCTCGACTTGAGATTTACTAAGATGTACGTAAGTGTTAGAATGCTTTTAAGTTTCCTCAGTTATTGGGGCATTATCTCCTATTGATTCAGTATTTATTTCAGTACCCGAATTTGAAGGTTTCGTACTATGTATTTTTTGGGTTATATTTTCCTTTACTTCTTTGTCAACTAAGTCCTATCCTTAGTTTGGTTTCGACTTGGAACATTTGGTGGACTATGACAAACCTTTGGACATGAATTAAAAAAAGCTTGTTCTCTAGCCTTACTTCTAGTATAGTGTGAATTTGTTTTATCTGACATAACATTTAAGTTTTAGCATTATTAATAAATTAACTTTAATATAAATTACTGGAAGTTTTTTTTCTATTCTGATTTCTAAAATTTTTAGTTTTCCTTTAAATTGTTTAATAGATTTTCTAAAGTGATCAAAAGATTGCTAATATGATAATCAAGGCCTCTGGTGATTAAATAGTCATTACCATAAGCAACATTTTTAATATTTTCTAGTAAACTCTCTGAATCGTTCAAAATATCTTTGATTTCTTTAGAAAATTGACCTTGTTTATCTAATTGAAAAATTAATTTCTTGATAGTACCAAAGATAGCTTGAATATTTATAATTAGTTTTTGCATTTCTTGTTTGCTCATTTCAAATAGATTTGAATTTAATGAAAGTCAGAATTTTATTGTTATGAATATTCTTTTATTTTTAAGAATTTTATTGAAACTTACTTAATTTTTCTTATCGTTGGGTTTATTAAGTGAAATGACATATAAACATATTAGTAATGTTAGAAAAGGATTTGGGAAAAATATATTGCTAAACCTTGTAAATTAATTTGGCTTTATTCATTCATAATATTGGTAGCTGCATGTATAAATCTGTCATTACGTTTAATGAGTTTATTACTTTTTACAGTCTTTCTTTTATAGTTTATATTCTTTAGGTCTGTAAGCAGTCTTTCTGAAGCAACTAGCAATTTGGTTCTTTTCCTATTGTAAAGGGGGCCTCTTTTGTTTACCAATAATATCAAACGTTCTAAATTCTCGAGTGATCCCTTGAATTTTTGTGTTAGAAATTCAAAATCATCTTTATTCACATCTAATGGAAAGAAAAAGGAAAAATATAAAGAAAAGAGAATGGATTTAAAATATATAATACTTTTATTGCAAAAATTCTAAATTTCTACAGCTTAATTTTTCTTAATTTTTAATTAAAATTCATTTAATAAGGTTTCAAAATGCTTGGAAAGTTCTTCTTGTGATTTGAAAATTTTCATTTTAATTTGATTTATTTCATTTGTAGGGCTAAATCGATTTTGTGCTTTCCTCCCACAACGGGATCTCCACAGTTTTTCTCGCTTTTTATTTAACTTTTTTACTGAAAAACATTTTTATTCTTATCCTTAAATACTTTTTGAAGAGAAGAAATTTAAAAAGAAAAGAAAAAGGATCAAATGTTATTATAAATTTCTATAGTTTTAAAATCTTGGTTATTATTGTTATAATAAAAATTTAATAAAATAAATAAATAAAAATAAAAAAAAAATTAAGAGAAAATGTCAAATAACTAAAGTCTTTATTAACAGAATTGTATGGAAAGTTTCGAATTTTTGATTCGCGGCCGAAAGGCAATTACTCAAAAATTCTTAAAAACGATTCGACGGCTGAAAGGCGTTCTCACGTTTTTATTTTTTTCCAATTTTTATCAATTAACAAGGAAGTTTTCGAATCTTTGTTTTGCAGCCGAAAGGCGATTCCGCAAATACTCTTAAAAACGATTCGACAGCCGAAAGGCGCTCTCACGTTTTTATACTTTTCCAATATTAATTAATTCCGTTTTAAATAAAGAAAATAATCGTATAAATTGTTCAATTATTAAAAATATTAATAAATAAAATTTTCGAAATTAACTTATTCTGATTTTAAATAGAAGGTAATTTCAACATTTGTTTAACATTTGAAATATTAATGGATTAAAATTTTCGAGATAGCCCATATAAATAAGATAATTCTTTTCATATAAATTTAAGATTATAGTTCACACTTAAAACAGAAATTTTCAACAGTTATTCACACGTGATTTAAGGATTGGCAAAAATAAAAAGGATAGTTTAAGATAAGGTTCACACTTGGCTTAGAATAAAGACAAAAAATTTGAGATTTATTCACACATAATTTAGCTCAGTCCAGCTCAACCGTGTCAACAAAATTCCATTGATTTTCTGAAATGTTAAAACTTTCATGAAAATCTATAGTTCACAACATAACAAAAAAACACTTTTAAGCGTTTTTTAAAATTTTATGTCTTTGTTTTTTTTTTTTTTTATTAACAAATTTTAACAACATTTTAAAAAAGAATTAAGAACTCAACAGTGATTTGCAATAAATTAATAAACATTATGTCGATTATCTAAAAATATTTACTCTTTTTAACGAATATAATTGCAAAATTTTAATATAAAAAATTTCATATTTTTAAAAACAATTTTATAAACAATTTGAAATATTAATGTGTTCTTCCCCTACGGTTGAGATGAAACTCATAGAAAATGTACACAGGGATATTTTCTTTGAGTTAAAAAAAAAAAAATTGGTATTTTCAATAAGAAGTGTAGATAATATATTTATTTTCTCTTCGCGCGCCAACCGTAACGTGCAAGAAGCTTCGGCGCACTGTGGTCAGAATCTGAAATTTACTGTTCAAAAAATTCTACAGCCTCCAAAATTTAACGAAGTTGGTTGACTCTTGATTTAAAATACACTGGAATAAATTTTTAACAACTTTAAGGAAGAAGTTTTTTGAATTTCTGTTTTTATTATTATTATTAATTAAAAACTTTAACGACCAGATTTTTTAATGTTGAGGAATAAAATGGCTTAATTGGTCGGATTAGTTCTCAAAAACTTTTATTGCCAACGTTTCGAACTGGTACCAGTTCATCTTCAGGGCTACAAATAATTTAATAAATTAACTAAATTACAAAATAAAAATTAGATATATAATCCTTCGAATTTAAGAGTTACATACCAAGTTAATTATAAAAGTTTGACTCTCCAAGGAGTCAAACAAGATATGGTAAACACCATTATTAAATCTAATTTTAAACTTGAAACTAAACTTATATAAAATATAATAATAAAAAGGAAGAAAAAAACCAAGATCACACCATTTTTGTGGCGTGTCTTGAGAGCGATTCAGACGCAACTGAGCAAGTTAAAAGACATGTGCGTGACAACAGAAGCGTAAAAAAGAAAGTCTATATGAAGGGGTTAGCACAAGACATAATTAGAACACTTTTTTATTATTATATTTTATATAAGTTTAGTTTTAAGTTTAAAATTAGATTTAATAATGGTGTTTACCATATCTTGTTTGACTTCTTGGAGAGTCAAACCTTTATAATTAACTTGGTATGTAACTCTTAAATTCAAAGGATTATATATCTAATTTTTGTTTTGTAATTTAGTTAATTTATTAAATTATTTGTAGCCCTGAAGATGAACTGGTACCAGTTCGAAACGTTGGCAATAAAAGTTTTTAAGAACTAATCCGACCAATTAAGCCATTTTATTCCTCAACATTTTTTTTTTTTTTTTTTACAAAACAAGTTTAGGAGAGGAAAAAATGCATTTACGCACTTGTTCGTGTGGGACTCAACCACATCCTGTGGCAATACCGCACTAAAACAACCTCTCCCAATTCTTGCTTTACATACTCTTATCAACTTTTGCTCCTTCCGTCCTGGAAGGTGAGCAAAAGCATCATTTTTCTTTACTCTGTACAGTTTCAGCATTTTGTTCTTTGGGTCTTCATGTCAATTGCCGCCGATGTTCCTATGCGGCCGACATGAAATTGTGGGATGCTTTTTTAGAGCTACCTTTAAAGATGTTTTTTTTACAAGGAAAAGTGCTGTCGGACCAGAAGAAGAGAGTTCAAAAGAACTGCTTTCTGCATTCTACCTGCTAACAAATTGGCTTGACGTTCGTGGTTGGAACCACGCTCTGCTATCACTCGACATCTCTGTGGTAAATGGTAATGTCCGTTACCGAATATCACAGAATTGCCTGGCCGGCTGGGTCAGGTAAGATGCCCTCTTCCGAACACCAAGGAAATATTTGGTCCACTTGGCCAAGTGTTTGAGTGGCATCTAAGGTGGGGTTTCTGACATCTCAATCGAACGCCTTCCCAGGTGGCGGATAGGGGAAATCCTCCCAGATATGGGTGGAACCGGGCAATTCAAATTCCCGAGGCGGACCAACGTCAGATAGGGGTGGGCACCCGATACAATTGTCGACTTTGTGATGGGCTAACCACTCACACAGAGTTTTTTGCGGTTACGACCACAGTAACGCGCAGCGCCACCCACAATAAGTCTCTCTCGGATGGAGACCAGGGTTCAGTTGGGAGTGGCAACAGGATAGAACCCAGGCAACGACCAGGCTTTGACCAGGGACAAACTCGTACACGTTTAAAATGGATGGACCAACTTCGAAAGGAGATCTTAGACTGTTGGCGACAGAGCTCTCCGGACCGAAGAGGTTACAGGTTGAGGCTTCATGAGCGATGGAGCAATATGCATCCCCAATACGCACAAATGAAATCTCAATACTTACGAGATCAGGTATCCTTTTTGCGAAGGAAAGGCCATGAAGTTCTTATAAAAGAACCCTCTGAGAACATACCATCAGTTCTCACAACAACACCTTTGCAGACAGTCGAGTATGTAAACATAAGAGCAAGGGAAACCAAAATCCATCTTAAGGTTTCCATTAAAATTGACAAAATGGCTGAAGCGAATAGAGAAATTTCATTACTTCCAGAGGATGTAGATCTCTGGACATTGAACTGTGCAGTCTATGAAAAAGCAGTTTCCTTGGTTCGTGACAGTAACAGAAAATCTGTTTCAGAACGCGTTGCCAAGACCTGTAAAAGAATTAGGCAGGTTCAGTTCAAAATTGGGGTGGCTAGACGGAATGCTTCTCACCTTCAGAGTGTGATTGCTTATCTAGAGACGAATCGGAGATTTACACCTAGAGTGTTAGAAATATCCCGATCTCTGAAAAGATTGCATCATACTTTGAATACAGTGCCGCTCAAAAGGATTTGCCCACCCTACGGCATGCAAGGGCTTTACAAAACGTTTTGTATCTTTATTAATAATAAAGATAAATCTTTCATCAAATATTTATTTTAAAGTTTAAGTATTTGACTTGAAACGACACCTAAACAAAATTAAAAAAAATTTTTTTTTCACTTTTTTTAAAAAATTTCAAATTGATACAATTTTTGAAGAAATCATCACATTTTAATTCTACAAATGTCATTTGAAAGCATTTTTTGTCACATTTAAAACGATTTTTTAGAAATTGCTCTACGATAATTTGTAAGGAAGATAGGATTATTTGTTTATATATATATATATATATATTTATATATATATATTTGTTTATTTGTTTATTTGTTAAGGAAAAAAATGTGCCTTTTTGTGCGTAGAATTAGGAAAAAAATATTTGATCATTCAAAAAAAATTTTTTTTTTATCGTTATGTATTGGCATGTATATATTTTGTCCGTCTTAAAATATATTATACAGTAGGAAATATGGAATAAATTTTTTTTTTTTTTTGAATGATCAAATATTTTTTCCTAATTCTACGCACAAAAAGGCACATTTTTTTCCTTAACAATTCTTTCCAAAAGTCAGTTGTTCTCAAGTTACCAACAATTGAAAAAAGAGGCTGTTTTCATAAACAAATGATCCTATCTTCCTTAAAAATTATTGTAGAGCAATTTCTAAAAAATCGTTTTAAAGGTGACAAAAAATGCTTTTAAATGACATTTGTAGAATTGAAATGTGATGATTTCTTCAAAAATTGTATCAATTTAAAAATTTTTAAAAAAAGTGAAATTTTTTTTTTTTAATTTAAGCAATTAAACAATAAATTTTTTTTTTTTAATTTTGTTTAAGTGTCGTTTTAAGTCAAATACTTAAACTTTAAAATAAATATTTGATGAAGGATTTATCTTTATTATTAATGAAGATACAAAACTTTTTGTAAAGCCCTTGCATGCCGTAGGGTGGGCAAATCCTTTTGAGCGGCACTGTAAATCTAAGCTGCAGACCATCAAGCAGCATTGGACTGAGAAGATACGTTCTCTTGTAGTCATAAGAGAACGTTTAGAACGTCGGGTTAAGTGAATAAAGTAAAATAATGTTTTCGAAACTAATCCTTCCCGCCTATTCGGTATAACATCGCCTGTCGTTGACAGACCACCATGTCGCGAAGAGATCGAAAACTTCTGGAAAAACATTTATGAAACCTCATGTTCGTTGAATGAAGAAGACGCTTCTTTGCCTCTTTTCCGTAGCTTTTGTCTTAGATAAGGGCTTGACCATCATGCGGAGGAATGCCCATTAATTACTAAGGAGGAAGTGAGAAATGTAATTGCTAAAACTAAAAACTTTTCAGCGCCTGGGCCGGATAAAATTAACAACATGTGGTGGAAAAAGTTTACTTCAACACACCAACACCTGGCCCGCATATTCTCAACTTTTCTCAACGGAGAACATCCCGTACCACAGTGGTTGGTGGATGGACGTACGGTACTATTGCCAAAAAGGGGAGATTTGACTTGTCCAAAGAATTACAGACCAATAGCTTGTCTTAACACCTGCTACAAGCTATTTACTGGTATCCTTAAGGAAAGAATTTTGTCATCTATTTAACCAGTATGCAGAACAATAGGCGAACAACGAGGATGCAAGAGAGTTCTGGCAGGTTGTAGGGAGAACCTACTGATTGATAGGTGTGTCACCCAAGACTCGATATTTTATCGACGAAACTTGTCCATGGCTTGGATTGACTACCGTAAGGCGTTTGATTCCACCAGTCATGAGCTTAGTATTAGGCTTCTTGAATGTCTTGCGGTACATCCAGACATAGTGAGATGCTTGAGAGAGCTTATGCTCTTATGGAGAACAAGGTTTGTATTAACATCAAACAAGCAACAGGTGATGACTGACGTCATCATCTACAAAAGAGGAGTTTTCCAAGGCGACTCTCTTAGTCCTCTATTGTTTTGTATCTCCCTCTTGCCTCTGTCTGTTGTGCTTCGGGAAAAACAATCTGGATACTTGTGTGGCAAACCAAGAGGTAGAGTTCACAAGATTAACCATCTGTTTCACATGGACGATCTTAAGCTCTATGGCTCCAGTAAGGAAGCATTGAAAATTCTAGTGTTTGCAGTGGCCAAGTATTCCAGTGCAATTGGAATGAGCTTTGGACTTGATAAATGTGCTGTTGTCCATATGAATAGAGGAAGACTGGAAACATCTGAAACATCAGGCGAGTTAGACGATCTTCAGCTTATTGGTGGCAACACCATTCATCATCTTGGTGAAGGAGAAACTTACGCGTATCTTGGAATTCCACAATCGGAAACTCAAGATGTGCGTGGGCTTAAAGATCATCTCCAAATTAAATATCGAGGTCTTCTCAGAAAAATTTGGTCATCTGAATTATCAGGGAAGAATAAGATACAGGCCACAAATGTATTAGCCATTCCTTTAATACTCTACACATTTGGGGCTGTTAAATGGAATGTGGATGAGCTCAGTGATGAACGGATCCTTTAATGCAATTTGTCCATCATCATGAAGTTGCAAATAATGGGGCATTTTTATATCAAGCGGCAAATATAGCGGCAAAAGAACTTAATCTTCAATTTGATACAAATAATACCGAACATGGAATAGCGTCATTACCACCTTTAATGCTCAAAAAACATGTAAAGGATGCAGAACATGTACTTCTTTTAGAAAAACATGTTATTAAGCCTGTTCACGGACAATTTTATAATATCGTCAGAGAAATGGGATTGTCTGTAGGTTTGTCTTTTGCATTCCTTAAATCAGCTGAATTAAAATCGGAGACAGAGGGATTTTTGTTCGCTTGTCAGGAGGGAGTGATTAATACTTTGGTGTACCGCAGCCGTGTGATGCATATACCTGTTGACGATTCCAACTGTCGTGCATGCAAACAATACCCGGAGACACTCAGTCATATATTAAGTGCCTGTCCGATTTATGCATGTAACAGATATATAGAAAGACACAATGCTGCACTGAAGGTTTTGTATTACCACCTTCGTCACCAGTACCGTATAGATAAGGAGCCCATTCTGCCGTATGCCTAAATGGATCAAGACTCCGTTGTAGAAAATGACAAGTGCAAGATCTACTGGAATTTTTCTTTCCCCACCACTCATCATATCAGTGCCATCAAGCCTGATATAGTCCTCCAAGATCATAAAAGGGTAACAATTTCTGAAGTGGGCCCCTAAATTTTTTTGGGTCAGTGAATTTTTTTTATTCTTATATGTTTCGATAGCCAATGATGGTATAATAAAAACCTGTAAATAGTTTTCCGAAATTCGAATATTTGCAAAAGTTATTAAAGGTCAAAGTTTTTTGCAGCGTTTTAGTAAATAACCAAATTACTCGCGAGTGGATGAACCGATTTTAATAAAAATTGGAAGCAAGCTTAATGAGGAATTGTACTTACGATAAATGATCAAAATTTTAATTAAAAAAAATAATTTGTTTAAATAAATTAAGTTTTTAATTTTTGAGGTTAAAAAACAATGTGTTCTCCCTCTTTTTTTTATTTGTTTTTTAAGAATCAAATAGAGAATACTTTTAAGATTTTATTTGAACAATGAAAAAGTAGGATTCTCAATAACTTAATAAAATACAATATTTTATAATAAAGTATGCACAGCCTTTTTATGTAGGTTTTAAACTATCGCGCGTCTTTTGTTTTCTTGTGTATTGTAAAAAGTTTCTACAACATATTTAAAGTCTTCAGAGTATAACATGCAAATCATTTCATTTTTGATTAGTGGAGCGTAGAAATGATGTCTTCTTGTATTTTTAATCGATTGCGCTTTCAGACCGAAAAATTGTCCGCGAAAACATTAAAAAAATTATGTATTTTTTGACAGTTGTGGGCGCAGTACAAAAACAAATTTTATTTAGTCAATTTAATAGAACATGAAAAATGAATTTAATGTGAAAGCTGAATGGAATTTTTTTTGCGACCGGAGACGGTAAAGGTGCACCTTTACTTGCACATATTTTTTACATATTAATTTTTTTGCGACGGGTCGAAAAAAAATTCTACCCAGCTTTCACACCAAATTCATTTTTATGTTCGAATAAATTGACAAAATTTAATTTGTTTTTGTACTGCGTTCCACAACCGTCAGAAAAATACATAATTGTTTTAATTTTTTCGCGGCCAATTATTCGTTTTGAAAGCGCAATCGATTAAAAATACAAGAAAATATCATTTCTACGCTCCACTAATCAAAAATGAAATGATTTGCATGTTATACTCTGAAGACTTTAAATATGTTGTAGAAACTTTTTACAATACACAAGAAAACAAAAGACGCGCGATAGTTTAAAACCTACATAAAAAGGCTGTGCAAACTTTATTATAAAATATTGTATTTTATTAAGTTATTGAGAATCCTACTTTTTTATTGTTCAAATAAAATCTTAAAAGTATTCTCTATTTGATTCTTGAAAAACAAATAAAAAAAAAGAGGGAGAACACATTGTTTTTTAACTTCAAAAATTAAAAACTGAACTTATTTAAACAAATTATTATTTTTAATTAAAATTTTGATCATTTATCGTAATTACAATTCCTCATTAAGCTTCCTTCCAATTTTTATTAAAATCGGTTCATCCACTCGCGAGTAATTGGTTATTTACTAAAACGCTGCAAAAAACTTTGACCTTTAATAACTTTTGCAAATATTCGAATTTCGGAAAACTATTTACAGGTTTTTATTATACCATCATTGGCTATCGAAACATATAAGAATAAAAAAAATCCACAGACCCAAAAAAATTTAGGGGCCCACTTCAGGAATTCTTACCCAAAAGTAAGATCATTTATGTGGTTGAGTTTTCGGTTCCTGCCGAGAGAAACATCATTAAAAAGGAGAATGAGAAACGGATCAAATATCAAGAGCTCTTATTCGAATTGAGTAAAATGCATCCAGGATATAGAGTCCACTTGATTGTTTTAATTCTCGGCTGCTTAGGAGGGATGGAGGCTTCATTTGTGAGCCAACTGAAGAAGATTTATTCCTCAACATTTTTTTTTTTTTTTTTTTTTTACAAAACAAGTTTAGGAGAGGAAAAAATGCATTTACGCACTTGTTCGTGTGGGACTCGACCACGTGCTGTGGTAATACCTCACTAAAACAACCTCTCCCATTCTTGCTTTACATATTCTAATCCACTATTGCTCCATCCGTCCTGGAGGGTAAGCAAAAGCGTGATTCATTTACTAGAGTTGTTATTTTCGTTTCTTACACTGTTGTTCTCACCCATTGCCGCCGATATTCTTAAGCGGTGGTCAAGATCGTTGACATTATTATTATTATCAACATTATTATTATTATTAGTATTATTATTAATTCATAGGAATTTATCAATCACTCCGAGTAATAATAATATTATTATTATTATTATTATTATAAAAATTATTATATCAATGTTAATAACAAAATAATGACAATGTGTTTAGTATATCTTCATTTTATCAAAAAAAAGTCGTCTTTATGTTTAATATTACTTAAATCGACTGACTAGTGATGTCTAAAAGGCAAAGAATGATGCTTCGAGGAATAAAGAAACTTTTTATTTAGTCAATAAATTTTTATATTCATTTAAATTAACAAATGAATAACGCGCTTATTTGTAGTTGAAATAAATTAGTTTTTTTGAAATTATATTAGTATTTAGTTACAATTGACAGTTGTACATAAATATTGTTTAAAAAGTGTTACTTGCCATTGTTATAAACAAATTATATTAACAAATGAGCAGCTCATTTGTTTTTTACTAAAACAGAATCGTTTTTTTTATCAAATTTTTATAATTCTTTTGACAGTAACATTTCTTTATGACTTTTGTATAAAAATGTCTTTTTATCATTGTTATAAACAAATTAAATTAAAAAATGAATATAACTAGAATCAAACTTAAAAGAACTCGAAAAAGCTATATAATTTCGATAAAAAACAAGTGAGCTGTTCATTTGTTAATTTAATTTGTTTATAACAATGATAAATAACACTTTTTAAACAATATTTATAAAGAAATGTTACTGTTAAAAAAATGACAAAAATTTGTAATTTAAAAAACGATTTAAAAAACAATTCTGTTTTGGTAAAAACCAAATGAGCTGCTCATTTGTTAATATAATTTGATTATAACAATGACAAATAACACTTTTTAAACAAGATTTATAAACAACTGTCAATTGTAACTAAATACTAAAATAAAGTCAAAAAAAACTGATTTATTTCAACTATAAATAAGCGCGTTATTCATTTGTTAACTTTAATGAATTTAAAAATTTATTGACTAAATAAACAATTTTTCTATCACACATGCATATGTGATGCATTTCATGTCAACTGTCCAGACAAAAAAAAAATATTGTTTAATCCTTTCCCAATTTTTGTTATGAGTTGTCTTATAGGTAAGTAATTTATCAGTTAAATATTTTTGGATTATATAAAAAATTGCCCGAGAGGGAGGGGGTTAAAGTTTTGAACTTTTTGTTAAGACGCTCTCATTTGTTTATTTATTGAGCTTAAAAAAAAATGATAAAAAAATTTTTTGGTAAATGATTTTTCTAGATTGTTTCATCAGCTTTCGATTGGCGTCGTCTATTTTAAATTTTTTTTTTATTTTGACCAAAATTTTTGAAAATTAAAAATAAATTTCACTTTTTTTCGTCTTCGGGCTCGTTTTATTTTTTTTATTTTATTTTTAAAAGAAAGCTGAGATTTTTTCCTACAAAATATATAATTTTCAAAAAAACCTTTTTTTTGTTTTGAGAAATTTAATGTTGAAGTTAGCGCGCCACGTCAAGGCGAAGTCTCACTCTACCGGCCCGCTTGTTGCTGTGCGCTGTTTGCTTCATTACGTGGATATTTAATTATTCTAACCCTTAATTGAACTTGTCTCTGCATTTTACAGTGCTGAGATTGACATGAAAACAATTAAGTGCCTGCTCTATAGTTCTTTTGTTTATTTTTTTATGTTTAAATTTTTTTGGTAATTTTTTGATATTGGTTTCTCAGAGAGAAAGTATTGTTTTACCTCCACAGGATCGGTTGAGATTTTCTGAAATATCTTGACATATTTTGAACTCAGGATGTCAAAAATGATGTTTTTAAAAAATGTCTTGCTCATGTGTGCATATAGTTATGTATGTTAAGATTATGTTAGGCTCTATATTTCGAAAACAATAATAGTTAAAACAATGTTTTTTTTGCGAAATTATAGGTCTTTAAGGGGGACAAGTTATGCATACCAATCGCAGGGATCACAGTGGTTACTTCGCTCAATTTTAGGTGAAAAAGGGGATTTTGATTTTCAAAAAAGGGGATTTTCTTTAATAAAAAGGGGATTTTGAAAATTAAGAAAAAAGGGTTGTATTAATAATTCAAGTTTTCTTTTACAAAATTTTCTTTTAATTTCTTTTTTTCAAAACAGTTTTATTAATTAATTTAGTCTTTTTTTGTTCAACTTGTTTATGAAAATTTCAAAAGAAAGTGCACTCTCGGATTACATAAATTTATCTTTTAATATGTTGTCTGTTCAATGACGAGAATATGGTTGTTGCAATTAAATATTTTTAAAAATAATTTTTAACTTCAAATGGTTTTTTAAATTATTTATTTAATAATTTAATAATTAGATTTTAAACAGGAAACATAAAAATCTGTGATGTGAAATGTTCTGATATAATGTTAAAGAAATTAAATTAAAAATCTTTCAGCAAAATATGACAAAATAAATTCAAATTATTTTTTTTAATCTTTTTTATTGTATTTTTATATTTTGTAATTCTAAACAATTAATTTTTGTTTAAAATAAGTAAATGTATTTCATAAACAATTTTTTTTCATCCAATAAAATAAATTTAATGTATTTCAGCAAGAATACATGGTTTTATTTTATGATGCAAAACTAGTAATATTTGTTTAAAACGAGTATAAAATATTTAATAAACAATTTTTTATCCAATAAATTAATTTGCTTTAATTAATTAAGAATACGTGGTAATAAGAAAATTATATAACTTTTTAAAATAATTTTATTTTAATTATGTTTTTCTCATGTTTCCTGTTTAAAATCTAAATAAATTCAATAAATAATAATAAAAAACCATTTTAAGTTAAAAATTATTTTTAAACATTTAAATTCTATAACTAATTTCTCATCATTGTACATACACCCTAAAAAATGATAAATTTTTGCATTTCCGAAAGTGGAAAATAGAAACTTTTTGAAAAAAAAGAAGGTCAAAGAAGAGAAAAATGTTGATTTTAGGTGTTTTAGGTGATAAAATCTTAATTTTAGGTGTTTTAGTTGATTTTTCTAAAAAAAGGGGAAAATAAGGGGAAAAGGGGAAAAAAAGGGGATTAGGTGAAAAAGGGGAGAGACTGTGATTCCTGCAATCTATGTGGTTTTAAACTCTCCGCAAAATAGGTGTATATATAATTTCTTATAAAATGTAAATAAGATTCCGTAAGTTACGAAACTTAATTTTTTTTTAAACAATGATAACTCTGAATAACATTACATTAGACCGTTCGCAAAGAGCACATTTGATTAATTTTTAGTGACCTACAAGTAGACAGAAATATATTAAAAAAGCAACAAAATATAAAAATAAAATTGTTAAAGAACATAATTTTCAATATTTTTTGTTTATAGAATATTAATAACTTTTTATCAATTTGCACTAAAAGGATCGCTAAGAGCTTAATCGATGCATTTTTAAAAAGATAAAGAAATAAAATAATCTGATTATACTGTTTTAAAAAAATATGTATATTTTAAAATAGACGACGCCAATCGAAAGCTGATGAAACAATCTAGAAAAATCATTTACCAAAAAATTTTTTTATCATTTTTTTTTAAGCTCAATAAATAAACAAATGAGAGCGTCTTAACAAAAAATTCAAAACTTTAACCCCCTCCCTCTCGGGCAATTTTTTATATAATCCAAAAATATTTGGCTGATAAATTACTTACCTATAAGACAACTCATAACAAAAATTGGGATAGGATTAAACAAAAATTTTTTTTTTTGGTTGGACAGTTGACGTGAAATCCACCATGTGCATATGTGATAGAAAATAGCATACGCACCTCAGGAGGCTGATTTTTTTCTAAAATATTTTTAAATGGTTTCAGTTATAACACAACATTTTTTAATTTGTTTAAACAACCTTAGTTAACAAATAAATAACTTCTAAACTTTTCCTACCTTAGATTTCGTTTCTTTTATAAAACTTATTAATTACTATTGGTCTAGAGTTTCAATACAGTTGCGGACGATAACTAACAATTCTTAAATTGTTTAAACAATCTTAGTTAACAAATAACTTACGTTTAAAGTTCTCTTTATTTAGATTTTTTTTTTGTGAAATTAATTAATTACTATTGGTCTAATGTTCAAATACAGTTAAAGATGTTTATTAACAATTTTTAAATTGTTTAAACAATCTTAGTAAACAAATAAATTACTTAAAAAGTTTTCCTTACTTAGATTTCGTTTCTTTTGTAAAACTAATTAATTACTATTGGCCTAGAGTTCTAATACAGTTGGGGATGATTACTAACAATTTTTAAATTGTTTAAACAATTTTAGTTAACAAATAAATTACTTTTAAAGTTTTCTTTATTTAGATTTCGTTTCTTTTGCAAATTTAAATGATAACTTTTGGCCTAGATTTATAATACAGTTTTCGATGTTAACTAATAATTATTATATTGTTTAAATATTATCGTAGTTAACAAATAAAATACTTTGGAAGTTTTCCTTCCTTAGATTTTACTTCTTTCGCAACTACTTGAAAGTCTCTAGGGTAAATTTCATTATACAATTTAAAAAAGCGAAAAGTAAGCTAATTAAAGCCAATTGGTAATTATTTAAAACTACTTTATAAATCAATGCCAATAGTCAACTAAAATTGTATAACAATTTAAAAATGGTTTTTAAATATAAACCGTTTTTAAATAATTTTTAAATATGAAATATCACTCTAGGCCAAGTGTAGGTATATTTAATTAACTTTACAAACTCTCTAAATATCTTATATGGAGTGAATGTTCACTCATTGAAAGAGCGAATTTATTCACTCTATAGATAGAGTGACGAGTTCACTCTAATTAGAGTGAATTTTTCAGCTGATTTAAAATGGCGGCTCATTCCACTTAGATCGAATTTCCCACTTTTATTTTAGATTGGGTAAATTAAAGCTTCTAGAAATTTGAATAACATTATAACTTTAAAGGAATAATATCTTATTTAAAAAAAAAAAATAATAATAATAATAATAAATAAAAATAAATATTAAACCTTTTTAATTAGTAACTTTCTGTCAGTACTGTGGTATTTTCGTATTTATTTAGTCTTAAGGATATTTGTTATTTATATTATTTTATAACATTTTTTTATATCATATTTACAAATACAACATACAACTTTATACTAACGCTAAACTTATATAATTAAAATATTTGACGCTGACGGGTCTTGAACGTGCGACCTCCAGGCCTAAGGCCCAACGCTCTAACCACTATGCTATACGCTCGTTGGTACAAAACTTACGAACTGCCGTTATAAGGTATACGTGCTTACGTTCACTTAAAATAGAGTAAATGTTTCACTCTTAATCTTGGAGTGAATATCCACTCCAATCACTGGAGTGAATTTCTGCACTCTTTCCATTAGAGTGACCGATCTCAATCCAGATAAAGTGAACTTTCACTCTAACTGGAGTGAATGTACATCTCACTTCTAAATTAGAGTGAAATATTCACTCTAAGAAATTTAGAGAGAAAGAAACAAAATCTAAGTACGAAAAACTGTCAAAGTAATTTATTTGTTAACTAAGATATTGTTTGAACAATATGATAATTATAAGTAAACATCCTAAACTGTATTATAACTTTTGACCAATAGTCATTAATTAATTTCCCAAAAATAAAAACCAAATCTAAATAAAGAAAACCTTTAAAATACTTTTTTTTAACTAAAATTGTTAGTAATCATTCCCAACTGTATTAGAACTCTACGCGAATAGTAATTAATTAGTTTTAAAAAAGAAACGAAATCTAAGGTAGGAAAAGTTTAGAACTAATTTATTTGTTAACTAAGATATTGTTTAAACAATATAACTATTGTTATTAAACATCTTAAACTGCATTATCAATCTAGGCCAATAGTTATCAATTTTTGCAAAAGAATCGAAATCTAAGTAAGGAAAACTTCCAAAGTATTTTATTTGCTAACTACGATAATATTTAAACAACATAATAATTATTACTAAACATCTTAAACTCTATTATAAAGCTAGGACAATAGTTATCAGTTAAATTTGCAAAAAAACGAAATCTAAATAAAGACAAATTTAAATGTAATTTATTTGTTAACTAAAATTGTTTAAACAATTTAAAAATTGTTAGTAATCATCCCCAACTGTATTAGAATTCTAGGCCAATAGTAATTAGGGGAGAGTGGCCATCAATGTACAGGGTTTTTTTCAAGGTCATAGTATTTATTCAATTTCCCTAATTTCAAGCACTTCTTTGCATCAATATAAAACTACAACACTTCTCTAGGTAATGCACACATATTATACCCGATTTATTTTGATTAAATAATAAAATTTAGGATTTTTCTAAACTAACACGCTATTTTCATTTTCAACAACCTGGGTACACAATGAACCACCTCTATAAAAACACTAAAAATGTTCAACAATAATAATATTGCAATTTTCACTTTGTGAAAAAACTTATTTTCCATCAAATACTATAAAAAATTATTACTTAACACTTTTTAATTGATAATGTATAACATAAATATACCTCAAATTGAAGTTAACTAGCTAAAATGGCATTTTAGTTTTGCTATGTTGAGAAGAGTACTGATAACAATCGCTGTCACATGCTGTACGCATGCCTAGTTTTATAATCAGGCATACCACTCTGGAAATCGAAAGTACACTGAAATTCCAGGTGGTTCATTGTTCCCTGGTACATTGAATCAACATGACATTTGCAACAAAAATGGTTTTTTATAACTTAATGCAATATTTCAAAATCTTTATCTCATTAGAATATTGTAGTTCAGGCCCGATACAAAATAAATCGTAAGTTCATTTATTTTTAAATTGCCTTATTTCAATTAAAAAACGTGTTTGTATTTTAGGTAAATTTTTTCTTCAGAGCATCAGAAACAGTTTTTTTCAGTTTTCTCTATAAAGAATAAATCCACATGTCTCAAATTTATGGACGTAGTGTGTTTACGCAAACTTCATTTATATTTAAAATTAGGAGAATTTTTATTTAATTGTTTCTGAGAAAATTGAAATGGTTCATTGAAAAAGCTGGTACATTGATGGCCACTCTCCCCTAATTAGTTTTACAAAAGAAACGAAATCTAAGTAAAGAAAACTTTTAAAGTAATTTATTTGTTAATTAAGATTGTTAAAACAATTTAAAAATTGTTAATAAACATCTTTAACTGTATTTAAACATTAGACCAATAGTAAGTAACTAATGTCATAAAAAAAAAAGAAATCTAAATAAAGAAAACTTTAAAAGTAAGCTATTTGTTAACTAAGATTGTTTAAACTATTTAAAAATTGTTAGTAATCGTCCTCAACTGTATTAGATCTCTAGGCCAATAGTAATTAATTAGTTTTACAAAAGAAACGAAATCTAAGGTAGGAAAAGTTTGGAAGTTGTTTAAACAAATTAAAAATTGTTGTGTCATAACTGGAACCATTTAGAAATATTTTAGACAAATTTGTGTGTAAAATATATAAGTTTCTATAGTTTCTTGCATCAATGTATCTGAAAATCACTTTCTCAAAAATCAATTTTTTTACTTTTTAAAAGTTATTAACATTTATTTTAGTTAATAAAAAAAATCTTGATTTTGTAGCAGTTAAGCGTTATAGTGCAAACATTCATGAGTGTTTTTGAGTTCATTTTTGTTCATTTTTGAGTTGTCGGCTGATTTGTGTCCAAAAATAGTGCTTCTGGCCACACTGTGCCACTCCCCTACATTTTTATTAATTAATCTATATTAATAAAATCACAGTTTTGTCTGTACATTGCACAGAACTTGGAAATTTGTGTTTATTTTTTTGTTTCAAGTAGTAACAATTCCAAAAATGCTGTTTAAAAAAATTATGTATGTTTGTATGTATGTATGTATTAGGGTGGCCGTTAAAAATGATATTTTGGAATTTTGTCCATTTCCGGGTCTCATTTTGTCACATATTGAAAAAAAATGAATACGTATTTTTTTAATTAATATTTAGTGGTGCCTGTAGGCTATTGTAGAGATCCTATAAACAGAGTTGAGACAACCAATCACGAACCATCACACTTGTGTCTCAACTCTCTTTATAGGATCTCTGGGCTATTAAAATTTTGCATGTATTTTGCATGGGAAAATTTTTTTTTTCGTAGATTCATTGTAACATCGTTGAAAATTAATATTTTTTTACCGGACTACTCTGTTTCTCTTCATAAATGTTCAAAGAATAATATACAATTTTTAACATATGAAATTGGTTAAGTTAACTATTTTTTACAGGACCCAAAAGTTGACAAAAAAAAACCAAAGTAGGTTATTATTGGCAAAAAATATTAATTCTAAAAAAACGAGAAATTTAAACTGCTAATCATGGTTTCCAATGTTCTTAAGACCGCTGATTACAAATCTGAAGTCATATTTCAAAAATTCAAAATGGCGGATCCAATATGGCGGCCATTAAAAAATTTAAATTAATCAATTTCTAGGAATCTTTGTATCAGGGGGTTTTGAGGTCCCTGATTTCATATTTGAAGTCAGATTTCAAAACTTTAAAATGGCGGATCCAATATGACGGCCATGAAAATTTTAAAATTGATCAATTTTTATGAAACTAGGTATCAAGGTGCTTTTGGGGTCCCTAGTTACAAGTCTGAAGTCAGATTTCAAAAATTCAAAGTTCCGGATCCAATATGGCGGGCATAATGTTAAATAGGTGAGAATTATGTCTATTTCATAGACATTTCGATTCCAAGTAAGCAAAATAATTTGCTTTCTCATAGAGGAAGCAAGAAATGAATAATATATAAGTTAATTGGGGAAGTTGTTTAAAAAAAAAGAATTTTAAATCCAAAAAAATGTAAGAACATGAATTATTTTACGAATTCTTGATCAATTATAAACATTATATAGGTCAATTAATTCATTTTGAGATAAGGAATATGATTTTTGTATTCATTAAGTTGTATTTTTATCATAAAAAAATTTTTTTGGCAAAAAACGATTTTTTTTCGATGAAAAAAGGTACACAAAAAAATTTGGTTGGGTATTTTCAAAAATCCCTGTGTCCAAATTTAAATATTCATGAGCTTAATACATGTTCCAAATTTTACTGGAATCCGTTGAAGCGTTCTCGAGATATCTTATACACAAAAAACACTACACACACACACACACACACATACACACACATACATCTGGACATTTGCTTAGGAATACAAATTTACGCTTTTTAGATGAAAATAAGTCGATTAAGACTATTTTCGGAAAATCGAAAATCAAACGATCACAAAGCTTTCTCTATGAGGAAGATTTCTCTAGAAATGGGAAGGTTAGTATTTATTAGCTAGATAAGTTTCGATCACAAATTAGATGACACAATGTGTCTTTGAAGCACAAATTTTGTTGGCTACTGGGATATGATATTACATAATTATGTTTTATAAAAAATTATTAATTTTTTAAACATTATGCCCGCCATATTAGATCCAGCGTATTGAATTTTTGATATCTGACTTCAGATTTGTAACTAGGGACCCCAAAAACCCCTTGATAGGGGAACATGGGGCAAAACGGGGATTGGGGCAAAACGGTGAGTTCGCAATATATTTTTCCACAGGTGGCGCCATTTAGTGTCAATGGCATGATTAGTGTAAATAAAGTGTATTGATGTAATTTTGATGAAAGTAAGTAATTCCGACAATGCACATGAAAGTTTTCACACATAAACCTAATTTGGGACCCTATTTCGAAGCCTCCAAACTTTAAAAACGAAATAAATACTTAAAATTTTACTTTAAAGTAAAAATCAATTAAACCTATGTGAAAGTTTCTTTAAAATAATGAAAAAAAATGAAAAATTTTTTGTGCACGTAATATTTATGTTGTATTGTTAATTTTCTCAAATTCCTCAAATTCTCCTTATTTTGCCCCGCCTTTGGGGCAAAACGTGGAGAAAGTAACTTTTTCGAAAACTGCATTTTATTATGTTACCAGTATAATGTTCGTTTTTTTTCGAAAATTCTACAAGTACACAAAGGTAACACCTAAGTCCTCGCACAGTAGTTAAAGAAAAATTATCTTTTTTCTATAAGTTCAAATTTGTTTTTCGTTAGGGTCCCCGTTTTGACCCATGTTCCCCTACTAAGTTTCATAAAAATTGATTAATTTTAAAATTTTCATCGCCGCCATATTGGATCCGCCATTTTGAATTTTTGAAATCTGACTTCAAATTTGAAATCAGGGACCCCCAAAACCCCCTGACACGAAGATTCCTAGAAATTTATTAATTTAAATTTTTTAATGGCCGCCATATTGGATCCGCCATTTTGAATTTTTGAAATATGACTTTAGATTTGTAATCAGCGGTCTCAAGAACATTAGAAACCATGATTAGCAGTTTAAATTTCTCGTTTTTTTAGAATTAATATTTTTTGCCAATAATAACCTACTTTGGTTTTTTTTTTGGTCAACTTTTGGGTCCTGTAAAAAATAGTTAACTTAACCAATTTTATATGTTAAAAATTGTATATTAGTCTTTGAACATTTATGAAGAGAAACAGAGTAGTCCGGTCAAAAAATATTAATTTTCAACGATTTTACAGTGAATCTACGAAATAAAGTTTTTTTCGCATGCAAAATACATGCAAAATTTCAATAGCCTACAGGCACCACTAAATATTAATTTAAAAAAATAATAAAAAACTACGTATCTATTTTTTTTCAATTTGTGACAAAATGAGACCCGGAAATGGGAATCGGTCATAGGGAAGCGTGAGTGAGAGTGAGACGCAAATAGCTTTACGCATAAGAGTATACTTGTCGCACTCGTGGGATGTGGGATCACAAAACTTTATACGCCAATCACATTTAAATGACTTAACCGATTTAAACAAAATTTCGTGGAATACTCGGTATTGACCCAAGTTAGGTTTGTGAACATAGAAAATTCAAACAAAAATTTTAATTAGAACGAAAAATATGAGAATTTTACAAAAATATTAAAAACCTCAAATTTTTTTAGGTTACTGACTTTTTGTTAGATAACTTCTAATATTTTTGCATTAATTTTTTTATATTCCCAAAAATATATTTGTCTACAAATTCTAAAAAATAAATATCAAAATCACATTTTAGATGAAAAAATAGAAAATATCAATTTTTAAATCTGAATTTTGTTTGGGTAAAACAATGAAAAATCAGTTAATCAAAAAAATTGCAGTTAAGGTATTAGTCGCGTAAATGCTCCCGCAAAACTCCCGCAAAATAAAAAGAACAAAAAATAAACTTTTATATCAACTCACTTGCTTCCTTGTGACCTCTTCTTATATAATATATGTAATTTTCACGATTTTGAGTCAGGTACTATAAGTTATCGTGATGTATTGCTTACACGTTTCCGACATTTTTCAATGAAACCACGTGAAAATGAAAAATTATGAATTTTTAAATTATTGTATTTTTTATACGGCGTGGTCAATAAAATTAATTTTTTTTTAAAGGATTTATTTTATCTCAATGTGTAACTTAGTAGTTTTATTTGAAAAACTGACGACTTGTTTTTTTATAATTGAATATAAGAGACATTTTTTACATGCATTTTGTGCTATTGCATGTAAAAGGTATAAACTTTGAATTAATATTTCGAAGCTCAGAAGTGGTCAAAATTAATAGGATAGATCTCATTTCATAGATAAATACCTCATGAATACAGATACAAAGTTTTAAAAAAATCTGACGAAAATCATTTTACGCGACTAATACCTTAAACTTGGTATAGGTGTGTATTATAGGTTGTTAACTCGGATTTTATCAGAAAATAGAAATAAGGAATTGTAGAGCCTAAAATAAAAAATCATTTCTGCACAATTATATGTACAAAATATTATAAAATATATCAGTAAACAAGTAAAGGGTGTACTTCCGGCGAAGACGACATACCTATAATTTTTATGAAACTTGGTATACTCATGTATCTTGATGCGCTGATTACGAAAATGATAGTAAAAATTAGCGCAAATTTCGTTATCATGGTAAAAACTGTAAAAAATACTAGAATAATTAACGGTTTTTTGTTAAATCTCATAAAATATTCAAAATATTATTTATAAAGATTGTAAAAAATATTATTTAGACAAAAGTTATGGATCTAATAAAAATAGACATTTTATGTTGTATATATTTTTTACAAATAGTTAATAGTTTTCTAAAAAAAAAATACAAAATCGTGTTAACGACCATGAAAATAGTCTATAGTTAGCTATATATTGTTCCTAAACAATGAACAATAATCTGATGATTGAAACAAATGTTATATCTATGAGGCATTTTACGTGTAATGTCCCAAGCTCAAAATTAATTTCTTTCAAAAAAATTGAAACTTAGGAAATTTATTGTCCTATCTAGTAGTAATAAAACACAAAAGAAAATTTTGACTTTTTTGAAAAATTAAAGGGGGTAGAGAAGGGTCAATTTTGTCAAGTTTGCTTAATACCGTCTTCTTACTTAATTTTTTCTGTCTTATTTTTGGACAAAAATCTGCTGACAACTCAAAAAGGATCAGATTTTAACTCTCTTTTTTTAAAATACTCGAGGATGTTTGTCCTACAACTCTGAACTGCTAAAAAATTAAGATTTTTTTTATTAACTGAAATAAATGTTAATAACATTTAAAAATAGAAAAAAAATATTTTTGAAAAAGTGACTTCAAGGTCCTTTGATGTCAGAAACTTTATATACTTATATAAATACACACAAAACTTATCAAAAGTTTTTTTAAATGGTTCTTAGTTAGTAATAATTAACAATTTTCAAATTGATTAAACAATCTTAGTTAACAAATTAATAACTTTAAAAATATTCATTCCTCAGATTCCGTTTC
The DNA here is from genome assembly GCA_037103525.1 of Ganaspis brasiliensis. Taxonomy (NCBI): domain Eukaryota; kingdom Metazoa; phylum Arthropoda; class Insecta; order Hymenoptera; family Figitidae; genus Ganaspis; species Ganaspis brasiliensis. The sequence goes on from JAZKLR010000018.1 coordinate 291,819, forward strand.
TTTTGTGAAATTAATAAATTATTACTATTTACTTTACTTACGTTTCGTGTTTTTGTAAAATTAATAACTATTGGCCTAGAATAATGAAAGAGTTAAAGAACGTTCACAAACATTTTTTGAATTGTTTAAACAATCTTAGTTAACAAATTAATAACTTTGAAAGTTTTCCTTCCTTAGATTCCGTTTCTTTTGGGAAATTAATTAATTACCATTGGCCGAGTATTGTATAGCAGTTTTGGATGTTTACTAACAACTATTAAATTGTTTAAACAATCTTAGTTAACAATTTAATATTTTCGCCATTTTTCTTCACTTATATTTCGATTTTTTGTGAAATTAATTAATTACTATTTATATCTAAATTTATGAAGTAGTTTAAATATTTACCAACTGTTTTAAATTGTTCCAAAAATTTTAGTTAATAAATAATAACTTCGAAAGTTATCTTTATTTAGATTTCACTTCTTTAAGAAATTAAAATAATTATTTTCGGTTCAGATTTTAAAAATAGTTATGGTCCTTATAAAATATTTTAAAATTTGTTAAAAATATTAGTTAGCAAATAAATAATCTCGGAATTTTAAGTTTCTTCGATTTCGTACCTATTCTGAGATAAAATTTTTTACCATTTCCTTAGAGTTTTTGAAGCAATCTAAACGCAAAGAATTTTATTTCATCTTTAAGATTATCAAAAAAACAAAAGAAAAGAAATATAAGTGAAGAAAAATGGCGAAAATATTAAATTGTTAACTAAGATTGTTTAAACAATTTAATAGTTGTTAGTAAACATCCAAAACTGCTATACAATACTCGGCCAATAGTAATTAATTAATTTCCCAAAAGAAACGGAATCTAAGGAAGGAAAACTTTCAAAGTTATTAATTTGTTAACTAAGATTGTTTAAACAATTCAAAAAATGTTTGTGAACGTTCTTTAATTCTTTCATTATTCTAGGCCAATAGTTATTAATTTTACAAAAACACGAAACGTAAGTAAAGTAAATAGTAATAATTTATTAATTTCACAAAAGAAACGGAATCTGAGGAATGAATATTTTTAAAGTTATTAATTTGTTAACTAAGATTGTTTAATCAATTTGAAAATTGTTGATTATTATTAACTAAGAACCATTTAAAAAAACTTTTGATAAGTTTTGTGTGTATTTATATAAGTATATAAAGTTTCTGACATCAAAGGACCTTGAAGTCACTTTTTCAAAAATATTTTTTTCTATTTTTAAATGTTATTAACATTTATTTCAGTTAATAAAAAAAATCTTAATTTTTTAGCAGTTCCGAGTTGTAGGACAAACATTCTCGAGTATTTTAAAAAAAGAGAGTTAAAATCGAATCCTTTTTGAGTTGTCAGCAGATTTTTGTCCAAAAATAGTGCTTTTGGTAAGAGTGAGTAGCTGACGCGGTCTGAAGCGAGGCGACCGCGTCGCAGCGCGCCGCGCGCCACAATCCGTTCTTCGAGGATTAATATCTTAAAAACAAAAAAAGGGCATTCTAAAAATTTCTATATCAATAGGAAAAAACCTTAGCTTTCGTTTGCAATACTTTATTTTAAAATTAAACGTATTGTTTTTGGTGAAAATATCAAATTAAATATTAATTATAAAAAATTAGGGTCAAATTTTTAAAATATTAAAAAATAAAATTTACCAATGAAAAGAGTATTAAAAAACCTTTAAAAATCATACTCGAAGAAATTTTTTTCATTACCCGCCAAGACAGAGAAAATTAAGTAAGAAGACGGTATTAAGCAAACTTGACAAAATTGACCCCCCTCTACCCCCTTTAATTTTTCAAAAAAGTCAAAATTTTCTTTTGGGTTTTATTAGTACTAGATAGGACAATAAATTTCCTAAGTTTAAATTTTTTTGAAAGAAATTTATTTTGAGCTTGGGACATTACACATAAAATGCCTCCTATGTATTTTTATTTAAAAACAGTTTCAACTTTTTATGACACCCTAACCCTGTATCAGTTTAAAAAGAATTTAGTTTACTATAGCACCCCCACTATTTTTAATAGTACCCCTATTAAAAATTAAACTTATTATGGCACTCCAACCCATCCTTTATCCGTTTAAATTTAGGTCAAGTTAAAAAAAGATTTAACATGTAATTTTAAAAACCATTTCTTTCCTCAATATTCTATTATTTATTGAATAATAGGAGAGACCGGGTCTGGTTGGGCCATTTTACACTCTTCGTTGTTTAACTTCGTTAATATTCAATGTATGTAAACCTTATCGTACAGGAAACCTGCTCTAATACTTCAGCTTTCATTTAAAAAAAAGTCCTGTTATTACATTTAGTGTTTTTGGGAAAATTGTTTTTGGAGAAATCCAAAGTGACCCAACCCGTCCCGACCCGGAGCAAATTGGGTCATGATTAAAATGTTACTGTTTAAATGTTAAAACATTACTTTATATAATAAACTTAGTTTTTAGGGTTATTTTATAATAAAAGGAATTGAAAAATAAATATATTTAAATTAGAGCAGTGAAAGTATAAGATTATAAAAGAAAAAAATGGCCGATATTGAAAAAAGATATTTTTTAATTCCGAATTGTTAAAAAGTATTATGATTGGTGTTAATTGACTGAAATAAATTACTTATAGTGAAATTTAAATAAATTAATGTAGTTTATTAATGTAGGTATATAGTAGATTCCTCATGCATTTGAGCGACCCAACTAACCCCGGTCAAAACGACCCCACTGACACCGCCTGTGTTTTTTAAATATTTGATTTTTTCTATCGATACTACAAATATAAATTAAAATCTCTTCATTTTCTTTTAAAAGGAACTATTCAAGGATCAAAATTTGATAATTAAACTTTTTCTAAAACTATTACTCAGGAAGATATAACAGAAAAACCCAGTGTTTAAAAATTTACTTTGGAGTATCAAAATTAGTTTTTCTTGCATTTACTCCACATAAAAGATGATATAATAATGAAACTTGGCACAAACTTAAATCTCACTGTGTAAAATAATTTTTGTGTAGAGAGGAATTAATTCGACTAATAACATTTGAGTAAACTGCAATGACCCAATCTACCCCTGACCCAACTAGCCCCGGTCTTCCCTATTGAGTCGTAGAAAAGTTGAATATTCTTCTACATGTGAGAATATTCTTTTTGGTAATAGCACCTTAATTTTCGGGAAGTTTCCACTGAACATAGTTCAATGGAAGTTTCTCATAGTAAGGTCGGAAATTTATAACGGAAGTCTTCATGAAACTTCTTAGCTATAGCGAAATGTCCTCTCTCTTCCAAGGGAAAGGAAGTTTTCCTTGGAAACTTTCCAAAAACTTCAATTGGAAACTTCTCCGAAACTACGAGGAAGATTCCTTTGAAAAATTTTCTTGGAAACTTCCCTCGGATGATTGCCTTGGAAACTCCCGTTGAAACCTTGCAGTTATTGTTTTTTTAATTTAAATAATAAATAATTTTTGTAATACACGTTTTTGTAATTTTCAAAATCAATCATAGCAAATCTCTATAAATGAGATTAATTTTTAATTATTTATTTAAAAACTTATTTATCATTAGGGTTAAAAAAAAATAACTGAAAGTTTCCAAGGGAAGTTTCTAAAGGTAGTTTCCGGGAATTATCTGTACAGTTTCCAAGGGATGTTTTCTGGATGTTTCCAAAGGAAGTCTCCTCGAAAATATTAGGAAGTTCCTAAAGAATGTTTTTGGAAAGTTTCCCGGAAATTTCCAATGTAAAATTCTGGAAAGATTCCAGGGGATGTTTCCGGAAAGTTTCCAAAGCTAGCCTCCGGGAAAATTCTAAGGAAGGCTTCTGGGAAATTTTCAGAAAGGTTCCAACGCAAGTTTCCGAGATGTTTCTAATAATTTCCCAATGAATGTTTCCATTAAGTCTCCAGGAAGTTTCTAATGGATGTTTCCAGGAAGTTTCCATTGAATGTTTCCGTAAAGTTTCCAAGAAGTTTACAAGGGATGTTTTAGGGAAGTTTCTAAAGGAAGTTTCCAGGAAGATTACAAGGGAGGTTTTCAGAGAAGTTCAAAACGAAGTCTCCGGCAAATTTCCAGGAAGTTTCCAATAAGTTTTCAAAAAAATGTTTCAGGAAAGTTCTCAGGAAGTTTCCAAGGGATGTTAACGGGAAGATTCCGAAGAAGGGTTTCCAGGAGGGGGATATTTCGCAATATCCAGGAAGTTTCCTGGAGATTTACTTTGGTAATTTCAGACCTTATAATGGGAAACTTCCAGTAAACTTTTAAAAAATTCGGGTGCTATCTGGGGTGTGAAGTGTTATAAAGAATATTCTAAATTATATAAAAATCGGGGTTTCACTTTTCATATCATACCAACTCCCCTGTATCCGTTTAAAAAATTACACTTTTTATGACACTTTTTATGAATATCCGTTTAAAAAAAAACAGTTATAATGTCACCCCTACCTTTTCTTAATCTTATCCGTTTATAAAAAACCCAACTCTTTATGACGCTTTGACCAAATGGTCAAATGGTCACTGACCTAAAAACTGCGAGTGCTGACCCGCTAACGCGAACAAAACACGAAATTTTCGTACATATGTGATAGAAAATAGCATATGCACCTCGGGAGGCCGATTTTTTGTCTCGCACAATGTTCTCCGAACATTTGTGCTTGACAAAAAAACACGGACTTCCCTCCCTTGATGCATAATATACTATTCATTTCGTAAAACCAACCCCAACTTTATAGAAAAATTTACCTTCCGGTTTTTACATACCCTGCGCTGAAAGCAGTACATGCATATATGTTATAAAACCTTATCCATTTTTCTCGAAGAATATTTATTTTGATAAAAAAACACTTAGCGCATGAAATGCGTATTTTTATTAGATCTGCAATTTTTGTTTAAAATATTTTTTAAAATTAAGAATATTTCATCAGATAACATCAAAAAACTGAATTATGGTAGATTTTTGTTTTTTTACATTATAATAAAATTGGCGCCAATTTTCATTATGATATTCGTAATCAGCGCACATGGAAATATATCCAATAAAGAATATTAAAATTTATTAATTTTTGGAAGAGAATTATGTGCTTAGAAAAGTTTGTTTCAAACACTTTCTGCATGAAAATAATTTTTGTCAAAAAATACTTTCTGTTGGAAAATACTTTCTGTTGGAAAATACTTTTGGTCAAAAAATACTGTTGATGGCACGCTACTAGATTTCGACGCCCGCCGAAGGCGGGCTCGAAAGCTAGTATTCAAATACAAAGTAATATGAATCACTCTTTATACAATATTTTGAGTGTCGGTAAGTCCGGATCTGGCCATTATTCGCGATTCAATTAAGGATCGAATAAAATAATTTACTGCGCGAACATATTTAAGTTTTTACTCTGGTAGTTTATCGGTGCCGCCGTTAAGGAACTACTTTTGTGACGAGTTTATAAAAAACCACGTCACAATATGACAAACGATTCAATTCCCATAAAACTCAATGTAAAATGTTAAAAACGAACACCCTTCTAACTTTTCTCACAAGTACCTTGAGGTCCAAAAAATTTAACAGTATCATTATAAAACCATTATCTACTAGTGGACCAAATTTGATTAAAATGGTAATGTTAATTCTTTTTACGATAGAACCTCCTTAAAGAAAAAACATAAAATGTCAAATAATTATTAAATGACAACAAATTTTAACTCAAACAATTTTGTTTTAAAAAGTGTAAAACTGTAAAATTCCAAATTTAGTGAACTTAATTTTAATATTAGTTTTATTTGGGGTGAAAAAGTACTTTCTAGTTTAAAGTTATAAATAAGTGCAAATAGACTCTTTAATATGAAAATGTTTATTTAGGTATAATTATGATTAAGTAAAAGTAGTTGGTAAATGTTTTTCTTTATAAAATTATGTTTATAATGCCTGTAGAATCTATAATACTAAATATCTTCAAATTTTCAAAAAAATGAATATAAAACAGTATTTAAATAATAAAAGTTTTCATAAACAAATATTTTTAATTTTTTATAGAATTTCAACTGCCGAGACAAAAGAGATTGTTAATACATTAAGTACGAAATTGTTAAAAAATGTAGAATGTTTGATAAATATAACATTTTATAAACATTCGTAAATAAAAGATTTTATTAAATTTTTATGTCACTGATGTTCTGAACGTTCATTCGATCTAAACATTTTTTTCATTGCAATATTTTAAAAATTAAGTTCTAGGGATTACACAACTTGAAGTTAAACATATGAGTCTCTTTGTTATATACAAGTATTTTTTTATTTTTTATTATACACTTTTTTTTTGGCCTTTCGCACTCACAAATGTTCACCGAAGAAATTTCCGAGGAATAGTACCTTAAACATAAGTAACAAGTAGGCTACAAACCGGCTTTGAAGTAGAAGTACTTGCATTTGCCTGGACCACCCAATATTGGGTTTGCTCGCCAGTGGAGAAGAAAAACTGAAAAAAAACCTCTCCTGAGTACAACCGGTTTATCGACAGTCGAGTTTTAATAATGTGTACATATCAGTTACCGACAGAGCACATTATTATACCTCGACGTCAAACCTTCCACTGAAGTTATCTCACGAGCCAGAAAACTCCCAGACTCATCGGGGCGCGAACCCAGCAAGCTGGACTTGGCGCGACCGCAGAGTCTAGTATTTAACCAACTGAGCTAACTCCTTGGTCTATACAATAAGATACTGTTTCACTATAGCCATATTGCATTTCTTTAAATACTGGGTTTTATTTCTAATAGTTGAATCATGTTTTAAATTATTACTTAGGTTAAAAACATCTATAACCAAAATGCACATAGTGTTTCCACGCGGTTTCGAAAGAAAATGTCTAATGCAAGGTTTCCATACCAGAATTTCATAGGACTCTTGCATTATAAGAAATAGAATACTATTAATAAATAAATAAATGTGGAATATTATAAAATTTGTTAAATTTTTTTAAAAATATTAATATTTAATTATTAATAATTGCTAAATATTTATTTCGTCATCTTGATTTTCGCTTATCAATATTATCTAATAAAAATAGAAAAATAATGATTTTAAAATAAAAAAGTTTATTTAAAAATCAAAAAATTGTTTAAAATAAAAAAACTTTGTTAACTGTAGACATACACTTAAATAACAAAGTGAAATTAAAAAAATAAAAAAATAAAGTCTTCACTGGGATCGAACCCGCAAAAGACAAACTTACAGTCCAGTAGGCGAACCACTAGACAACACTGGCTTGATTACGAACTTTTTCAGACAGTATATACCCTGGACGCTATTCTTGAAACTCGTTTTTCTAGAAAACGGCCCAATAGTGTAACCTAATAATTTCACAAAAAATACTTTATCTTATGGCTTATCACCGCGCCAACTTTAAGGTTTTTCAAAAAATCCCACATACGTCAATTACTGTATGTTACAATTACCTCACATACTGTCCCACATACAGTCAATTTTGTAGTTACAGGGATCTATTTTTTTTAAATTGATCAGAATTTTATACACTTTCTTTTTTGTCATAACAATTTAGACGCTAAAATGTAATGGGACACAGCAATTCACAAAAACCTGATTTTTGGCACACTTTTCAAAAGAAATTTCCGGGTTCCGGTAGGAGTTCGAAGTACCAAAGTTAGGTACTTTATTTGGACCCCAAAATAAAGCTCTTAGACGAATAAAACTTCAGTTCGAAGTTATAACTGGAAAAAATTCTTATTTGACTGAACTAATATGCGTTAGATGCACAGAAATCTTTTTTAGTTTTCAAAAACTAAAATTAAAAAGTTTTTTCAAGACTTTTTTTGCTGAAATCTGACTTTAGAAGGTCATAAATCCAAAAGTTTTAAAGATAAGGCACTCTATTTTTTTTCTCTAAAATTAATCTTAAGAAAAGATTTTAATTCTTTAAAATTAATTAATAAATTAATTTAAAATTATTTAATTATAATCTTTAATTGTTCTGTGGGTCATTTAAGGTTTGTATGTACTGTGAGGGAGTAATATTTTCACTAATTTTAGGGTTCCGTACCGTTCAAACGGAACCCTATTAAAATCACTATGTATGTCCATTTTAGCACCCCCTCGAACTGCCGAACTATATTTGAAATAAAGACTTGAAATTTGGTACACATATGTAATTTGACGTTGAATTTGAAAATGATATAGCGCATGAAGTTTCTGACTTAAAGTGCTAAAATTTGATACGCAGATGAAGTTTCACCTGTAGATTGCATAAAAAATATAAACAAAATGATTAGAGCTACCGATCATACCATTGTCAAGGAAAATCCACAAAAATTTTCAGCCTAAGATGCATTAAAAGGATCTTTTGCCCCCCTCTAGAGACCAAAGTATTTTACCTTAGTAAATGAAATTAGGTAAACATATGGGCGATTCCACGTGAGATTTACATGCAGATTTTAAATTCGGCCAAACATATATTTTTTTCATTCTTTATTGAAAAAAAACGGAATTTTTTTATATTGTTTTTGGAAGCTTAGTTTTCGAGTTATGAATTTTTAAAATTTTTGGTTTTTAAAAGTATACCTATTTTTCAGCACATATATCTCTGAAACTGTGCACTATAGAAAAGTTTTGCCAGAAGAGAAAAAGTTTAGTTTTTCCTCGACTTTTAAATAATTTTAACAAACAAAAAAAAATTTGAATTTTATAAAAAAATGAGAATTTTTTTATAAACAAATTAATTTTGTTTTAATTTTTTTTTAAAGATACTTGGGAGAAATAAGAAAAGTTTGCAGAAGGCTTTAGAGTGGGCAAGATGGTCTTAATGGGTTAAAATGAATTTTTCTTCATCCCCTATCCAAAAGTACACTGATAAACTAATTTGTTTTGCTGTTTTAGCAACCCATTTGTTGCCTTAACGAATTTTTTTGTTATAATAACAAAAAAAGTTGCAGGCGCTATATTAACAATTCAGTTTGCTACCATAGCAATTTTTTTTCTCAGTGTACTTTCGGAAAGGGGATAAAGAAAAATTCATTTTAACCTAGTAAGATCATCAGGCCCACTCTGAAATCTTTTGCAAACTTCTCTTATTTCTCCTAAGTATGTTTACAAAAAAAAAATTAAAAAAGAATTAATTTGTTTATAAAAAATTGTCATTTTTTTGTTTGTTAAAATTATTTAAAAGTTGAGGAAAAACTAAACTGTTTCTCTTGTGGCAAAATTTTTCTATAGTGCACAGTTTGAGAGATATATGTGTTTAAAAATAGGTATACTTTTAAAAACCAAAAATTTTAAAAACTCTTAACTCGAAAACTTAGCTTCCAAAAACAATATAAAAAATTACGTATTTTTTACAATAAAGAATGAAAAAAAAATGTTAAGCCGAATTTAAAATCTGCATGTAAATCTCACGTGGAATCACCCATATGTAGATTAACGTGTAGATTGTATGAAAAATATAGAAAACATGATTGAAAGCAGTTGTCATAGCGTTGTCAAGGAAAAACCACGTTTTTAGCCTACAATCGATAAAAATGACCCTGACCATCCCCATGCCTATCCTTAAGGGTGGGTAGGTCTTTTGAAAATGAATGCAATTTTGGCCTTTGTAGCGAGTTTATTGAACTTCTAAATATTCAAAATCCATATATCTTAAAAACGTAGCTGCTCCCTTTTTCAATTTTTTTGTAATATACGTATAAATCAGTTTTTTCATTCTATGAAAAATAAGAAGTCTGTTATTTTAAGAAATTTAACAAGATTTTAAAGAGTTATATTCATTCAAAAAAGTTATATATTCATATATAAATACAGATATACATTAGAACCCTGCGCCGCCACGCCACGCCGACGCCGCTGCTCATTTACTACGTACACCAGCGCGCTGCCGATAGTCTATCGGCGTGTCGGCGTTTATCGGCTGTGACAACCTTAGCGAGATTTTGTCAATAATTAATAATTTAACAAGAGAAATTGAGAAGAGGGGTTCGACTCGCGACCGGCGGACACAATATATGCGCACAACACTTACCACACTTTTATTGAGGAGTTAGACACGAGGAAGTAAAAAAGACTGAGAAAGCGACCAATTCCGGGTAGAAAGCCAGGTGTCCTCGAGATAGACCAATCGTTAATATTGGATGTGTTGTAAATAGTCCAGGCGAAGTATAAAACAATAGGCGCACAATTCTCACAAAATTTATTGACCGTAACTCAAAATCAAATGCAATAAGAAAACAAAGTTGAGAATACAATTGTAACAGAAACGTCTGTACGTATGCGTCGCTCGCATCAATCTGGCGGGTGCCGGCATCAGGTGACGGCATCGTCTGCTGCGCTAACGCTTGACGCGCCACCTGCAACTGGAAACCGCGCAGATTCAAATTCTTATAGTGGCACTTATGCCACGATTATATTAAAAGAGCGAACTCGGAGGGAGACAACGATTTATTAAATTGACTAACGATTTGGGTCGTTACACTCCCCCCTTCTAGATCGCTGTTACCCTCCAGGCTCGATCTAGTTCGCCCCTCTTGGCTTTTAGTAATCTCACCTGGGTATGGTACTGTAAAAATAAAATAATGACATCAAAAATAAAAATAATAAATTTTCTGAAATGCGATAAAAGAAAACTACGGTTCGAATCAATTTTGGAAACATAAAATCAAGAAAATGTTTAAGTCATAACCTAACAGATGGAACATTGATCGCTTTCTCTCTCTTTGTAATGCTTACGCATACTAATGAGTAATAAGACATTGGTAAACCTAATTAATAGTAATAAGAAACAGTATTTTCAATAACTAGAATTTATTAGTCACAAATATACGCATAACTATGCGTTTTTATTGAACTTACATCAGTTGTAGCGCACTGATAGCGCAAGTTTGTACTTTGGTTAATAAACTAAATAATGCATACCAAGGCACAGGTTGTCGCCGCTGCGACGTGTGACTAGGCGCAGAAGAGTATCACAATGTTCTAAATTCTAGTAAAACAATAAAGAAATAAAAATATATAGTTACTTTTTGGCACTTTAGAGCGCGGAAAAAAATACGAAAAGGCGTAATTACATTGAGCTGTTCAGCATATTACTGATAATATTAATGAAAATAAAATTGAACGAGATAATACATATTATAAGTAAGTAAAGGAAATAAGTAAAAAAAAGGAATATCAAAAAGTTAATGCGCAACAAGGCATAATAATACTAGTGGAAATGGTGGAAAGGTCGAGAGGGGGGCGAGGAGTTACTCCTGTCCTCCTTCTCCGTCCTCTTCCGAATCTTCTTTCTCTACTCCCAATTTGTAGGCTTGGGTTAGACTTTGCCACAAGTTAGCGTTGGATTCGCTTGAGTCGGAGGGCGACAGCTTCTCTAGGGGTGTAGAGTTTAGCTGAAACAATCCTGAAGATGATGGATGGTTTCCGTGGCTATCTCGAGCTGAAGCGTCTTCTTGGGTCGCTTGATTAGTGACTACGGCCGATGCTGTCTCTTGGTTACCCAATAGTGACGCAAGTTGATTGCGTTTGGCAACTTCTTCCTTGACCATTCTGTTTCGACAGTCGAAACAATTAGCGTCTGGGAGATGGCGCGATCGCCAGCAAACTTTGCAGCGTTGGGATTCTGGTAGCGATGGAGTTCCTTTGGCGTAGTGAGGCCAAGGACACTCTTGTGTATTGAAACCCACGTAAGTACAATTCTGGCAGAAACCACCAGAATACTCCTTTGGACACGATCGGAAGCTGTGTCCCACTATGCCGCAGTTGACGCAGCCTTCTGGCGCTTTCGGACGAAGTCTGGGTTCACGTAGCTCTATTTGAGAACGATAGACCTCCTTTATTTTGCTGGTGAATAGGGTTTTTATACGCTTGTAGAGGTCTTCGTAGTAATGGTAATCCTCTAATAAAGCATAATATAATAATAATCCGCCTCATAGGAGTCTACGTCCTTTTGGAGCCTGGTGCATTCCTTCTGGAAATGGGCGGCCTCCTTGGTGGATACTGCCAACTGTTCGGCGAGCTCGCGACGCTTCTGCGTCAATTCAAGTACAGCTTGAAATTGGGACTTGAAGGCTCCGTCGGTGCTGCAGGCAGGCTTCGCCAGGTGCGAAGATAGCTCTTTGCGTTGCGCAGCGATTGTTTGATTGGCGCTTTCCAGCTGGTCCTTGAAAGATTGGCGTTCAGTTAGGATGACCTCTAAGCTGGCTCGTTCTACGATAACCAATCCAGTGGGTACTCGTAAGATGGCGGGATCGGCGTCCTGGTCCCCTAGATGGAAGCTTATCGCTGTGACTTCTGGCAAGTCGTTAAGTGGCGCTGCGTGGTCATCTCCTTGTTGGGCCATGGCTTCCGCAAGGAATCAGGATCACAAATCGTGAATCTGATTACGGGATTGGCGACCCCGCGGTGCCTGAGCTAAGTCGATAGGGCCACCTAATGAGAGATTAGTTTTAGCTTCTGTCGCGTCTCTTGGGTGAGCTTCAGTATGATCATGCGATCGGCGCTGCCCTTCTCGTTGTGGACAGGGGGCGCTGTGCAAACAGTCAGTAACAAGATCAAACGTTCCAAAATACCGCCTGGTGTCAACGTGAAGAAGCCAATAGGTATATGGTTAATGGACGGTGGCAGGTACAGGCTCGTGTAATATAAGATCCTGGCGTTGAGGTGCAGGTTCCCTGTGTCTCTTCTGACTGAAGGGTACGAGTTCTGTATGTGTCACAGCTAGGACTACGGAAAAGGTCTTAAGGGTGAGGGCGGACGGTTCCTGTCCACTTGGTACTGAAAGGAGTAGGTCTGGCGTGGCTGTTTCTGGTTCAGTCCCGCCCACTGAAACAAGTAAGTCCGTGGCTTGCGCTGGTCACCCATATCCCCGGAAGGCCGGTACCGGTCAGTACCAGGATACTATGAAAGGAAGGCGCCACGTTGTATGAACAATCGAACGTAGTAGCGGAACGCACTGGAATGCGGGGCTTGGTCACTCCCGCCAGTACATGTTAGTAAGCGAACCAAGTAGAGGAGCCTCAGCGTGGAAGGTTGACCCGGAAATATGAGGGACTGGGCCGAGTAGAGACCTGGCGACTTATGCAGCATATCTGAAAGAATAGATTGGGCCACTGTCCAGGTCGTCGAAACCGCTCCTATCACGATTCCTAGTACTGAGTGAGCACACTCGCTACGGCGGTTGCTGGGAGAAGGGCCTCCACGAGGTTCCCCGCGGGTACTGCCCTTGGGAGTGTTTAGCAATTCGTTGCTGAGCACTAACAAGGGTTGCTAAATACTTCTCCTTCCCGAAAGGGACACTCGGGTCTTCTAATTTCCGTTTGGATGTCTCAGACTCCGCTAAACGGTAATTTTTCCCACACCTTCCCTTCCTTCCCAGGATTGCAATGTCTATATTGTAATCGTGGGCAACGCAGTGTTTTCGTTAACCCTCCTACTTCCTTCCTCTTTACTCCATTCTCTCATCTTCCTTCCTTTCTGCCCGGTATATAGCCCCTGGGGGCCTAGGTGACCCTAGGAAGACTCTATTTTTCCTAGAAGTGGCGCAAATCTGTCTGTTGGGCCATGGCGTAGGTGCGAAGAATCTGAAAACGGGTATTACATCATAATACGGGACCTAAGGTTTCTCCTTGCAGGTTTTAAATCGCTTATATGGTATTTACCAACTTTTTTGCCATGCGTATCGCTAATGACAACTACCATAGGTGACAATTTTTCTGAGATTACTGCTGGGCCTTTATAACGTGGTGCCAGTTTAGAACTAAAACCGCGTATGGCGCTAGATAATGTATTGTTGGGGTAAAACACCAGATCGCCGATTTCAAATATAATATTATTTTTACGGTTTTTATTATACGTTCTACTCTGCCTCTTGCTGGCCTTTAGCATCTCGAATCTTACTTTTTCACGAAGCGCTTCTATACGCTTTATGCGCTCAAGCCAGTCGTTCGTGGAACCGAGGGTATTATCGTCGGTGACGTCAACGTCAGCTATTGGTCTACCAGTTCGTCGTGGTTCACGAGTTAGGTTCAGGAATGCAGGGGTAACGCCTAGAGAGGAATGGACCGAAGTATTGTACGCAAATTGGATTTCATCCAGTAGAATATCCCATTCACGATGATCGTCGCCGAGAAGGCTCGCGATCATCGTTTTCAGATTACGGTTTACGCGTTCCACGGGATTCGACTGTGGGTGGTACACGGGCGTTGTGTGCTGCGTGGATCCTACTTTATCCATAAATTTTGTGATTACTCGGTTGACGAATTCCGTCCCATTATCCGTAATAAATGTTCTCGGTGTTCCCCATTTATTTACTAACACGTTTAGGCACTTAGATATTTTCGGTCCGTCTGCTTTAGAGAGAGCGTAGCATTCGATGTAGCGTGTGAACGTGTCTTCGCATACGAGAATATAGCACTTTCCGGATTTAGATCTCGGGAGAGGGCCTACTATATCCAGCGAAACAGTGTCCCAAGGCTCGGCGAACTTGCGAGGAAACATCAGGCCTTGAGGCGGTGAGTTATCCGGCTTGCACTTGAGACATATGTCACAGCGATTGACGTAACGCTTTACATCTTCACGCATACCGGGCCAATAATAATGACCGAGAATTGCGTAATACGTCTTATTAATGCCTTGATGAGCAGATTGAGGAGTGTCATGGTATTTCGATATTGTAGGAACTATTTCTTCCTCTTTTAAAACTTTTTTCCAAGGGTTATTATCGCCGACACTCTCTTTAATCAAGTTAGGTTTGTAATAATATAATTCGCCTTTGGAATCGAGATTATAGCGTTCGTTATTCTCGGAATTTAATCTAGTGCGCTCTACTACCGATTCGTACCAAGGCTTTTTATGGACAAGGTTCAAGTCTAGAGAGGGCGTATCAAGAGGGGGATCTTCATATAAACGTGACAGCGTATCAGGTGCCTCATTGGTGGTACCTTTTCGGTGCACAATGTGCGCTTTGTTAGCTGAAAGTTCTAAGGCCCATCTTGCAAGCCTACCTCTGGGGTCTGGCACACCCTGTAACCAGGTTAGACTCGAGTGGTCGGTTATTACTGTAAACTCAGTAGCTTCAAGGTAGCAGCGCAACTTCTTAATTGCAAAAATCACGGCTAAGCATTCCTTCTCGGTGGTGGTATAGTTTAGCTCAGCACCTCTTAAAGGTCTGCTTAAGCACGTGATGAGATTTTCCCTATCTCCGTCTTCTTGCGTCAGGATTGCGCCAAGACCGGTATCGCTCGCATCGGTATAAAGGATGAACGGTAAGTTTGGCTTGGGTGCAACTAGAGTCAGTGCGCTTTTTAACGACTCCTTGACGTCCTGGAACGCAGTTTCGTGCTCCTCAGTCCATTGCCATGGTACTTTGGGACTTACTAATTTATTTAGCGGGCCCTGTACTCGCGCAATATTGCGCAAATGTCTGTGGTACCAGTTAACCGAACCATTAAATTGGCGTAACTCTTTACGGTTGCGTGGACTGGGGCGTTCTAAAATTGGTTCGATACGCTTCGGATTCAGTTTGAGCCCATCTTGATCGAGAAGAAATCCTAAGTATTCGACCGATGATTTGGCGAAATGGGATTTATCTCGATTAATAGACAGACCTGCATCTTGTAATATTGTAAATACAATATCCAGCAGCAAGATGAGCTCCTCAAACGTTTTGGATATAATAATCCAATCGTCCAAATATGCATGGACTTGATCGATGAAGCGTTCGGGCAATTTATTGTTTCGGACATAGTCAACGAATTTATCTTTTAACCTATCGGTTAAGGCCTGAAAAGTGGCCGGCGCATTCGTGAGGCCAAAAGGCATTCGAATCCACTCAAATTGTCCACGACCGGGGACGACAAAAGCAGTGTATTCACGTGACTTCGGGTCGACCGGTATGTGGTGGAATGCGTCGGTAAGATCGATAGTGCTGATAACATTAGCTTCTGATAAGGCGTCTAATATGCTGTCCATGGGCGGCAGGGGGTATGCTGTTTTTTTCGTCACTTTATTAAGCTGACGATAACACAGGCCGACAAAATTTTGAACCAAGAACCGGACTATGATTTTCCGAAGGTTTTTGACGCGCTGAATTCGAATCTGACCTCAGAATAGCCCCATCACCTCAGGTTTTAGAGATATCCTAACCTAAAAGTGCAAAAATCATGTTTTTTTGCTAGATTGAAGGTCTTATAACATCGAGAGAAATTTTTTTTTAAAAGGATACTAATTGTTTCTAAAAGTACTACTCTTGACCTTTAAAATGCACTTTGGAAACTTAAAATATCTTAATTCGTCACTGAGTAAAGGCCTGTTGAATTTACTGAGTTTGGCAAATTTCACGACATTGAGTAACTAAGTATTATAAAGAGTAAATTCGAAAATAGAGAAGAATATGAATACATACACTTGAATTTCCAACGGCTTATTAGATTTTAGGTGTCGGAGATTACGTACTTGAAAATAGAATTGCAAAATTTAAAATGGCGGATCTAACATGGCGGGTGACTTCTTTAGAAAATGACCCAACTGGCATAAAATTTGTTATTTGATGGTTTTCAGAGCCACTGAAAACGATTCTGAAATCACATTATCACAAACATTACAAAATTCAAAATGTCAAATTCAATATTTGCTTAAAAAATGGTTATTTGGGTTGCAAATAGTGATGCCGTCGATCGAGATTTTCCAAGCCCAATACAATACCAAGCCAATATTTCTACTTTTGCTTGGGTTCATCTCGATCGACTTTTTCTTGGCTTGGTTGAAATCTTGGTGAAAGGATTCTTGGTTGATTCTTGACTTGATCTTGGTTTTCAAACTCAAAATTTTGACCATATGTGTTTTTCCTTTGAAAATAATAGCAAAACGGGTTTTGAAGTAATACTGGATGGATGGTGGGGCTGGTCCAGGTAGTTTTGGACAATAGCGCTATATAAAAAATTTACTGCTTCTATTGCGGTGTGAAAATCTTGAAATTGCAAGCCAATATCAATCCAAGACTCGATTTTTCAATCCTAAACCAAGCCAATACAAAACCAAGATTTTACTCTTGAAAGTCAAGATCAACCCAAGAAAGTTACTGGGCCTCTCAAGCCAAGATCAATAAATTCTTGTCTTGAACGGCATCACTAGTTGCAAAAAGTGAACTTAACATCATATCGTATAAAATATAGTGTGCACACTAATAACCAGTGTGTCAACGGACTCCCCTATTAAAAATTCCTATGTGGGATCCCATGCAGAATCCTACACAGGATTCCATTTAGGATCCCATATGGGATCCCATATAGGATGGGGGAACACCCGCCATGTTAGATCTGCCATTTTGAATTTTGCAATTCTATTTTCAAGTACGTAATCTCCGACACCTAAAATCTAATAAGCCGTTGGAAATTCAAGTGTATGTATTTATATTCATCTCTATTTTCGAATTTACTCTTTATAATACTTAGTAACTCAATGTCGTGAAATTTGCCAAACTCAGTAAATTCAACAGGCCTTTACTCAGAGCCGAATTAAGACATTTTAAGTTTCCAAAGTGCATTTTAAAGGTCAAGAGTAGTACTTTTAGAAACAATTACTATCCTTTTAAAAAAAAAATTTCTCTCGGTATTAATAGACCTTCAATCTAGCAAAAAAACGTGATTTTTGCACTTTTAGGTTAAGATATCTCTAAAACCTGAGGTGATGGGGCTATTCTGAGGTCAGATTCGAATTCAGCGCGTCAAAAACCTTCGGAAAATCATAGTCCGGTTCTTGGTTCTGAAGTTAAGTTTAATTTTGTCGGCCTGTGTAATCGATGCACACCCTTGGCCTGCCATCCTTACGATACGTAAGCACGACGGGACTAGCATAACGGCCATTGCTCGGAACAATAAATTTCTTTTCTAAGTAAGAATCGATTTGAGCATTTATTATTTTATTAGCTTCGACACTTCTGCGATATGGCTTTAATTTAATTGGCGTCGGATCGGTCAATTCGATGACGTGGGTTGTCAAATCAGTTACACCGGTTCCCGAGGAAAAATTTGATAGTTTATTATTAATAAAATCGTCTAAAGTTTTCCACTGTTCGGACGTTAGCTCTATTAATTGCATTGAATTGAGTGCATTTTCCGTACCATTCACGAAATTTAAAGGTAGCCGAACTTTAGACCCGATTATAAACCAATGACGCCGGATTGCGTCAATGACGATTTCCCATGCGACAATAAAATCCATTCCTAAAATAATTGGCGATGCAAGTCCGTCAAGAATTGTGAACCACAGTTCGCCGTAACAATCATTAATCTGAGTATCGAACTTTGCAGAATAACGTGTCGAGGCGATATGTTCTCGCTGTGCGAGTTGAACGCCTGAGCGTGTTATTGCGTCTTTTAAAGGTTCGCCATTCGCTAAATTTTTAATTTTATCAAATAGCTCTCCTGACATAAAGGTGCAATCGCTACCTGTGTCGAGGAGGCCTGTGATTTTGTTATCGCCAATTTTTATTGATACCCTATGATGATCCGTTTTTGCGACAGTAGGGGCGGTTGCTGGCCCTTTGTCCACTAGGTACCTAAGCTGTTCGACTGCTGCTACTATGCAGGTAGTTGGAGTAGCTAAAGGCACTGACTTGACTGAAGATATGCTCGGTCCTACTGAGCACGTTGGTTCAGTGGAGGAGGGCTCTTCGTCAGTGTCCGGATATTCCGTCTCGGATTCCGAGTAAACATCGTCGTAGTCGCTTTCGGAGTCACTAGTGTTGTTTCTACTGGCATACGCTTGATTAAGCGTGGATGCATTTTGAGGAACACACGTTGAGTCCTGAGCGTCATGACTGCAACTCGGAATTGCACGATCGTCAGTAATGGCATTTTTATTTAAGTAGAAATATTCTGGATCGAGAGCCGTATTTGAATTTTCGGTTATGCTAGCTTTTGATTCGCCAAGGAGACCTAATCTCTCCTGGCAGCCTGATCGTTTTTTGGTAAATTTGGTTGATTAGCGTTAAAATGCTGATTATGGTAATGATTATCATGAGTGTTTTGCCAGGGGTGCGAGTGCTGAGCAGGTGGCGCTAGTGGCGGCCAAAATGGCTGCGCTGGTGCGCTTACCTTGCACTGGCAGTCCAAGTGGCAACTTGGTGGGGGTACAGGGAACTGGTGTTGGTAATTGTAATTATTACCGTAATTACGGCCGTAGCCATTCCAATTACCTCTGTTGTTTCCACCTCGGTTGTTATTAAAACCATTACCGCCCCTAAAACCATTATTGCGCCCTCTGTTGACAAAATTGCGGTTGTCTGGGCCGCGATTGAACTGCGCGGTCGATTCACTATCTCCTCCCCCCTTCTGCGACGAAGCAGGGCCTGAGGAGTGATGAAAACCAGAAGTGGAGGGGGTGCACGGGTCATGAGTGGCTACCGGAGGAGAGGGGGGCTGGGTTGTGCCGTGCGCAGCCTGAGCGTATGTGCTCTCTTTCCGGTTGTCGGTACCGTGTATTTTCTTTTGTAAGACATCCATTTGTCTTTTATAAATTTCTAATTTATTAAGGTTAGTTTCCGGTTCACTGTTGGCTTGTTTTTTTCCGTTATTGTTTTTATTGTTTTTAGGTTTAGATTCCGGTTTTAATTCGCTATCGGGCATTTCGGGAGAAGTTAAGTCATTTTGCGATGATTGTGTGTCAATTCCATTCAGCTGATTTTTTCTGCGCGAGGCAAGAGGCTTTTTGTTGTCTTGCTCGCGCATTCTGTCGGTGTTTTGCATAATTTCTAATTTTTCTTGATATTTGCGTATTTTCTCGATTAGTTCGTCGTAACACGAGAACGTATCTCGATCAAATTGCGCAATCAAATCAGAGTGCAAACCCGAGTAGATTTTGTCGAGCTGACTTTTTTCCGATACTTTACAATATAATTTATTGTAAAGTGCGCCTATGCGGATTACAAATTCGATCCCTGATTCATTGGCCATTTGAATGGCGCGCTGAATCTTGTTCGTAATTTGCTGGTCGTCGTTGGTGTCTCCGAGGGTATTACGAAATTTTCTTGCAAATTCGGGCCACGAAGTCCAGTTATTACGAAAAGTCGTAAACCACGTGTACGCAGAACCGGCGAGAATTTGTGAAAGTACGGAGAACGCATGATCGGGATTGATCGCTGATGCGCTTAATTTACATTCAAATTCATCGATAAAATCATTTGCATCTAGTTTTCCAGGGAATTTTAATTCCCAGGATTTAATGATTTTATGAATATTAGCTATTTGGTTCTGCGTAGGTAATGGCCTTGATATTGGATTTGGGGTCGGATTTGGTGCGGAGAATTGAATTAAATTTTGTGACTCGGATTCGTTTGTTAAATTCTGTGGCGCTTCATAATAATTAGGAGCGTCATTAAATTGAAGGGTACGAGCAGGAGGGGGGACTCTCACAGACGGAGTCAAGAAAGAGTGTGGGGGTGGTGCGCTTGAAGCGTTTATTCCCGTGCTCCATGCAGAGCTCGTTTGTGCACTCGTTGTTGTTACCGTAGTGGTAGCAAGAGTGGGGGGTAACGAGGTGAGTTGAATGGGGTGCTCGTCTCTTGTATATTCATGATCGATGGATTCCCATCGAGAATCATGCCAAGGAGATTGCGCTTGCCTCATGTGTAACTCCGTGACTTTCCGCGTGAGGGTCAAAATTTAATGATTCGTGTTTACTTGATAATTGTTCATGGCTGAAATTACTTCGCTTTTAAAAGAATTAATATTTTGGTTAGTTTCGGATCGAAGCACGTCTATTTGTCGAGAATTTTCCGAAATTAGTGTTTTAATTATTTTTTGTGTTTTTGCTAAATGGTTGGCAAATAAATCTTTTAATGGATTTTCAAATTCATTATTGTAGTGTGCCTGTTCCTCTGCAAAAGTTTGAATATTGGAAATAGCTTTACTAATTTTTCCCGAGGTTAGTGGAGTTGCCGATCTCTTTAGAATGCGATGTGAATACCGATATTTTGCAATAGTTATTTTGGGGATTTGCCCGGTTGAATAACCCGTAGCGTTGTCCGGAACGCTTTGCGTTTCATCCAGATCGCTTTGTGTTTCATCAAGAAAATTTTTGTTTCGTTGGGAACCGTTTTGTTCTTGATTTAGAGCGCTTTGTGCATTGTTCGGAGCGCTTTGCGTTCCCGGGTCAACGCTTTGCGTTGTGACCGGGGGGGGGGGGTTGTGTTCCGCCGGGGGCATTTCCTTGCCAGGGGTTTCCCAATAGTTGCTGCTGAGTGAAAGCTGTTTCACTAGCAGTTGTGACTACTGGTGGGGGAATCGGTTGTCTGTTGGGGGGTGATCGTGCAGTCATGTTCGAGGGTTTGAACCCGTTCCTTTGAGTTCGTGCTTCTTGGGTTTTTGTTTTTTCTGCAGAATTCCTATTTTTATTTTTCGTCATTTGAGAAAAATTGAAAAATTAATTGGTTAATAATTAATTATTTTATAAGTGAATTTTTGCAAATGATGCGCAATTGGAATTAAAAGATTCGAAAGCGCAATTATTCAATTTTGTTAATTTTGAGTGAGTAGACAAATTTTAATTTTTAATAATATTTCTATCATATATGTTGTTATTGTTATTATTACTATTACTATTATAAGTTCCACTTTTCGTAATCAATATATTCAATACTAAAATAATCTTTTATATCGAACTTTCTGTCAATTTACTAAAAATGACTTTCTTTTAAATATTAAAGTATATCACACTCAAACTTGGACTATATCGAATTTTAAATTTTAATTTAGTTTAATTTTGATCAATTAAATAATTAAATTGATTCAATTAATTAGTTCAATCGATTTAACCAATTCAATTTTTCAATTTATTCCATGTAGGAAACATTTTCTTGAATGAAAAAGTTAATGACGGTCATTATAATTAAATTTCGTGAAAAACGTTAATCAAAATTAAAAAATTTTAGAGCGCAATTATTAATTTTGTAGTTTTCAATGAGGTAAAATTTTAAATTTAATTTCAAAAAATTAAAAAAAAGGAGCGCTCAAATTTGTTCAAATCATAATTAGAAAATGGAAAGAAAAGTTTCGATTTTGAATCACGTATTCTCTAGAAATATAAATTTGTCTATATTGGATTTTATTTTCTCAAGGCGAGAAATATTTTAAATTTAAATTTTATTTTAATTTGAGATTGACCGGCAAGAAGCAGAGATAATACGTTTTCGCTACTTGAACAAAAGATCTGGGGCTTCACTGTGGCGAGGGGAAAAAATGTGGCTACTTAAAATTCAACTGATTTGACAAATTATTTTGTCATCCATGGCAATTATCATAAGACAATTAAAAAAATCGTGATAAATTTTCCATAAATAATAGTAAGAAATCAATAGGCATTAAATTTCGCATGAATATTAAAAATACACAAGCATACTAGTAAATAAGTTTTTTGTTAAAATAGCTAATTTTACATGCGTAATTCTAAAAGCGAAGCAGAAATTTGAATTAATAAAAAAGTTAAATTTTACATTTTTTGAAGAAATTTTTGTTGATTTTATTTTATTTGAGGTATCAAAATAATTTTTAATTCGCAAGCATAAAAGAATTGTAAATTAGAATTCTTAATAATTTAAAAGAGGTGGTGAACCGAAAATAAAGCGTGAGATTGATGCGAGGTTCGAAAATTACAAAAATTCTACGCAATTAGTGTGTATAAATATTGTGCGCTTTTAAAGTGTTTTGGTAAGAAAAACGGGACGAAAAATGTAGAGAAATTTTTAACCTGTCATGAAAAATTTCGCGCACGAACATATCGCCATTTTTCTACGTTGGGAATACTTAGAAAAGCAATTTTCTTTCCGGGAAAAAGCCACATGGCGACGCCATTTTGCTAACGGCAAGTAGAATTTTCCTTTTCAGAAAATTGCGCAAAAAACACTAAATTTTAGTAAAAAACACTAAAAGAACGTTGAGCGCCATAAATGTGACAACCTTAGCGAGATTTTGTCAATAATTAATAATTTAACAAGAGAAATTGAGAAGAGGGGTTCGACTCGCGACCGGCGGACACAATATACGCGCACAACACTTACCACACTTTTATTGAGGAGTTAGATACGAGGAAGTAAAAAAGACTGAGAAAGCGACCAATTCCGGGTAGAAAGCCAGGTGAAAAATAAAGCCAGGATAAATCGAAAAGAACGAACTTACCAGTGGTGAACGGCTCGATTAGCGGGTACGAATCAGGATACTATTGTCCTCGAGATAGACCAATCTTTAATATTGGATGTGTTGTAAATAGACCAGGCGAAGTATAAAACAATAGGCGCACAGTTCTCACAAAATTTATTGACCGTAACTCAAAATCAAATGCAATAAGAAAACAAAGTTTAGAATACAATTGTAACAGAAACGTCTGTACGTATGCGTCGCTCGCATCAATCTGGCGGGTGCCGGCATCGTCTGCTGAGCTAACGCTCGACGCGCCACCTGCAACTGGAAACCGCGCAGATTCAAATTCTTATAGTGGCACTTATGCCACGATTATATTAAAAGAGCGAACTCGGAGGGAGACAACGATTTATTAAATTGACTAACGATTTGGGTCGTTACACGGCGTTGTTTCGTAAAATCTAAATTTGAGATTTTTATTACTTTTATACGTCATAATTGATTTTTTTCTTAGAATTTAAAACTCAAAAGTTAACATAACCATTTTTCGACATTACCGTGGTTGTACAAGTACCCGTCCACGTCCCAGTGCCCGTCCACTTTTTGATAATTTCAAGTGTATTTCTGCATAAACTGAATTTTTAAATTTATTTGAATGTTTTTGACATCATTATAACATCTTTCGTTATATTTTCATAAACGTACCTCTACATAAATGCTTTAAATAAAGAATTTAAAATGGACGGTAACTGGGACATGTCGTCTGCTTAGGTGGACGGATACTGGGACAACCACGGTATGTCAATTTTTTCTGGAAGACTGAAATTTTTTCTTTAATTTTCTATATTGGCTTCATATAGTACGCACTGCGAGATTTAAAACCCCTTTTTAAAAATTAATTTACAATGATTTTAAAAAAAGTTATGAATTTTTGAATTTATGACATTTATAACCACATTAACATCTGAAATCATAAAAATCGTAGCCTTACTGTGGAATATTACTACAAGCAGAAACATTTTTTTTAAATATGGGAATAGGGTTTCTTTACGTTTTTAGGATCGTTCTATAAGGTTGCGGGCTCAGATTTAATTTTTATCCATATGGAAAACCAATATGGCGGCTTTTTTGAAAAAATGTACAGATAAATTGACAAGTTTTTGTTTTATAATCATTATTTCTTCCCGACACAGTGGTCTTGAAGCAAAAGTAAGGGTTTTGAAAATGGATGGAAGATTTTCCAACGTAAAGTTTACCCACATAATCTCCAGTTTTAGAATTTTCAAACCGCGAAATCGTATCTGATCCTATTTTAGAGTTTGACTGATTTTACCTGTGGTAGATCCGCAATTATGAGTATCACATTACCTATTTAGACTTTCAAGGTCCATAGGTTATTTAACATAAAATAGTTAATATAATTTTTGTTAAAGTACTAATAAGGAAGTCTTTATAAACACTTTCATATAGTGTTTGACTTGTTTATAACATATACACGCCCTCAGAACGTCTTTCAAGCAATAACAGGCCATTGTTCAAGTCAATGTATTTTGTGTTTATACATTGTACTAAAACAACTTTCAAATATGTCATTTTTTGAAAGGTATTCTATATGATTACTACTTTGGTAAATTGTTATTCTATATAAAAGTAACAAATCTCTAAAATATTAATTAATTTAAAAAAAATTATAGCAAGTAGTGTGGTTTGATGTTTTGATGTTCTATGTAACACTGTCATTTCCAATTCCATATAACATTGGCAAAAGTGGACAATTGAAGGAGAAAATTAATAACAAACTTGTCAGCGTGCTCGCGCCATTGACGCCATCGGCCTAGTAGCGTCACTACTTCAGTACGAGTGTAGTCCGTAAACACAAAAGTCCGAAATTTTTTGCTCTTACCACCCAAAAAGTTTTAAAACCGAAAAAAATACCCACAATTTTCTTTATGTTTGAAATCGGACTATACCTAATGAGCACACATGTTCAAAAGTCGTCTTAAGGACGTCTTTTAGATTTTTGTGCCCACTGGGTATTTAGCTGTGGCTCAACCCTTTGAAATTTCCCATTGATTTTATATGGGGAAAACGAACTTTTTCGTAAATTCACTATAAAATCCTCAAAAATCACTAAAAATATCAATAGAACAAATAACATCTTGAAATGGCCTTTAAAAACAATATTCCACAATTCATTTAATAACTTGTTAATATTATCTGTTTTTATAGGATCATAAATAACCCCTATAGGCTAGTAGAAGAATAAAGATGTGAAGGATGTGTATTCTTCTACTTGCCTGGATTCATTTAGGCATTAAGCTTATTGCCTAAGCAATAAGCTAACTGCCTAAAGTGTTCCCGGCAAATAGAAGAAAAAGGATATTCTATGACGAAGTATAAACACAGATATATGTGTACGTCCATATGAAAAGGGCCCAGGTTGTCGATTTTATTTATCGAGATATTCGCATTTTTCTAAAGAAGATTCAGATTTTCGAAATTTTTTTTATTGCTGAAAAACAAACTACGTAATGTCCTTCGTCGAATCATGCATTTACAATAACTTTATAGTAATTAAAAACACAAAGAATAGTATATTGTGCAACTAGGGAGGAAAGTGAGTGATTTCGCGAGTGTGAGTTTGTAGCACGAGCCGAAGGCGAGGGATGCAAACACACGAGTCGATAATCACGTTTCTTCCGTGTTGCACATACTATTTTTTCTAACACACGTATACCGAAAGTATAAAAACATTTGCTGATAAAAATTAGTTAACATTCGCAGGGTGACAATCAGCAGAAAATGCGCTTGGGCTTCTGTCCATTCCGCATGCGTCATTATCATAAAACACAATTCTGCATGCGTAAATCTCATGAGACACTATTCCGCATGCGTGATTATCATAAAACTCTATTTTGCATGCGTAATTGTCATAAAACTCTATTTCTCATAAGGATTTATCATGAAACACTTGTTTCCTTGTTAATGGCGTCACCGGGAGGGAATGTACATTCCCTCCCTGTTAATGACGTCACGGGGAGGGAATGTACATTCCCTCCCGGTCAATGACGTCATGGGGAAGAAATATAACATTCCCTCCCTGTCGCCGGGAAAGACTCACTTTCTGACCTCTTCACAGGTAAGAAAGATTGTACTTTCGGTGCGTGTGTTAGAAAAATCTTATTTTTAATTTTAAAAATGCATGGGCGCTAATGGAAATCTTGAACTTTAAACTCGTTTTTCTTAAAACTAGGATTTTGTTACTTTTAACTTTGAATGCTTATAACTTTGTGAATTTTTCATCTAAAGGGGTCCAAGACCTCTCGAAATGTTCGAAATTTAATAAAGAATATGGTCATATAGATAAGTCCAATAGTGCCAAAGTGGGCCCTTTTCATATGGACGTACACATATAAACAAACTTTTGATGTACATAATTAATTAAAAGTAATCGTTAATTTGTATTTATTTTATAAAATTCAAAATAAAATTCAGTTTCTCGTTATTTGTTCCAACTAACAGTTGACGATTTTGCTAAATAATTTTCAAACGGAACTTAATACTGTTAATAAGTTACAATTTGAAAAAAGTGCTTTGAAGTAATGAGTAAAAAAACTAGTAGCAGATGTTTTTGGAATAGAAAACAATTGGAAAACATTAACAAAATATTAAAAGATGCCAAATTAGATTTGAAAAAAATTCAGCCTGACTATTAACATTTAAATAACTATGAAAGGCGATGGATTTAGTGTATATGGTGCCATACGAAACGTATTTTCCAAAATTGCTTTCTATTCTAAAAAGATCTGTTACTATAGTTTTTTTACTTCTTACTTTGTAGCACTTTTTTCAAATTCCAGTTTATCAACAGAATTAAGTTCCATTTTAAAATTATTTAGCAAAATCGTCAACTGTTAGTTGGAACGAATAACAAAAAACTGAATTTTATTTTGAATTTTATAAAATAAATACAAATTAAAGTTTACTTTTAATTAATTATGTACATCGAAAGTTTGTTTATATATCTGTGTTTATACTTCGTCATAGAATATCCCTTTTCTTTTATTTGCCAGGAACACTTTAGGCAGTTAGCTTATTGCCTAGTCAATAAGCTTAATGCCTACATGAATTCAGGCAAGCAAAAGAATGCGCATCCTACACATCTTCACTCCTCTACTTGCCTAAGTGTAGCTTAATGCCTAGAAATTAAGCTAAATGCCTGATTCTTCTACTTGCCTACGACATATATATATATAATTATATATATATGTATCTTTAAAATAGGATCAGGTACGATTTCGAGTCTTAAAAATTCGGAAACTAGAGGTCATGTGGGAAAACTCTACGTTCGAAAATCTTCCATCCATTTTCAAAAATCCTGCTTTTGATTCAAGAGCACTGTGCCGAAAACATTCTTTAATGTGTACTAAAGTGGTACAAACTGTTGGCAGATTAAAAATTTGTTTTAGTTAATTCATCAAATTCAATATGGAGGCGACAAAATGTCGGATATTGTAAAAAAATTAAAAAATTAGAATCTGTTGGACCAATCTTTAAGCTTTTTATTAAAATTAATGAAACTTGGTACATAGGGTATTTTGTGTCGCAGATTATGAAGATGATAATAATTTTTTAAAATTCAAAATAGCGGATCCAATATTTCGGACGATATTGCGAAATTTTCGCCCAAATTTATGAAACTTGGTATATAGGGGTATTTGGCGGCGCTGATTATGAATCAGTTAATATCGAGTATCAAGCGGATTCAATTACCTTTTAAAAAATCTTCCGCCATATTAGGGCTGCCATTTGAAATTTGAAAAAGTATTAATTGGCGCGCCGCCGTACACCGGTTGTTTTTTAGTTGAACGCCGCCGCCGTTAAAATTTTCCTCGGCGCTGGGTTCTAATATACATACATATATGAGTCGTTCGCTCAAAGAACCACCTAAGTCGACTTAGATTTTGGACAAAAAACTTAAATTAAGCATCTAGTAACAAATTACATGTATAATTTACATAATTATTACCTTGAAATTTTTTTAAAACTGATGATGCATTATCAAATCACAAGTTTTGACAAAAAAATGTGAATAAAATTATTCTAACTATTTTAAAAACATTTATTTATTACAAAGCACTTAAGTGGTTTTTCCGGCGAACTATAAAAAACGAAACAAAAATAACTATTTTGCTGAAATACAAAAAACAAAATGATATATTTTACATACAAAATTTGTCTAAAATATTTTTAAATAGTTCTAGGTACTAACCAACGTTTTTTAAATTGTTTAAACAATCTTAGTTAACAAATAAATAACTATTGGCCTAGAATTAAAATACAAAAGAAAATGTAAACAAATAATTTTTAAATTATTAAAACAATCTTAATTAACAAATACAGAACTTCAAAAGCTTCCCCTACTGAGATTTCGTTTCTTTTGTGAAATTAATTAATAACTATTGGCCTAGAATTAAAATACAAAAGAAAATGTATTCAAACAATTTTTAAATTGTTTAAAAAATCTAAATTAACAAATAAAGAACTTCGAAAGTTTTCCTTACTTTGATTCTGTTTCTTTTGTAAAATTAATTTATTACTATAATTGGTCTAGGCCAATAGTAATTAATTAATTTCACAAAAGAAACGAAATCTAAGTAAAGAAAACTTTTGAAGTTCTTTATTTGTTAACTAAGATTGTTTAAACAATTTAAAAATTGCCTGTTAATCGTTGTAGTACGATCATTTATGAGTACCTATTTAAAAAGAAATTTTAATTTGGTTCATTTTTGAGTTATCAGCAGATTTTTGTCCAAAAATAGTGACTTTAGTCATATTATGCGCTGCGCCTAGCCTGAACGTGGTTTTTGCGGGCGCGCTTTTGGTCGTTCTCGCACACTTAAACTCTTCATCAAATCATAAATAATGGTTGAAAACTTCGGAAACATTACAGATTTGTTCTATATATGTCGTAAACTACGTAGGTAACCGAATTTGAAAAAACCACCTAAGTCGACTTAGGTGGTTCTTTGAGCGAGCGGCTTATATGCATATATGGGGCATTCCACCCCAACGGGAGACCCTTTGCTCTCCAAAATTGATATAGGAATAGAGGCTTGTAATAAAGCTTAAAATTTTTGTAATTCTGTCTACTTTTAAAAGCAGAGTGGCATATTAAGAAATTAAAGATGGCGGATTTAATAAAAAACTAAAAACCCCCGGGTAACATAAAACATTCAAGAACATGTTACCCCCGGTAACATTTAAACATTTCAAGAAAATTGCACTGATTTTTCGAAGACCGTCCACCATATTGAAGCCGCCATCTTGAATTGTTTAATGTCTCTGCTTTTTCTTTAAAAGTAGACATAAATAGGTGTATTTTAAGACCTTGTGCAACTTCTTGTGTCAAAGTAAATTTTGGTGGCACAGTAAATCGTCGATTGGGAGCAGCAAGACGCCACTTCAGGTGATAGCTGAGAAACAAGCCATTCTAGTTAAAACTTGATGAACGTACCATCTCAGATATAAATTTTTTTCTCTTATTTCAGGTTGATAAAAATATGGCAAAAGATTGATTAGTGTCAGTAATTCTTTTTTTAATTCACTTTAAACTTCAAGTTTTTTGCCTTAGAGTATAAATTTCAATAATTCTGTTCATTTTCGTTAAATTTCAGTCAAAATAAAATAAACAAAAAATTTGACAGTCGAGATGGCACGGTCTTCAATTCTTAACTGGTATGGTTGGCGTCTTGCTGCTCCCAATCGACGAAATAAAAATGAATTTCATCCATTCTGTTTACATTTCCGCCTTATTAAATCCGTTATCTTGAATTCCTTAATATGACACTCTGCTTTTAAAAGTAGACAAAATTACAAAAATTTTAAGCTATATTACAACTTTTTACGCCTAAATGTCTGTATTTATTTATATTTATATATATATATATATATATATATATAACTTTTTTGAATAACTCTTTAAGATCTGGTTAAATTTGTTAAAATAACAGACTTCTTATTTTTCATAGAATGAAAAAATTGATTCATACGTATATTACAAAAAAATTGAAAAAGGGAGCAGCTACGAACTTAAGATTTATGGATTTTGAATATTTAGAAGTTTAGTAAACTCGCTACAGAGGCCAAAATTGGAATCATTTTTTAAGGTTAGGCGTGTCCCTCTAGTGCCCAAAATTTTTTGACCTAGAGTACTGAAATGTTGTACACAGATTTAGTTTCACCTGCCGATTGCATAAAAAATATATTTAAAAAAATGATTAGAGATATAAATTAAAATAAAAAAAAGAAAAGGTCATACCCGTGAAATGTTTATTTTATATTTCTCACTTCATAGGTATATATAATTTTTTATATATTGCATTTTATATACATAAATATATATATACACCAGAGACTCGATTTAGTGGACAGTTCGGTTCTATGTCACTGAATCGAGCGTGACGTCACGAGCATTCTGATTGGTGCAACCCTGCACATCTTTGGGAACGGTGCCCTGAAATGATCATGTACAATCATGATAAAAATCATTTATTTAATTACTATAATAATTAATTTTGGTCTTTATACTTTCTTTTTAATAAATAATTATAATCAAGCACACTATATTGAGCATACATATTACTCTTTCAAGGAATTATATGACTAAGGGGCTAGATTTGTGTGTACGCTACTGAAAGTAAGTGGGATTTCTCCATGAGCTCATTAAGTGTCCACTAAATCGAGATCCACTAAATCGAGTCTCTGGTGTATATGGATAGAATTAGGTTAACTGAAAGTAACTAAATTAAATACTTGAAAGAAAATTTTTTTTAAAACATTTGTAATGCAAAAGAATTCGACCGCTTTTTTTAATGTAACGTAACAGTCCAAAATCCCAAAAAGTTTTTTGATGCAAAATCTATTACGTCAACTAAATACAATGACTTAATTTTTTTCGAGCATTTTTATGTTATTTTCTAAATAAAATATAAAATCAGCAACATATTTAATTGTTTCTGCTTTCAGAGACAAAATCAATTTGTAACGTAGCAGTCTTTTTTCACCCATAACACAACATTCCGAAAAAAGTATCTTGATCTTTGAATAAAAACCAAACATTCCTATGCATTTTGATGCACTGAATCTGAAATTGACACAAATTGTTTGAACATTAGAAATATACATTCATGAAGGGCATGTGATGGATTATGACGTCACTGGTATAGGCAAACTTTGTATGTAACTTTTCTCTTAAAATATTGAATATTTTGTTACGAAACTTGGTACATTTACTTAAAAAGTCTTTAAGAAGATCTCTCTGATCCGAATTTGCTCGAATTTCGGCCCAAAATTAAATTTGGAAAATTTTAGAAAAAATGCATTTTTTTCAAATCTAATTTTGGGTCAGAAAGACCTTCCTAATAATATTTTAGGTAATTCTACCAAGTTTTGTGACAAAATGTTCAATATTTTGGCAGAAAAGTAACAAAAAAATTTTGCTTAAACCAGTGACGTCATGATCCATCACATCCCCTTAATACATTATATTTAAAAAAAGCGACGCGAAAATAGCGCAAATTGTACAAAAAATAGAAAATGTCATCCCTGTTAGATCAAACTTTATCTTATTGATTAAAATTAATAAAACCCAGTATATGGGGATTTTTGGGGTCGGTGATAATGAATTCGCTCATAATTTTTTAAAATTCAAAATAGCTGATGTATGATGGCGGACAAAAAAGCATAATTTTCTACAAACTTAATAAAACACAGTATTTATGGGTTTTTGGGATCGCTGATAACGAATTTATTCATGAGTTTTCTAAACTTTAAATGGCAAATGCAAAATTGCTGACAAAAATGTTAAATTATTGATTAAATTAATTAAATTAAATATAAATTCTTATCATACTATTTAAGGTCAGGATATATTTATAATCTTGAAAACGTTGAATCTAGATTCAAAACGTACATCTAAATTTGAGTTTTTTAACATTTTAAAAAAAAAAATTTTCAGACATTTTGGTTTTGCCATTATTAACTTTAAAAAGTCATGGATAGATTTGTTATCAGCGATCCTATAAACCCCCATATAGTGAGTTTAATTGAGCATTTCTTAAAAAAAACTATTTTTATCTGCTATATTAGCGATTTTAACTTGTTTTTTGAGGTTAGGTTCTAACTCAGACCCGTCTGGCCGATTCTGATCTCGAATTCGGATTTAGCTTTTCAAAATTCGTAGGTATATATGGGTCTTGTTCCCAGATCAAGATTTTTTTTGTGTGGCTGTGTAACCAGAGTGTTGTTGCTTGCTTGAAACTTTATATGTGTCGCTCCAGGGTGAAAGGGACCTTAGCTGCAAGAATTGAATTTTACGGGACGGGCGTTTGAAGTTGAGCCTGACTAAGTTATTGTTAGGTGGTGCCTATGTTTCATCACCAATTACACAAAAACTAATAGACATAAAAAAAATTTCTTTTTTGTATGTGAAAGAGCAACTCAAATTCTACTGATTGACAATAAAGATTTAAAATTGAATGTTTTGAATTTTTCATGACAGGCGTTTGAAGACGAGCCTGCCTTTGTTGTTGTTATGTTATGCCTATGTTTTATCGCTAATAACACAAAAACTAATAGACATAAACAAGTTTTGATTTCTGTATGTGAAAGAGCAACTCAAATTTTATCGATTCATAATAAAAAATCAAAATCCAATGTTTTGCAGCTAAGGTCCCTTTCACCCTGGAGGGTCACATATAAATCCATTGTAATTTTTTAATTGTTTGATCGTAACAGAACCGAATTAATGTTCATTATGTAAAATAAGGCAATGGAAGCCATTTTTAATACCTAATTTCACTTTTTACATGAACATAAATCGCACAGATAACGTAACAGTCTTTTCGTGTAACGTAACAGTCCAAACATTTTTGTTTCTAAAAAATTAAAAAAATTTTTTTTTAGTGTTATTGACATTTATTTTATTACTTGCATTCAAAAGCTACGAAATTATCTACTACACGTATAAAAGTCCACTAGAATAACAGGCTTTTTCAACAATGTAGGACAGCTCTAAAGCTTACTTCCAAAATTATGTAACGTAACAGTCCGTACTAAAACATTCATAACTCTTAAGTAAAAAACATACGGAAATGTTTATATTAGTAAAAAGTGTTAGGGGTCTTCCATAAACCACGCAGCCCGCTTTTTTTTTGGAAATTTAACCCCCCCCCCCATGTTTCTAGCTTGACCTCTCCCTTCCCCCTAAAGAGCTACGTGGTTTATGGATGACCCCTTATTGGAGAAGCATACTTTTAGATGCATGCATAAAAGATATTAAAACAATTCAATTTCGTGTGGTTTTGGAAACTTTTTGTTGAAATGTGCGTACAAATGTAACGTAACAGTCCGCGATATAGTCCATATATATGTTACCGTCAAAACCCGAAATCAGTTAAAATTAGAATTGCTTAGTCAAAACTAGTTCTGACAATGACCTTTTTTCGAAACTAGTATTAACTAGTCCAAACTAGAATTAACTAGAATTGACTAAAATAACTAAAATCAATAAAAAGAAGGTGTATAATAAAGATAAAGCAATGGCTTTTGGCAGTTTTAAATTTTTTTTGAATTTTTGCAATGCTGAGTCTATGTGTTGATCAAGAATCATTTAAACCTAGTTTTCAATAATATTTGTCAGTTTCGTCTACTTGGCCTTTAAAAGACGGGGCAGTAGAACGTGTGTCGACTTTACTAGCTTAGTAAACTTTTACAATAAACAATAACCAAATTTTGCATGCAGATTCATATTGTACATGGAATTCATAACATTTTGATGTATAACACTTGTTTGTAGGTAGAGTGATAGTGTCAATTCAATTGTCAACTTTGCCAAAAACAATTTATTTTTATGAAAATGTCAGTCTAAAGGTTTTCGGGGTCACTAATAATAAATATAATGTCAAATTGACATTTTGACATTTGACAGCTGTCAGTTCAAGGGTCAACTTTGCCAAAAAGCAATTTATTTTTATGAAAATGACAGTCTAAAGGTTTTTGGGGTCGCTGATAAAAAATATAATGTTCAATTGACATTTTGACACATGACAGCTGTCAGTTCCGCTGTCAACGTTGCCAAAAAGCAATTTATTTTTATGAAAATGACAATCTAAGGGTTTTCGGGGTCGCTGATAAAAAATATAATGTTAAATTGCCATATTGATACATGACAACTGTCAGTTCAACTGTCAACTTTGCAAAAAAGCAATTTTTTTTTATGAAAATGACAATATAAGGATTTTCGGGTCCGCTGAAACAAATATAATGTCAAATTGGCATTTAGACTATTGACAGCTGTCAATTCAACTGTCAACTTTGCAAAAATGAAATTAATTTTTATAAAAATTACAGTCTAAGGGTTTTCGGGGTCGCTAATATCAAACATAATATCAAGTTGACATTTGGACTGTTGACAGCTGTCAATTTAACAGTGGGTTAAACTTGGAATTTACTGTTTAAAAAGGTCTACCGATGCAATTCCTTAAATGTTTTGAATTTTTTTTTATTTGAATGATAATTAAATTTTAAGAGGTTTAAGGAGCTACTTTTTTAAATGTTATTACTTTTTATAATTTTTTTTAAAACAAAGTTGTAAAAAGAAACTTTTGCAATACACCAATTTCTCTTTTTGGACTTAATGCAAAAGTTTGAAAGGTAATTAAATTTTTGCGATGTTTAGGAGCTACTTTTTTAATTTTTTTATTTTTTATAACTTTTTTTTTAACAATGTTGTAAAAACGAACTTTTGCAGTAAACCGATTTTTCTTTCTGGACTTACTACAAAAGTTCGTTTTTACAACTTCGTTTAAAAAAAAAAAGTTATAAAAAATAAAAAAAATTAAAAAAGTAGCTCCTCACACTTCTTAAAAATTTAAATTATGTTCCAAATACAACCAAAATTCAAAATCCTTTAAGAATCGCAAGCGGTAGACCTTTTTGAACAGTAAATTCCACGTTTGCCCCACTGTTACAGCTGTCAACTGTCAATATGACTGAATTTCTTTTTTGCAAAGCTGACAGTATGACAGCTGTCAACAGTATAACTGTCAATTTAACATTATGTTCGTTATCACTATCGTTGCATACCCTGTCTCATACAAACGCTTGATTTTTTTCTCTGTGCAGTGACCCCGAAAACCTTTACTGTCATTTTCATAAAAATAAATTGCTTCTTTGCAAAGTGGACCGTTGAATTCATAGCTATCAACTGTCAAAATTTCATAATAAGTAAAGTATGTATCTTTTATGATTATAAATAATATAATTTAAACTCATTTTAAACAAAAATAAAGGCCTGGAGTCCAAGATATGGCGTATGTTTTGTTAAACTTTTTTTACGAATAATTTATTTTTATTATTATTGGAAATAATAAAACATATTTTGTAGAAAAAATGTCTGGGAAATGTTTTTTTGTATTAATTAATTATATTTCTTAGTCAAAAGTATGTAATACTTCCAATGATTGCACTTTAAAAAAGAAAAAAAGTATATCGTAAATCTACCCGGAATGAACGAAAAATGTTTTAGACTTCAAAAAATTAACAACAATTGTGAAAATGAAAACGTTTTTTCCCGTTCAGTAAAATTTGTCAAATGGTGCTTAACAACTTTAGACCGCAGACCCTTTATGTCAACTCATAACAAGATTTTTTTGATGGTAATAAAAAAAGTGTAAAGTACTTGGATAAAGTAGTATATAGTATACAGTATGGTCAATTGGCAAGTGATCATAGGGAAGTGTGAGTGCGAGTGAGACGCAAATAGCTTTACGCATAAGAGTATCCTTGTCGCACTCGTGGGCTGACTGCTTGCCAATTGACCTTACTGTATAGTAAGAATAGTTGACACCAAGCACTTTTTCAAAATTTTAAAAAATGGCGAAGATATACATAGGAGGGAGTAATATTCAAAAATCTCAATTTTATACCAATTTTTCATCAAATTTGATGGGTTACAGATAACTGCAAGATCTTCAACACTAAGGACCTATTTTCTGCTCCATTTTAAATGACTTGAATCAGTACAGTCTTTATTTATACATAACTTCGCAAAAACATGTTGATATAACCGCTTAAAAAAACACAAATGTAGGTCTTTTCAAAAAGAGACCCACCTATTTTTTTCATATTTAGCTTAAAATCATTAGAAGACATGCCAGAAACACAATAAAAAAGAACCGAGTTGGGCTAGCACTTTTAAGTTGAATTATTTGAGACCCATCGTGAAAGGCGAAAGACCTGTTAAAAAATACACCAAAACCATTCTACTTATTGTCAATTATCCTTACTACATTAGTATTAATAAGGCCATTAATATCCGAATTCCATTCCATCAAAAAATTCCATTCCTCGCGATAACAGACACTCTCGGGTTAGTAGCACGAAACTCCGAAAATAGAAATAAACTTCAGAGAGGTTTGTCTGTATTAAAATAAAACTTTACACGCTGTGCAATATAATCTCAAAAAAGTAACTTTTATTAAAATATAGGCGGCATCCGTAAATGATGTTACACTATAAGGGAGGGGGGGGGGGGTCTATGGATCTGTGACCGCCTATATAATTTTTTTGTTTTGAGCATGTAAATAATTTGACAGGGATATATACTGGACACCATTTTGACCACATTGATACTTTTTATACTACCTTTTGCCCAGAAATATATACAACCCAATGGTTTTTACGACAATTCAATACATTAAAAATTATCAAAGATATATAAATTGTTTAAAGAGCATTTACTTTGAAGCAATTTATTTGCAATTTTTACAATAAAAAATAAAGAAACTTTTAAGTAGGCACGTTGGCTTGACTCTTTTCGAATTCCATTTAATAAAAAAAAAGTTGAAATTGCTTCAGCCAAAGTGTTTGTAATTTCTTTGAAAAATTCTGTTTTTTAAATAACAAATAAAATTATAAAAAACTTATTCATCGAATCGAGCCCAATTTTTGTTAACGAATTGTGGGCCACAAGAACGATATTCAAAGTATGTTTTATAACTCTAACTAAATTATTTATAAAGTTATTCAATAATTTAAAATATACTACTTTAGTTTGTTTTACTTATTTTGCTAATTAACAAATTAACACATTCTAACTTGTAAGGTGTCATTTTCTAGATCTTCTTAAGAGCTACATTTTTTATTCAGACTTCTTTTCTGACAGATAATTAGATAAGCAGCAGTAAACAAAAAACTATAATTTATTACTTTCAATGATTATTTAAACATCTTAAGGACAAACATTTTTGGACTAAAACATATACCTCTTAATAACACCATCACACACTAACCGTTTATTAAAAATTGGTACAGAAAACAATTATCAGCCAAATTTACACAGAATGACTGGACTATATATGAAACAATTAATTTACAAAAATTTATAAATACATGATTGGATGTTGCTCTTTAAAGATTTTAAAAAGAAAACAGAGTTATCGGATTGAAAAAAATAATTTTTTCCAAATTCTATGTAAAATTTACGAAAGTAAAATTTACCCCAAGCTCCAATGCATTCGGCTACAGCTTTGTGATTAATAACCGTCCTCCATTTTCAATATTTCGCATAAATAAAACGATAATAATTTTTCATAAACTACTATATTTACTTTCTTCGACTACGCCTTCTAAACCTTAACATTTCTTTCAGGGAACACACATCGTTTGTTTTTGCATTATAAATATGGGGAAAAATTCCTGAACTGTCCAGGTCAAAAAATAAAATTATTTAATTTAGCTTAAACTTTGTTAGA
Organism: Ganaspis brasiliensis; assembly: GCA_037103525.1. NCBI lineage: Eukaryota > Metazoa > Arthropoda > Insecta > Hymenoptera > Figitidae > Ganaspis > Ganaspis brasiliensis. The sequence goes on from JAZKLR010000018.1 coordinate 329,745, forward strand.
GTGTTATTACTGTTAGTGGAAATGTAAATAACAAATATTTTTAAATTTTATGAAATAGTTTTTGAGTTACACTGTTTTAAAATTTTGTGTTTTTTTAAAATGTAGTTTTTTAAATTTATTATATTTCTAAGTAGATTGCAAAAAATTTAACATATATATATATAGTGATTTTTAAAGCTTTTTTTAGAGGCTATTCGATGGTAACAAAAGTTTTTTTGTAAAAAAATTGACCTTGAAACTCAAGGTCAATGTGTTAATTTGCTTATATTTCGAAATAGGATTTTTTAAAAAAAATTTAACTACCTCCATGGAAAGCTTAAATTTTTTCCTATAAGACATGTTATAAATGCTTTGCAAATATCGAGAATTTAAAAAACATAGAAATATCCAATGTTTATAACAAATTAATTGTTGTTATAATATATATTAAACCTTTAAATTATTTATAATAATAATAATAACTGTGATTATTAAATTTTGACTTTCAACTTTTCGGTTTATTGCAGGGTCGGCAATTGTTTTTAGTAAAAAAATTCTCATTTTTAAAGCTAAATTGATTTTCTTAGATTTTAAGGGGGGGGGGGGGGGTATGGTATTTAATTTTTTTTGTAATTTTCTTTAATTTTTTTAAGTGAATTAACATTTAAACTAATAAAATTTTAAAAGATTTTTCTTGACAATAAAATTGTAAAAGTTGTTCAAACCAAAATTTTTGTGTAAATGGATGACTCCTAAAATTAGAGCGTTTGGATTTTATTAAATTCGACTATTCGATACTTTAAGTCAGTTTAAATTATTAGTAAAATTAATATATTTATGTAATATGTAAATTAGTTTAAATCATAATCAACATCTTTTTTTTTTGGCTATCTTGTCTGCGTATTTCGTCTTTAAATTTAAACAAGTTTAAATTTCAATGTTTGAACAGGAGATTTCAAGGGTTTAAAGGCTTCAGTTGCTAAATTATAAACAAAATTACCTCAATGAGAGAAAAAGAAAAATGCAAAACTAATTTTTTTTATTTTAAATGTAATAAGTTTAATTATTGTTAATATAAATTTAATAATATTTTTGATTCTAAAGTATGTTTGTTTTTGATGCTCGAAGAAAATAATATTGAACTTATCTTTCTTGTTTTGTAAAAAAAAAAAATAAACATTCCATACTTTTGTTTTTAACAAAAGTTTCAAAGGATTAATTAAAAAAAAAAACCTACGTACAATTGTACTAAACATTTAAATATCCTTATATTAATGTAATAAATATATAAATTGACAGTACATTTTTCCTTATATATAGAGATATTTAGCAATGATTTTCAATTTGAACAAACCAGCGAACTTGTCAATATCGCTCGTTTATTTTTATTTAAATGCTTAGCCATTATGGAGAAAATTTTCACTGTTATAGTTCCTTTTATGACATAGTGTAATTACTGCGAACGAAAAGAAATTAGAGTTATTGATAGTTTGTTCATTGCTACTATTTTGAAAGATAGAATTCCATTGGTGGCGTTGGTATCTTCACTTCGCGTCCCCAATGAGTACTGAAATTCGTTAATTACATGGCAGTGTGAAATTTTATTATAAATTATATTCTTCGCGCCTTTTGAAATGATTCATGCTGTTCCGTTGGTGGCGTGAATACCTTGTTTCACCCACTTCATCAGTTATTTAGGATATTTTAAATCAAATTAATTAAATATTATTTCCCCCGTCTTTGAACATTGCATTGTTTCCTTAAATTTACATTAGCGAATTACCAGATTGAAAAAGGGGACAAAACCACTTAATCATTGAAGGAACTGAAACAGATTGTAAATAGAAGACCATTTCTGTTTCCAACTGTCTCAGTATCGCGTAAGGCAAAATATCGTCGGGGCTAGTGCAATACCGCGAATCTACATATTTCCATAAGGACTTTGTTGCATGGCAAATTGCACTAAAAATAACTCTTATGGAAATATGTAGATTCGCGGTATTGCACTAGCCCCGACGATATGACGCTCGCACATTCCACAAGAGTGTCGCGCTTCGTCAGCAAGGTCGAGTTGAAGGCTGTACTTGACCACAGGTAAGTATGAATTTTATTTTTCATTAAGCATCTAGATACACTCAGAAAAAAATTTATTTTCGACAACCAAATTTTGTTTGAAAAAAAAAAAAAAAATGCATTGATATACAGTTAAACAAGCGTTTGGTTTGTATGGCCAAATAATTTGATTATACACATTTGTTTGAATTGGCCAGGTGGTTTATTACAGTTGACTAAATGTTTTGTTTGATACAACCAAAAAGTTTGTTTCATGCAAACAAATTAATTGTATTAGATTTATTTGGTTCGTTCAAATAAAGATTTTGATATACACAATCAAATGTTATTTATTTTTCTTTAATGTTTGAATTTCCTAATTAAATGTTTTAATTGTATGTCATCAATTAATTTCCAATTTTATATTTATGATTTGAAAGTAATAATAATAATCATCATAATGAACTGGAAATTGACTGATAAATATGCAACTAACATGTATTGAGAAATTCGGATGTTATATAGAAAAGTGCATAACTGGTTAGCATTTTTAGAAACAACATTTTCTTCTCTTCAAAGTTGTTTTCTTACGGAGCGTTTCTCCGTAGAAGAATCTTTTACTTCCAAATTTATTAAAGAATTAAAAAGTCACAATAAGTGACTTGAATGGTACAAGCACAGTCAAACACACGATGTGCTAAACATAACCTGCAGGCAATCAAAATCTCTTTAATACACTAATAACCTAAAACACATTATAGCTCACTTTGTAGGAAGTTTCCACGTAATCCATAATTTCTGAAATAAGAAAACAACACTCACTAAATTTATAAAACACAAGTTATGATAATAGAAAAGCACTTTATACGCAACGACGCGATTGACATGACGCTTGTTTAAACGCATCTCGAGTTTGACTGTATATTGTACCTATTTGAATCAACCAAACTTTGATTGAACGGATCAAAACATTTGGTTAAATAAACCAAATTTTTTTTTTGTTGACTGAAATAAATGGTGTTTTATTAAACACTTATTTTAGTCCAAATAAAGAGTTTGGTCGAACGAAACAAATACATTTGAATAATAATTTTGTTTCTGGAAACCAAGGCATTTGTTGCAGGGAACCAAATGCTTATTTCATCTGATAAAACTTTTTTGTTGTACCAAATAAAATAAGTTAACTAAACGGTTTGTTTAATTGAACTGAACTTTTTTTTCTGAATGTAATTCATACTATATTCTATATTACGTTTTATTTCATGCATCATTTTCTCGATTGCAGAGAATCGCCAAGAAAGTTTATATTAACATTTTAAAATGTTACTTCAAAGTACAAACTAACAATATGTGAAATATAACTTCTATTTGTAAACGAAATTTTTTTTAGCCTACAGCAGATAATTTCTTGCATATTTATACTTATACTCCAGTCAGTAACCGTTGAGTGTAGTCTTAAGTATTCATGGCAGGTTTAATAGCATTCCAAGTGCGAAACATGACAAGGCTCAGTATTGGCAACATGGTTGCCGAATGTTCGGCCGCCGGTATCGAGGCATTGTCATTTTGTTAACCACGGGCTTCAATTGGCGGCTTAAGTTTTGCCAAGACTTAACATCCAGTGTTGGCCATGACTTGGCCCAAACTTGTCTTTTAACTGTAAGGTTACTCTCTAGTTCGAATATTCAGATCTAATTAAAAAGTTTGTTTTCAAATAAAAGTAAGAATACAAAAAAAAAAAATCTTCTAACTTTGTGAAGAAGATTGTTTATAGGTAGTGAATCATTTTTAAATTTGTTTAAAATCTTTTTCTTCATTTATTATTGTTATTATTAAGATTATAACTATTATTAATTATTATTATTATTTATTTGAATGCATAAATAAAAAAAAAAAGAGTTTATAGTTTTCAAATTCAATTAATACAACATATTTTTATTGGCAAAATACAACTTTGTTTTTAAATTTTATTTATACATTTTTATTGTTTAGCTACATTGACTATTTATAACATTTTAATTGTTTTCTTTTTGTTTTTCTCTACACATGTTTCATTATATTCGCATAATGTTTACAAGACTTAAACAATTATAATTACTTACAAAAATTAAAATCGCATGGGCGTAGGGATCGAACCTGGGACGCTTGGGGTATGGTTTCAGCGCTCTAACCCCGCATATGTGCTAGACTTGGTATGGAAATTGTAAAATCTAGTATATGAATATCAGTACTTTCAGGAATGGATTAAACTTTTGATTTTAAAAGTACCTGTTGAACCATTTAAAAATTTATGTAATAAAAGTAAAAATTAAAAAAAAAACGTTTTTAGATATTATTTATAAAAAAAAAATAAACGTTGAATATTAAAAAAAAAAAAATGGAAATTTATATTAACTATTGTCAAATTATTTTCTTATTTAATTCATAATTAAACTACGTACCATTTCTGAATGCACATTCTTAAATAATAGGAAATTTAGGATTGGTAATTTATGAAAGTCTATTTTAAGTCTTTATGCATTTAAGAGTATTTGTTTTTGTTATGTCTTTGAATAAAAAAATTAAATATTTAAGAAATCATAGAAAAAAATTGAGTATTTTCAACGCTAAAAAATCACTATTTAACTTCTAAAAAAAAAATTATTTTTTATTTTCTTCAACTTTGTCTTTCTTGACTTTTTGTATTATTTAAAAGCTCTTTAAAATAATCAAATTTTATAATTACTTATTGAAAAAGAGTTGAACATTTTACTTTTAAATTGAATAAGTAATCAACTTATGATTAATTTATTATTATTGTTAATTGTTTATATCCATTAAACATAAAATAATCTACTGCACAATAATAATAATATTAACAAATATTATTATAATTGTCATCATTATTATTATTGTTTGTTATTATTATTATTATTATTATTACTATTGTTTTTATTATTAATTGACTGTTTCATTAAATAAGTATACTTTGTTAAATTTTGAAAAAAAAATTAAAATTTTAAGAAGCCTTTTAATTTGTAACAATTTAGTGATTTACAACAATAAATACAAGTAAGTTATATAACTAGAAATTTATCACTGATTTTCTTAGTTAGTTTAGAAATTAAAACTTGAATTATACACTGGGAAAACTAGAGTATTGAATTTTCACGAAAAAAAAAATTGTTTAATTAATCAGACATTACACATAATAGCAATTACACTTTACTATATTTTTCCTTTAGTAAATATCACCCATAGATAATAATTTATTTTACACTTCAGAATGTCACATTAATGAGTCAGATAGTTAATTGTATAATATGCAAGTGTATCCGAATTTTCAGTGATAAATAAATAACGATAAACACAATTCGTTAGTTTAATAGATATACAATTTCTTTTCTTAATTTGGTTATTAACAAATAAGTATGTAAATTCATTAATCAAATTTTGTTTTGTCCTTAAGGAGTTAATATTAAAATATTTTAATAAGTAATTAAGCCTTTTTCATTAAAAAAAAAAAAAATTGTAAATTTACTTAAAAGCCTTCAAAGAGTTTTAATTTGATTAGTAATTTTATATATACAATTCAAAAATTATAAATAAGACTTTTTATGATTTTAAAGATTTTATTGTTTTTAATTATTTCTAAAGTCATTTAAAATTTGTGATATTCTCATATGCTTTTTTTTAAATTTATAAAAACACTATTGTTTAAATTTTCATATTTTTAGTAGTTCAAATTAACTATACGAAAAGAATTTCTTTCTGTGAATTTTACCTTATTAGAATACATTTTTAAAAAAAGTTATTTTAAGGTGCTTAAATACTTATGCAGCTATACAACATCTACGGAATCTACAAGGGTTACGTCTTTCTTAAAAATTAATTCAATTTATTATTAGACTATCGTTATTAAAACTGAGTATCATTGCATCATATAAGTTAAATATTTTTGAATATTCAAATTATTTTCTGTCCAAAAAGCACTTTATTTTAATAATTTATGCAAAGATAGTAGAAATTTCTTAAATTTTTAATAGTTTGGAGTTTTGATACACAAATTTAAAAATTCACGAATTAATTATTAAAAAAAAAACATAAAATTACTGGCGATTAATTATTTTCACTACTTAAATTAAATATTCTGAAATGTTTTAATTCATTCTTTCTAAAAATAAGCATCCTATTTCAAAAAAAAAAATTAAGTCTAACCTGTAAAACATACTCTATACCCTTCTGGAATGTAAAGTTGATCCTTCTTGAAATTTTTAAGTTTTTCATTTAAAAGTGTAAAGCTAAGCCTCTAGAATTGTCGAAAATAGCTTGATTTTACGCCCTGTAAATAATAACCAACACACAGAAGAGGGTTGTCCTATAGTCATTACTGAAATATTATTATATTCTACACTCCTCAAGGTAAATCTAATTTCCCTTTTTCTCAGTGTATGATTTAAAATAAGTTAGCAGCTTTTACAACTCCTATGCAATAAAATTTTTCACTTAGTAATTTGATGAATATATTTTGAGAAATGCGGGTTTTTATTATATAAAATTACGTCATTAGTTCACATGATTAATATCATTGAATATAATCTGAAATATTATTATTGTTGATAATATATAATGGCTATCATAGCTACGTACGCTAGTGGTTTTTGTAGTTATCAAAGTATTACAAATTATTTATAAGAAAAAGAAAAATTTATTCATGGTCGTTAAAAAAGAATGTAGTTCGTTATTTTTTTTATTGAAAATATCCTATTACAAGACTGCTGTTTGGGCCAAGAAGGTGCCGTCATTAGCCCAAGATTCGGTCGAAGGTTGGCCCTAGTGTTGGTTCTGGTATTTCGCACTTGGGATAACTGAAAAATACATTGTTATGGGACATATATGTATGCATGTGTGTTCATGTGCGTATGTATATAGTCACATTTGTTTATATGTATGTGTGCATAGGCATATCTCTATAAAGTTTAGCAAATGAACGAACAATGAAGGAAGCTAGTAAGTTTCTCTCTTGTTGCAAATAACTTCGTACTTATGTTAATATTATTTCGCGATTTAAAAGCATAACAGATAATAATTGTGATAAGTTGATTAACATATAAGTTCTGAAGTTAACACACTATATGACCTAGTAATTGACACCCCATTCAAATAAAATTCTTGGCAATTATCCGCAATAGGCATTTTATCACAACCTTATTCATTAATGTAATTTTATTCTATGTACAGGTTCTCAAGATGACCTGACGTGGAATGTTACAAATTTTACGTCTACTCTAATAACGGATATTTGAGTCATTCGTCAAAGGAAAGTCACCAAGTTCCCATTAACTGGTGTTAAAATCCTTCCTCCTGGTTTTAGCCTAAATTGGAAACCAGTTAAAATTTCAACCTTAAATACAGGAGTTCCATCAAAATTTAAATGGTTTGGGAAACCGTTACAATTCAAAAGCCACAGAACAAAAGGAAAAGGCGAAAGAAAAAGCTGTCATCACTTTTTATCATCATCCAACCTAATGTTTTTTATGTTACGGAAAATCATTAAAAATCATGTAAAAGACAAAAGGAAAGAGCAATACCACTAAAACCAAATACTTTTAACTTGAAGAAAGAATGAATGTTTACAATATAGTATAGGTCGAAGGTTGAAATTAAAAAGAAATGTAGTCCAGACCACGAAATTCGATGTTAAAAAAAAAATATTGTCCCTTCTAAGCTAAATTATTTAAAAATAGTTCAAAATTATGACGCAACATTCCTAATTCATCCTAGAAATCGGAATTAGAAATGTAGAATAAACCAAAATGGAACTAAAATTCGAGTGAATGCGTTATCGATGCTTACTACCAACTTTAGAAATTTTTGTTGCAAAACATTCAATTTGCTACTCAGTATAATTCCGTTTTCCCATCATTGATCTTTGCACTTCCTTGTAAAAACTGATATATTATAAAAATGTAGGATTGAAATGTCTGAAATTTTAAGAAAATGAATTACAAATGTAGGCGTTAAGGAATCTCAAAAACCAATTAAATAAATTAAAGTAGTTACTAAAAAAAAAAAGGACAATGTTTTGAATAAGAGAGCTTTTTTTAATGTTGATTTTAGTTCCAAATGCTTTAATCCGTTTTAATCCTGTTTAATTGAAATGAATTAAATTGTTGCCTGTTTCACGTTCTAAAACGAACGTCAATTGACTCCACATCTTTAGACAAAACATAAGTAAATTCAATTCAATCCAAACCATAAAATCTGAACTTCAGCATGCACTGTTTTTGTCGGAAATGGAAATGAATATACTTGTGTCCAGATGAATGTTATTAAAAAGAACTAAACGTCATGTCAAAAAAAAAAAAAAAAACAACGCTAGGTTAAATCGAAAAGGTTCATAAAAACCTACGATATTTGAAAAGTACACCGCCATGTCATCTTTCGGGCCGCAGGCGCTCTCGGGGACGAGAGCAAGCTATTCCATTGGTGGGTTGTTGCGTACCTCACATTTTTCTTAATTTTCAAGACTAATAAACTACGTTATAAGTCATTAACCTGAGACCAAGCTGCCCGCAAGGTTTCACAAGCTGGTATTTGACACTCCGCGATTTTGCCGATTTGCAATTGAGGCTAGTGTGAGAAACACAATACGCAAGACCAACTTCCAAATTCGGCGAAAGAATTTTATCAGAAATGAGTTTAAGTTCACTAAATTGATTGTTTTATTAAATTATTATTTAAATGGAAAATTCAGAAACTTAGCTTTTCCGTTTTTTTTTTAAACTATAAAAGGAAAGGGTTTAGCGCGCGTTCAACCCAAGGAGTTGCTTTCGTTGCGCGAGTACATTTTGTCATGCAAGCCATTTCCTAAATTCCTTGCCTTCCGTATTTCCAAAATTCAGCTGTTGAATCAAAAGTAAAGCTTTTCAAAATAGTACATTGAGAATAGGAGTTGTGATAATACAACAACTCGAGCACGGATAGTGAGGGAGTCCGTTCTATACTTGACGGTGCTACTATCCGTCGATTTGGTCGCGGGGTTGTCCGTCCGCGTCATAACCGATTCGAAAATGTTCGCGGAAGCCAACTAGTTCCGGGTGGACGTTAAATTAAGTTCTAGTTCTAAACGAAGGCGAAGTAGTCCGATCTATACTTGACGGTGTTCGCCATTCATGGAAAAGTGAAAAGGTTAACATTCTGAATTCTCCATGAAATTCGGGTTTCATTTATAGTGTGTTCGTGTTTCATGTTGTCTCCTGTTGACTAACAATAAAGTTTTCTCTTAAAACAAAAGATTATTATCTTGTTTTAAGACCGGTGACGTGGTCTTTAGAAAGAAGCAAAAAGTCGGTGAGGCGTAAGTTAACTAAGGGGTGCGATTAATCGTTAAATCCTACACTTATATCACAAAACCCGATACGGACATAACGGACAAGTGTTTGTGCTTTGTGTTAACATGAAAACTTCGCTTGTGAACTTATTGGAAATCATTACAGCATTAAATTACGCACAATATAAAAACTAGTCGAACTACGAACCTATAAAAACAATCTAGAAATTATTCACCAAGTTGAAGATTTCAAACAATTAACCCAGGCCCACATTGTATGGAAGGACAACGTCATTTGTAAGAGCGTTTCTCCCTCTGTCTAATGTGGTAGTGTGTAAGGACCTAATGCGTAAGTAAGAAAAAGCAACATGTATCGTTCCAATAATACAGTTTGACTATGATTTTGTATATGATTAAGAGAAGAAATTGGTTGTAGTGGTTTTGCTCCGGTTTCATTTTTGGTAATGAAAATAAATATCCTAAATTTGAATTTACTCTAATATTATTTTCTTTAAATCACCTTTCTCAGTTATTCATTAAGGATGTCCTGCCTATTTGATTTTGTTCAAGATTGTTATTAACTTTAGATTTGCAAATAGAAAAAGTAGGCGCGCAATTCAGACAGCACTTTTAAAAGAAAACACGATCGTCCACATAAAAATAAAACTTGATTCATAGAGTTAGTTCTGTGTGAATCTTGGCAGCTTGGAGCCTCCGACGACTCTCGAAAAGAAAATAAATCTTAATTGTTGATAACTTAATATCTAAATTAATTAATAATAAATGATTAATTTGTTTAGTAACGGTTAATTTATTATTGTTATTATTGCTATTTTTATTTCGGGTCGTAACAAGTGAAAACATTCTAGCAAAGTTTAAGTTAAATTAAAAAATTTTATTTTTTGCCCTTGAAAGTTCATGAATTTTGACCCATATAGTATTGATTTCTGGAGAATGGCAGAACACAAGCCATCTATGGATTGGTGCACTAGTGGAATTGAGGAATGGAAGACGGTAATTAATGAGAAGGCTTTACCTATAGAATTTTACTACATTTGATTGAAAATCAATGAAATTCTTAGGATAAATTTATACCAAAATTTACATTTGAACTGACTTACCTTTGCATGATTAATAAAATCTTGTGCCTCAAAACCCTGTTGTTTCAAAAGCAGAAGATCATCTCCAGTTGAAGCTTTCATAAATTCATGAATAGTAATACGTTTCGTCGTCTTTACGTCAACACGCTTTTGACTTTCTTCAGTCTCGTTATCTTCTTCTTCTTCTTCTTCTTCTTCTTTATCTTTGCTTTCTTTATTTTCATCACTTTCGTCATCTGAATTCTCAGTTTCATCATCAGTTGCATCTTCTTCCAAACTTCCAAGAGATTCAATCCTTCCAAATTTAGAAAGACTTTCTTTTAACCAATCTTGACCTTCAGTTCCGAAAAAGTTACCATCGAGTTGTAAACTCGTTAGCTGCGTTTTATGGGCAACTGCTTGAACAATAGGGTCAATAGCATTAACTCGAATTTCATTGTAGCTCAAGTTTAATTCTGTTAGAACAGGGCAATTTTTCTCAGATCGAAGAGCTTTCGTCAAGACTAAAACCCCCTTAGACTTTAATAAACAATCTCCAAGGTTCAGGCGTTCGAGACACTTAAAATTGGGTAGAATTTGAGCAAGAGCTTGAGCTCCTTTAGGTCCAACTGTGTTGTCATTTAAATTTAAAATTCTTAAACATGAATTTTCAGAAAGCCCTTCTGACAAAGCTGATATGCCTATGTGATATATTCCATTTTGTGGCATTACAATTTCTTCTAAACTATTGAGCTGTTTAAAAACTGTTGATAAAGCTTTTGCACCTTCATTCTCTAGGCGATTTCTGCCAGCAATGAACACTTTGAGAGATAGTGGAGTTCCTGATTGAAAAAAAAGTTTTAAATTTGAGTATTAAAAAATAAAGCTTCTATTTATGGAAATAATTATTCATACCTGCTTTTACACTTTTTGAGTGGCAATCAAGCAAAGCTTGGGCCAACATTTTTCCACCAGAAGTTCCGAGACCATTGTTATTGAGCCTAAGTTCTTGTAAAGTGTAACAAGGACTAGAACTTAAAAGAATTGCTAAGCCTTTAATACCGATAGGACCAAACGCATTGTCACTGAGATCAAGTTCTACAAGTTTTGTGCCAGCTGTACAAAGTCCTCTGCCAAGATATTCTAGAGCCAATGGAATCTCATCTTTCATACGACCTGTAAACATATCCTTCCAAAGTGCACGCTTTAAATTTGAACCATGTTCTTTTAAGCACTTTGCAATTGCGTTAGCAGCTTCAGGACCTAAGGTATTTCCCTCCAGGTCAAAGTATTCCAAACTTTCACATTTTTCAATGGCATCGATGACTTCCTTCCCTAAAAAAAATATTTCTTTATTTATGTCTGTTATCGCATAACCGTAAAAAGTTTTAAAAATTTGTTAAATTTTAGAGGGCATAAATTTATTTTCTACAACAGTTTGTGTCCAAAACTCGAAGAAACTGCTGTTTTTTATGCACTTGTGTGTAAAAAAAAATTTTACGCATAGTTTCTCCCTCCAGTAATGATTGGCAAACATTCCTGCCAACCTAATTATTCGTTTCTCAGTATAAATGTTTCTAGAAAATTCAGCTATCGCTTATCGCGTGTATTTAGTAGGGGAGAGGGCCCCAAGTTGGACACCCTTTCGATTTATTGCTGTAGAATATAAACCAAATAAAATATATTTAAATGTTTTATACCGAATGAAAGTACAATTTATAAGGTAACTTATAACCACAGGGATAAAATTTTATTTTGAACATAAACCTTTTTTAAAGCATTTTTTCTAATTGTTAAAATTTTCAGTCTAAAAAAAAGTGGCCCCAACATGGACACTTTCTTAAAAGTCGCTGGAAAAAGTAGTAAATAAAAAATGAACATCGTGTAACAATTCTTAAACAAATATTTAATCATTTAACAAATATTTATCAAGAAATAACATTTCTAAAAACTTCAATTTAATAGCTTAACAGTAACACACCAGGCTCCTGAGGTGAATAGGTTTTACAAAAATAAATGCAAAATCGACAACTGGGGTCTGATTTGTACTCATTTACACTCTCAAAATCTGTTAAGTACGAAATCCTAGCTGCTCGGTTTTGCCAGAAATACACGATTAACTAAATCAGCGAAACAGCATTAGTTGATTTGAGATATTTAATAAGTTTATTCGGAGAATTTATATAAACTAACAACATTTAACATATAAATAACAAATTTTTAACTTTATGCGTTATGAAATTACATAAATGACATAAATCCATGAATTAATTACTTCATATTTAAATATGTTACGAGGACAATTCGACTTCTGCCTTTCTAATTTGGACAAGTATCTGTTATCTTCAACCAGGTTAGTTTTGAAAAGGTTTTAACATTATTTTAAAAATACGTTATAAACTGCTTCACCAGTTTATTCCGACCATCCCTACTGTAAAAACGTGCGTGAGATCTGTCGTAAGAAGATAGGTATGTACTTACATGTGTACGCATATAAGATCTCAGGTGACACAGCCGAGATCTGTATAAGATCTTATGTGAGAACGTAGGGACGAACGCATGTAAGTTCTTATATTAAGTTCCGTCATGCGCCGCGTGTAATGTAACTCAATATAAAATTGAAACAGCGTTCTTATATCAGTTCGTATATGAGTTCATATGTAAGAATATTAATTAAATATATTAAATCAAATATATTATTAAAAAAAATTCTCGCCAACAGGATTCGAGCCCATCTAACCTGAGCCTAAGAACGCCTTAAGCACCTCGACCACCGTAGTTATAGAAACAACTTTACAAAAATTTACTCATGTCTTGCCTGAGAAATTTATGTATTAAACATGACTAAGATTTTGTAAAGTTATTTCTATAACTACGGTGGCCGAGGGGCTTAAGGCGTTCTTAGGTTCAGGTTAGATGGGCTCGAATCCCGTTGGCGAGAATTTTTTTGAATAATATATTTAATATTGTTTAATATATTTTAATTTAATAATGTACTTTAGTGTGTTCGCACGTGAGTTCTTACGTGTAGACGCACATGAGCTCGTACATGCGTAAGCACATGAGTTCTCACGTGTGTTCGTACGTGAGTTTTTACTTAAAATATTGAATAAGTAAATTTTCGTTGAATAACCGACACGATATTGCATACCTTCGTACATACGAACTCACATACTTTCTTACATATGAACTCCATATACCAACTCATATAAGAACGCTGTTTCAATTTCATATTGAGTAACATTATACGCGGCGCATGACGGAACCTAATATAAGAACTCACATGCGTTCGTTCCTACATTCTCACATAAGATCTTATACGAGATATCGTCTGTGTCACTTGAGATCTCATATGCGAACACATGTAAGTACATACCTACCTTCTTACGATAGATCTCACTCACGTTTTTACAGCAGGGATATTCGAAAACCGCTTTTATCTAAGGAAATAAGACACTGGGACAAGTGCTTTAAAATCACATGGATTTTTAGTGTCTCGGTAACTCCTGTTGAATAAATAAAAATAAAATAAAAATAATGCTAATAAATAATAATAATAACGATAGTAAAATAATGACAATAATATTAATAAATAAAAACTACCTGTACTTTTAAAATATATTTCCAATTCCCTTACATGTTCTTCACAATTGATATGTATTTTTCTAGTGCAGACAGAAGCATTCACAATTTCGTCCATGACTTTTAAAGAAGAAACGAAGGGTACCCTTATGGAAAAGTGTGACATAAAAATAATGACACGGATGCGTGTCATAACTTTCGTGTCATTGCGTGTCATCATTTCGCGACCACACGAAAAAAATGACACGGGAGAAAATGACACGGCAAAGCATACATAAAAATGCCAGGATGCGCAGACGTATTCTACTTATTCTACAGCACCTACGGCTGCGCAGTAAAGTTTTTTCTTCCCTAAATGGTGCACAATGTATGTTTATACGAAATTATTATAGAACTAATAATAATAATAATAAGTTTTTAAAGGGTAGATTCTTTGTCATGGGATTTTTTTCGTGTCATTTTTTTCGTGTGGTCGCGAAATGATTACACGCAATGACATTTTGAAGTAATGACACGCATCTGTGTCATTATTTTCATGTCACATTTTTTCATAAGGGTACTAATTTTAAATATTTAACTTTGCCACAAATTCCAGATTCTCAAAGTTTATCAGGATGTTTTAATAGTTTTCTGCATACTAGAAAATATACGTATTAATTGTGAAGAACTTGGAATGGAATTGGAAATATATTTGAAAAGTACAGGCAGTTTTTATTTATTAGTAGTAGTGTTATTATTTTATTATTATTACTATTATTATTTAATAGCATTATTTTTATTGTATTTTTATTTATTAAACAGGAGTTAGCGAGACTCTAAAAATCCATGTGATTTTAAAGCACTTGTCCCAGTGTATTATTTCCTTGGATAAAAGCGGTCTTAGAATATAGTCGGATCAAGCTGGTGAAGCAATTTATAACATATTTTTAAAAAAATTTGAAACCGATACAAAATAAACCTGGTTGAAGATAAGAGATACTTGTCTAATTGAAAAAAGGCAGTAGTCGAATTCTCCTCGCAACATATTTAAATATGAAGTAATTAATTCATGGATTTATGTAATTTATGAAATTACATAACGCATAAAGTTAAAATGTTGTTATATATATGCTTGATGTTGTTAGTTTATATAAATTCCCCGAATAAACTTATTAAATATCTAAAATCAACTAATGCTGTTTCGCTGATTTAGTTAATCGTGTATTTCTGGCGAAACCGAGCACCTAGGATTTCGTTCTAAACAGATTTTGAGAGTGTAAATGAGTACAAATCAGACCCCAGTTGCCGATTTTGCATTCATTTTTGTAAAACCTATTCACCTTAGGAGCCTGGTGTGAAAATGCAAAAAAATTACTAGTCCCCTCCCTCCCTAATCTTCCAAACTATTTTACTTAGAATGCTGCAATTTATTACACGTATGTGTATTTACGTGTAGATTACAGGAAAATTATAGAGAAATTTCGTAAAGGCGGACTTCACAGTGTTTACTAGCCAAAAAGTACGATTTTTTAGGGGGGTCACCCCATGTAACGGGCCGTTTTTTAAGGTTTTTTCTTAAATTTTTTTTCAGAACCATGAAAACTTAGAACTTCGGACTTTTTTCCATATATTTAGTGATATTTTAACTACAAATACAAATTTTTTCAATTAAAAATATTTCAATATTTACGACTTATAACACTGTAAAGTGGCTTTGGTGATAAAAAAGTGGTCCATCGGCGACTACGATTCCAAATGATTGGCTGAACAGAAATCAAAAAATGAAATAGCATTTTAATCTGTGGTTATGTGGCTATCGCCGGAACCAGGATATTTTGAATATATTAAAAATTGAATTTTTTACGCGGGTTTGAATTTTTCTTTTTAAAAAACGCGATTTTTTGTGTCTATTTTCTTGTATATTAAAAAAACGACTTGACCTTCTTCAATTATCCTGGTTCGGGCGATAGCCACACATGAGCTGAATATACTCTATAAATTTGAACGAAATCGGTTAAGTCGTTTTTGAGAAATTATGGTCGCCAGTTCGAAAAATGTGGTTTCGAGAAAAACGCGTTTTAAATTTCAAGTACGAATAAAGCTATAAATTCCGAACTATTACTAAAACAGACGTTATATTCGAAAATATAGTTTAGGAAACTAAAGTTTTTCTAAATGTATTTATTTTTCACTTATATATATATGTGTATGTAATAATAAAATTCGCTGATAAAAAACAGAAACGACTTAAAAGGTTCAGTGACACACTTCGTTGAAAGCATGACCGCGCGCTCGAACATCTTGCCTTCTCACTGTAAAAATTTTTTAACAGCGACGAATATGTTTAAAACACTTTACCCACATATTCTGCATATGTTATAGGTGCGATATATGACGAAAAAAAAAAATTCGATTTTTCGAACCTATCACATGGGGTGACCCCCTTAAAAAATTCTAAAAAAAGACCATGTCCCCCCCCCCCCTAATCTTCCAAACTATTTGACTTAGGATGCTGCAATTTGGTAAACGTATGTAGATTTACGTGTAGATTACAGGAAAATTATAGAGAACTTACGTAAAGGCGGTCTTCATAGTGTTTACTTGTCAAAAAGTAAGATTTTTTGAAAAAAATTCGAAAAAATGACCATGTCCCCCCCTAATCTTCCAAACTATTTGACTAAGGATGCTGCAATTTGGTACACGTTAGTAGATTTACGAGTAGATTACAGAAAAATTATAGAGAATTTTCGTAAAGACGGTCTTCACAGTGTTTACTAGCCAAAAAGTACGATTTTTTGAAAAAAATTCGAAAAAATGACCATGTCCCCCCCCCTAATCTTCCAAACTATTTGACTTAGGATGCTGCAATTTGGTAAACGTATGTAGATTTACGTGTAGATTACAGGAAAAAAATTTTATTTTTATTTTTATTTTAATACATACGGGAGAGGCGCATGAATATTCCCTAAATCTCATTTAGCTTAAATCCCATTAAGCCAAAAATCAAAAAGCCTAAAATGCATTCAGCCAAAATTCCATTTAACCTAAATTGCATTTAACCAAAATTTCATTTAACCTAAATCGCGTTTAACCTAAATTCCTTTAAACCTCAATTTCATTTTACCTAAATCCCATTCAATCTAAATTCCATTTAACCTAAATCTTATTTAACCTAAATCTCATTTTACCGAAATTCCATTTAACCTAAATTCCATTTAACCTAAATTCCATTTAACCTGAATCCCATTTAACCTAAATCCCATTTAACCTAAATTCCGTTTAACCTAAATCTCATTTAACCTAAATTCCATTTAACCTAAATCCCATTTAACCTAAAACGCATTTAGTATAAATTCCATTTAACCTAAAATGCATTCAGCCTAAATCTCACTTCACCTAAATCCCATTGAACCTAAATCTCATTTAACCTAAATTCCACTTAACCTAAATCCTATTTAACCTAAAACGCATTTAGACTAAATTCCATTTAACCTAAAATGCATTCAGCCTAAATCCCATTTAACCTAAATTCCGTTTAACCTAAATCTCACTTCACCTAAATCCCATTTAACCTAAATCTCATTTAACCTAAATTCCACTTAACCTAAATCCTATTTAACCTAAAACGCATTTAGTCTAAATTCCATTTAACCTAAAATGCATTCAGCCTAAATCCCATTTAACGTAAATTCCGTTTAACCTAAATCTCATTTAACCTAAATTACACTTAACCTAAATCCCATTTAACCTAAAACGCATTTAGTCTAAATTCCATTTAACCTAAAATGCATTCAGCCTAAATCTCACTTCACCTAAATCCCATTTAACCTAAATCTCATTTAACATAAATTCCACTTAACCTAAATCCCATTTAACCTAAATTGCATTTAACCTAAATCCCATTTAACCTAAATTCCATTTAACCTATAACGCATTCAGCCTAAATCTCACTTCACCTAAATCCCATTTAACCTAAATCTCATTAAACCTAAATTCCATTTAACCTAAATCTCATTTAACCTAAATTCTACTTAATCTAAATCCCATTTAACCTAAAACGCATTTAGTCTAAATTCCATTTAACCTAAATTCCATTTAACCTAAAACGCATTGAGCCTAAATCTCACTTCATCTAAATCCCATTGAACCTAAAACTTTACTTGATTCAACTATATTTATTCTTAAATTAAAAAAATTTTTAGGTTCAATGGGATTTAGGTGAAGTGAGATTTAGGCTCAATGCGTTTTAGGTTAAATGGTATTTAGGTTAAATGGAATTTAGACTAAATGCGTTTTAGGTTAAATGGGATTTAGATTAAGTGGAATTTAGGTTAAATGAGATTTAGGTTAAATGGGATTTAGGTGAAGTGAGATTTAGGCTGAATGCATTTTAGGTTAAATGGAATTTATACTAAATGCGTTTTAGGTTAAATGGGATTGAGGTTAAATGGAATTTAGGTTAAATGAGACTTAGGTTAAATGGGATTTAGGTGAAGTGAGATTTAGGCTGAATGCCTTTTAGGTTAAATGGAATATAGGTTAAATGGGATTTAGGTTGAATGGAATTTAGGTTCAATGGGATTTAGGTTAAGTGGAATTTATGTTAAATGAGATTTAGGTTAAATGGGATTTAGGTGAAGTGAGATTTAGGCTGAATGCATTTTAGGTTAAATGGAATTTAGACTAAATGCGTTTTAGGTTAAATGGGATTTAGGTGAAGTGAGATTTAGGCTGAATGCATTTTAGGTTAAATGGAATTTAGACTAAATGCGTTTTAGGTTAAATGGGATTTAGGTTTAGTGGAATTTAGGTTAAATGAGATTTAGGTTAAACGGAATTTAGGTTAAATGGGATTTAGGCTGAATGTATTTTAGGTTAAATGGAATTTAGACTAAATGCGTTTTAGGTTAAATGGGATTTCGGTTAAGTGGAATTTAGGTTAAATGAGATTTAGGTTAAATGGGATTTAGGTGTAGTGAGATTTAGGCTGAATGCATTTTGGGTTAAATGGAATTTATACTAAATGTGTTTTAGGTTAAATGGGATTTAGGTTAAATGGAATTTAGGTTAAATGAGATTTAGGTTAAACGGAATTTAGGTTAAATGGGATTTAGACTAAATGCGTTTTAGGTTAAATGGGATTTCGGTTAAGTGGAATTTAGGTTTAATGAGATTTAGGTTAAATGGGATTTAGGTGAAGTGAGATTTAGGCTGAATGCATTTTAGGTTAAATGGAATTTATACTAAATGCGTTTTAGGTTAAATGGGATTGAGGTTAAATGGAATTTAGGTTAAATGAGACTTAGGTTAAATGGGATTTAGGTGAAGTGAGATTTAGGCTGAATGCCTTTTAGGTTAAATGGAATATAGGTTAAATGGGATTTAGGTTAAATGGAATTTAGGTTCAATGGGATTTAGGTTAAGTGGAATTTATGTTAAATGAGATTTAGGTTAAATGGGATTTAGGTGAAGTGAGATTTAGGCTGAATGTATTTTAGGTTAAATGGAATTTAGACTAAATGCGTTTTAGGTTAAATGGGATTTCGGTTAAGTGGAATTTAGGTTAAATGAGATTTAGGTTAAATGGGATTTAGGTGAAGTGAGATTTAGGCTGAATGCATTTTAGGTTAAATGGAATTTATACTAAATGCGTTTTAGGTTAAATGGGATTTAGGTTAAGTGGAATTTAGGTTACATGAGATTTAGGTTAAACGGAATTTAGGTTAAATGGGATTTAGGCTGAATGTATTTTAGGTTAAATGGAATTTAGACTAAATGCGTTTTAGGTTAAATGGGATTTCGGTTAAGTGGAATTTAGGTTAAATGAGATTTAGGTTAAATGGGATTTAGGTGAAGTGAGATTTAGGCTGAATGCATTTTAGGTTAAATGGAATTTATACTAAATGCGTTTTAGGTTAAATGGGATTGAGGTTAAATGGAATTTAGGTTAAATGAGACTTAGGTTAAATGGGATTTAGGTGAAGTGAGATTTAGGCTGAATGCCTTTTAGGTTAAATGGAATATATGTTAAATGGGATTTAGGTTGAATGGAATTTAGGTTCAATGGGATTTAGGTTAAGTGGAATTTATGTTAAATGAGATTTAGGTTAAATGGGATTTAGGTGAAGTGAGATTTAGGCTGAATGCATTTTAGGTTAAATGGAATTTAGACTAAATGCGTTTTAGGTTAAATGGGATTTAGGTGAAGTGAGATTTAGGCTGAATGCATTTTAGGTTAAATGGAATTTAGACTAAATGCGTTTTAGGTTAAATGGGATTTAGGTTTAGTGGAATTTAGGTTAAATGAGATTTAGGTTAAACGGAATTTAGGTTAAATGGGATTTAGGCTGAATGTATTTTAGGTTAAATGGAATTTAGACTAAATGCGTTTTAGGTTAAATGGGATTTCGGTTAAGTGGAATTTAGGTTAAATGAGATTTAGGTTCAATGGGATTTAGGTGTAGTGAGATTTAGGCTGAATGCATTTTGGGTTAAATGGAATTTATACTAAATGTGTTTTAGGTTAAATGGGATTTAGGTTAAATGGAATTTAGGTTAAATGGGATTTAGGCTGAATGTATTTTAGGTTAAATGGAATTTAGACTAAATGCGTTTTAGGTTAAATGGGATTTCGGTTAAGTGGAATTTAGGTTAAATGAGATTTAGGTTAAATGGGATTTAGGTGAAGTGAGATTTAGGCTGAATGCATTTTAGGTTAAATGGAATTTATACTAAATGCGTTTTAGGTTAAATGGGATTGAGGTTAAATGGAATTTAGGTTAAATGAGACTTAGGTTAAATGGGATTTAGGTGAAGTGAGATTTAGGCTGAATGCCTTTTAGGTTAAATGGAATATAGGTTAAATGGGATTTAGGTTAAATGGAATTTAGGTTCAATGGGATTTAGGTTAAGTGGAATTTATGTTAAATGAGATTTAGGTTAAATGGGATTTAGGTGAAGTGAGATTTAGGCTGAATGCATTTTAGGTTAAATGGAATTTAGACTAAATGCGTTTTAGGTTAAATGGGATTTAGGTGAAGTGAGATTTAGGCTGAATGCATTTTAGGTTAAATGGAATTTAGACTAAATGCGTTTTAGGTTAAATGGGATTTAGGTTAAGTGGAATTTAGGTTAAATGAGATTTAGGTTAAACGGAATTTAGGTTAAATGGGATTTAGGCTGAATGTATTTTAGGTTAAATGGAATTTAGACTAAATGCGTTTTAGGTTAAATGGGATTTCGGTTAAGTGGAATTTAGGTTAAATGAGATTTAGGTTAAATGGGATTTAGGTGTAGTGAGATTTAGGCTGAATGCATTTTGGGTTAAATGGAATTTATACTAAATGTGTTTTAGGTTAAATGGGATTTAGGTTAAATGGAATTTAGGTTAAATGGAATTTAGGTTAAATGGAATTTCGGTAAAATGAGATTTAGGTTAAATGAGATTTAGGTTAAATGGAATTTAGATTGAATGGGATTTAGGTAAAATGAAATTTAGGTTTAATGGAATTTAAGTTAAACGCGATTTAGGTTAAATGAAATTTAGGTTAAATTCAATTTAGGTTAAATGGAATTTTGGCTGAATGCATTTTAGGCTTTTTGATTTTAGGCTTAATGGGATTTATGCTAAATGAGATTTAGGGAATATTCATGCGCCTCATACGGGACATGCCCTTTCGTACAATGTACTCCTAAAAAACTAAAAAGCTGCAAAACCGCAACTTACATTTCAAAATTAAATAAAGCCCTAGGTAAGCATTAACATTCATTCTATTAAATAAAAACAACCAACTAAATATATAATGTTTTAAAAGAAAACTTAACAAAAATGTGTTCAATCAGATTTGAAATTGGCGAGATTAAAGAACATTTAAATTCTCTTTTAGCAGCAATCAAAACGCCACTTCCCCTCGAATACACACTTGTCGCATTACTCCTTTAGCATACACTTGATGTGCTGTATCTGCTTGTGTGCGTTCGTTGCATACGCAGCCTCCTACGATGTGAGAGAGACTCCAATTGAAGGAGGACGGCCTTTGATTAAAGCGGGAACACCTCGACGATACACCAGCCTCAAGTCCGTTTCTCCCTCTTGACGACGAGTTGACAATTGAGTTTTCAATAATTTGATCTCCTCCAGCTGCATTTCTGTGCGATCGCTTGCCATCCACATATCTTTGAGATCGTGGATATAACTTGGATTTTTTTTGGCAACCACAAACATTTTCAATACTGCTTGTGCCCTCTCCACCGTCGCACAAATAATTTTGACAGGCCGTGGTCTCGTCTGTTTTACCTGCGCATGATTACCCACTCTACATACTTTAATATTCTCTAAGCTCTCTGACAACATATATTTCCCTAAATCCTCAGTAATTTTTTGACATAAGTCACCTTGACTGCTATTTTTATCACTACCGTCTTGCACCTCATGCTCTGGGTAACCAAACAGGATTAAATTATTTTTCCTATCAATACGTCTATTTATTTCATCGACACAGTTACATGCTAGTGTATTAGTATCGACGGACATAACAGATCGTGCTTCAAGCTCCTTAATTTTATTTTTAGCAGTAAGGAGACGATTAGACAAGTCAACAACCTTTGCCTCTGCATTACCTAGTCGATTTAAAGCATCCTCAAATTTAGCATTCATGGCATCCAATTTTTCATTCAATGAGCTGTCCAGGTTCTTTATAGCCCTCAGAACCGGATCCTGATCTCCTGAAGTAGAAAAAGCAGGGGACAATAACCTTTGCTTACAACACTTTGCGAACGCTCCATTAGTCAAAATAGTCAAGAGCTGAGCACATCCAGGATGATAAGGTTTCTGACATCCACTACACATTTCAGGAGTAGCCTTTTTTATATCACCACCACACTTGGCGCATACAACGTCCGACATGACTCAGAACCCTTAAGTTCTCTATAAAAATTATAGAGAACTTACGTAAAGGCGGTCTTCATAGTGTTTACTTGCAAAAAGTAAGATTTTTTGAAAAAAATTCGAAAAAATGACCATGTCCCCCCACCCTAATCATCCAAACTATTTGACTAAGGATGCTGCAATTTGGTACACGTAAGTAGATTTACGAGTAGATTACAGGAAAATTATAGAGAACAATTGTAGAAGCGGTCTTCGTAGTGTTTACTAGCCAAAAAGTACAATTTTTTGAAAAAAATTCGAAAAAATGACCATGCCCCCCCCCCCTAATCTTTCAAACTATTTGACTAAGGATGCTGCAATTTGGTACACGTATGTAGATTTACGTGTAGATTACAAAAAAATTATAGAGAACTTTCGTAAAGGCGGTCTTCATAGCGTTAACTACCCAAAAATTACGATTTTTTGAATAAAAATCAGAAAAATGACCATGTCCCCCCTCCCTATTCTTATAAACTATTTGACTTAGGATGCTGCAATTTGGTAGATGTATGTAGATTTACATGTAGATTACGGGAAAAATATATAGAAGTTTGTCAATGTTCGTCTTCATAGAATGTACTATCCAAAATTCGTGTTTTTTTTAAAAAAAAGTTTGAATAATAATTGGTTAATTCCTTATTTTTTGAAAACATATTTAAAAAACGGCCCTGACCTTTCAGCTGCAAAATTTTTTGGCTTATAGTGCTAAAAATTCGTACCAATAAAGTTTTACTTAGTGTATAATAAAAAATATTTTTAAAAATGGTTTCCTGGTGGAAAATTTTTAATCTCTGCCTCATATTATTAAAAAAAATTAGAGCGGTACGGAACCCTTCTCCTTGGTACAAGTGTTACTCGTACTTGCCTGATTTTTAAATTATTTATTTAATAAATGTTAATAAAAAATAGCTTTCTGCGTGCATTACGCAAAATTTTAAAATACTGTTGTATTCTTCACACTTTTTTGATAATAAAACCGTTAAGAAAAAAAATGGCCAGCGATTAGAGACAAAGATATTAAATTTTTTTTTTTGGCGTGCAAAAAACATTTTAGACTGAATTAAATAAATCTGTTGTCAATAAAAACCATTATCAACAAAGCGTGAAGAATACAACACTATTTTAAAATTTTGCGTAATGCACGCAGAAACCTGTTTTTTATTAACATTTATTAAATAAACAATTTAAAAATGGGTCAAGTACGAGTTACACAGGTACTAAGTCGAAGGGTTCCGTACCGCCCTAATTTTTTTCAATTATATGAGGCAGAGATTAAAAATTTTCCACCAGGAAACCATTTTTAAAAATATTTTTTATTATACACTAAATAAAACTTTATTGGTACAAATTTTTAGCACTATAAACCAAAACTTTTGCAGCTGAAGGGTCAGGGCCGTTTTTTAAATATGTTTTCAAAAAATAAGGAATTAACCAATTATTATTCAAACTTTTTTTTTTAAAAAAAAAAACACGAATTTTGGATAGTAAATTCTATGAAGACGAACATAAACAAACTTCTATATATTTTTCCCGTTATCTACACGTAAATCTACATACATGTACAAATTGCAGCATCCTAAGTCAAATAGTTTGGAACATTAGGGAGGGGGGGGAGGGACATGGTCATTTTTTCGAATTTTTTTTTTCAAAAAATCGTACTTTTTGGCTAGTAAACACTATGAAGACCGCCTATACGAAAGTTCTCTATAATTTTCCTGTAATCTACACGTAAATCTACATAAGTGTACCAAATTGCAGCATCCTAAATCAACAGGGTTGCTACGCTTTCAAAATTACAAAATTCCCTGACTTTCCAGGTTTTCCAGACAATTTTTCTCAAAATTCCCTGACCAAATTCAAAATTGTCATAATACATTTTTTTAAACTAAAACAATATACAATTTTTTTAATTGTATATTTTAATATATTTTAATTTTAATTTTTTTGTATATTTTATATTTTATTTTATTTTATTTTTATTTTTATTTTTTGTATATTTTTTTTGTATATTTTAATTTTTTTAATTAATATACAATTAGTAATAAAACGTGAATATCATTATCAATTAGTAAAATTATTTTGTAAATCTTTGATTCAATCAGTTATTTTATTTGCTCAAAATTAGAGGTAAGAAAAAACAGAGATATACTCCTGATGGCGATACGCGCGAAAAGTGCTAGCCGGGAGTGGTCTTAAGGTCCCCAAATAAGGGTGTGTTTTTAGCGGGTCGGCAGAACATCGCCACCCCCGCATAACCCTGTAGTACGGGCTACAGGGTACCTGGTAGCAGGTTTTCACATCCTACGCAAAAAAAAAAAAATTAAGAGAATAATATTCTAAACTTTAAAGTAGAAAATTGTTTTGTCTTCTAACACGTATTTTTGACACAGAATTAATACCATAAAAGATATAATTTCTTCTAAAATCTATTCAGTTCTTCTAGATTATATTAACAACAATAGACTCTATTTAAAGTACAGTAAAAAATAAACATTCATTAGAATCTGATAAAACATTCTAGAGACATAAGAAACACCAACATATAAAATTTGTTTTCAATTACATTTACAATAAAGAATATTTTACTTTAGGGGTCGTCCATAAATCACGTGATAGGTTTTATGACAATTTTAGACCCCCCCCCCACGTGAGCAACCGTGATGTTCTCTGCGACCCCCCACCCCCCTTGATTATCACGTGACTTTGAATAACTATAAAAATTACTTAAAATACTGAAGGCATTTAAACAATAAGTTCACAGACTGTTTATTGCAAATTCCTTGTACATTTCAATTAGAAGTCCGTTTTATATTCTTTATTTTTTCATATATGTGACTGTCCATGACAAAACGTGCCTTAGCTCCAAAAAATAAATTTTTATTTTATAATGACAACCGACAAATCTTTATTTGCTCTTTCATTTCCAAAAATAAAAAACTGTTGTTTTAAAGAAATTTTAGTGTTATTTAGCAAGAAGCGTGGGCACGTTGCATTGGCTTCAATGGATTGCAGCAACTTTAAAGGCTCATCCTGTAAAGTTGACGTTTGGGAGGTAAGGCACGTTTTCTCATGGACAGTCACATATGGGACATTCTTTCTTAATTCGGCAACCCCTCTGTGCATTTTAATTTCCAAGATAGAAGACTTTATTATAGCTTAAAATTTTCGCCAAAACATCAACTTTTTAATGTAGTACGGTGTATTTTATTTCCACCTAAGGGTTGAAAATTATCATGCATAAAGTCCAAAAAAACCCACAGAAAGTATTAAAATTATGCTAAAAATAAACGAAAAAATAAAAATTATAGTCTAAACAACTAAGAGATTTAAATAAAATACGTAATCGCATTCAAAGAAATAATCAAACCTTACCCAGCATTATAATAAGGAACAACCCTTCATAATCGTCCACTAAACAGGAATTAAATTAATGACAAATATTCTTAAACAAGTAAACAAAAACCAATCTTTAGAGGATTCACAAACTTTGAAATTCAATATGAATAAAAACTTATAAAATTTACCCCTAATAGCTTCGAAAACCACCCTTTAAAATCATCCCTTAATTACTTAAATCCTTGCTTTGAATGTATTCTTATCTACCTTATCCCTAGAGATGGTAACTTTATGCATTTTGAACCACCCTGATTATGCGCATAAATGTCGTGTAATTATGCGATAATTTAAGACAATTATGCGACAATTATGCAATTAAAATTTTTAATTATGCATTGAAAATTTAAAAATAATACAATATATACTATCAGGAAATATAAATTTGTCTACTATGATTTTCTCTTAAGGCTAAAAATACGAAAAAAAACAATGAACGACGTAAAACATGAAAAAAGATTAAATTGTTTGAAAAACAAAAAAATGTAGATAGAAATTCAGTCTTTTTATTAGAACGTACAATACATAATTTGAATGTGTATTTAAATTATTTATATTTTAATTAATAAATAATTATATTTAATAATTTTATTTAAATTATATATATATATAAATTAATGTTTAAAACAGAACGCAGCAACACATTAATATTATAGTTTTTTATAAACTTTTCTATATAATATTATCACGTTACGATATCAATATCATTTTAATTATTAAATAATTTAGTTTAATGAATTAAATAACAAATTACATGTATAGTTAAATAATTATAAGTTCTTCATAAAATCTCATAACATTTTTTTGGAAAAGATGATTTAGAAACATTTTTTAACGCAAATTTTCTTTTTAAGAAAACAATCCTTTCAGCAAATGGAGTCATTATTATTTACTTCATCACCATCTCCAAAGTAAATACACATCATGACTTCTGTATTATGAGGTAGAAGTCTGTTACGTTTAGCAATCAAAATATCCCCGTAGGAAGAAAATCCTCTTTCGCAATCAACATTCGAAATCGGTAAGTGTAGCACCTGCGCACAGATAGTAGCAAAATCAAAATAGGTTATTCTCATAGCCATAAGAGCATCCCATGTAGGATCACTCTGTTCTTTAAGTTTTGATCTTCCTATTTCCTTTACTGAATCTACCAAGAGACCATAGAGTGTTTTAAAATTAGCTGAAGGAATCGATGACAGTAAAGGTATATTACTTTTGGCTTCATCCACTTTTTCCTCGGTATTGCAGTCCATGACGATTTTACAGGGATCAAATACAGTTTGAACAGCTTTAAATAATTTTTTTGCTGGGTCATTTTTTAAATAATCTGTGAAAAGTGTATCACATTTCTTGCTCACAGACTTAATTCTCTCCTGTAGATTTTTTTTCTTAGCAATAGTAAGTGCAGTTAAACTAGATTTGGTATTCTTGTGTAATACAGTATCAACATTTGGAGCAAGCTTGATAACTGAGAAGATTTTTTGAATATCATTTATTTCTCGATATAGCAAATGGCACATAGGTTTCTTCGAGGTTTCAAACTTAACTAATAGGTTTGAAACAGGAGTGCAATATTCCTCCACAAAAGTAGCCTCCGCCTTTATAATATCTATGTCCTCTTTAGATAATTTAGTAAAGTATTCAACAGACTTTACGGACTGAGAACTCGGTATAGTTTTTGCATACTTTGCTATATCTTTAACATACTCACGAATATATATTACAGATTTTGTCCAGGAGCCCCATCTAGTCATTACTGGAAGAGGAAAGAGTTTCGCTTCTTTAGCCTTTGAAACAGAATAAGTTTCTTTCAAATATTTCAAGTAATTGTGTTTCCTTTTTCTAGTATTCTTAAACAATTTTTTAGTTTTTGCAACACATTCATTTAATCTCACTAGTTTATCCGAAAATACTTTTGCAACTTTGTCCAATTTATGTGCATGACATTGAATGTGGATTAAATTTGGCATTGCAATTTTTTTAAGAAGACATGCACAAGTATCCATATATCGAGCACTATCGGAAACTAGAGCTACTACATTCTCATGCTGTATGTCAAATTCTTGAAGAACCTGAAAATTACAATGCATTGCTAAATAGTAAAAAAAAATGTAATTCAACAAAGTATAGGCAAAACATATTAACATATAATTATAATAATACATAAAGTTTACTAAAAATATTACTTGAAGAATGGATTTTGAAGTTTGATCTCCATTAACTGCTGTCAAAATCTTCACTCCAGCTACAACAAGAAGGGGATCAACACTGTCCTGAGTTGGTAAAATTTTAAAAAGAACAAGAAAAGCCGCTTCTCCGTTTTTATTTGTGGTCTCGTCACATAAAACAACTACTTTTTTATTTTTCAAATATTCTTTTAAATTTTCATCGTAATCTTTCTTAATCAGCGGGACGTAGTGTTCTCTAAGATATTTAGAGTTAGGCAAATCACCACTACCTGTTAAGACAAAAGTTACAAAATTATTTAACTTAAAAATATATAACTTTACCGAATTTTATTAAAAGCGGATAATATGTATATATTAAATTGGAAAAGCACACAAACAATAATAAGTACATATATGTTTAATCTACAATCAAGAGACATTGTAATATAAGAATATTTTTTACAGTATACACAGTCATATTTAAAACTTTTATTTTGAGGTTAGATTTTATTACACTTCTAAAAAATAATAACCATTATGCGATTTATTTAAATTTTATTCTTTTATAAAAATATGAAAACTTACCAGGTGTGTACTCTTTCATCCAACTACGCATATTAGGACAATCAAGTTTGTGAAGAGGAATATTTGCTTTCAGAAAAGCATTTACTGTAGACTTTATAAATTTTTCTCTATCAAATTTAAGCTTTTTAGTTTTAACAAAGCTGTCCAAAACGGAGGTCTGCTTTTTTTGTGAAGCATTTTCAGTTTGATGCTTTTGTTTTTGCTCTTTGTGATTGTTAACTATACAACGACGATCTACACATTTTAACAGTCGATATCGATTAGATTTGTTTTCAACTGTTTCACGTGCGAACCAGAGTGGAGAAGATACTCACTAGTTCAGCTCAGTGTGCACCTGCGCATGCGCAAGCCGGCTGTAAATCGTGCGATTTCCTTAAGAGACCGTATTTGCTCGTAAAAGAGTTACGACAGAGTCACGAGTAACTTCCCAACTCTGCTAACACAAACTTTAAATGCGGGAAACCGAAAAAAAATAACCGAAAACTAAATTCAGCACTGTTTTGGCTTAATTATGCGTTTATTATGCAATATGAGCATTATGTTGCAAATAAACATCAATTATGCAAAATTATGCGATTGAAAAATAAGTTTCTGAAGATGCAGGAGACGTAGAAACACGATATTTTTTCATTTTAGACAAATTTAAGAAATTATGCGATTATGCACCTTGCATAAAGTTACCATCCTTACTTATTCCCTTCAGCATCAAAAAACACACTTGAAAATCATCCCTTAATCTAAAATAAAGAAATTGACCAAAAAAAATCGCCCAAAATTTATTGCTTTTTACCTTACATAGGAATACATTCTGAGCAATTTTTAAAGCCGGAGAATACTCTCAAAATTGTTTTAGTTTATATGTTTAATAAAAAATTGTCCATTTTTTGGATTAAAGATTAAGAGAAGATTTTTAAGGGCAGTTTTCGACGCTGAAGGGGCAAGTTTCATAGAACTCTTATTCCACTAGTTTACAAAATTTAAAAAAAATTCTGACCTATAGCATTTGACTGTCATTTTTTATGTAAAATTACCTCCTGAATCGAAATATGAAGTCAGACTTTAAGAAAGTAGAACAGTTTTCGAGATATAGCCAAATTTCAATTTTTTGAATTTTTAAAAAAGGTAAGTTCACTAAATTACAATTATCTCCGGAAGTACTTAACCGATTTCAATTTCTTTTTTATGAAATTAAAGGTAGTTAAATTTCCTACCAAAAGTAGGGGAGAGTCGCTAGTTGTGAGACGGGTTTCATTTTTGACCTATAAATTGGAAATAGGTAAACAAAATCGTAAATAAAATACACCGTTCCAAAAGTAACTTAAATACGCAACTTTTATTTATAGAAAGTAAAGTGTTCAGATGAACTCGAAAAATTTTATGATCAATTTTCCGAGCACATCTTTTTAGTCAAAAAAAAAAAAGGTGTCCAGTTGTGAGACACTTATAAAAAAATGCTAAAATTTAAAAAATTTGGCATGAAACATTATGTTTAATATAAATAACTAAATATATTGATAATACATATTATTATATACTAAATAAAAATATTTATTCTTTAAAATATGACTATCAGTTTTATTCATCGAAATCGCTGTCGCAATGTAGGCAAATGAAATACTTTGTGCGCATGTTCCCACACTTTAAATAATTGTTGTGTTATCAAATGTACGTCACGAACTAAACTGAACAGAGCGCTTTATGCTGCATAACGAAAAATATAGGCTATTCCAGATGGGCGGCGCCACCGTCTTACAACTGGTGACTTGCTGTGTCTCACAACCGGAAATTGGCGCTATTTTGAAAAAGGAAAAAAAAAATTTCCAACTGTAGATTGAAACAATGCAATATTGCATTACAAAATAGAAGGAAAATACTAAATAAAAATGCATAACATTTAGCTTCTCCAATTAATTAACTTAAAAAAAAAGTACTTTGCACATATTGAAAAAAAGTTTTTTAGTCGATTTTCACACACAGTGTTGGCATCTAACACAAACAATACATATATCCGCTTCGGTGTACACGCAAAAGTTGGCTCGTATAAAAAGAAATGTTTTCATGTATACCAATCAGCCTTTTTATACTTCGGGTTAAAAAAAATGGACTGTCTCACAACTGGAGCCGTCTCACAACTGGCGACTCTCCCCTATGTACAACTTTTTTCAATCAGATTATCAGTTTAGCGTCTATTTATGAATTTGTTGAGAATTTTGCTTCATTTTTAACAAAATTGCAACAAAAAAAAAGTGATTTACTGTGTATTATGTCATCAAAAAATATTTTTACTTCCGGTTTCTATTTTGGATGTCAAAGTGTAATCTTTTTGAAAGAAAATGAGCCTTTGGTGATCAAATTTGGATTAAAAATGTAGAAGTTATAAGCATTGACTTGAATATAGGGAAAATCAATTTTTATTCAATTTTATAAATTTTTAACGAAATATGACACAGTTTAAGGTTTAAATAAATTTTGAACTTTAAAAGTAGTTCAAGTTTGATTTAATATGTCTTTTGTGGACATTATTTGTTTCTCGGATGAGGAACCAACAAAAATCACCCATCATTGCTTCGTCTCAAAAGCCTTGATAGCGACGTTCCATGACTTTTATGTCCTGGTGAAAACGCTCTCCGTGTTCATCACTTTCTGCGCCCAGATTGTTAGGAAAAAAGTCCAAGTGGGAGTGCAGGAAATGAATTTTCAAGGACATATTTCCTCCGTGCATCGATGAAATGTGATTAATATATGTAAATAAAGTTAGAAAGTTAAAAATGGAAAATTTTGAAATTATATCTATGTTCTTATAATTTATAAGCAAGTCTTCGATAATTTTTTCGTAATTTGGACTTTTGTCATTTCCCAAAAAGCAAGAAACAGTTAAGCAAAATGAATCCCATGCTTTTGCCTCATCTGCTGACAAAATTGAACGAAATTTAACATCAGTGATCAGTTTTTTAATTTGTGGCCCCACAAATACACCTTCTTTTTTCTTTGCATCAGATAGATTTGGAAATAGTTTTTTCAAGTAACTAAACGCAGCACCATTTCTTATTTGCAAAGCCTTTGCAAGGTTCTTAAAGAGACCAAGTTTTACATGTAAAGGTGGAATGATGATTCTGTCCTGTTCGACGAGAGGATCAAATTTGACATTTTCTTTTCCTATAGTAAAATTGATTCTCTCAGGCCAATCTTTCCAGTTATATTGTTTATATTTGATTAAATCTAGCAGTAAGGACATTGACTCATAAGATTCTTTCATACCAACAGCGTGAGCTACTGGAATTGAGGGTTTCTTGTTACCTTGGTGTAACAAAACAGCTTTTAAACTTAGTTTGCTGCTATCAATGAATAAACGCCATTCAGTTGGATCATGTGGTTCGCCAAATTCATTGAACAAACCGTTCATGTCATGGCAAAAACAAACGTTATCTTTCTTTGAATAGTAGGTAGCAAAATGCTCGTGACGAGTTCTATAATAAGTTATTTTAACCTCAGGTGTCACAAAACCTCGTTCTTTCATGCGTGATGTCAACATCTCCGACTTTTCTTTCGTCAGATCTAAATCTCTTATCCAGTCATTAAGTTCACATTGTGTAAGAGGCATTGCTTTTTTCTCTGGTTCAAAATCAGTGTCGCTTAATTCACTTGATTCAGGTACATCAGCATCATCAACAAGTTCGTACTTCCGCTTAGGACAAACAAGATAAGGAATTGAATGTGAATGAGGAATCAGTTTTGAGAAAGAATGCACCTCTGCATATTCAGTGCTTCGATGACGTCCACATTGTTTAATTTTGGTCAAACAAAAATAACAGTCAACTTCATGACACATTGGCTCTCGCCAAGTTGCAGGAACATCAAATGGTAAGTAACGACTAGGGTAAAATAAAATAACATTAACTACTAAAGGCGTTTTAAAAAAATTTGCAAAAAAACTTAAAAAAAACTTTACTTACTTTGATCCAGCCATCCACATAGTTAAAGTAGTTCTACATGCATTGCACAAAACATTTGGTGTCCATGATTCATTAAGATTATCTGGATTAACTTTGAAATATAAACGATATGCAGTTTGCAAAGTAACAGTAAACTTTGGCGGTGCCACAAAAATGTATTCTCCACAGGCATAGAAGAACTTGTTAGGATCATTTTTGCAATTGTATTTGCGTTTTGCATTACTCATTTTTTCATAAATGGACACAATATGTTTTTAATTTGATTACTGCTACCGTAAATAATCATAAACAATGAAAATAGCTTCACTAACCAAGTGTCCCCAACTTAAAAAATAGTGTCAAGAAGTATAAATAATATAAAAATATTACCAACATTATAATTGATTTATTGTGCTTAAATTTTATAATCTCATAAAAACGTTAAAAACAGTGTAAAAATAACTTTCCATTTCAATCATCCTTTTATACTCTTCAGAACGTTA
Source organism: Ganaspis brasiliensis (assembly GCA_037103525.1). Classification (NCBI taxonomy): domain Eukaryota; kingdom Metazoa; phylum Arthropoda; class Insecta; order Hymenoptera; family Figitidae; genus Ganaspis; species Ganaspis brasiliensis. The sequence goes on from JAZKLR010000018.1 coordinate 363,235, forward strand.
GTCTTAAAATAGTTAAAAGAATCATAAAATTTGTCAAACATTGAATTTCTGTATTTTCACTTCAATGCTTATAACTTCTACATTTTTAATCCAAATTTGATCACCTAAGGCTCATTTTCTTTCAAAAAGATTACACTTTGACATTCAAAAAAGAAACCGGAAGTAAAAATATTTTTTGATGACGTAATACACAGTAAATCACTTTTTTTTGCAATTTTGTTAAAAATGAAGCAAAATTCTCAACAAATTCATACATAGACGCTAAACTGATAATCTGATTGAAAAAAGTTGTACATACTTTTGATAGGAAAGTTAACTACCTTTAATTACATAAAAAATAAATTGAAATCGGTTAAGTACTTCCGGAGATAATTGTAATTTAGTGAACTTACTTTTTTTAAAAATTCAAAAAATTGAAATTTGGCTATATCTCGAAAACTGTTCTACTTTCTTAAAGTCTGACTTCATATTTCGATTCAGGGGGAAATTTTACATAAGAATTGACAGTCAAATGCCACAGGTCAAAATCATTGTAAACTAGTGTTCTCAGTAATATTTAAAGTTTGTGAATTATCTAAAGAATGTTTTTGTCCACTTGTTTAAGAATATTTGTTAATTTTTTAAAATTCATTTTTAGGGGATAATTTTGAGGGTTCCCAGTTAAAAATTTCTTTACAGTAACATTAAATGTTCCTTTAAGGATCGGGACAGGTCCTTTAAGGATCCTTTAAGGATCCTCAAAGGTCCTGCAATAATTCCTTAGAGGATCCTGACACAAACCCTTGACGGAATTTTGAACAACGATCTTTCACAGATTCTTGCGTGTACCTGTACAGGATCCCAACTGCATTATGGTCCTACGAGGGACTCGTTAAAGGAACATAAGTAAGCTCCTATGTAGGAACATGTGTAGTATTTCAAAGAACTGAATACATGATGCGCACTGGTCGAACTTGGTTTCTGATATACTCACGGCTGCGCAGTACTTTTTAATTTTCTAGAATCCTACGTCAAATATAACATATAATTTTGATCAATTACCAGATAAAAAATAAATTATCCAAAAAATTTTTATTAAAGGATCCTGCGCGGGAAACTGCATGAGAACATGTACATTATGCGTTCCTTCGCGGGAACCTGTGAAGGATCGTTGTTCAAAATCCCGTCAAGGGATCGTGTCAGGATCCTCTAAGGAATTATTGCAGGATCTTTGAGGATCCTTAAAGGATCTGTCCCGATCCTTAAAGGAACATTTAATGTTCCTCAAAAGTTCATGACACGATCCTTAAAAGATCCTTTAAAGGGATTTTTAACTGGGTTTTTCCTTATTATAATGCTTGTTAAGGTTTTTTTTTTAATGCGGTTAAATATTTTATGTAAATCTCGTAGTTATTTAGACTAATAATTTTTAGTTTTTTGTTTTTTTTTTGCACAATTTTTATATTTTATGGAGGTTTTAAGCGTTTATGCGTCATATTTTGCAGCCCTTAGCTGGAAATAAAAAACACCATTCGACATAAAAAAATTGATGTTTTGACGAAAATTTTAAACTACAGTAACGCCTTTTATCTTGAAAATTAAGATATTCTTAGATTTTAACTAATTTTACTAATTAATTAAAATGCGCAGGGGGGAGGTCGAATCGAGAAAGAATGCCCAATATTATATTTTTTTATAGTTACTACATTATATACTTATAAACTTCACCTCTACAATGCGTATAATGGGCTAAAAAAGTATAAATTACAATTTGACGAAAAAAACGCCACTTTTTTATAAACGGAAAAAACTTCCTTACTTATAGAAGATTATTTCGAAACAAAAAAATAAAAAAATCGATAACGTCTTTCTTTGAGAAAAACACTTTTTTAATTTAATATTAATTTTTGGTTATTTTTCTTCGTATTAATTATTATTCTTTATTGTACATATCAAAAGTTAGAGAAATTTACAATAAATTTCGTTTTTAGCATACTATTACTCATTTTTTTGTTATTAACGGAAAAAAACGAGTTCAATAATTTATAACTTTCTTAATTTTTATCAAACCACGAACTACAAAAAAACACGCATGTTTATGCTGCAATAAAGATTTAAAAAACATTATTCCAAGCAAATCTAATTTTTGAATAAAAATAATCCGAAGAATTCCCAGGAATGTAGGACTAAGAAAGTCTCTGTTTTTAATAAAAAGATGCAGTTAAAATATCACGTGCTCAGAGGGGAAACCCCCTACCACCCCAGGTGATGAACCGTGATAATTTTCATGACCCCCACCCCCCTTGCAAAGAGTTTCAATCTCATCGGTAATTGAATCTGTTTGCTTGGCTTTAACTTTAGGAGCAAAATTTGAAAGCGATTTCTATCAGAAGGAAAAAAAGAATATCAACTTATTAATCCAAAAGTTAAGAGATTCAAAAAGAGTAAATTTTTTTTAAAAACAATTCATAAAATTCCCTGACTTTTCCAGGTTTTCCCTGATTCAAAAAAAATTACCTGACAATTCAAAGCTTTCCCGGTTTTCCAGGTGCGTCGCAACCCTGATCAAATAGTTTGGAAGATTAGGGGGTGGGGCATGGTCATTTTTTCGCATTTTTTTCAAAAAATCGTACTTTTTGGCTAGTAAACACTATAAAGACCACCTTTACGTAAGTTCTCTATAATTTTTCTGTAATCTACACGTAAATCTACATAGGTGTACCAAATTGCAGCATCCTAAGTCAAAAAGTTTGAAAGATAATGGGGGGGGGGGAATGGTCATTTACTCAAATTTTTTTCAAAAAAACGTACTTTTTGGCTAGTAAACAATCTGAAGACCGCCTTTACGTAAGTACTCTAAAATTTTCCTGTAATCTACACGTAAATCTACATACGTGTAATAAATTGCAGCATACTTAGGCAAATAGTTTGAAGATTAGGGGAGGGGACATGCACATTTTGTCGAATTTTTTACAAAAAATCGAACTTTTTGGCTAGTAAACACTATACTATGAAGACTGTCTTTACAAAGTTCTCTATAGTTTTTCTGTAGTTAACACGTAAATCTACGTACGTGTACCAACCTGCAGCATCCTTAGTCAAATAGTTTGAAAGATAAGGAAGGGGGGGGGGGGAATGGTCATTTTTTCGAATTTTTTTCAAAAAATCGTATTTTTTGGCTAGTAAACAATATGAAGACCGCCTTTACAAAAGTTCTTTATAATTTTCCTGTAATCTACACTCAAATCTGCATACGTGTAATAAATTGCGGCATCCTTAGTCAAATAGTTTGGAAGATAAGGGGGGGGGGGGTCATTTTTTCGAATTTTTTTTTTAAAGATCGTACTTTTTGGCTAGTAAACAATATACAAAAAAAGCCTTTACAAAAGTTCTCTATAATTTTCCTAAAATTTACACGTAAATCTACATACGTGTAATAAATTGCAGCATACTTAAGCAAATAGTTTGACAGATTAGGGGGGGGGGGGGGGGACATGGTCATTTTTTCGAATTATTTTCAAAAAATCGTACTCTTTGGCTAGTAAACAATCTGAAGACCGCCTTTACAAAAGTTCTTTATAATTTTCCTGTAATCTACACGTAAATCTGTATACGTGTAATAAATTGCGGCATCGATAGTCAACTAGTTTAGAAGATTAGGGGGGGACATGGTCATTTTTTCGAATTTTTTTCAAAAGATCGTACTCTTTGGCTAGTAAACAATCTGAAGACCGCCTTTAAAAAGTTCTCTATAATTTTCCTGTAATCTACACGTAAATCTACATACGTGTAACACATAACTGAAGTTAACAACGTTGCTCCAGCAACGAATGAAAAAAAAAATTTCTTTTTGTGTATTTCAAAGCTAAGAGATGCCCTGTGAAGAGAAACGAAAGTTAAACACAAACTTGCCCCCGGAACATCGCCCTATCTCTCCCTAAATTGGCAAAAATTCCAATTTTCAATATAAAAAATCCAGAAATATAAACTAAAGCCGAGACCAATTTTTTTATTGCTCCAACTTGAAGCAATAGATGCCCAAAAAGTGTAAAAAAACTTTGGAAAATATATCGCCTCCGGAACATCCCCCTATCTCCCCCTAAATTGGCAAAAATTCCAATTTTCAATTTAAAAATACAAAAATTTAAACTAAAGCCAAAACCAATTTTTTTATTGCTCCAACTTGAAGTAATAGATGCCCAAAAAGTGTAAAAAAACTTTGGAAAATATATCGCCTCCGGAACATCCCCCTACCTCCCCCTAAATTGGCAAAAATTCCAATTTTATATATAAAAATTACAATAATTTAAACTAAAGCCGAGACCAATTTTTTTATTGCTCCAACTTGAAGCAATAGATGCCCAAAAAATGTAAAAAAAACTTTGGAACAGATATCGCCTCCGGAACATCCCCCTATCTCCCCCTAAATTGGCAAAAATTCCAACTTTATATATAAAAAATACAAAAATTTAAACTAAAGCCGAGACCAATTTTTTTATTGCTCCAACTTGAAGCAATAGATGCCCAAAAAGTGTAAAAAAACTTTGGAAAATATATCGCCTCCGGAACATCCCCCTACCTCCCCCTAAATTGGCAAAAATTCCAATTTTCAATTTAAAAATCCAAAAATCTAAACTAAAGCCAAGACCAATTTTTTTATTGCTCCAACTTGAAGCAATAGATGCCCAAAAAGTGTAAAAAAAACTTTGGAACAGATATCGCCTCCGAAACATCCCCCTATCTCCCCCTAAATTGGCAAAAATTCCAATTTTATATATAAAAATTACAATAATTTAAACTAAAGCCGAGACCAATTTTTTTATTGCTCCAACTTGAAGCAATAGATGCCCAAAAAGTGTAAAAAAAACTTTGGAACAGATATCGCCTCCGGAACATCCCCCTATCTCCCCCTAAATTGGCAAAAATTCCAATTTTCAATTTAAAAATACAAAAATTTAAACTAAAGCCAAAACCAATTTTTTTATTGCTCCAACTTGAAGTAATAGATGCCCAAAAAGTGTAAAAAAACTTTGGAAAATATATCGCCTCCGGAACATCCCCCTACCTCCCCCTAAATTGGCAAAAATTCCAATTTTATATATAAAAATTACAATAATTTAAACTAAAGCCGAGACCAATTTTTTTATTGCTCCAACTTGAAGCAATAGATGCCCAAAAAATGTAAAAAAAACTTTGGAACAGATATCGCCTCCGGAACATCCCCCTATCTCCCCCTAAATTGGCAAAAATTCCAACTTTATATATAAAAAATACAAAAATTTAAACTAAAGCCGAGACCAATTTTTTTATTGCTCCAACTTGAAGCAATAGATGCCCAAAAAGTGTAAAAAAACTTTGGAAAATATATCGCCTCCGGAACATCCCCCTACCTCCCCCTAAATTGGCAAAAATTCCAATTTTCAATTTAAAAATCCAAAAATCTAAACTAAAGCCAAGACCAATTTTTTTATTGCTCCAACTTGAAGCAATAGATACACAAAAAGTGTAAAAAAACTTTAGAACAGATATCCCCTCCGGAACATCCCCCTATCTCCCCCTAAATTGGCAAAAATTCATATTTACAATATAAAAAATCACAAAATTTAAACTACAGCCGAGACCAATTTTTTTATTGCTCCAACTTAAAGCAATAGATGCCCAAAAAGTGTAAAAAAACTTTAGAACAGATATCGCCCCCGGAACATCCCCCTATCTCACCCTAAATTTGTAAAAATTCATATTTACAATATAAAAAATCACAAAATTTAAACTACAGCCGAGACCAATTTTTTTATTGCTCCAACTTAAAGCAATATATGCCCAAAAAGTGTAAAAAAAACTTTGGAACAGATATCGCCTCCGGAACATCTCCCTACCTCCCCCCAAATTGGCAAAAATTCCAATATTCAATATAAAAAATCCGGAAATCTAAACTAAAGCCGAGACCAATTTTTTTATTGCTCCAACTTGATGCAATAGATACACAAAAAGTGTCAAAAAACTTTGGAACAGATATCGCCTCCGGAACATCCCCCTATCTCCCCCTAAATTGGCTAAAATTCCAATTTTATATATAAAAAATACAATAATTTAAACTAAAGCCGAGACCAATTTTTTTATTGCTCCAACTTGAAGCAATAGATGCCCAAAAAGTGTAAAAAAAACTTTGGAACAGATATCGCCTCCGGAACATCCCCCTATCTCCCCCTAAATTGGCAAAAATTCCAATTTTATATTTAAAAATTACAATAATTTAAACTAAAGCCGAGACCAATTTTTTTATTGCTCCAACTTGAAGCAATAGATGCCCAAAAAGTGTAAAAAAAACTTTGGAACAGATATCGCCTCCGAAACATCCCCCTATCTCCCCCTAAATTGGCAAAAATTCCAATTTTCAATTTAAAAATCCAAAAATCTAAACTAAAGCCGAGACCAATTTTTTTATTGCTCCAACTTGAAGCAATATATGCCCAAAAAGTGTAAAAAAAACTTTGGAACAGATATCGCCTCCGGAACATCCCCCTATCTCCCACTAAATTGGCAAAAATTCCAATTTTATATATAAAAATTACAATAATTTAAACTAAAGCCGAGACCAATTTTTTTATTGCTCCAACTTGAAGCAATAGATGCCCAAAAAGTGTAAAAAAAACTTTGGAACAGATATCGCCTCCGAAACATCCCCCTATCTCCCCCTAAATTGGCAAAAATTCCAATTTTCAATTTAAAAATCCAAAAATCTAAACTAAAGCCGAGACCAATTTTTTTATTGCTCCAACTTGAAGCAATATATGCCCAAAAAGTGTAAAAAAAACTTTGGAACAGATATCGCCTCCGGAACATCCCCCTATCTCCCACTAAATTGGCAAAAATTCCAATTTTCAATTTAAAAATCCCAATATTTAAACTACAGCCGAGACCAATTTTTTTATTGCTCCAACTTAAAGCAATAGATGCCGAAAAAGTGTAAAAAAACTTTGGAACAGATATCGCCTCCGGAACATCTCCCTATCTCCCCCTAATTTGGAAATATTCCAATTTTCAAAACAAAAAAATCCCAAGATTAAAACTAAAGCCGAGACTAATTTTTTTATTGCTCCAATTTGAAGCAATAGATGCCCAAAAAGTTTTAAAAGTTTTAAAAATCCTAAAAAGTTCTCGGCTTTGGTTTAGATTTCTGGATTTTTTATATTGAAAATTGGAATTTTTGCCAATTTATTAATTTTTAATTAAGTTATTATTAATTAAGTTATTATTTAATTTAACTTTCGTTTCTCTTCTCAGGGCACCTATTAGCTTTGAAATACACAAAAAAAAAAAATTTTTTTTTTCATTCGTTGCTGGGGCAACGTTGTTAACTTCAGTTATGTTATAAATTAAGAAGAAATTAGAAAAATTAAAAACCGTTTCACGTGCGAATGTACGAAGGTTATTGTTAAAGTATTTTATAATAATTAGAATTTTCTGCTAAATTCCTGAGATTTTGCAGTGGTTTAAAAAAAGGAGTTCCATCTCTCCCCGACTTACCCTACTTGAAAAAGATTTGATTTTGCCCTCTTTGAAATTTTTCGAGTTGAAAATGAAAAAAAGGTTTTTTGATGCGCAGGGGGTAATGGGGGGGGGGGTTGCCGCAGCATGTGACTATATTGTTTTCATTTTGTGGGTGAAAATGAACATTTTTATGTATACCTGAAAGGTTGATTGGTGGTGTACATTTTTGATTTTTCATATTTCATATAAGTATTTTTTGGGGGAGTACTTAAGCACCCTAAAACAATAAATTTCATATGTTTTTCTGTTCAAAATTTATTTTCTAGACATTTGAAAGAAATTCGCACAGAAAAAACTTTAAAATATATTTTTTTTAATTTTGCCGCGACAGATGTCTTTAACTTCAGGTACATTTTCATTTTAGCATTCTAACTATTCAATACCCACTCATTTTTTATCAGATGCCAGTTTTTGTTAAAGTAATCAATAATATTAGGTGGCAGAAGTTCCAATTGTACATACAAATTTTGATACTCTTTATGACTTTTTGAGAATTAGGGTCAGGCTTCGCCAAGCGGATCAGCTGAAATTATAAAAATTCTATTGTTAATGAGACATTATTTTTTTTATCCTTAAACTATGTAAATTAGTCTCTAAAATTATTAGAATATAAACCCATTTTTTTTTTGTTATAAGTGATTAAAATTTTTAATAGGGGAAAATAAATACATTTTTTTCTCGGGATCTTCTTAACCAATTTTAAAATTTAAAAAAGCATTTTATTTGTCTTAAAACGTAGTTTTTAAGAATATTTTTTGTTCTCCAGAATTTTTAATTTTTACCGTTCTTAGGGTTCCGTACCGTAAAACGGAACCCTATTAACATCACTATGAGTGCCCGTTTTCGCACCTCCTCTAACTTCTAAACTATATGAGCTAGAGACTTCCAATTTGGTACACATATGTAATTTCACCTTGGAGTTACGAAAATGATATGGAAAACGCGATTCGAGCTCATAAACATGCCGAAATCCAGCAAAAACCACTTTTTTGCCCCCCCCCCTCCCCCTAATCTTCCAAACTATTTGACTTAGGATGCTGCAATTTGGTACACGTATGTAGATTTACGTGTAGATTACAGGAAAATTATAGAGAACTTTTGTAAAGGCGGTCTTCATAGTGTTTACTAGCCAAAAAGTACGATTTATTGAAAAAAATTCGAAAAAATGACCATGTTCCCCCAACCCCCTTAATCTGCCGAGGCGCATGAATTCTTCCAAAATGACATTTGATCGAATGGACATTCGATCGAATGCCATTTAATCGAATGGTCATTAGGTCGAATGGACATTCGATCGAATGGACTTTTGATCGAATGGACATTTGATCGAATGGACTTTTGATCGAATGGACTTTCGACCGAATGGACTTTTAATCGAATGGACTTTCGACCGAATGGACATTTGATCGAATGGACATTTGATCGAATGGACTTTTGATCGAATGGACATTTGATCGAATGGACTTTTGATCGAATGGACTTTCGACCGAATGGACTTTTAATCGAATGGACATTAGATCGAATGGACTTTCCACCGAATGGACTTTTAATCGAATGGACTTTCGACCGAATGGACATTTGATCGAATGGACTTTCGACCGAATAGACTTTTGATCGAATGGACATTCGACCGAATGGACATTTGATCGAATGGACATTTGATCGAATGGACTTTTGATCGAATGGACTTTCCACCGAATGGACTTTTGATCGAATGGACTTTTGATCGAATGGACTTTCGACCAAATGGACTTTTAATCGAATGGACATTAGATCGAATGGACTTTTGATCGAATGGACTTTCCACCGAATGGACTTTTGATCGAATGGACTTTTGACCGAAGGGACGTTTGATCGAATGGACTTTTGATCGAAAAGTCATTCGGCCGAAGTGTTTTTTTAATGTGAGTTACTCTCTATTATACAGCAGTCTATGGATACTAATTATCGTGCGTTCCAAGTGTTTACAGTGTTCAATTTTTTGTCGGCAGATGGAGCTAGGAGTACTGAAATTTAATTTGTGTGTGTATTTTATTGATGGAGTACTCCTAGCTCCATCTGCCGACAAAAAATTGAACACTGTAAACACTTGGAACGCACGATAATTAGTATCCATAGACTGCTGTATAATAGAGAGTAAACTCACATTAAAAAAACACTACGGCCGAATGACTTTTCGATCAAAAGTCCATTCGATCAAACGTCCCTTCGGTCAAAAGTCCATTCGATCAAAAGTCCATTCGGTGGAAAGTCCATTCGATCAAATGTCCATTCGGTCGAAAGTCCATTCGATTAAAAGTCCATTCGGTCGAAAGTCCATTCGGTGGAAAGTCCATTCGATCTAATGTCCATTCGATTAAAAGTCCATTCGGTCGAAAGTCCATTCGATCAAAAGTCCATTCGATCAAATGTCCATTCGATCAAAAGTCCATTCGATCAAATGTCCATTCGATCAAATGTCCATTCGGTCGAAAGTCCATTCGATTAAAAGTCCATTCGGTAGAAAGTCCATTCGATCAAAAGTCCATTCGATCAAATGTCCATTCGATCAAAAGTCCATTCGATCGAATGTCCATTCGACCTAATGACCATTCGATCAAATGGCATTCGATCGAATGTCCATTCGATCAAATGTCATTTTGGAAGAATTCATGCGCTTCAATCTGCCAAACTATTTGACGAAGGATGCTACAATTTATTACACGTATGTAGATTTACGTATAGATTACAGGAAATTATAAAAAACTTTTGTAAAGGTGGTCTTCATATTGTTTACTTGCCAAAAAGTAAGATTTTTTGAAAAAAATTCGAAAAAATGACAATGCCCTCCCCCCCTAATCTTCCAAACTAAAATCTTTAAACTATTTGACTTAGGATGCTGCAATTTGGTACACGTATGTAGATTTACGTGTAAATTACAGGAAAATTATAGCGAACTTTTGTAAAGGCGGTCTTCATATTGTTTACTAGCCAAAAAGTACGATCTTTTAAAAAAAATTCGAAAAAATGACTATGTCACTCCCCCATTATCTTTCAAACTATTAGACTAAGGATGCCGCAATTTATATCACGTATGTAGTTTTACGTGTAGATTACAGGAAAATTATAGAGAACTTTTGTTTACTTCATCATATTTATAGACATCATACGTATAGATTACAGGAAAATTATAAAAAACTTTTGTAAAGGTGGTCTTCATATTGTTTACTTGCCAAAAAGTAAGATTTTTAGAAAAAAATTCGAAAAAATGACAATGCCCCCCCCCCCCCCTAATCTTCCAAACTATAATCTTCAAACTATTTGACTTAGGATGCTGCAATTTGGTACACGTATGTAGATTTACGTGTAAATTACAGGAAAATTATAGCGAACTTTTGTCAAGGCGGTCTTCATATTGTTTACTAGCCAAAAAGTACGATCTTTTAAAAAAAATTGAAAAAAATGACCATGTCACCCCCCCCACCCCCCCATTATCTTTCAAACTATTTGACTAAGGATGCCGCAATTTATTACACGTATGTAGTTTTACGTGTAGATTACAGGAAAATTATAAAGAACTTTTGTTTACTTCATCATATTTATAGACATCATACGTATAGATTACAGGAAAATTATAAAAAACTTTTGTAAAGGTGGTCTTCATATTGTTTACTTGCCAAAAAGTAAGATTTTTAGAAAAAACTTCGAAAAAATGACAATGGTCCCCCCCCCCCCCTAATCTTCCAAACTATAATCTTCAAACTATTTGATTTAGGAAGACATGTTTACGTCTTCATATTGTTTACTAGACAAAAAGTACGATTTTTTGAAAAAATTCGAAAAAATGACTATGTCCCCCCCCCCCAATCTTCCAAACTATTTGACTTAGGATGCTTCAATTTGGTACACGTATGTAGATTTAGGTGTAGATTACAGGAATATTTTAGATAACTTACGGAAAGGTGGTGTTTATAGTGTTTTCTAGCCAAAAAGTACGATTTTTTGAAGAAAATTCGAAAAAGTGACCATAACCTTCTCCCCCCCTAATCTTCGAAACTATTTGACTAAGGATGCCGCAATTTATTACACGTATGTAGATTTACGTGTAGATTACAGGAAAATTATAGAGAACCTACGTAAAGGCTGTTTTCATTGTGTTTACTAGCCAAAAAGTACGATTTTTTGAAAAAAAAATTCGAAAAAATGTCCATGACCCCACCCCCCTTAATCTTCCAAACTACTTGATTAAGGATGCTGCAAGTTGGTACACGTATGTAGATTTACGTGTAGATTACAGGAAAATTATAAAGAACTTTTGTAAAGGCGGTCTTCAAATTGTTTACTAGCCAAAAATTACGATTTTTTAAAAAAAAATTCGATAAAATTACCATTTCCCCCACCCCCCTTATCTTTCAAACTATTTGACTTAGAATGCTGCAAGTTGGTACACGACATAACTGAAGTTAACAACGTTGCCCCAGCAACGAATGAAAAAAAAAATTTTTTTTTGGTGTATTTCAAAGCTAATAGATGCCCTGAGAAGAGAAACGAAAGTTAAATTAAATAATAACTTAATTAATAATAACTTAATTAAAAATTAATAAATTGGCAAAAATTCCAATTTTCAATATCAAAAATCCAGAAATCTAAACTAAAGCCGAGAACTTTTTAGGATTTTTAAAACTTTTAAAACTTTTTGGGCTTCAAATTGGAGCAATAAAAAAATTAGTCTCGGCTTTAGTTTTAATCTTGGGATTTTTTGTATTGAAAATTGGAATATTTCCAATTTAGGGGGAGATATGGGGATGTTCCGGGGGCGATATCTGTTCCAAAGTTTTTTTTACACTTTTTAGGCATCTATTGCTTCAAGTTGGAGCAATAAAAAAATTGGTCTCGGCTTTAGTTTAAATTTTTGGATTTTTTATATTGAAAATTGGAATTTTTGCCAATTTAGGGGGAGATAGTGGGATGTTCTGGAGGCGATATCTGTTCTAAAGTTTTTTTTACACTTTTTGGGCATCTATTGCTTTAAGTTGGATCAATAAAAAAATTGGTCTCGGCTTTAGTTTAAATTTTTGTATTTTTTATATTGAAAATTGGAATTTTTGCCAATTTAAAAGCTAAATAAAGTATAATTCGACTAACCTTTTTTCAAAAATATTCAATTATAGTTATAAAAAAATAATCATACCGGAAAATGAAAATGTAGATTACTGATCTTTTGTTAACAAGATTCTTTAACTGATGATTTAACACCAGAAATCATTTCTTAGATGCAAGTATAGAAGTCGAGGTTGTCGAAGAAGAATGTGAAGAATCGGTTTAAAAGTACTGTCAAACATTTCACTTAATGTTAATTTTGCTGCTTTTTAGCTTCACATTTTAAACAACATCTTATTTTTAATCTCATATTTAGCTGAGAATATGTAAGTGACAGCGACACTCTTAAATCAACAAGACTCGAGACGTTTTTAACAATTAGCAGCTGATTCGCAAAACTTATCTTTTTACAATAAATAAGTTAACAATTGTATTCTGCAATAACTATGCTTTATTTTTTCCATGTTTTTAAGATCGAGACTAGACGAGACCACAATTATGAAGGCGATACCGAGACGATACCAAGCGTGACGAGACCGAGTCGATATCGAGACGAGACCATCAATTTTCCATTTTTTCAAGAATGAAACGAGATTCTGTCAAATATCGTATCGTATCGTATCGTGCGCAGCCCTAGTTTCTAATTAATAAAATATTTTATCATTTATATAAATTCTCAATCCTTTTTGATTCATTGAATAATATAGTACCAATACAAAATGTGTCAACATTTGACAAACCCTTTTTTAAAAGTACACGTTTATTATTAACATTCTGTGCCATTTGCTTATTTTATTAATATTGATTAAATACTAGAAGTTGTGAATTTACTATTTTCAAACGTGTCAATTTCACTTTCAAAAATGTAATTTTACATCTTCATGATGCTTTCCATGCGAGAAAAAAATCATTTTTGGCCTATGTCACAAATTCAAACGAAACTTGGCTAAATTATAGTGCTAGGTGAGTACTATTTCAGCCATAAAGGCTTTTTGAAAATATCAAAAATGACAGAAGTTACACCATGATGAAATTTAAGGAAGATTATTTTTAAAAGTGTTATATTTTCCACAATTATTTTTTGATTTTAATAAAACTTACAGGCATATTATAAAATAAAATGTAGTTTTATGTAAAAATAAGAAGACCAAATTTTTTTTAATTTACACTTAAAAAAGTCAAAAAAAATTTTGATTTGATTTTTGGACTTAAGCTTCCCTTTTTTTTATTTTTTAATAATATTCCTTGTCATTTCACCTTTAATTTAAAAAAAAAAATTAATGGAGACTTATTTAGTTCCCGAGTTATGAAGGTTTGAAGTTTGATGGTTCAGTGGAATTTACAGTCACACTGCCTTTTCTTCGTGTATGTTAATTACACGAAGAAAAAAATGAGGATGATATATTATTTATAACAATAGTTTTTGGTTTATGCTTGGTTTATTATTTTAATAATTTAATATCAAAAATATGTCTTTACAAAATGGTGGTTGAAAGTAAAAAACTTGGGGTGACAAATATTAGGATTTATATATTAAGAGAATTCTATCAAATTTGAAAGAAGCACCCACCATTTTGTAAAGACATATTTTTGATATTAAATTATTAAAATAATAAACCAAGCATAAACCAAAAACTATTGTTATAAACAATATATCATCCTCATTTTGTTTCTTCGTGTAATTAACATACACGAAGAAAAGGTACCCAAGTAGCACGTAAGATTACGTGAATATTGCAGCAATATTACATTGAATATTACTAATATTGCGGGTAATGTCACGGTGATATCAACGTAATGTTAAAATGTCCGCGTCAAGGTGACATTACACGGTAATATTAAGGCAATATTAAAGTAATATTAAGTTAATATTACAGTAATATTGAGTTAATATTACAGTAATATTACAAACTTGTAATATTGCTTGTAATATTGCAGCAATATTACAAACTGCTTGTAACATTGCAGTAATATTACAAATGTGTAGTAAAACATAAAGAGACTTTCTGAAGTATATTATAAGAGTTAAGTAGCCGAGTGGTTTAAGGCGTCTACCTACTTGGTCAGTTGGTTCACTTTACAAAGGTTCAAGACCCAAAAGCCCAAAATTTTTTTTACATTATATTTAATTGTAATATTACCACAATGTCATTTTAATATTACAGTAATATTTGTAACATTACTGTAAATTAACTTAATATTACATTGTAATATTACTTTAATATTACCTTAATATTACCGTGTAATGTCACCTTGACGCGGACATTTTAACATTACGTTGATATCACCGTGACATTACCCGCAATATTAGTAATATTCAATGCAATATTGCTGCAATATTCACGTAATCTTACGTGCTACTTGGGTAGTTTGACTTTAAATTCCACTGAACCATCAAACTTCAAACCTTCATAACTCGGGAACTAAATAAGTCTCCATTAATTTTTTTTTTAAATTAAAGGTGAAATGACAAGGAATATTATTAAAAAATTAAAAAAAAGGAAAGCTTAAGTCCAAAAATCAAATCAAAATTTTTTTTGACTTTTTTAAGTGTAAATTAAAAAAAATTTGGTCTTCTTATTTTTACATAAAACTACATTTTATTTTATAATATGCCTGTAAGTTTTATTAAAATCAAAAAATAATTGTGGAAAATATAACACTTTTAAAAATAAACTTCCTCAAATTTCAACATGGTGTAACTTCTGTCATTTTTGATATTTTCAAAAAGCCTTTACGGCTGAAATAGTACTTACCTAGCACTATAATTTAGCAAAGTTTCGTTTGAATTTGTGACATAGGCCAAAAATGATTTTTTTCTCACTTGGAAATCATCTCATGTAAATTTACATTATAAATGAAAAGTGTCGGTTTCAATGTAGGTTTGAAAATTACCTACTTAGAAAGCAACATTGTGGCAGTTAATTCTGTACTACTACCACGCCGCGTACATTTACCACTATGAAACTTGTAAAATTACATGTCTACTTGTACTTCTAACCTCAAAAAGTGTATTCTCACCACACTAAAAGCAGTAAAATTACACATATTTTTACATGTAATTTTACGATTTCATACTGTAAATTTTTTTCATTTTTTACAGTTTGGGTGATGAAAAAACTATTAGTGAGCCCTCCACCTAAAAAGGTTAATTTTCCAAATGAAATTTTTTATACTTTTGGACAAAGATTTGATTTAATAGGAGTCACAAACGTTACCTTTATTTAGAAAATAAAAGCAACACATTTATTTACATAGTTTTATATAATATTCACAAGTATTTTTTTCCTGCAAATAGCTTCATAAAGATTTTTTCTAATAGAACCAATCATTTTTTTGTGAAATTAAAAAATAGAATAGAAGACAAGAATAGTTTGCCTTGTCTACAATTTTTTTTTAATATTTATAACTTACCATCTTCTTCAGAATTAAGTTTCAGTGATTTTCCAGCAAATGAAACACCGGTGCACAGACTTCTTTGGTCAGTATGTATCAATTCTGCTTTGATTTCACTCAAATTAAACGAAGTCATTATTTATTTATCTGGTAAAACAGAAGGCTATTTATTATTTGCAAATTTTAAATATTATAAAACTCAGTATAACTTAAACAATATTGAAAAACCTCATAAATATATCATAAGTCCCAAAAGGTGAGCGGGAAAACAAAACATTGAACCAAGCAGGGATGTAAAGGTAATTTACCTACCGTAAATTACATAGTTTTTTACATGTAAATTACATGCTTAAAGGCACACTCTCACCTCGGTGTCTGTCTGCATGCGCATGCAATCGACATGAGATAAAGGAAACCAAAACATCCAAATTTCTATTTCTGTCTTCTTCTATCTCATGTCGATTGCATGCGCGTGCAGACAGATGAACTAAGTGGGAGCGTACCTTAATTCTTTACAAAACGTAATTTACGTTTTTAAGATGGCGGCAATGTGTATTTAAGTAAACAAATGTACACCCCTGTTCATAAATGCTGTCCTTCCGGTTTATTGTTAGAACAATAAACAAACAATAAACCGGAAGGACAGAGCATTTATGAACAGGGGTGTACAGTCGCGGCCATATTTGTCCTCCCTCGTCTACGCTTGTCTTATGCACGTGATCATATGCGTAAGACAAGCGTAGACGAGGTAAGGCATCAATGTCCCCGACTGTACCTTATTTCATAATTTCCGGTTTGTGAAAACTATTCTAAAAATACCAAGAAACGAAAGACCGATGAACTTTTAGTGGTAAAAACTCTCCTTTGTACTAAAAAAAAAAGGAAATAGGACTATGAATAGCAATAAAAGTTAAGAACCAGTTCTTCGCCATATTTTTTTACATTTTTTACGTAATTTACGTAAAAAATTCCAAGTTACGCGTTAAGATACGCTCCCAACTCGGCGTCTGCCTGCCTGCGCGTGCAACCGACATGAGAGAGAAGAAGACGGAAATATAGTTCCGTCTTCTTCTCTCTCGTGTCGGTTGCACGCGCAGGCAGGCAGACATCGAGCTGGGAGCGTACCTTAACTTTACATCCCTGGAACCAAGTAACCAACGCAGTGTTGGACGTTACTACGGAAGATCCTACGCGCCACTTGATGGCATGGACAGGCATGTAGGCATAAGCAAGTGGAGAAACCATTTTTATAAGGCGGAACCGAGGCAGGTAGAGCCGTTTCCGAATTACGTGTACACCCAGGTGCATTAATGCCTTACCCCCAACTGGTTGTCCCTGCCCATGAGAATACGTGAGAAAGAAAGAGAGGTCCGGGGTAAGGCATTTATGCACCTAGGTGTACTTGGGCATACTTACATGCATTTTCAAGTATATATGTACTTGCGAAGTATATACTTAACCATCCTTGTTCTATGCATGTAAATATATGTGTAAGACAAGGATGGTCAAGTATATACTACGCAAGTGCACTCCAATTCG
The DNA here is from genome assembly GCA_037103525.1 of Ganaspis brasiliensis. Lineage (NCBI taxonomy): Eukaryota > Metazoa > Arthropoda > Insecta > Hymenoptera > Figitidae > Ganaspis > Ganaspis brasiliensis. Next base: position 380,779 of record JAZKLR010000018.1, read on the forward strand.
GAAACGAACTAGGCATGTGTGCCTAGTAAGGATATTCAAGTTGGGTGGGGAGAAATTCAAAATGGCGGCTACCTGGATGACAGGTTTGCATTGCAGTCAATGGGACGAAATCAGTTTTTGTACAATAACTTTTAAAAAACAAATTTTCGAACCTATGTTTATTAACAAAATATTTTTCATTTATCGAAAGCTATTTTTTAAAATAATAAAAACTCATATAAACATTTTATACAATTTTATTATTTTAAAAAATAGCTTTCGATAAATGAAAAATATTTTGTTAATAAACATAGGTTCGCAAATTTGTTTTTTAAAAGTTATTGTACAAAAACTGATTTCTACGGAAGCGCCTATGTGCCACGTCAAGGCGCGTACTTATGTGTTCTGTTTTGTTGAAAAACGAACCAACGAACGCGAGAGCACGTTCATGTGTTCCCTTTCGTAAATTGAGTCCAGGGTTGGTTAATTACAGTCGGATTTGCCAAAATTCATTTAAGAAGAAGAAAGAAAGAGAATAATTTAATGACGAGAGAAAAATTAAGAATTTAAAGGTAATTGATTACTTTATTTTTCGTTCCTTTAATTAATTTAGACATTTTCATATGTACTTTTATAAAAATAAACTTTCTTGACGGACATAACCAAAAATTATTTTCAAAAACATTTTATTAAAGTATTTCATTAAAGTGTATTTCGATATAAATTTTACGTGTTGTATTTATATTTATTAAAAAATTGTTATTTTTAAATCATATTCAATTATTAATTCAATTCTATACAACATTTTTCCAACTTGAGTGTACCTATAATTTTAAAAGATCATAAATTTCTTTATTTAACATTTCTATAGGATTGTTGGTTTAAATACGTAAAATATTACGAATATTACGATTCGTTGTGCTTTAGGCTTATAAAGAGAGTTAGGACACGTGCCCCCTTACACTAGCCTGTTGACAAACCGGAGACGGAAGTGATGATGAAGTAATTTTTGTGATTGGTTGAAAAGGGCGGGCGAAGTTTAAAAATGTCTGTTAAGAAAGCATTTTAAAATCAACGCGCTCTTTTCAGCCAATGGAAAAACTTTCAATACACTTCCGTCTCCGGTTACGCTGAGCCAATCAAAAGTTGAACCTCACGTGTCCTAACTCTCTTTATAGGAACTCTAGCACACATGCCTACCTGCCTCGGTTCCGCCTTAAGCCCAACGCACAATGAATACGGTTACGGGAGCAGGGCATGAGATAATAAAGGACAGAGACTGTTTCTGTCCTTTTCTGTCTCATGCTCTGGTCCCGTATCCGTATTCTATCTGCTTAGGCCCTTATAAAAATGGTTTCTCCACTTGCTTATGCCTACATGCCTGTCCATGCCATCAAGTGGCGCGTAGGATCTTCCGTACTAAATAGATCAAGAAACTTTGGCGTAACGAAATGCATTGGAGCTTGGAGGGCCTGGTCCTGTCTCTGTCCTTTATTATCTCATGCCCTGCTCCCGTAACCGTATTCGTTGTGCTTTGGGCTTAAGCAGATAGAAATACGGTTACGGGACCAGAGCATGAGACAGAAAAGGACAGAAACAGTCTCTGTCCTTTATTATCTTATGCCCTGCTCCCGTAACCGTATTCGTTGTGCTTTGGGCTTCAGCTGACCATTTCAAGATGGTTGCCGTCTACGGAAGCCCGTATGCGCCACCTAACCGTACCAAGGAAGAACACTAGTGTTCCGAGTCGATTTTCGGTTGAAAACAAGGGAACGTCTATGTTCCTTGTTTCTGTTTTTGGAAAATGAAAGCGAACGTACATGTTCCGCGTTTCAGATTCTTTCCTTTTTTTTGTCTCTGTTTGCATTTATTTGTTTGACTACGTAATCACGGTGATGTGATAATTTTTTTAGGATTATTAGAAATAGAATTATAAAACTGTCGAAGATTTTATTGAAAGGTGAGTTTATTTTCTGTTATACATATAAAAAATATATATTTTTATAAAGTAATAGATGTTTATTAATTGTGATTTTATTGAATGCCAGTAGAGACTTAACCTCAATTTTAAAATAACTATATTTTAACCTTTCTTAATATTGAAATTTTAATTGTTTATTAACATTAACTAGTAAATATAGTTATTTTAAAATTTAGGTTAAGTTTATCCTACCGGCGTTCAATAAAATCACAATTAATAAACATCTATTACTTTATAAAAATATATATTTTTTTATATGTATAACAGAAAATAAACTTACCTTTCAATAAAATCTTCGACAGTTTTATAATTCTACTTCTAATAATCCTAAAAAACTTATCACATCACCGTGATTAAGTAGTCAAACAAATAAATGCCAACGGAGAGACAAGAGAAAGGAAAGAATCTTTTCAACCGAAAATCGACTCGGAACACTAGTGTTCTTCCTTGGTACGGGTAGGTGGCGCATACGGGCTTCCGTAGATTAGCGATTACGATTCATTGTGCTTTAGGCTTTTGATGAAAACAATTTAGAATTGTGTAAATGTTTGTTTTTTCTAATTAAAACATAAATGAAGACATTTTTTATCATGGAAATTGATTCTAATGGATAGTGAAATTTGAAAAATCAAAGAAAAGTGTACAGTTTAGAAATGAAAATAATTTTTGGGTTATGTTATAATCACAAAAAAATGTTTTTACATATATTTGATTAAGACCTACAATAATAAATTGGAAGTAAAGTAATTTAACTCAGATTTATTTAAACCGTTTTTAAAATCCATTTTTTAGTCAAAAGACAAAGAATATAGGAAGACACCGGCACACTGAGCATTATTCCGATATTCCCCATACTTTCGATATTTATATAGAAACTATATATTTTTTTTCAAGTAATAATTACTTATATTGAGAATATTATATTTTTTTAAATGGCTAAAATAACTTCAAACCTAGATTTCATATTTAAAATAAGACATAATACGTGTAAGACTTATTCCTCTCAGTGCTATAATTATTATTATTCAATATTGTAATGCTTATTCGAAAACCCAAAAATTATTTTCATTTTTAAACTGTACATTTTTTTTTCATTATTTAAATTTTACTAGCCATTAGAATCAAAAATGGCTGACATAAGTAGGTAACTTTGTTAACTAAAGCACGTAAACGAGAGATATTTTTTAAAATACATTATAAAAATAATAAAATACGACTCACTTTAAATAAAATTTGTTAAGTTATGCAATCAACACTTTCCGGGCTAAATTTTGTTCAGCGTAAGGAAGTTTTAAACGGCAGAAATAACATATTTTGTGTACTGGAGAAAAATACGTTGAAAAAAGTTGTTTAAATATTTAAAAATTTTGCATTAAAAACTTGCAATCTTTAAAACAATTTTGTTTATTTATTAATTAGCATGGTTCATTCTATTAGTTGTCCATTGTTTGAAAGAATAATAAATATTTATAGGTTTGGTTTCTTGACAGGTCAGCTGCTATATCCATATATACTGCGTAAAAAATGTTAATTGCAGGATTTTTTTTAAATTGTTCTTTTTTATTTTCTTTATTTATCCGTACTAGAAATTAAATCTATCTTTTTTTAATAAATTTAAAAAATTACACTTTTTTCTCCTTTTACAAAATTTTTACGTGTTTGTTTCCTTTTTTTACCTACTTCTTTTAGTTCAAATTTATAACACCAGATAGCGTATCGGGGTTTAGCCATTAGCCTAAAGCACAACGAATCGTAATCGCTAATCCTTAATCGTAATAATGAGAGAAAGTAGGACAGAGATATATGTCTGTCCTACTTCCTCTCATTCTTACGATTAAGGATTAGCGATTACGATTCATTGTGCGTTAGGCTATTCCCAATAGGAATAGACTGCTATGTTCCTCCGACTTTAAGGCCTAAGCAGATAGAAATACGGTTACGGGACCAGAGCATGAGACAGAAAAGGACAGAAACAGTCTCTGTCCTTTATTATCTCATGCCCAGCTCCCGTAACCGTATTCGTTGTGCTTTGGGTTTTACTAGAGTTCCTATAAAGAGAGTTAGGACACGTGAGGTTCAACTTTTGATTGGCTCAGCGTAACCGGAGACGGAAGTGTATTGAAAGTTTTTTCATTGGCTGAAAAGAGCGCGTTGATTTTAAAATGCTTTCTTAACAGACATTTTTAAACTTCGCCCGCCCTTTTCAACCAATCACAAAAATTACTTCATCGTCACTTCCGTCTCCGGTTTGTCAACAGGCTAGTGGAAGGGGGCACGTGTCCTAACTCTCTTTATAGGAACTCTAGGTTTTACACTACCAAACAGAACATTGCACCTAGTTCCTACAAGGTGGCGCGTAGGGGCTTCCGTACTAATCCTTAATCGTAAAAATGAGAGGAAGTAGGACTGACATATATCTCTGTCCTGCTTCCTCTCATTATTACGATTAAGGATTAGCGATTACGATTCATTGTGCGTTAGGGTCCAGGCACATGGTGGAGGATAGGAGAATAGAGGAATAGAAGTCGACCAATCAGGTGCTTGCAGGGGATTTTACATTTGTGCGTTCCTAAATGCATCCAATTGAGACCGAACAACTTTTGTGCACATTCTATCCTACATTGCTAAGTTCGTGATCTTAATTTTTGAATTCTGTTTACATATTTCGATTGATGTTAATAGAAATGTAAAAATTACATTTTAAGTGTAAATAGGAAATGGATAAAAAATATATATTCTTCACATTCTTAATGTAAACAATATTGAGCATAACTATAAATCTAGTTCCTTTGACAGTATGTCACATGAACGATATACATATATATGAATTATTCAGACGTGAACTTTTTAGAAATAAAATTACAAATATTTGTACACTATAAAATGCATTCCGTTGCTATATTCGATATTCTTTATTATTTACGTAATAATTTAGATGAAAAGGTTGATTTTTCTGTTTATTATCTTCTGCTAACCTGTTCTCCTAAATTCAGCCACCCCCTGTCACATGGGGGAGAATAGAGATGGAGGAATAGAAAAAGAACCAATTACAATTCAATTTCCGTTACGTCTAATTTCTATCCTTTTTAAACATTTTATGTCACTGGTTGCTAACTATTACACTATTCTACTAATCTCCCACATGTGACAGGGGGGGTCTAAATTCAGTATAATAGGAGATTAGAGAAATAATATAGATAATTGATAATGAAAATAAAATTTCGAATGAAATATAGGAAGTAAATAGAAAAAAAAAATTATCTAATAAGAAACATGGTTTAAAAAATTATGATTAATTTTTAATTTTAAGTATATGTGTCGATACATGGTGAAAGGGACCTTAGCTGCAAGAAACGAATTTGACAGGACGGGCGTTTGAAGTTGAGTCTGCTTATGTTATTGTTAGGTTGTGCCTATTGTTTCCCCGCCAACTACAACAAAATTAATAGATACAAAAAAATATTGATTTCTATACGTAAAAGAGCATCTCAAATTCTATCTATTCATAATAAAAAATAAAATCCAATGTTTTGAATTTTACAGGACAGGCGTTTGAAGTTGAGTCTGTCTTTGTTATTGTTAGGTTATGCCTATGATTCATCATTAATAGCACAAAAACTAATAGAGAAAAACAAGTTCTGATTACTGTATGTAAAAAAAAAACTCAAATTCTATCGATTCATAATAAAAATTCAAAATCAAATGTATTGCAGCTAAGGTCCCTTTCACCGTGAATCGACATATATAGATAAATTTTGATTGATTGAAAATTGAAGACATTGAAGTTTTGATCAATGGATATTATCCCTGTTTAAAGAATGTATTAAAAATTATAGAATTTGATAGGATTTCTATCACAAATATTTTCAAATTTTAATCAAATTGTATACAAAATAAAAAACCTTATCAAATTCTATCAAAAATACTAAATTCAATCAATTTTAATAACAAGATTGGAAAGAATTTGAATCAAAATTAATACTGAACTAAAGACAAGTACATTTCTATACTTCATTTTGTATAAAAAGTGCATCAAATCTTGTACTTCTAAACAACATAATCAATTTCAATCATAAGTGTGGATAGAGTTTCTATCAAAATTAATACTAAAATATTGTTAAATACATTTGTATACATACGTCTGTATCAAAAGTTTATCAATTTCTATCCGCCTGAAAATCAAATACTTTGCTATCAAGAGCTCTGTATTAAAACTTTATCAAATTCTATTCGTAGAAAAGTCTAATACAATCTTATCAAATCATTTGCATATAAATTCTATCAAATTTAATCAAACGAAAAATCGAATACATTTCTATCAAAACTTTGGGATTACAAATTAATCAAATCTTATCGATGGAAAATTCTTATGCTATTCTATCAAAATCTTGGTATGCAAAATCTATCAATTTCTATCCGTCTGAAAAGCAAATACTTTGGTATCAAGAGCTCTGTATTAAAACTTTATCAAATTCTATCCGCAGAAAAGTCAAATACAATCTTATCAAATCATTTGCATAAAAACTCTATCAAATTTTACCAAACTAAAAATCGAATACTTTTCTATCAAAATTATCTGGGATTACAAATTAATCAAACCTTATCGACGGAAAATTCTTATACTTTCCTATCAAGATCTTGGTATGCAAAATCTATCAATTTCTATCCGCCTGAAAATCAAATACTTTGCTATCAAGAGCTCTGTATTAAAACTTCATCAAATTCTATCCGTAGAAAATTCAAATACAATCTTATCGAATCATTTGAATAAAAACTCTATCAAATTTTACCAAACGGAAAATCGAATACATTTCTATCAAAACTTTAGGATTAAAAATTAATTAAATCTTCAACGTAAAATTCTTATACTTTCCTATCAAAATCTTGGTATGCAAAATCTATCAATTTCTATCCGCCTGAAAATCAAATACTTTGGTATCAAGAGCTCTGTATTAAAACTTTATCAAATTCTATCTGTAGAAAAGTCGAGTACAATCTTATCAAATTATTTGCATAGAAACTCTATCAAATTTAATCAAACGGAAAATTGAATACATTTCAATCAAAACTTTGAGATTAAAAATTAATCAAATCTTATCGATGGAAAATTCTTATACTTTTTATATGATTGTATCAAATCTTTGGGATAGAATCTCTATCAAAATCAATACTACGCATTTAATAGAAAGTAACTTCTATCAATTTCAATCCGTTTTTGAATCCAAATTGCCATTTACATTGTATACGATTCTATCAAACCTTTTGGATAGAATCTCTATCAAAATCAATACTTCGCATTTGATAGAAAGGAATTTCTATCAATTTTAATCCGTTTTTGAATCCAAATTTTCATTGACATTGTATACGATTCTATCAAACCTTTTGGATAGGAAAGTATACGAATTTTCCGTCGAAAAGATTTGATTAATTTTTAATCCCAAAATTTGGATAGAAAAGTATTCGATTTTCCGTTTGATTAAATTTGATAGAGTTTCTATGCAAATGATTTGCTAAGATTGTATTTTTAATCCGTATTCTGAATCCATTTGAATAATTTTAGGAATATCCTAATAATATCCGTAGTTCATCCTTAGGATATTAACGGAAAATGCTCATCAGGATCCCACCAGACATCGTCAAGAGATATTCACAAGACATCATTTTGAATTTCAAAATGGTCAAAATATTTTTCCGGTAGTTATATATCCACACTGAAAAAAATACTGTGATCAGATTAGACATTTGACTATGGTTGACAGGTTATGTAGGAGTTTGACATAATGCATCGGTGCGCCACTGTCGATTTTACCTAACCTTACAATGTCACTCGCGGTTTCACACAGTCGTATGGCTAAAACACAAATACGTATAGCAGTTCCCAAAACAGCAATAAAATATTGCCAATCTGCCCATAATTATTGCAGTTCCACGGAAATATTTTTTTCAGTGCAGGAAAGCAGGGATTTTAATATCCACTGGATATCCTAAGGATGCCCAAAGATATCTTTCTCATTACCTGAAATCAGAAAACGTTTCTATTTAATATTTTCAGAGTTATAACAATTAAAACATCACCGGTTTGTACAGACTACTATGCGCACTTGTCTTTTCTTTTCGCTCTCCAGTAAAATCACTAATTTGCTTCTAAGGTCTTCTTCTTCGGAGTGCATTACATATATTGTAAAATCTTAAACCCAGACGTCACTTAATCTGTATTAAAGAAACTGTTTTATTAATTCCGATCAATTTTTTCAATTCTTTACTAATCCAGCCTTCTTGTCGAGTATCTGCCAGTTCTATTCCATTGCTGCCACTACTGGCGCAGCACTGCGTCTATTGTTACTATCCCCTTCGATGTGTCATATTATTAGTTAATAATTTTATTATATATTTAGATTTGAAGAGCAGGAGCGAATTTTTCCGTGGTGTGGACGACTTACTTAATGGTTTCAACTTTGAAGTCCAATTTCTGCAAACTTTATATTATGTTATAACATGTTAAGTTACATAATGAAAATAATAATAATAATAATAACACTAACAGGCGTAAAAAAGTAGAAACCTTTTTTCGCAAAGTATTGGGCCAATATTGGTTTACCCTTGGAAATATGTCACTGCGGACAGTGAAAAAAATACATATAGAAATACTCAGCCAATTGTCCAGTACATACATTTGCCAATAATTTGCTTCCTGTTATCGCAGAATAAGAAATCATTGGCTAAATCTTGGGATGTAGACATCCGTGCCAATCATTGGCTAACAATATTGGTCCAATGTTTAGCCGATGTTAAGTTTCCGATTGACTGTTATATTCTAAAAATAATGATTATGTATATATTGGAATTTTAGAGCCATATGTGTTTCCTTTAATTTTTAACTTTAGCTGAACTAAGAAATAAACTAACAATATTATATTAAATTTAAACAGTTATATTGATATTAATATTTAATGTATATTTAATAAAAACATAAAAAAGTTCGTTATGTCATGAAATTGTATTTTCGAAATTAAAAATTGTACGATTTAAGGATGAAAAGAAATTCAAAGAAAAATTTATTTATATATATTTTAACAGATTTACTGATACACAATTTTCAAAAAAAAATTTTATTGTTTTAAATAGTTTAGTCTTAACTACTCATTTAACGTTTTATGTTTTATTTTCAAATCTGATGAACAATTGCAGTTTTTTCCAAATATGTTAAACAATAGCTCATTTAGTTCCTTTAAAAAGCATTCTCTACAAGTCCACCCATAAAATTTTATTTTTCATTGATAAGAATTTAATTATATTTTATATATTTGTTCATTGATAAAATATTTTTAATAAAATTTTGCGAGTAAAAGTAAGGATTGAATAAGGGGCCAAAAGTGAGCAAGACTAATTTTTCTAATTTCGAGAAAATTAAAGAAATACAGTTTTTAACGTAATCCTGAAAGTTAATTAAAAACTAGAAAAATTATACTAAGTTTTTTAAATAACAGTGATTCTTATATCTAAGGCAGTTTAATATTAGTAAAAGTTAATTATATATAGATATAGAGTTTTTTTTAGTTTTTATAGACTTCATTTCTATTAAAAAAATAATAATAATAATAAATCATATTGGTTGAGGATTACGTTAAAAACTGTATTTCTTAAATTTTCTCGAAATTAGAAAAATTGGTCTCACTTTCGGCCGCTTATTCAATCCTTAATTTTATTCGCAAAATTTTATACAAAATATTTTATCCATATACAAATATATAAAATATAATTAAATTCTTATCTATGAAAAATAAAATTTTATGAGTGGATTTGTAGAGAATGCTTTTTAAAGAAATAAATGAGCTATTGTTTAACATATTTGGATCATGACATTACGAACTTTTTTTATGTTTTTATTAAAAAATAAATCAGATATTAATATCAATATAACTTTTTAAAAATTAATATAATATTGTTAGTTTATTTCTTAGTTCAGCTGAAGTTAAAAATTAAATTTTCCCTTAAAACATTATTTTTCTTAAATTATTATTTTATCTCTGAATGCAACGCGATTACTTGACTCTACTCAAGACTAGTTTCTGAACACATTTCTAACTGAAAGGAAACACATATGGCTCTAAAATTCCAACGCCAGGACCTTTTCCTTTGTGCTCTTTTGCTAAGGGCGTACAGTCAGTATCTTTTTGATTTTCAAACAGTCAACTTCGTAAATAAACGCATGAAGAAGTTAGTGACTTTACACTGTTAAGTTTATTGAAAAAAAAAATTTACTCTTTTATTAATTCATTCTCCAAACGTTTCAGCTCAAAATACTGGCCCTTGTTAAAGGAAAATAGATTTATTCTGAAATAGTATTAATAATGTAGTACACAACTGCAAAAACTTCAGATAAATTGTTGTATTATTCTCTTTTTTGTTTTGTTATTATTATAATGTTGTTCTTTAAATTTTATTTTTCGGGTATATCGATTTTTGCATTATTTGGGTTTAGAATTAATTACTAAAAACAAAATAGAGAATGCGTAATACATCAATTTATCTTCAGCCTTATATTAATATTGTTATACATAATACTATTTCAGAATGAATCTATTTTCAACAGACGAGGGCCATCAGTATTTAGAGCCGAAACGTTTAGAGGATGAATATTTGAAAAAGAGTAAATTCTTCTTTTAAATAAACTTGTTTCTAAAGACACTAACTTTTTCATATATACATAATCATTATTTTTAGAATATAACAGTCAATCGGAAACTTAACCTCGGCTAAACATTGGACCAATATTGTTAGCCAATGATTGCCACGGATGTCTACATCCCAAGATTTAGCCAATGATTTCTTATTCTGCGATAACAGGAAGCAAATTATTGGCAAATGTATGTACTGGACAATTGGCTGAGTATTTCTATATGTATTTTTTTCACTGTCCGCAGTGACATATTTCCAAGGGTAAACCAATATTGGCCCAATACTTTGCGAAAAAAGGTTTCTACTTTTTTACGCCTGTTAGTGTTATTATTATTATTATTATTTTCATTATGTAACTTAACATGTTATAACATAATATAAAGTTTGCAGAAATTGGACTTCAAAGTTGAAACCATTAAGTAAGTCGTCCACACCACGGAAAAATTCGCTCCTGCTCTTCAAATCTAAATATATAATAAAATTATTAACTAATAATATGACACATCGAAGGGGATAGTAACAATAGACGCAGTGCTGCGCCAGTAGTGGCAGCAATGGAATAGAACTGGCAGATACTCGACAAGAAGGCTGGATTAGTAAAGAATTGAAAAAATTGATCGGAATTAATAAAACAGTTTCTTTAATACAGATTAAGTGACGTCTGGGTTTAAGATTTTACAATATATGTAATGCACTCCGAAGAAGAAGACCTTAGAAGCAAATTAGTGATTTTACTGGAGAGCGAAAAGAAAAGACAAGTGCGCATAGTAGTCTGTACAAACCGGTGATGTTTTAATTGTTATAACTCTGAAAATATTAAATAGAAACGTTTTCTGATTTCAGGTAATGAGAAAGATATCTTTGGGCATCCTTAGGATATCCAGTGGATATTAAAATCCCTGCTTTCCTGCACTGAAAAAAATATTTCCGTGGAACTGCAATAATTATGGGCAGATTGGCAATATTTTATTGCTGTTTTGGGAACTGCTATACGTATTTGTGTTCTAGCCATACGACTGTGTGAAACCGCGAGTGATATTGTAAGGTTAGGTAAAATCGACAGTGGCGCACCGATGCATTATGTCAAACTCCTACATAACCTGTCAACCGTAGTCAAATGTCTAATCTGATCACAGTATTTTTTTCAGTGTGGATATATAACTACCGGAAAAATATTTTGACCATTTTGAAATTCAAAATGATGTCTTGTGAATATCTCTTGACGATGTCTGGTGGGATCCTGATGAGCATTTTCCGTTAATATCCTAAGGATGAACTACGGATATTATTAGGATATTCCTAAAATTATTCAAATGGATTCAGAATACGGATTAAAAATACAATCTTAGCAAATCATTTGCATAGAAACTCTATCAAATTTAATCAAACGGAAAATCGAATACTTTTCTATCCAAATTTTGGGATTAAAAATTAATCAAATCTTTTCGACGGAAAATTCGTATACTTTCCTATCCAAAAGGTTTGATAGAATCGTATACAATGTCAATGAAAATTTTGATTTAAAAACGGATTAAAATTGATAGAAATTCCTTTCTATCAAATGCGAAGTATTGATTTTGATAGAGATTCTATCCAAAAGGTTTGATAGAATCGTATACAATGAAAATGGCAATTTGGATCCAAAAACGGATTGAAATTGATAGAAATTACTTTCTATTAAATGCGTAGTATTGATTTTGATAGAGATTCTATCCCAAAGATTTGATACAATCGTATAAAAAGTACTTGAAATTTTTGATTCAGAAAACGGATTTAAATTGATCGAAATTTCTTTCTATTAAATGCCATCAAATTCTATCAAATTCGAAGTATTGATTTTGATAGAGATTCTATCCAACTGTTTGATAGAAACGTATACAAAGTACATGAAATTTTGGATTCAGAAAACGGATTTAAATTAATAGAAATTCTTTTCTATCAAATTCTATCAAATTTCGTAAACAGGGATTATTATTCAGGTAGTATTATAGTCTGTAAGCAGTCCAAAATGACATTAAACAAAAAATTTTCCTCGGTGATAGTTTTATTTAAAGCTCATCATATTATTGCCATATTTGCCTGTCAACAAATAAAAAAAAAATTTTTACTGCCTGTTTCATCACTACAAGGCGCCAAAGTCAAATTAAAAAAATAAACGAACAATCGGCGGACAAGCTACAGCCTCAGAGAAGGATCCAATTTGAAAAAACCAAAGGTGCGGTTTTAAAGCTGATGCATGTGGTTAGGTATCCGCCGTAACCCGGATAAAAAAAACTAAAAAATAAAAAACGGCATCAAATAAAAAAAATGTAGACAATCGGATTTAAGGGGGATGCCTGAAGGGCTTCATAACGAAGAAATTGATCTAGGCTTTTTTAAAATCAATTAACAAGAACTCGAGTTATGCTGTCCGCTAGTTTAAAAAGAACATGCTTTTGAGAAAAACGCGTTTAATAGCAATGAATATTTAAACCGATATACATCAATAATTATGAATTGAAAGAAAAATTAATTAAAATGTTATTAAATTAGGTATATACCTAATCCATTGGCACTTCCTTCAAATAACATTTTTTACTAATAAAATTTCTAGGATTAATTAAAAAATTTTATCAATTGAAGTAATTTTGCGATAAAAACTAGTTAAATAAAAGTTTTTTAATTTCTATAGAAATCTTAATTTTTGAGGCTTTTTAAAGTTTTTGTACATTCTATTTTATAAAACTCCATGAAAATTTTAACAAAATAGATTTTGTTTCTAGAATTATGTACTTCACTATTGAAAAGAAAAATGGAACAAACTTGAAAAATGTTGAAAGTTTTAAAAATTTCAAACTTTTTTCATAATATGCAGGGCCTACAGCAGGTCTGAAGTGGAGTAGATTTAAATTAGTATAAATTTAAATTTGCATTCCTTAAATTAAATGTTTATTACAATTAATTCAAATTTAAACCTATCAAATTTTTAGGCAATAAAAGTGTCGTTTAACTAAAATTTTAATTTATTAAAATTTGGAAACTAAACTTCCCTAAACTAAAGATTTGTTACCATTAACTTACAAATCTAAGTATATAAAAATATGTACTGCTTTATCCCTTCGACAATGCATGTAAAAGCTTATAGTTTTTGACGAGTCAATAAATAATGTTTTCTTAATTTCTATTCCATTATGTAAACGATAATAATTCAATGCACACATGTGAACGAGCTTGAAGTGGTAAGTTCTTGATTTCGCTACACAGCAGTAACAAAGCCATCAACACAGTCAGGTTTCTTTTGCAGCGTTATCATTACATCAACAACAGATGTTTGGAAAAGATCAGTCAACTTTTTGTCATCTTCTGTAAAAGAAAGGAAAATATTTATCTACTTATTTAGGATTACACTGCTCGATTTCGATTGCAAATTATCCAAAAAATAAAACGAAATATTCATTATTAAATATTGTATTTGCTGTTCTTTTATAAAATTTTATATATGTTAACTAATATGTAAAATACTGTTAGAATATTAAATAATTTATGAATTTATTATTTATTTTCGTTTTAGCAAAATATCAAGAAGAAATTTTTATTTTGTACAATATATTTGCAATAAAAGGATGCGGATCAGCTCCACATGACAGCCAATTTTCAAAAATTTGCTATTATTTTCGTATAAATATAGTTGTAGTAAAATCGTTTAAAATATACTTATATTACACCCTAATAAGAAAAATAAGTGCAGAGAAACGTTTAATAAAAAAAATATTTTCTACCAAAACTTATCTTGAAATCGGGCAGTTACGCAAGAATCGACCATATGTCTTCTATCTGGTTAACATTTCAGTACCCCTTGCCATGCTCAAAATTGAGATATTCAGGTTCAAAATTTCAATTTATACGGAAAATTATACAAAATTGGAATTTCGAACCTGAATATCTCAATTTTGAGCATGGCAAGGGTATTTAACCGCAGATAGAAGGTACATATAAATTGATATTTTCTCACAATTTAAAGAAAATCCTAAGACATTATCCCCTAAAATAATGGTGACAAAGTGGACCACTTTCACGTGTACGAGCACATGTATATCTCTGATAAAAATTATTCCCTTGAAAAAGAAGAAGCATTACTGATAAAAAGCTTCATTAATAAATGTCTACTGGCTTGGATATTTATATATTGAAGACGAGCGAAGATTAAAATTTAGCTTCACAATGATATACGCACTGATTTAAAATTGGTCGGGAATGTTGTTTCCAGTTATATAAAATTTTTCAGTCGGATAAAAGTTATTGACTTGTTCGGGAACAAATTCTTTTTTATTTTTCGTAGTTAGAAGCGCTGTGCACTTTATCGTAATTTTGATTATTAACTCCAATACAAGTAATAGACAAAGTTAAGAATGAATTGATAAATAAATTATTCATTAATTAATAGTTGTAAATTTTAATAACAGAATTAAAACATCCTTACCTATTTTCACAACCATTTTTTGCTTCCTCATAGAGGAAGCGTTGTGATCGTTAAGATTTTCGATTTTCCAAAAATAGTGTAAATCGACTCAGTTTCATCTGAAAAGTTCAAATTTTCATTCCTCAGAAAATGTCCAGATGTGTGTGTGTGTGTGTGTGTGTATGTGGTAAATTTTTTGTCGCCAGGATATCTCGAGAACGCTTCAACGGATTTTAATAAAATTTGAATGACATATGAAGCTCACAAATATCTAAATTTAGACACAGGGATTTTTGAAAATACCCAATCAAATTTTTTTGAGCACCTTTTTTCATCAAAAATATCGTTTTTTGGCAAAAAATTTTTTCATGCTAAAAATTCAGACAAATGAATAGAAAAATCATGTTCCTTGTTTCAAAACGAATCGATTGACCTATATAAAGTATATAATTGACCAAAAACTCACGTAATAATTCATGATTTTTCAGTTTTTTTCATCAAAAAATCTCGTTTTTGGAAATTTTTTGTAAAAAAAAAATTTTTTATGCTAAAAATTCAACCAAACAAAATCATATTCCTTGTCTCAAAACGAATTGATTGACCTATATAAAATATATAATTGACTAAAAACCCACGTAATAATTCATGATTTTTCATTTTTTTTCATCGAAAAATCTCGCGATTTGCCAAAAAAAATTTTCATGCTAAAAAACCAACCAAACGAATTACAAAATCATATTCCTTGTCTCAAAACAAATCGAGTGACCTATATAAATTTTATATTTGACTAAAAACTCACGTATTAATTCATAATTTTTAATTTTTTTTTATTGAAAAATCTCGTGTTTTGCCAAAAAAAAATTTCTTGCTAAAAATTCAAACAAATGAATTAAAAGAATCATATTCCTTGTCTCAAAACGAATTGACTAAAAATAATTGACTAATAATTGACTTTATTTATTTATAATAAATAAATAAATAAAGTTTTGGAATATAGAAAAAAAATATATATATTGATTTATTATTATTTTATTATTATTACTTATTTGCATAAAAATAAATAATAATTAATTTAAAATTGAATTATTATTTTTTGTTATAAATAAATTTATTGCTTCCTCTATGAGGAAGCAAATTATTTTGCTTTCTTGGAAGCGAAGTGTCCATGAAATGGACAGAATTCACACCTAGTTTATTTATGTCATAGCCGTTGTAATCTTTATTAAACTTTTCCAAGCACTTGTGCTGAATAGGTAGCTCTTCTAATGCTTTAAGGGTACATTTTAAAATTGTACCTCAGTAACCGCATTTCATGAGCTGAAAAAAAGAAATCATATTAAAAACCAATACACTGTAAGAAATACTTCTGAAACCTTGCATACCTATCCAAAATTTGAATTCAGATAACAATAATATTTTGAGATAATTACATAATATAGACTAATCTCAGAAACTTCAATAAATTTTATAGGAAGAAAAACTATCAATTTCAGTGAGTCAAATAAAACATTTTCTTCTAGCTTAATTACTTTTCTTCCTACAATTATTTACTTATTAGTACTATCAAATTAGTAATTATACACACATCCCAGTGGGCACACATGTCTGAAAGACGTCCCTATGTCGGCCTTTATGTCTAAAAGACGTCCTTAAGACGTCTTTTGGAAATTTTTGCCCACTGGGATGTTTATTTTAACCATACATATTCACAAGTTGTGATATTGAAACTAATATTTTTATCCTATTTTTCATTTGCAACACATAAATCGTTTGCAATAAATAAAATAATAAAGAAGAAATAGAATTTGTAGCAAACAAGGACTGATCTATAGGTCATATAATATATCACCCGAGAGTTTACTTTTAACTTTGCACAATTTAACCTAAAAAATTTTCACTTTATTAAATTTAACTGAACTAGGTATATAAAAACTAAGTTTTTTATATGTTTCTCAAATTCCCGCAATTTAAAAAGACAACATTTTATTTCTTAAATAGGAAAGTTCAATTAAATGTTTCATTTCAATATAATAACATAAAATACTTACTTTGATAAGTTCTTGACCATTATTATTTATTGTCTATTATTACATTTCATACATTAATTAAAGTACTTGCTGGCTCCGCAATTTCGTCCCCATCTCTTGTATTTTTTTATTCATTATGTCAATAATAAATAAATTTTAATTTCTCTTACACTGAGATATAAACAAATCAATCGAAATATGTAAACAGAATTCAAAAATTAAGATCACGAACTTAGCAATGTAGGATAGAATGTGCACAAAAGTTGTTCGGTCTCAATTGGATGCATTTAGGAACGCACAAATGTAAAATCCCCTGCAAGCACCTGATTGGTCGACTTCTATTCCTCTTTTAGCCTAACGCACAATGAATCGTAATCGCTAATCCTTAATCGTAAGAATGAGAGGAAGTAGGACAGACATATATCTCTGTCCTGCTTCCTCTCATTCTTACGATTAAGGATTAGCGATTACGATTGGTTGTGCTTTAGGCTATTCTCCTATTCTCCACCATGTGCCTGGACCCTTAGGCTACTGGACGAAGAACACAGGAATAGCCTAACGCACAATGAATCGTAATCGCTAATCCTTAATCGTAATAATGAGAGGAAGCAGGACAGATATATATGTCTGTCCTACTTCCTCTCATTCTTACGATTAAGGATTAGCGATTACGTATAGCCTAAAGCACAACGAATCGTAATCGCTAATCCTTAATCGTAATAATGAGAGAAAGCAGGACAGAGATATATGTCTGTCCTACTTCCTCTCATTCTTACGATTAAGGATTAGCGATTACGATTCATTGTGCGTTAGGCAATTCATTGTGCTTTAGGGTGCAATTAGATGTCTGCGTCGAACGCTGCGTTTTTGCGTTGAATGTTGAGAGTGACAAAGATGTGACTATATTTTTTTCCTCCTCTCTCTCATTATGCAACGCAAAAACGCAGCGTTCGACGCAGACATGTAATTGCGCCCTTAGGCTAATACAGGCATATAGGAATAGACTGCTATGTTCCTCCGACTTTACACTATGTTACGTCCCTGGTCACTTTCGTTTCAAAGTTCTTGAAGAAATTTCCGAAAGATGGTAATTTATGAAATTTCTATAAATTACTTGTTGAAAGATGAATTGTGGGAACGTAACATTGATTTGAATTTGAAATTGCACTGAATTTAATAGTTGTTATTTGTAATATATTAATTAATAGAATTAATTAAGGGTAAATTGTAATAAAACACATACATTTTTTATAGTTGGAAAATTGTCTTTAAAAAAACCAACTTTTATTGACTAAATGTTGTTGTCAATTAATTTATACACTTTTGTTCATTAATAATGTTTTACAGTTTTAAATGTTTTGTTGTAACACTTTTATAATCTTTTGGTCAAAACACATTAAATATCTTTTAATGATATAATCATTAATTCGCAGAAACACATATTTAACAATTTAACCTTATTAAATTGTTATTTAAGTTTTTCACTACCGAACAATTTGATTTTTGTAAGAAGTTAAACTAATTATTGATTCCGTTTTAAATTCTTAAGGAATCTTAGTTCCGGTCGTGAATATTATTAAGAAATCGCTTTTAGAAATGAGAAAAAATCTGCTCTCCCATGCATGTTATGGAGATTATGTTATAATCTTTGCCCTACTCCATAATTTTGCCCTTACTCTAAAATCTTAACCTATAGAAATTCATGTCACGTCATTTTTAACCAATAACAATTTAGTACTTTTTATTAAAATCTAATTCTTATTTCGCAAGTGACGAGTGACAATTTTCTCGATTAGATCTAACGTTCAGGTTTTATGTCTAGTTTAGTTGGCGCCTAGACTACTTTTTGATACTATTTTTGTCTTTAATTTCATTTAATTCTTTTAATATTTAGCCGCATATCTAATACATTTGTATCATTTATATATTTGAGATTCAATACATGGAAATACATAATCATAGTTTTACTTTTACTTTTAATTTGTGCCGCTTTTGATCTTTTGCCGTAGTGACTTTTTGTCGCCGTCACTTTTGCCGCCGTGACTCACGTAATTTCATTTGAAATTTATATATATATTATTTTTATTTTTCTTGATCATTATTATTTTAATTGTTTATATTTAAACAAAAAGGACATTATATATTATTTTATTAAAAACGCATGAAATCTTTAATTTTCTAAAACAATAATTGTAATTTTAAGAATTGTTTATAACAATAGTAAATATTATTACAAACAATTCCTTGCATGATGAAAAGAATATTATTAAATTTATACAAATATTAATGAAATTTATGTTGGAAATATATCGAAAAAGACGTTCAATATTGTTTTTACGTATAGGGTTTTGAAACCCTATATAGACTGGTAGTCGGTGACCGCGTCCCGTCACACCTCCCACCTATTTGAAGAAAAATAAAGTCTATTTTTAGACTTGATTTTTCTGTGGTGTCGGGCGTTGCTCCAAAATGCGTCCTTGCCACGCATCGTTTGGAAAACGTTTCGCCGAATTTTATTACTTCTCAAGTGGTCAATCAGTAAATTCAAGTGTTATATTTAATGTATTTAGTGTTGGTGAGTGTGTGAAGAAAAAAAAACAACAAGAAGAGAGGATAGAGAAAAAAAAACAAAATAAGGAATGTGATTGAGTTCAACATAATTTTTCTGTTTCCTATAGATTTTTGTTTCTGAACAAAATTTTATGTGTAATTACTGAATGTAAAAATATATATTGGGTTGTGTTTTTTTTTTTTTATAAAACGAGAATTAGTTAAATGATTTTTATTTTATTCAAATTGAAGGAAAAATAGAAATAATAGTACAATGATTAATGTTCTAAGTCATAAAATATAAAGAAGTAAAATGTTATATCATGATTAATACGAAGACAAAGTAAAATTCGTAACACTTAATTATATGCATTCAAATAATAAAAAAAAATGAATATATATAAAAAAATATAATTCAGATAATGACATATATAATAGGAGAAGAAAAGAATTTTAAAATTGTGATGGAGTACATCTGATGGAGATTAAAAAAAAACATTATTCTTCATTTTCTTCTCCTAATCCAGAGTCTTCTTCATCGTCATGAAGAAATCCAATAATGTTGACTACTTCTTCATTTATCAACTGAATATTAAAATCTTCATTAATGTCAAGATTGTTTTCTTGAACATTATTTCCAGCTTGATTTTCATCCAATTGTTGTTCGCGTTGAACGTGAATAGCATTTTCTTGTTGTACTAGGTTATTTTCGCCCTCGGCGACTATTATATCATTGATATCCTGGAGGTTTTCTTGTAGTATTTCGAGGTCCATTTGGATGTCGATTTGAGGAGGTGTCACTGACCTCGGGATTGCATCTGGTACGTATATATTGCCATTTCTTTCATCTCTGTCTAAATATAACCAAAAAAAATTCTCTACATTTGGATTATGGAATCTTTCTACGGGTCTCCATTGATATGGCCTATCATAACGGACCATATCCTTGTTATTTCTAATTTCAGAAATCTGCATGGTGTCGGTAAGTGGCTCCCATCCAGTTTCAAAGATCGTGGTTATGCATGCTATGCAGTGACCGGCGGGTTTTATCTGAAAGGGTTTTTTTCCACACCCTAAACAATGTTTTTGTGAAAGTAGTACTCTGGATCCTACCAGGTGAATTGAATTAATAGCTCTTCCGATCGCATTATGGACAATATTACCGATATCGGCGCAGTGTTTACATCTAAATATAATACTTCCATTGTAAGGGTTTATGGCAGTCCATACATCCCCGTTCACGTGGGCGATCTTCGATTCATCGGCGAGAAACACCATCCATTCGTCCTTAAACACCAAGGTAAAAAAACTGATTTATTTTAAAAGAAATAAGAAGAATATCCACAATTCATAGTTGATAATATATAAAAAAAATATAAGTGTTTTGATTAATAAAAAAAAAATAAAAAAAAAAAAAATATATGTATATACAATTTATTTTGATAGTTAAATTTAATTATTCAATTTTAATGTTATTTGTCAAATATATATATATGTATGTAAATAGATTTATTATTATTATTTATTTTTTATACTTCCTTAAGTAATATATAATCAAATTATCCTGTATATGCAAATACATATATATATATTATATTTTTTCTTATGTTTTATGATTTAAAAGGGGGTTATATTTGTTTGAATTTCTTGTAAAATCCAAAATATATATATATTTAATTGTATTAAATTCATCTTTTGCATGTTGATTTACTGTGGGTTATATTAAAAGGTTTGTTTATATAAGTAAATGTTATTTCTTGGTTATGGTCAAATTGTTAAAGTGTGGAACAATTTATGTTACATGTAGTTAATTTTTAATTATTGTTCTTGATGTAACTAGTGAACTAAAAGAATCTAATGTATATTTGTGATGAGGAAATCAAGAGGAGAGAAGAAAGAGAAGAGAAAGGAAAAAGAAAAAGAAAGAAAAGAATAATTTAATCCACATTACTCACATTTCTGAAGCTTATTCCAATATTTGCTTCTTTAAATAATTGCAAATTGTGATCATCCATTGTATTTCAAATTAAATATAACAGTTAATTTTGTCGAATCTTATCAATGCGTGATCGTGTGATTTATGTTGCGTTGCAGAGGTCAATTTAGGAATGAAAGGGCCAGGGGTGGTCTGTTAGTCCCAATTTCCGTTCCCTTTGTTCTAATACATTTTGTCCAAAAGTTTAATTTAATGTATTTTCCATTTATTGTTATTTTATGAATTTATTTTTGTTTTGATAGTTAATTGTTGTTAGTAGAGTGTTATGATTGTTTATTTTTTGTTTTATTAAATAATTTGTGGATTATAATTTTTGGCGCGTATTTTTTTTACATTCAAATATAAAAGATATCAAAACTTTATTTTCACAATTGTTTATCTTATAAATATTTTCCTTATTTGTATGTATAGTGACTTAAGAAATAAAAAAACGATGTAGCTTATTGTTGTTAAATGTTATTAGTCCAGCAAGGTAAATAAAAAAAATAATATAAAACTTATTTTCCGAAATCCAAATTATGAAATAATAACAATTAATAATAATAAAAAAAAATGCTATAAAAACTAAATATTATATTTTTAAACAATATTCCTTATGTTAAAACATTAAAAGTAATGTAAGTAATAATTTGTAAACAAGAGAAAAGAAAGGTAATTTAAATTAAAAGTTATTTTAAAAAAAAAATTTGAGAGAAAAAGAAACTAAATTTACATATTGTTGAACACATATAAAATGAGTATAATGATTGTTATAATGATCTAATCTGAATCGCATAAGTAAAGAAAATACTTTAATTTAATTCTATTTTAAGTTTAATGAATTTTATAGAGTTAGAATATAATGAATATTTCTGGTTGTTTATAAATATATATATAGAAAAATATTGTACAGATAATTAAATAATATTTTTATTTAGTTGTAGTTGTAATGTAATTAATTTTATAAAATTAAAAATGGACGTAATATAATTTTTTTGTTTTTATTTTTATAAAAAGGAAGAAGAATTTATTTATTGATTATTAATTTATTTTTTTATAATGTTATATAGAATATATTAATTTTAATATTTTTATTGTATGTAGATTCATGGTTATTATAATTACATTATTTTTATTTGTTTCTTATTGTTATTATTATAAAAATGAATGATATAAATATATATACTTTATCAGTAATTATACTTTTTTTGTTTTGTTTTTTTTTTTTTTTGTGTACAAGTGTACATGTACTCTTGTTGCTTACACAGCACCGGAAATTCCCTGAATTTTCCCTGAATATCCGTCTACATTTCTCGAATATTCGAACCTAATATTCAAGGAAGTTTCGAGGAAGTAGTAAAATGTCCGCCTAGAAAAATATTGGGCGCGGAATTTCCCTGAAAATGTATTTCTAATTTTCAGGGAATTTCCGCATCTAACATTCCTTTAATATTCAGGAAAAAGTTAAAAAAAAATTTCCAAAATTTTTTTTGATCTGGTAGTTGATCAAAAATATATGATATTCAACATCCGTAGGATTCTAGAACATTAAAAACTACTGCGCAGCCGTAAGTGTCATAGAAACCAAGTTCGACCAGTGCGCATCATGTACAGTGAATATACGAATACCATGAATATTAAAGGAATGTTAGATGCGGAAATTCCCTGAAAATTAGAAATACATTTTCAGGGAAATTGCGCGCCCAATATTTTTCCAGGCGGACATTTTACTACTTCCTCGAAACTTCCTTGAATATTAGGTTCGAATATTCGAGAAATGTAGACGGATATTCAGGGAAAATTCAGAGAATTTCCGGTGCTGTGTGGGTGTTATGTTTGCATGTCATATGTATTCGCTCCTAATATTTTGAAGAATCCTATTATGATGACGTAAGCTGTAGTTTATCCTTATGTACTAATTTTTCTTCATTACTATTTAAATTTCTTACTTTCGCGTTTGATTCACCTACCAATTCCAAAATCTTGTAAGGTCCTTCAAAAAATGCATCAAATTTTTTGTTATTTCTTACATTTATTTTTAAATTAACAATGTCATTAACCTTGAAATTTGTAGGGTGAATATTTCTGTCGTAGTAATTTTTTGATCTGATTTTAGCTTTTTGGATCCGTTCGTGAGCAAGATTTTGCGTGTTGTCTAATTTGTGGAATAAATCGTGGAGATATTCCACATAAGTTTTATCCAACTTATTTTTATTCAAACTTGACGGGATTTGGACTTCTTTACCAAATACAAGTGTATATGGAGCAAACCCTGTGGATTCATGGATTTGTGCATTATATGAGAATATTGCATATCTAATCCATTCATCCCATGTTTGGGAATCACCAAATTGTCTGAGATATTCCACTAAAGTTTGGTGACTGCGTTCGAGAGATCCCAATGATTGAGGATGGTAAGCTGTTGACTCTATTTTTTCAATGTTAAAAATTTTACAAAATGTTTTAATAACCTGACTGGTGAAATTTGTACCTTGATCAGAATGTATGACTTTAGGACATCCATATCTGCATATGAATTGCTCTGCTAAAGTGTGTGCAATAGTAACAGAATCTATTTGTTTCAGGGCATATGCGTCCCAAAATTTTGAAAAGATACATTGGATTGTTAAAATGTATCTATTTCCGGTGGAAGTAATCGGTAAGGGACCTACAATGTCGATTTGTATTTTGTCAAAAGGTTCTTTTGGAGTGTCGGTAATTCTCATGGGTTGTTTGGTACGTAATCTCGTTATTTTAAATCTTTGACAATTTTTGCAATTTTTAATAAATTTCTGAATATCTGGTTTCATACCTGACCAAAAATAAATAGATCTAATTCTCCAATAGGTTTTACTGACCCCTTTATGCCCGCCTACTGTGGATTCATGAAATTCGCGTATAATTTTAAATCTTTCTGTTTCTATTGGGAATTTTATCTCTTCTGAACATATCATAACCTTGACATTAGTATTTTTAAAATGTTCTACAAATAATTTTTCTACATTGATCCAAGTAATTCCTTTTAAGTCATTACTTTTGCTTGATACTTTAATAAAATTAATATTGAGTGTTAATAATGAGTGTTTTAATGCTGTAATTGATTTTGCTAAATTGTTCAGAAAAGTAGATTCTTCAAATTTTTCTTTTGTTATTAAATGAAAAATATAACGACTATTTAACCCGAATACAATAACCTGTCCCGTTTTTGGATTTTGTTTTTGTAATAGTTCTGAGTCAAATAAACCCTTTTCAATTAATTCTGAAGTGACGTTCGATTCTGTTTTACCGTCTGCTGACACAAAATGTATTATATGCCCTTTTCCCATTGTAACTTTATCTTTACTATATATTAATGTAGCAGTATCTTTTATTATTAAGTTTTGATCTCGTATTTCATTATTTTCATTGTCATCCAATTTTTCAGAAGAGGTGATGCTTCCGCTGCCTTGATCAGAGGATTCAACTTCAGCACCCCCATCATCAATGTCTAACTGACAAACCTGACTCGGGTCTATGTCCTGACCTCCTGTTAGCTGCACCAAACTGGTGTCATTAACTGATGTAGACATTTCTCCGTAATTAATATACTTAATGGCAGACATCGAGTTAATCTGAGTCTTGATGGTGTCATTCTTCTGAAAAATATGGTAAATGATGTATTCGCCATCGATGGAGGGTTCTACCGAAGCCATACTCTTTGTAAATTCGGCGGTTGTTTTACCTTCTCGAATGGAAATTGGAAGGGCTGAATTTTGTAATGAGACTTCATTATGAGGGATGTCTAAATCACCGTCTCCATCTGCGATATCCATCATTTCATTGGAGGAACTGCCTGTTCCTGGTTCTAACGAATGTGGATTTCGAGATAACGCATCAGCATTGCAGTTAATTTTTCCTGGTTTGTATATAATTTCGTAATCATATTCACTTAATTTTATTTTCCATCTAGCTAGTCTTGATGCTGGATCTTTTATATTATGTAACCATATTAATGGGCGGTGGTCCGTTACCAAAAAAAAATTTGTGCCGTATAAATATGGTCTAAATGTTTTTACGCAATCTACAATAGCTAATAATTCTTTCTCAATGGTGGAATAATTTATTTCAGCTTGTTGGAGCACTCTGGATGTGAAGGCGATCGGTAAATCCTTACCAATTTCGCCCTGACTAAGCACTCCTCCAATGGCATAGTAAGAAGCGTCAGTCGTTAAGACAAATGGTTTTTTGAAATCTGGGAATTGCAAAATTGGTTGTGAACATATTCTGTCCCTAAGATGTTGGAAAGCACAAATGTGTTCTTGTCGCCATTTAAATATTGTGGAGTCTTTTAGTAGCTCTGTTAATGGTTTTGCAATTTTTGCAAATTGTGGAATAAATTTGCGATAATAGCCGACCAATCCCAAAAATTGTTTAACATTTTTTTTTGTTTTTGGAATCGGAAAGCTTGACACTGCTAGTGTTTTTTGTGGATCCGGTCTAACTCCATTACTTGAAATAACATGACCCAAATATGTTATTTCTTTTCTCAAAAATTGACATTTATCTGGTTGTAAGGTAAGACCTGCAGTTTGTAGTCTACCCAGTAATTTGTTTAATTTTTGAGTGTGTTCTGCTAGGGAAGAGGCGTATATTACGATGTCATCCATATATACGAATAACTCAATTCCCTGTAAACCGCTCAGGACTTGATCCATGACTCTTTGAAATGTATTTGGTGAATTTTTAAGACCAAATGGCATTCTTTTGTATTCAAAGAGTCCAAATGGAGTCGTGAATGCAGTTTTTTCGACAGAATCTGGATCCATAGGTATTTGATGGAAGCCATTTGCTAAATCTAAGACAGAAAAAACCGTGGAACGCCCTAATTGGTCCAATATATCAACAATATTTGGGATGGGGTAACTGTCACCCACAGTTTTTTCGTTAAGTTTTCGATAGTCTATGACCATCCGCCATCTTGGATTTCCTTTGGAATCTGCCTTTTTGGGCACGATCCAGAGAGGGGAATTGTAAGCTGAAATTGAAGGCTGTATTATATCCATTTTTTGTAAATTTTGTACTTGTTTAATTATTTCATCTTTGTGTACATGAGGATATCTGTATTGTTTTGTTTTTACTGGTATTTCGTCTGTGGTAATAATTTTGTGTTTTAAAGTGTTTGATTCTATAAGTTTGTCCCCAGGTAGAAAAAATTGATAGGGATATTTTTGAAATGTTTTTAAGAGGCTATTTTTTTCTTCCTCATTGAGGTGATCAAGTTGAAGTTCGTTAATTAATTTTGTGAATCTGGAGGCATGAATCTTAAATTCATTTTGTTTTACTCCTGTGTCTTTAAGTGTTCTTGGGAAGATAGGGGCTGCTTTAAATTCTTGTAGTGTGAGTGGGTAAATGGAAATTTCGATATCTTTGTTAGAGGAATTTATAAAGAAGGTTTTTACTGAATCTTGGTTATTAGTGACTAAATTTTCCCCTGCGTAAATATTTGGTCCTAGGTCTAACTTTGGGATGTATCCTTCTTTTAAATCTGAATGTTGAATTGGCATTTGTACTAATATTTTACATCTGGAAGGTAAATGTAAGGTGGTATTTTTTAGGAAAGGTATTTCTGTATTTTTTAAATGAATGCAGTCATCCAAAAGATTAATCGTTGCCTTGTGTGTTCTTAAAAATGACATTCCTAATATTCCGTGTTGTTTTATCGGAAAATCATGTGTAACCACTTGGAAAAGCGTTTCTATTCCGTCAATTGTGATAATTGTTTCTCCTATTGTTTTAACCATTCCCTTCGATATTCCAACCAAATTCAATCTATTTTTTGCATTTATTACTATTGTTTTTGATAGAGAAGTAACCTTAATAATATTGACAGTTGACCCTGTATCTATCATGAAGTTAGTATTATCTTTTATGAATAGAATATTATCTAATTGAATTACTGGGGGGTCTCCTGATTGTGAATTATTTGCAATTGGGAGGACGAGTCGTTTTTCGTAACTGGGGAAATTTCTTTCGAAGCCGTTTGATTCCCCGTTTGACGACTTCGAAGTAAGTTTTTTTGATCTGTTTCATTATCAATGTTATTTCTCCTATCATAATTTTGTTTACTTCTACTCTTTTCTAAATCATGTTTTTTTTTCATTCTACAAACCGAGATTTCATGATTAAATTTTTCGCAATATGTGCAAAAAACTTTATCTTTAATGTCGTTATTTTCGTTTTTTATGTTTTGTAAACTGTGACATTCGTTTCTGTAATGACCGAATTTTTTGCAGCCATAACATTGAACATCCTTTTTATTTCTTTTGAATTTACTAGTTTCATCTGCTTGAACGTGAGCCACGCGTTTTTGCGGAATTTCTGTATTATTGGTATTATTTTGTTCATTAAAATTGTTAAATTTATGTCGATATTGCCACGCTTGTATCGTACAATCTGCTTTAGTTGCTAGCATTATAGCTTCATCCAGTGTAGAACCAGTTTGATTACCTAGTTGTGTGAATGTTCTTTCATCCAAACCTCTAATAAAATTATTTTTTGCAGCTATTGCGTATGTGTTGCATTGTTGAATTCCTATATCATATTTATTTTCTTCTAAAATTTTGTTATTTAATTTATTGAGTATTTGTCTTGTTCTTGCACCATATTCTGGCACAGTTTCATCTTGTTTTCTTGTAATTGTACTTAATGAATGTATTAACTGTGTAATATCTTCATGAGAAGTGAAATGTTGTTCTAAAGTAATCAAAATTTCATCTAGTGTCAAACTGATTCTATCCTGTATGATTTCTCTCGCATTACCGACAATTTTAGTTCTTACCAATAATGTAAAGCATGGTAAATCTATTGGTTTAATCATTGTTATAGCGGCTTTACAATGCTCAATAAATAATTTAACTGGAATATTTTTCCCGTCAAAAATTGGTAAAATATTCTCAACAATTTTAGGAATGTGTCCGGCTTCCGCCGTTCCTATGAAAGAAGAAATATATCCCGAGCAATGTGAAGGCTCTAGAACATTGTTAATTGTATTACTTTGTCTAATATTAATATAATTGTCGGATGATTCTGATGTTTCAGACAGGCTATCTCTAACATTGTTCGTACGTTGTACTATTTCTACATTATTACTTGTGCTTGCCGTCGGAACCATTTGCGTTGTTAAATGATCGTTATTTCTGATATTTCTTAGGGGTAAACTAGATGTATTATTTATTCTACTTTTTGCATTTGAGCGAGTTGCTCTCAATTGTCTAGACATCTTGTATATATATATATATTGTTGTATATTAGGAAATGAAATTACAATGGAAATAGTCAATTTATTAATGATATTGTGAAAAATATTATTTGAAATGAAATCTCTTATATTAATGATGAAATTACTAATTATTAATTAAAATCGAAAGAAGACATTAGTCGAAGTATAGAAGTTAATTTAAAATGAATATTTATTTAGCACAATTTTTAACCATAGTCGTATAGAATAATTTTAAATTTTGTATGTATATATATTTTTATAGAATAATTGTAAATTTGTAAGTATGTATATATATATATATATATACAAATGAAAAGTTCAAAAATCGTAAGAAGGGAAACAAAATGAATCTTAATATAATGCGCTTATAATTGTACTTTTGTTGACTTACTCAGTTTGTAAAAATATCCTTTGTAGCGTAATACTATGAATATTTTTAATTTTCACTTAAAAGGCCATGTTTTTACGCATGTGTGTATAAATATATATATATAAATATATATAAGTATATACGCGCAATTTCACAGCACTGCACTATCACTGTATTTTCTTCCTGTGGTTTATTGTAATCTCCGTTTCCTTTGTTGCAGATGTTCCTCAGCTGCTGAAGGGTGTCGTCGTAGCTTTGGAGGGGATGTCCTAATTTAATAGCTGTAGTAGCTGCCACAGAAGCCGTTGGAAGTTTTTGTCGAAGTACCTCGATGAATTTTCAATTGTCCATAAGTTGGAATTTATCCATGTGAACTGTATTTTACATGTTTTTATTCCTTTTTATGTCGTTTCCTTGGTTGACTATTTCGGCGTTCATTGTTTTTCAAAAATAAATATTTTTCGAAAGAGAATGTCTATTTTATTTTGAATTTTGAAATAACCGCTGTCACCAATTTATGTTACGTCCCTGGTCACTTTCGTTTCAAAGTTCTTGAAGAAATTTCCGAAAGATGGTAATTTATGAAATTTCTATAAATTACTTGTTGAAAGATGAATTGTGGGAACGTAACATTGATTTGAATTTGAAATTGCACTGAATTTAATAGTTGTTATTTGTAATATATTAATTAATAGAATTAATTAAGGGTAAATTGTAATAAAACACATACATTTTTTATAGTTGGAAAATTGTCTTTAAAAAAACCAACTTTTATTGACTAAATGTTGTTGTCAATTAATTTATACACTTTTGTTCATTAATAATGTTTTACAGTTTTAAATGTTTTGTTGTAACACTTTTATAATCTTTTGGTCAAAACACATTAAATATCTTTTAATGATATAATCATTAATTCGCAGAAACACATATTTAACAATTTAACCTTATTAAATTGTTATTTAAGTTTTTCACTACCGAACAATTTGATTTTTGTAAGAAGTTAAACTAATTATTGATTCCGTTTTAAATTCTTAAGGAATCTTATTTCCGGTCGTGAATATTATTAAGAAATCGCTTTTAGAAATGAGAAAAAATCTGCTCTCCCATGCATGTTATGGAGATTATGTTATAATCTTTGCCCTACTCCATAATTTTGCCCTTACTCTAAAATCTTAACCTATAGAAATTCATGTCACGTCATTTTTAACCAATAACAATTTAGTACTTTTTATTAAAATCTAATTCTTATTTCGCAAGTGACGAGTGACAATTTTCTCGATTAGATCTAACGTTCAGGTTTTATGTCTAGTTTAGTTGGCGCCTAGACTACTTTTTGATACTATTTTTGTCTTTAATTTCATTTAATTCTTTTAATATTTAGCCGCATATCTAATACATTTGTATCATTTATATATTTGAGATTCAATACATGGAAATACATAATCATAGTTTTACTTTTACTTTTAATTTGTGCCGCTTTTGATCTTTTGCCGTAGTGACTTTTTGTCGCCGTCACTTTTGCCGCCGTGACTCACGTAATTTCATTTGAAATTTATATATATATTATTTTTATTTTTCTTGATCATTATTATTTTAATTGTTTATATTTAAACAAAAAGGACATTATATATTATTTTATTAAAAACGCATGAAATCTTTAATTTTCTAAAACAATAATTGTAATTTTAAGAATTGTTTATAACAATAGTAAATATTATTACAAACAATTCCTTGCATGATGAAAAGAATATTATTAAATTTATACAAATATTAATGAAATTTATGTTGGAAATAAATCGAAAAAGACGTTCAATATTGTTTTTACGTATAGGGTTTTGAAACCCTATATAGACTGGTAGTCGGTGACCGCGTCCCGTCACACATTACCAAACAGAACATTGCACCTAGTTCCTACGAGGTGGCGCGTAGGGGCTTCCGTAGATTTTGCGTCAAGCGTCAAAACGCACAATAAAGCCAATAACCACCAATCTACATGGAAGCTGACTCTGCGGTTATGCGTAAACACGCGGAACGTATAAACATAGAATTGTGAGAGAGACAAGGACAGACAATGTTTGTTATTGTTGCCGTCCTATTCTCTCTCATTGGCTTTATTGCGCGTTTTGACGCTTGACGCAGAATCAGCTTCCATGTAGATAGGGGTAAGCAGGCCCTCCAAGCTCCAATGCATTTCGTTACGCCAAAGTTTCTTGAGCTATTTAGGGTAACTAACCGCCGAGGGCAGCACCTGTTGTCAAATACAAATGACCTTACTACATACAAATGTCCCTGTCAGTGATGTTCCTTGTGTAATTGTTTACGTGCGCTAATGTGCTACTAGCCGGCAATTTTAATAAACTAGCGCCGCTGGCGGTCGCAAGCGGCCGCGCGTTGCTGTCATTCAGTGCATTACAGTTTTTTAATTATGCTAAAATACATTTGAATGTTTTTGGAATATCCGTCTGCCTTAGTTTCCATGGTGACGTGTGGGAGTGAGCGAGAAAATATATCAAATCAAAACTTTTTGTCTTGCTCAGTCCGACAGTAAAAAGTAGAAATTGTTTTTGCCCTTTTCTGTTTCATGCTCTGGTCCCGTACCCATATTCCATTTGCTTAAGCCTTATTATTTGATTTTGAAAAATAGTTTTCCCATAAATGAAACTCCCATAAATAAAATTTTCCCTATCTTAGCCCCCTTCCACGAGGTAATTCAGTCATGCGTCTGCGCAGTTGCATTAAGATGGCGGCAAATGTACACAAAACTCCCATAAATAAATCCCCCACTAAAATTTATTTATGGGAGGTTTGACTGTATGTAAAATTTTTAAAGTTAAAGTTATAAGGGTGAAATCACATGGATGCGTCAAACGTTGCGTCGTTATGAGAAAGAGGGAGACAAAGATATATTTACGTCTTTCTCTTTCTCATTAATACGCAACTTCTGACGCATCCATTTGATTTCACCCTTAGGCTGGCACAAGCCGGCGTCCTATGACTCCGTTTTATAAGTTCCGGTGCTGTGAGGCAATAATAATAATATTATTATTATAATTAATTTTACATAAAATATATTCCTACAAAATGGTGCATTGTTAAATTCTTCGAAGTATATACCCACCCACACCGAAAAAAAATAGTTTTAGAATGATGAGTGTCATGCTCTGTGACGTGAGAGTAAACACGTACCCCTAAATGTACGTCACATTTCTTGACCCCCCCCCCCTCTTTATATTTTCATGTTAATTTTATTTTTAACTTTAATGGAAAAAAATTCAGTAATAACAATTTTGTGGGGTTGTTCATAAACCACGTAGCCCTATTTTTGTCACTTTTTGTTCCCGTTTCTCCACATGTAGACTAACGTAGACTTTCTCTACCCCCCCCCCCCCCCCTCCTACCCTGGTAGAATGTAGTTTACTTAACTTTTTTAAAATGCATTTTCATGGCATCATAACCGGGAATATTAAGAAGAAATAATTCTAACATTTTCTTTTAATAAAAAATATTTATATATATCTATCTATGTATTATTGTCGATAAAAAAATTAAAAAAATAAAAAAATTGCAAATTTATTTTTTTCTAATTGTTTTTTATGCTTGGGGAAAATTTTTGGGGACCTGGAAATGGCCGGAAAAATAAAGAATATATCTTTTGGCAACTTTAGTGGTCACCCTAAGATGTCAATAAAAAAACAGTCAAAGACAGTCATTAATTTTTTTATTTTTTGCATAACCCGCGCTTTTTTTTAAAAAAATTTGAAAAGTAGCTTAATAAATGAACTACGTAACCATGGCTTGAATCCTCCCTACATAGCCTACCGTAAAATTTTACTGACCCTCCCCCCTCCTCAACTGGCTACGTGATTTATGAACGGACCCTTTTAATCGGTTTTATTATTTTAAACCCTTACGAAAGTTTATGACATAAAATGTATGTCATACGCGCTTGACGTAAATTACATGACGTTTTTTCGCGACGTCAAGTAAATCACGTCAGAAAAATTACGTCAAAAAAAAAATGCCACAAATCGCTAAAATAAATGATTTTTTAAAAAATAAACGATTCTAAACAGCAAAATACAAAAAACAATGAACAGCTTGGGTTGTAAACTACACATAAAGGTTATGTGTAGCTTAAAATTAATAAAAGTTATATTTCAGTTAATAAATACAATTTTTAAATTTAATAAATTAAAAAGTAATTTTAAAAATACAAATTACTATAAAAGTGAACGAATTAAGATTAATTGTTGCTACAATTAACTGCGAGAACCTCACATAATGAGGATATTTTTTAAAAACAAATTTGGGGGGACAGAGAATCGAACCCGGGTTCGCCGCACGCAACTAACTAAAACCTAACGCCTAACCAACTGAGCTATCTCGATTAACTTCTATACAAACAACAAATCTTTTTCTTAAACTGCAAGTCAATATTATGTGTTTTGCTGGAAAATATGTAAAAAGCAAAAATCTAAATTCCTAAACGACTTATTATGATAAAACTTATTGTTTTAAAGAAGCCAGACAATATACAAAGAAATAAATAGTTTATTTCTAAAAGAAAACATAAAGAACTGAATTCCGTCAACCCAAAGCAAAACAACAATATAAAATGAGTTCAAAATTATTGCAAATGATTAATGGATGCCTCCTCAATCAGATTGCACTTGCACAATCTTTAAAAATTGGCAAATTAATAATAAAAATAGCGAAAATAAGTAAGTTGTTTAAGCCAACTAATCTGCACAGATTGACCACCAATCAGAGGAGGTCACGTGCTTTTCCGCACGAAAATCAAATCACTCTTGTTGACTTAAAGAATATATCAGTACAAAAATCAAAAGTTTAAACAAAAATAATTGATTAATCAATTCTGATCATTATTGAAAGCATAATTATTTCATTTCTTAAAAACAAAATGTTATAATTAATAAAATTAAATTTAAAAGTAAAATAATTAAATCCAAATAAAAATAAAATATTTATCTACCACAAAATTAACAATTAAAAAAATAAAACTTTAATTACACAAAAAAAATTGAGATATTAAGATAACAAAAATTAAAATGTACGACAGGTAGTAGCAGAAAGGGGCACAAAAATCAATTTGCACAAAAAAATCTAATCAAATCTAAAATGGTTGATCATACTCAAAAATATACAATTTAATTATTTGAATTAATAAAAAAAATGATCAACCCATGAAAACCACCCTAAAGGATGATATTCTGACAAAATTATTAAAAAAATAAAAATTCGTTCAAAAAAAATCTAATCACAATCTGAAAGAGTAAAACATACTCAGAAATATACACCCTAACTTTGTAAATTAATAACAAAAAATATCAACACCTGAAAACCACCCCTAATAAAAACATTCGGATAAAATTAAAAAGGAAAATATCAATTTACGCAAAAAAATTGTAAAAAAAATTTGAAATGCTAAAACATTACCTATATCTGAAACAATAATTTTGTCCGTTTATTATACATATGGGAACATTCCTTCATAATTATGCCTTGCCAGAAATTATTGGCAAAATACACTAAAAAAATTTCAGTCAAATATCAATTATTTTCCACATTTCTAGATCTAATTGCAAACTTTTTCAACTCTAAACAAACAAAATTAAACATAAATTGAGCTACTGCGCATTGATTTCAACTTGTGAAAAAATGAAAATTCAATGCATTTTTGCCTTGCCAGAAATATTTGCCAAAATACTCTAAAAAATTTTCAGCCAAATATCATTTATTCTCCGTACTTCTAGATCTAATTTCTAACTTTTTCAAATATTAACGAACAAAGTTGAATAAAAATTAACCCAATGCGCGTTACATTCAAATTGTCAAAAAGTGAAAATTTAATCAATTTTTGCCTTGCCAGAAAAATTTGGCAAAATACACTAAAAAATTTTCAGCCAAATATCAATTATTTTCCGTGTTTCTAGATCTAATTTCAAACTTTTTCATATATTAACGAACAAAATTGTACAAAAATTAAGCGACTACGCGTTACATTCAAATTGTCAAAAAATGAAAATTTAGTCAATTTTCGCCTCACCAGAAAATTTTAGCAAAATACACTAAAAAATTTTCAGTCAAATATCAGTTATTTTCCGTGTTTCTAGATCAAATTTCAAACTTTTTTATATATTAACGAACAAAATTGTACAAAAACTAAGCGACTGCGCGTTACATTCAAATTGTCAAAAAATGAAAATTTAGTCAATTTTTACCTTGCCAGAAAAATTTGGCAAAATACAGTAAAAAATTTTTAGCCAAATATCAATTTTTTTCCGTGTTTCTAGATCTAATTTCAAACTTTTTCATATATTACCAAACAAAATTGTACAAAAATTAATCGACTGCGAATTAGTTTAAACTTGACAAAAAATTAAAATTCCATCAATTTTCGCGTCGCCAGAAAAAATTTGCAAAAAACACTAAAAAATTTTCAGTCAAATATCAGTTATTTTCCGTGTTTCTAGATCAAATTTCAAACTTTTTTATATATTAACGAACAAAATTGTACAAAAATGAAGCGACTGCGCGTTACATTCAAATTGTGAAAAAATGAATATTTAGTCAATTTTTGCCTTGCCAGAAAAACTTGGCAAAATACAGTAAAAAATTTTCAGCCAAATATCAATTATTTTTCGTGTTTCTAGATCTAATTTCAAACTTTTTCATATATTACCAAACAAAATTGTACAAAAATTAATCGACTGCGCATTAGTTTAAACTTGACAAAAAATTAAAATTTCATCAATTTTCGCCTCGCCAGAAAAAATTTGCAAAAAACACTAAAAAATTTTTAGCCAAATATCAATTATTTTCCGTGTTTCTAGATCTAATTTCAAACTTTTTCATATATTAACGAACCATATTGTACAAAAATTAACCTAGTGCGCATTAGTTTCAACTTGTCAAAAAATGAAAATTCAATCAATTTTTGCCTCGCCAGAAAAATTTGGCAAAAAACACTAAAAAATGTTCAGCCAAACATCAATTATTTTCCGTGCTTCTAGATCTAATTTCAAACTTTTTCATATATTAACGAACAAAATTGTACAAAAAATAAGCGACTGCGCGTTACATTCAAATTGTCAAAAAATGAAAATTTAGTCAATTTTTGCCTTGCTAGAAAAATTTGGCAAAATACACTTAAAAATTTTCAGCCAAATATCAAGTATTTTCCGTGTTTTTAGATCTAATTTCAAACTTTTTCATATATTAACGAACCATATTGTACAAAAATTAACACAGTGCGCATTAGTTTCAACTTGTCAAAAAATAAAAATTCAATCAATTTTCGCCTCACCAGAACATTTTTGCAAAATACACTAAAAAATTTTTAGCCAAATATCTATTATTTTCCGTGTTTCTACATCTAATTTCAAACTTTTTCATATATTAACGAACAAAATTGAACATAAATTGAGCAACTTTAACAAGCTGAAACCAATGCGCAGTAGGTTAATTTTGGATCAACTTTGTTTGTTAATAGCTAAAAAAGTTTGAAATTAGATCTAGAAACACGGAAAATAATTGATATTTGGCTGAATATTTTTTAGTGTATTTTGCCAAATTTTTCTGGCAAGGCAAAAATTGACTAAATATTCTTTTTTTGACAATTTGAATGTAACGCGCAGTCGCTTAATTTTTGTACAATTTTATTCGTTAATATATGAAAAATTTTGAAATTAGATCTAGAAACACGGAAAATAATTGATATTTGGCTGAAAATTTTTTACTGTATTTTGCCAAATTTTTCTGGCAAGGCAAAAATTGACTAAATATTCTTTTTTTGACAATTTGAATGTAACGCGCAGTCGCTTAATTTTTGTACAATTTTGTTCGTTTATATATGAAAATGTTTGAAATTAGATCTAGAAACACGGAAAATAATTGATATTTGGCTGAAAATTTTTGACTGTATTTTGCCAAATTTTTCTGGCAAGGCAAAAATTGACTAAATATTCATTTTTTGACAATTTGAATGTAACGCGCAGTCGCTTAATTTTTGTACAATTTTGTTCGTTAATATATGAAAAAGTTTGAAATTAGATTTAGAAACAGGGAAAATAATTGATATTTGGCTGAAAATTTTTTAGTGTATATTGCTGAAATTTTCTTTTGAGGCGAAAATTGATTGAATTTTCATTTTTTGACAAGTTGAAACTAATGCGCACTGGTTTAATTTTTGTACAATTTTGTTCGTTAATATATGAAAAAGTTTGAAATTAGATCTAGAAACACGGGAAATAATTGATATTTGGCTGAAAATTTTTTACTGTATTTTGCCAAATTTTTCTGGCAAGGCGAAAATTGATGGAATTTTAATTTTTTGACAAGTTGAAACTAATGCGCACTGGGTTAATTTTTGTACAATTTTGTTCGTTAATATATAAAAAAGTTTGAAATTTGATCTAGAAACACGGAAAATAACTGATATTTGACTGAAAATTTTTTAGTGTATTTTGCTAAAATGTTCTGGTGAGGCGAAAATTGATTGAATTTTCATTTTTTGACAAGTTGAAACTAATGCGCACTGGGTTAATTTTTGTACAATTTTGTTCGTTAATATATGAAAAAGTTTGAAATTAGATCTAGAAACTCGGAAAATAATTGATATTTAGCTGAAAATTTTTTACTGTATTTTGCCAAATTTTTCTTGCAAGGCAAAAATTGACTAAATTTTCATTTTTTGACAATTTGAATGTAACGCGCAGTCGCTTAATTTTTGTACTATTTTTTTCGTTAATGTATAAAAAAGTTTGAAATTAGATCCAGAAACACGGAAAATAATTGATATTTGGCTGAAAATTTTTTACTGTATTTTGCCAAATTTTTCTGGCAAGGCAAAAATTGACTAAATTTTCATTTTTTGACAATTTGAATGTAACGCGCAGTCGCTTAATTTTTGTACAATTTTGTTCGTTAATATATGAAAAAGTTTGAAATTAGATCTAGAAACACGGAAAATAATTGATATTTGGCTGAAAATTTTTTACTGTATTTTGCTAAATTTTTCTGGCAAGTTAAAAATTGACTAAATATTCAATTTTTGACAATTTGAATGTAACGCGCAGTCGGTTAATTTTTGTACAATTTTGTTCGTTAATATATAAAAAAGTTTGAAATTTGATCTAGAAACACGGAAAATAACTGATATTTGACTGAAAATTTTTTAGAGTATTTTGCTACAATTTTCTGGTGAGGCGAAAATTGATTGAATTTTCATTTTTTGACAAGTTGAAACTAATGCGCAGTGGGTTAATTTTTGTACAATTTTGTTCGTTAATATATGAAAAAGTTTGAAATTAGATCTAGAAACACGGAAAATGATTGATATTTGGCTAAAAATTTTTTCTGGCGAGGCGAAAATTGATGGAATTTTAATTTTTTGTCAAGTTTAAACTAATGCGCAGTCGATTAATTTTTGTACAATTTTGTTTGGTAATATATGAAAAAGTTTGAAATTAGATCTAGAAACACGGAAAAAAATTGATATTTGGGTGAAAATTTTTTACTGTATTTTGCCAAATTTTTCTGGCAAGGTAAAAATTGACTAAATATTCATTTATTTAAAATTTGAATGTAACGCGCAGTCGCTTAGTTTTTGTACAATTTTGTTCGTTAATATATAAAAAAGTTTGAAATTTGATCTAGAAACACGGAAAATAACTGATATTTGACTGAAAATTTTTTAGTGTATTTTGCTAAAATTTTCTGGTGAGGCGAAAATTGACTAAATTTTCATTTTTTGACAATTTGAATGTAACGCGTAGTCGCTTAATTTTTGTACAATTTTGTTCGTTAATATATGAAAAAGTTTGAAAT
The DNA here is from genome assembly GCA_037103525.1 of Ganaspis brasiliensis. Lineage (NCBI taxonomy): Eukaryota > Metazoa > Arthropoda > Insecta > Hymenoptera > Figitidae > Ganaspis > Ganaspis brasiliensis. The sequence continues at coordinate 419,885 of JAZKLR010000018.1, forward strand.
TAGATCTAGAAACACGGAAAATAATTGATATTTGGCTGAAAATTTTTTAGTGTATTTTGCCAAATTTTTCTGGCAAGGCAAAAATTGATTAAATTTTCACTTTTTGACAATTTGAATGTAACGCGCATTGGGTTAATTTTTATTCAACTTTGTTCGTTAATATTTGAAAAAGTTAGAAATTAGATCTAGAAGTACGGAGAATAAATGATATTTGGCTGAAAATTTTTTAGAGTATTTTGGCAAATATTTCTGGCAAGGCAAAAATGCATTGAATTTTCATTTTTTCACAAGTTGAAATCAATGCGCAGTAGCTCAATTTATGTTTAATTTTGTTTGTTTAGAGTTGAAAAAGTTTGCAATTAGATCTAGAAATGTGGAAAATAATTGATATTTGACTGAAATTTTTTTAGTGTATTTTGCCAATAATTTCTGGCAAGGCATAATTATGAAGGAATGTTCCCATATGTATAATAAACGGACAAAATTATTGTTTCAGATATAGGTAATGTTTTAGCATTTCAAATTTTTTTTACAATTTTTTTGCGTAAATTGATATTTTCCTTTTTAATTTTATCCGAATGTTTTTATTAGGGGTGGTTTTCAGGTGTTGATATTTTTTGTTATTAATTTACAAAGTTAGGGTGTATATTTCTGAGTATGTTTTACTCTTTCAGATTGTGATTAGATTTTTTTTTGAACGAATTTTTATTTTTTTAATAATTTTGTCAGAATATCATCCTTTAGGGTGGTTTTCATGGGTTGATCATTTTTTTTATTAATTCAAATAATTAAATTGTATATTTTTGAGTATGATCAACCATTTTAGATTTGATTAGATTTTTTTGTGCAAATTGATTTTTGTGCCCCTTTCTGCTACTACCTGTCGTACATTTTAATTTTTGTTATCTTAATATCTCAATTTTTTTTTGTGTAATTAAAGTTTTATTTTTTTAATTGTTAATTTTGTGGTAGATAAATATTTTATTTTTATTTGGATTTAATTATTTTACTTTTAAATTTAATTTTATTAATTATAACATATTGTTTTTAAGAAATGAAATAATTATGCTTTCAATAATGATCAGAATTGATTAATCAATTATTTTTGTTTAAACTTTTGATTTTTGTACTGATATATTCTTTAAGTCAACAAGAGTGATTTGATTTTCGTGCGGAAAAGCACGTGACCTCCTCTGATTGGTGGTCAATCTGTGCAGATTAGTTGGCTTAAACAACTTACTTATTTTCGCTATTTTTATTATTAATTTGCCAATTTTTAAAGATTGTGCAAGTGCAATCTGATTGAGGAGGCATCCATTAATCATTTGCAATAATTTTGAACTCATTTTATATTGTTGTTTTGCTTTGGGTTGACGGAATTCAGTTCTTTATGTTTTCTTTTAGAAATAAACTATTTATTTCTTTGTATATTGTCTGGCTTCTTTAAAACAATAAGTTTTATCATAATAAGTCGTTTAGGAATTTAGATTTTTGCTTTTTTACATATTTTCCAGCAAAACACATAATATTGACTTGCAGTTTAAGAAAAAGATTTGTTGTTTGTATAGAAGTTAATCGAGATAGCTCAGTTGGTTAGGCGTTAGGTTTTAGTTAGTTGCGTGCGGCGAACCCGGGTTCGATTCTCTGTCCCCCCAAATTTGTTTTTAAAAAATATCCTCATTATGTGAGGTTCTCGCAGTTAATTGTAGCAACAATTAATCTTAATTCGTTCACTTTTATAGTAATTTGTATTTTTAAAATTCCTTTTTAATTTATTAAATTTAAAAATTGTATTTATTAACTGAAATATAACTTTTATTAATTTTAAGCTACCCTAATAGCACCGACTGTGCCGGGAACGTTCCTGGAATGGGCCGCCGGTCCCTGGGGTACGTTCACATGGACCGTTCCAATATACCTGACAAATACGTTCCGGATTTCACTAGGCTAGGAACGTTCCGCGGAACGTTCCTGGAATGTTCCGAGGAACTTTAAATACACATTGAAAAATAATTAATGTTAATATCTTGCGCAGTAGTTTTCTATCGCACCTAGAGCTGCGCAGTTGATTTTAGTGACCACTGTTCTATAGAAGCAATCATATTAAAAACATTAAATAATATTAATAAAAAAATTTTCAGCTTTTTCCGCATACTTTTTCCGCAACCCGTTCTGCGATTTTTTGAATGTGTATTCAAAGTTCCTCGGAACATTCCATGAACGTTCCGCGGGAACGTTCCTAGCCTAGTGAAATCCGGAACGGATTTGTCAGGTATATTGGAGCGGTCCAAGGGAACGTACCCAAGGGGCCAGCAGCCCATTCCAGGAACGTTCCCGGCCTAGTCGGTGCTATTAGGGTACACATAACCTTTATGTGTAGTTTACAACCCAAGCTGTTCATTGTTTTTTGTATTTTGCTGTTTAGAATCGTTTATTTCTTAAAAAATCATTTATTTTAGCGATTTGTGGCATTTTTTTTTTGACGTAATTTTTCTGACGTGATTTACTTGACGTCGCGAAAAAACGTTATGTAATTTACGTCAAGCGCGTATGACATACATTTTATGTCATAAACTTTCGTAAGGGAAATTGCAGTCATTTGTTTTTATTATTGATATTTCGTTAATAGATAGATTATTACACTGTGATTACAAAATTTTGTTATTTTTCCAACAATAAATACATTTAAAACTCCCTCTCCCCCCTAAAATTTTGTTATTTTTCCAACAATAAATACATTTAAAACTCCCTCTCCCCCCTATAGCGTTACGTTATTTATGAAAGCTCCCAATAATTAATATTTAATGATTAATATTAATAATACACCATAAAATTTTATGTTATAATATTGTTATTCAATCCGTTTTGTCTTAAAATCTAAAAGAAACCAATAATTTTAACAACAAACAAACAAATTATTTATATTTTAAAAGCGTTTTAGTGGAAGAATGAAAATTGTTTATTAAATTCAAAGTTGTATTTAAAAAATAAATATTTTTTGAGCTTTTGATTGACTATTTGGAAAAAAAAATTAACAGATTTCTAAATTTTAATCTTATTTAAACTTTACTTATTTTAAATATTCTTAACCACTTTAAAAAATTTTAATTTATATAAAATTTAGGTAATCAAAATTTTTATAATTGGTAGTTACATAAAATTATATATAAATATTTATTTAATCATAAAAGGGTGTAAATTCAACAGAAATAACAACTGCAGGCTTCGCTAAGCGGATCGGCTAAAATTATAAAAATTCTATTTCTATTGAGACATCATTTTTGTTATCCTTAAGGCCGTTGGAGACACAGAGTCCGCAGAGAATCTGTAGGGGGGAGCAGTGGTTCTCAAAGACTGTCCCCATGCGTTTTGAAGACTTAGGAATTTTTCGCGACAAAGTCCAACACTTTTCCCACAAAATAACATCGTACTGCAAATTCTATTGAAATAAAAATTCAGAAAAATACTTACTTTTGATAAATCAAGTATTTCCTGAGCTTTAGTGTCTCGAGGAAATTCGTGTGATGAAAACATCCTCCAATGATGTTCCATGTTTGGCAATTTTTTCCAATAAAACCAGACACTTTTTCCGAAAATGAAAATCGTAGTGAAAATTTATATTTAATTAGCACTTTCTCACTTATTTTGTTTTTGGCATATGAGTTTTTAAATCGCGTCAGTCTCTCGAGGACATACAAAATCACTTGACACTTCACTCACTGATTCCCACTTTGACAATTATTTTCGGCAAAATCCGACACTTTTTCCACAAATATTCATCGTAGTGAAAATTTAATTTTATCTAGCACTTTTTCACTTATTTTGTTTTTGGCATTTGAGTTTTTAAATTGCGTCAGTCTCTCGAGGAAATACAAAATCACTTGACACTTCACTCATTGATTCGGACTTTGACAATTTTTTCCGTCAAAACCCGACACTTTTTCCGCAAATGGTCATCGTAGTGTAAATTTAAATTTAATTAGCCTTTTTTCACTTTTTTTGTTTTTCGTATTTGAGTTTTTAAATCGTGTCAATCTCTCGAGAAAAGTAAATTTTTTTCAATTTCATCAATGAAAATGTCAAACAATGTAGCAGAATATAGTTTGTCGTGCGCTGTTCTGATACGGCATTTTCGGGTACTATAATTCACACGGCGCCGCCTTTGAAATTATAGACAGGCGTACATTATATTCATTATATTAAGAAACCTATTTATAAAAATCAATGTTTAGATATTAATTGTAAAAATTTAATATAAAAAATTAATGTCAAGTTCCAAACATAATTTTGCTAACTTTGTACAAAAAATAAAAGTTGTTTGTTATTTGAAGTGTAATTAGCTCTATTGAAAAGACTCATTTAAAATAATTTAAACCATTCAAATGCAACAAGTACATTATTTATTGTAAATCATGCATTAATAATTTCTAAACAATTTAAATATTTTTTAAAATCTAAGAGTTGAAGGAAAAACAGTAGAGCTTATTTAGTTTATCAGAAGAATGCAACCCGACTTACAGAGGAGATGGGAAATAGATATTGTATAGGAACTGAAATAAGTGTTTCTTTTAATTTTTTAAAATTAAATAAACAGAGCATTCGATAAATATTTTATACATAACGTAAAAATTAAAGAAATAATTAAAACGCAAGAAAGGACTAAAAAAATAGTGTAATATCAAAAAAATTAAATGAACAGGAAGAAAATGGAGAAATGTTTTTTTCTTAATCTAACAAACTGTAAAAAATGTAAAAAGTAAAAAAGAATAAGTAAGTAAGTTTGTAAAAAAACTCTCAAGAAATAGACAAGATGTGAATGCTCTGTTTATTTAATTTTAAAAAATTAAAAGAAACACTTATTTCAGTTATACAATATCTATTTCCTATCTCCTCTGTAAGTCGGGTTGCATTCTTCTGATAAACTAAATAAGCTCTACTGTTTTTCCTTCAACTCTTAGATTTTAAAAAATATTTAAATTGTTTAGAAATTATTAATGCATGATTTACAATAAATAATGTACTTGTTGCATTTGAATGGTTTAAATTATTTTAAATGCGTCTTTTCAATAGAGCTAATTACACTTCAAATAACAAACAACTTTTATTTTTTGTACAAAGTTAGCAAAATTATGTTTGGAACTTGACATTAATTTTTTATATTAAATTTTTACAATTAATATCTAAACATTGAATTTTATAAATAGGTTGATTAATATAATGAATATAATGTACGCCTGTCTATAATTTCAAAGGCGGCGCCGTGTGAATTATAGTACCCGAAAATGCCGTATCAGAACAGCGCACGACAAACTATATTCTGCTACATTGTTTGACATTTTCATTGATGAAATTGAAAAAAATTTACTTTTCTCGAGAGATTGACGCGATTTAATAACTCAAATACCAAAAACAAAAAAAGTGAAAAAAAACTAATTAAATTTAAATTTACACTACGATGACCATTTGCGGAAAAAGTGTCGGGTTTTGACGGAAAAAATTGTCAAAGTCCGAATCAATGAGTGAAGTGTCAAGTGATTTTGTATTTCCTCGAGAGACTGACGCAATTTAAAAACTCAAATGCCAAAAACAAAATAAGTGAAAAAGTGCTAGTTAAAATTAAATTTTCACTACAATGACCATTTGTGGAAAAAGTGTCGGATTTTGCCGAAAAAAATTGTCAAAGTGGGAATCAGTGAGTGAAGTGTCAAGTGATTTTGTATTTCCTCGAGAGACTGACGCGATTTAAAAACTCATATGCCAAAAACATAATAAGTGAAAAAGTGCTAATTAAATTTAAATTTTCACTACGATTTTCATTTTCGGAAAAAGTGTCTGGTTTTATTGGAAAAAATTGCCAGACATGGAACATCATTGGAGGTTGTTTTCATCACACGAATTTCCTCGAGACACTAAAGCTCAGGAAATACTTGATTTATCAAAAGTAAGTATTTTTCTGAATCTTTATTTCAATAGAATTTGCAGTACGATGTTCTTTTGTGGGAAAAGTGTTGGACTTTGTCGCGAAAAATTCCTAAGTCTTCAAAACGCATGGGGACAGTCTTTGAGAACCACTGCTCCCCCCTACAGATTCTCTGCGGACTCTGTGTCTCCAACGGCCTTAAACTAAGTAAATTAGGCTCTTAAATTATTGGAACAAAAAAAATTTTTGTTTGAAGTTATTAGTAATTAAAATTTTTAATCGTGCAAAATGAAAACATATTTTTTTCGAGATCTTCTTAACCGATTTTATAAGTTAAAAAGCATTTTAATTGTCTTAAAACGTAATTTTTAAAAATATTTTTTGCTCTTAAGAATTTTTAATTTTTATCGTTTTTTAAATTATTTATTTAATAAATGTTAATAAAAAACAGCTTTCTGCGTGCATTGCGTGAAAATTTAAAATACTGTTGTATTCTTCACACTTTTTTGAAAATAAAACCGTTAAGAAAAAAAATGGCCCGCGATTAGGAACAAAGATATTAAATTTTTTTTTCGGCGTTCAAAATTTTTTTTGCATAGGTAGTGAATGAAAGTTTAAAAATTATGTATGTTTAAGTTTTTTTTTGTTTTTAATGGTTTTTATTGACAACGGATTTATGTAATTAAGTTTAAAATATTTTTGAACGCAAAAAAAAGAATTACCCTAATAGCACCAAACGTTTCATTAACGTTGCTGCAACGTTTCCGTGTAACGTTGCAAACGTTGCATTGCAACGTTACCAGCCAAGAAAAATAACGTTGCATATGTCATGGGGCTAGAAACGTTGCAGGGAAACGTTGCGGAACGTTAATTTGGAACTTTGAATAGGCATTCGGAAAATCGCAGTGCGGGTTGCGGAAAAATGTTGCGGAAAAGGCTAAATTTTTTTTTATTAGTATTATTCGATGTTGATAATATGATTGCTTCTGTAGAACAATGGTCACTAAAATCAACTGCGCAGCTCTAATTGCGATAGAAAACTACTTTGCACAATATCAACATTATTAATTTTTAAATGGTCATTCAAAGTTCCAAATTAACGTTCCGCAACGTTTCCCTGCAACGTTTCTATCCCCATGACATATGCAACGTTATTTTTCTTGGCTGGTAACGTTGCAATGCAACGTTTGCAACATTACACGGAAACGTTGCAGCAACGTTAATAAAACGTTTGGTGCTATTAGGGTAATATCATTGTCTCTAATCGCGGGTCATTTTTTTTCTTAACGGTTTTACTATCAAAAAAGTGTAAGGAATACAACAATTATAATTAAAATAATTATAATTAATTAATATGTGCTATTACTTTAACATTTAGTAATTTCTGTATATTTTATATCTGCTCCAACTTTAAAATTTAATTTCCGTAATATTTTATTATTTTAGGACTTATTTTAACTTATCACTTATTATATCTATACTTATTATATTTTAACTTGTTTTTAACTTATTTTATTATTTTAAAACAAAAAATAATATTAATTTAAAAGTTTTAAATCTTTCCTTAAGCCATCGAGCTGTGAAAGCGCCTTAATATGTGATTTTAAGAATGCAGTAAAATGCGACTTCAGCGCCGCCAACTTCTATCATTTTGTAAAGTCGAGTATACCCCTCTATGTTACATTTCTAACATTTTCAATGCTTGTTCTTAATTCGAGATATTTTCGATTATTTCGAGTTAATGGATTCCTTCAATTCGAGATTTAGTGCCATGTCTTTTTTATAATAGGATCATTGAGACTAGAATAAGGAGGTGAAATTAGATAGTTTTACCACAGGGAACGGTGGCGCGGCAAACAGGCTAGCCAGTAGGCGCCTCTTTTTGGTTCGGGCTTTGCTCAGTAACGAATTTTAGTTTTCTGCGCACGTAAGAGGGAGAAACAAGAGAAGGGAAAAGCGAGCTGATCAACAGCTGCTTCTCCCTTCTCCCTCTTCGTGCGCAGAAAACTCAAATTCGTTACTGAGCAAAGCCCGAACCGAAAAGAGGCGCCTACTGTTTCGTCTGCTTTTGTGGACACCCCCACTCCACTCATTTCACCTCCTTATTCTAGTCTTCATGAATAGGATATATGAAAATAATTGTTTTATTTATTGAATAAATAATGAGTAAATGTATAATTAATATGTTTTAAATCTTTTTATTTTATTTCTTTTAGGTATATGTATAATAAATTACATCATTACTATAATTTGTAATAAATATAGTTTTGTGTTTAGTACACATTCTTTTAAAGTTGTTATTAATGTTTAATGATTTATATTAATAATAAAGTACAGTGTAAATTAATAGTGTTCTTTAAATTTTGGAATATTTTAAGTATTGGTTAGTAAAATGACCTTCATATATATAAAGATTCTGAAAGTCGGTTTTACCTAACCTCAAATTTAATTTAATATTATTAACTATGTAGTGGTGACAACAGGTGCTGCCCTCGGCGGTTAGTTACCCTAAATAGCTCAAAAAACTTTGGCGTAACGAAATGCATTGGAACTTGGAGGGCCTGTGCGGAACTGAGGCAGGTAGGCATCCCGGCAAGAAGCTTTGAAAAGAAAAGAATTACATTTATTTGACATTTACTCAAAATCGCAATGATTTTTTTTATATTAAATACTTGAATTTCCCTCAAATACTTCCCTGGTAGATGGCCGGAACCGTGGGAGAACGAATCTGGGTTCTTTTAGAGTACTCGTTCGTTCCCGTAGGGTTCTTTGTTGAATATTGGCAAAATATAATAAAAATTGGGTAAAAGGGTTATTATTAGGATAAAGTGTAACTTTCTTAATAAGATTGATAAGGTTTTGGGTGGCAAAATAATGTTTTTAAACAAAAAAATAGAAAATTCTAAAATTGATACTTTAAAGGTGTTTCCACACACGGAACGTGTCAACTTTTGATAGAGTTCGCGGCAGATTTAAATATGTCCATCTGATTTGGAAAATTTAAGAGTTAAAAACGTGTACATTTCTATAGAAATGTGCATTTAATTAGAAATGAAAATGTGTAATTTGACGAAGGAAGATAAAAAAGTGAATTTTTAAGTTAGAAATAATAAAGTGTAGCAACATATCCTGGCAACTTAGCCTAAAAACAAATAATGTTTTTTTCCTAAAATAATTGGTATTTAATTAGTTAATTTATTATTTCATAACTATTTTCCTATTTTTTCTTTGAATCTTATCCTTTTTTCCCACTTCAAGTATAATAAGAAAATATACACATTAAATATAACCTCAAAGTGTCACATATTGTTTTTTATATCTCTCCCTAATGTAAATAAAAGTTAATATAAACAAATTAGAATTTTCCAAGTAAAATTAAGAGACATGTGTCTTTTCGATTTATAAAAGAAATCATTTATACACGAAATTTTAAGTATTTCAACTTTTTCTAAAAAAAAAAACCATTTTCAATTTGACTTTTGTGACATTTGAGACTTTTGTGTGTCATTTATTGTCAAATTAGGAAAATCAATTTTCTTTTCTTGATTCTTGTTAGATACTATAAGGTTCTTTAAAAATCCTTATAAACTTTCTGAACATCTTAAAAATTAAAAAAGTCTCGACTAATTTTCCAAAACTAAAACAAAACAATTTTCTCGTAAACACCACCTACGACTCATTTTGCTCAAGATTTAATATTTCTGGTATATTATCTTTCTCTAGTTTATTATTATTTTTTTGTAATTTACCTGACAAAAAACAAGTGCACAAAATTAAAAAATTCTAAATACAATACTTTGGTCACCAGAAAACAAAAATCTGGTTTTCGAGATTTTTCAATTTTTCTTAAAAAATAATATCATAATAAACTTTAATTAATTTTCATTTTTACTATTTATTTTAAGCTCTACAAAATACAATCAAATTATCGTCATATTATGTTAATTTCAAATATTAAAAATCTCAAATCTTTTTAAAAATTTCGAGTTTTTTATAAATAAGTATTTTTCTAAAAAATTAATTTCTTCAAGTTTCTTATAATTTTCTTGTAATTTACCTGCGAAAAAAACTGTAAATCAAATATTTTGCTCACCAGAAAAGAAGAAACTGGTTTTCAAGATTTTATGATTTTTTAATTTTTTTTCAAAAATATTACCCTAATGAACTTTAATACAAATTTTATTTTTTTTCATTTTTAATATTTATTTTGAGCTCTACAAAATAAAGTCAATTTATCGTCATATTGTGACAATTTTAAAGATCAGAAAGCTCAAATCTTTTAAAAATTTCGAGTTTATTATAAATAATATTTTAGAAAAATACCTATTTATAAAAAACTAGAAATTTTTAAAAGATTTGAGCTTTCTGATCTTTAAAATTGTCACAATATGACGATAATTTGACTTTATTTTGTAGAGCTCGAAACAATTATTAGAAATGAAAACGATAAAATTTGGATTAAAGTTCATTATTGTAACAATTTTGAAGAAAAATTGGAAAATCTTGAAAAAATTTAGAGTTTTTATTTTTGTAAACTTGTTGTTTTTTGTCAGGTAAATTACAAAAAAATAATAATAAACTAGAGAAAGATAATATACCAGAAATATTAAATCTTGAGCAAAATGAGTCGTAGGTGGTGTTTACGAGAAAATTGTTTTGTTTTAGTTTTGGAAAATTAGTCGAGACTTTTTTAATTTTTAAGATGTTCAGAAAGTTTATAAGGATTTTTAAAGAACCTTATAGTATCTAACAAGAATCAAGAAAAGAAAATTGATTTTCATAATTTGACAATAAATGACACACAAAAGTCTCAAATGTCACAAAAGTCAAATTGAAAATGGTTTTTTTTTTTAGAAAAAGTTGAAATACTTAAAATTTCGTGTATAAATGATTTCTTTTATAAATCGAAAAGACACATGTCTCTTAATTTTACTTGGAAAATTCTAATTTGTTTATATTAACTTTTATTTACATTAGGGAGAGATATAAAAAACAATATGTGACACTTTGAGGTTATATTTAATGTGTATATTTTCTTATTATACTTGAAGTGGGAAAAAAGGATAAGATTCAAAGAAAAAATAGGAAAATAGTTATGAAATAATAAATTAACTAATTAAATACCAATTATTTTAGGAAAAAAACATTATTTGTTTTTAGGCTAAGTTGCCAGGATATGTTGCTACACTTTATTATTTCTAACTTAAAAATTCACTTTTTTATCTTCCTTCGTCAAATTACACATTTTCATTTTTAATTAAATGCACATTTCTATAGAAATGTACACGTTTTTAACTCTTAAATTTTCCAAATCAGATGGACATATTTAAATCTGCCGCGAACTCTATCAAAAGTTGACACGTGCCGTGTGTGGAAACACCTTTAAAGTATCAATTTTAGAATTTTCTATTTTTTTGTTTAAAAACATTATTTTGCCACCCAAAACCTTATCAATCTTATTAAGAAAGTTACACTTTATCCTAATAATAACCCTTTTGCCCAATTTTTATTATATTTTGCCAATATTCAACAAAGAACCCTACGGGAACGAACGAGTACTCTGAAAGAACCCAGATTCGTTCTCCCACGGTTCCGGCCATCTACCAGGGTTACTTCCAGAAATACAAAAGAATATTTTTGAAATTGATTCTGCTTTATTCTAAAATGATTTTGTATTCCATGCATCAGAATAGAATTAAAATGTTTTTAATTCCAGAAACTTCTTCTATTCTGTAAAACAGCATACGCATTCATGATTTTTCTATTCCCAATAATTCCTTCTGATTTGAGTCTACAAAATATTTAATTCCGTCCCTGCCGATAGGAAATACCTAAAAAATGACTGGCTAAAATGACTAAATGAATTCAGTCATTTTTGAGGCACGATTTGAATGATTCCGTGCTTAGAAAATGTCCAACGAAGAAGGGATCAAAAAGGTTAATTTATGGCTATTTATGACCGTAAATTCTAAACCCTGAAGAATTTTATTATGCTTTTACCCTCTCATAAAATGAAAGGTTCTTTTACAGTCCTTTTTTAATTCTAAATTATTTATATTATTTATTGCAAAATTATACTCGTTTTTCAATAATTTAGTTATTTATATGTTTAAATGAATAAGATATATTCTTTTGAAACAAAATTCAAAAATGATGTCAGATTTTTAATATCTTCTACTGTTTACGAGTTACGCTACTATTCTTTTAATTGTAAGGCTTTTACCAAAAATTTTACATCTCTGTAATTGTCAGAAATTACAGATTCTAAATTTAAAAAAACCGAAGTTCTAACTTAAAAATTACAAAAATGTTATTTATTAAGAAATAAATATTTTTTACCAGTACATTTTTCGCAGTTGAGATGTCGAAAAAGGGACGAGCTATATCGTAAAACTTTCAAACATCTGGAATCCCTAATAGCACCGACTGTGCCGGGAACGTTCCTGGAATGGTCCGCCGGTCCCTGGGGTACGTTCACATGGACCGTTCCAATATACCTGACAAATACGTTCCGGATTTCACTAGGCTAGGAACGTTCCGCGGAACGTTCCTGGAATGTTCCGAGGAACTTTAAATACACATTGAAAAATAATTAATGTTAATATCTTGCGCAGTAGTTTTCTATCGCACCTAGAGCTGCGCAGTTGATTTTAGTGACCACTGTTCTATAGAAGCAATCATATTAAAAACATTAAATAATATTAATAAAAAAATTTTCAGCTTTTTCCGCATACTTTTTCCGCAACCCGTTCTGCGATTTTTTGAATGTGTATTCAAAGTTCCTCGGAACATTCCATGAACGTTCCGCGGGAACGTTCCTAGCCTAGTGAAATCCGGAACGGATTTGTCAGGTATATTGGAGCGGTCCAAGGGAACGTACCCAAGGGGCCAGCAGCCCATTCCAGGAACGTTCCCGGCCTAGTCGGTGCTATTAGGGATGGATTTAAAAATCAGAAAAAAAATTTCTCTAATTTTGTAATTATAAATTTATAAATTGAGAATTTGCATTCTACGTCTTTCAACGATTATGTGTATCTAATTTTTTTCCCGATAATGTTATTTTTTATAAAAAATAACAATATTTATAATAATTGATTGTCATTTAATTTTATTCATTTTGAGAAAATTTTTAGATATTTATAATCGTGAAAAACGAAAGATTTAGAATTTTTTAATTTACAATTTCAAATTTGCAAATTGCAAAATTTTTGAGTCATAAAACTTTTGGGTTACCGAAGCCATAAATGAAAAAAATATCCTGGTAGGCATTCATATATTCCAGTTCAACGCATTTATGATCCTATTAAAACTTAAATAAGTACTTCCGAAATTTAAAGGGACTACCTACTCGGAGCAAAAAGTGGTACCTGGCATTGTTAGAGTAAAAATTACTAAAAAATGTCGTACCAGGCATATTTTGGATATATTTTAGGTATATCCTATCGGCAGGGGTAATAGAAAATACAGTTGACATTTTTTCTTTCCCTGGCAATTCTCTTCACACATTCAATTCAAAAGGTTCATTTATGTTTGTATTTTCAAGTCGCGTGTAGCTCAGTGGTTACTTTCGTGGACTTGTAACATAAAAATTGGGGATCGATTCTTATATTTATTAAAATTTTTTCAAAAACTGAATTATAAGGAATAGAATTTTGTTATTTTTAATTCATAATGCAGAATCATAAAATGAAGGGAAATTCAAGTATTAAGTAGAATTAATAAAATTAATTCTAGGTTATTCCATCCTTCTTGCCGGGATGTGTGCCTAAGTTGCCTGCTTGCCTCCATACGTATGCGCATGCGCAATAGGTTAATTTTTACTATCTTTGTCGATTTCTCTATGGTTTACTACTACTACGGTGAAATGACAGTTGTTGACAGCTGAAATAATGAAATTAATAATCAATTTAAAATTACGTAAAACTTACAAAAACTACAAAGAAAAATAAAAGATATGTCTAACAATAAAACAAACTTTAAAAAAAATAAAAAGATTTACCGAAAGGTTCCTTTAAAAATATGAAATTAATTCGGTTAATCTAGCAAAACAACATGTTTAATATAATAAAAACATAATTGTGTTAATAATTTCTGTTTAAAGGGGAACATTGGAGAACGTCCTAATTAAATAAAAACTCATAAACCGAAAAAAAATCAATAGCAAAAGAAGAAGAAAAAAAACGTTTTTTAATGCTGAACAAAACTGCTGTCACCTGAAACGTTGACGTTTCTTACTTTTAAAACACAAAATAAATTACTTAACCCTCTGCCTACGGTTACTTCTCCCCACTTTCAAACTATCCTACGAGTTTCCTATAGTCCCCACCAGGCGTCCGAATTGTCGATTTTTGTCGTTAACGGTCATTTCAGTAGGCAGAGGGTTAATGCTCATTTATTAGAAATAACAGAGTGGTCCCTAATAGCACTGAACGTTATTTAACTTCCAGGTAACGTTACTTTTTAACGTCCGGGACGTTAAAATGTAACGTTGCTGAAGGTCGATTTAACGTTAAAATGTCCACGCCCATTTAACGTTCACCTGGAACGTTATAGAACGTAACTTTGAGACCTTCAAAGGACATTCAAAAATGTTTAAAAAGTAAATAACGTTAATATTGTGCGCAGTAGTTTTCTATCACAACTAGAGCTGCGCAGTTGATTTTAGTGACCACTGTTCTTAAGAAGCATTGACATTATCAACATTGAATATAAGATCTGAAAAAAAATTTCAGATTTTCCGCACTATTTTTCCGCAACCCGTACTGCGATTTTTCGAATGTCCATTGAAGGTCCCAAAGTAACGTTCTATAACGTTCCAGACGAACGTTAAATGGCCGTGGACATTTTAACGTTAAATCGACCTTCAGCAACGTTACTTTTTAACGTCCCGGATGTTAAAAAGTAACGTTACCTGGAAGTTAAATAACGTTAGGTGCTATTAGGGGTGGAACTTCAATTTTATTGCTTTTAAAACAGTGCTAAATATTATTTTTGAAATTTGGAAAAATGATTAAAAAGTAATATTTAGCTCTTTTTTATATCAACAAAATTCAAGTCCACCACTCTGTTATTTCTAATATATGAGCATTAAGTAATTTATTTTGTGTTTTAAAAGTAAGAAACGTCAATGTTGCAGGTGACAGCAGTTTTGTTCAGACTTAAAAAACGTTTTTAGGGTTCCGTACACCACAAGTGTACGCACGGAACCCTATTGGAAAGACTTTGTCGAAAATCGTATCCCCCCCCCCCCTAGCCGCTAAACTATTTGACTTAGAAAGTTCAAATTTGGCCCACATATGTATTTTCACGTGTAGATGAAAGGAAAATTATAGAGAACATGATTCTAGGGGTTGATCATAGCGTTGTCAAGAAAATAACAAGATTTTTGAGAAATTTTGATATGTTTTGGCTGATAACTTTTGCTATTTCTTTGACAGCGCTATTACCAGAACAATCTCTATAATTTTTCTGTTATCTACATGAGATACTAGATTTTTGTACCAAATTTGAACTCTCTAAGTCAAATATTTTGGCAGATAAGAGGGGAATACGGTCATTTTTTTGAAAAAATGCGTTAATTTGTACCATTTCTGCCTTTTATCTGCCAAATTATTGTACTTAGAGTGCTAAAATTTGGTATACATATGTAGTTTGCCATATAGATTACAGAAAAACTGTAGAGAACTTTGTTGCAGATCGTTATCATAGTGTTTTTAAGCAAAAACCAACGATTTAAAAAAAATGCTAAAAAATGACCGTATCCCCCCTCCCATAACTTCTAAACAATTTGACTTAGAGAGTTCAAATTTGGTACACAAATGTATTTTCACGTGTAGATTACAGAAAAATGGTAGAGAACATGATTGTATGTGTTGAACATAGCGTTGTCAAGGAAATAACAATATTTTTGAGCATTTTTTTAACATATGGGCCATAGTTTAGTGTTATAACTTGGACAGCGCTATAATCATCACTTTCTCTATAATTTTCCTGTAATCTACATGTAAATCTACATACGTGTACCAAATTTCAGCATCCTAAGTCAAATAGTTTGGAAGATAAGGGGGGGGGGGATACGGTCATTTTTTTAGCAAAAATGCACTAAAAGTGTACAATGCCACCTCCATATCTGCCAAACTATTGTACTTAGAGTGCTGAAATTTACAGAAAAAAAAATTTACAGAGAAAAAAATTACAGAAAAACTGTAGAGAACTTTGTTGCAGATCGTTATCATAGTGTTTTTAAGCAAAAACCAACGATTTAAAAAAAATGCTAAAAAATGACCGTATCCCCCCTCCCATAACTTCCAAACAATTTGACTTAGAGAGTTCAAATTTGGTACACAAATGTATTTTCACGTGTAGATTACAAAAAAATGGTAGAGAACATGATTGTAGAAGTTGATCATAGCGTTGTTAAGGAAATAAAATGATTTTTGAGTATTTTTTATGGATATTTGCTAAAATCTCTGGATTTTTCGTTGACAGCGCAATCACCATCACGTTCTCTATAATTTTTATGTAATTTACACCTGAAAATACATTCCTGTACAAAATTTCAACTCTCTAAGTAAAATATTTTGAAAGATAGGGGGAGGGGTGGTCCATTTTGTATAAAAAATGCATTATATATTATATTTTATATATTATATTATATATAATATATTTATATATTTAATAGTATCAAATATATTAAAAATTATTTTGTTTTGTGTACGGAACCTTCGATTTTAGTGCGAGTGTAACTCGAACTTGTTTTTTTCTTCTTTTGCTATTGATTTTTTTTTGGTTTATGAGTTTTTATTTAATTAAGATGTTCTCCAATGTTCTCCTTTAAACAGAAATTATTAACACAATTATGTTTTTATTATATTAAACATGTTTGTTTTGTTAGATTAACTGAATTAATTTCATATTTTTAAATTGTGACGTAACATAAGGGTGAACTTTGATGAGTTTGATTAGAGGATCTGGGGAAATATAGAGTTCCTATAAAGAGAGTTAGGACACGTGAGGTTCAACTTTTGATTGGCTCAGCGTAACCGGAGACGGAAGTGTATTGAAAGTTTTTTCATTGGCTGAAAAGAGCGCGTTGATTTTTAAAATGCTTTCTTAACAGACATTTTTAAACTTCGCCCGCCCTTTTCAACCAATCACAAAAATTACTTCATCATCACTTCCGTCTCCGGTTTGTCAACAGGCTAGTGGAAGGGGGCACGTGTCCTAACTCTCTTTATAGGAACTCTAGGGAAATAGCAGAGGACAATTAGAAAATACTGTCCAGTGTGACCAATTATCTGATTATTCTAGAGGCTCAAGGCCAATCACAATTTATTCTCTCGCGGTAGAAAGATTTTTATTGGTTACGTCTATTCTGCTAGTCAGATGTTCTGCTCCCTGTGTGTCAATAAATCACGACTTTCTGAAATGTTATTTATTCTTAATATACGTATTTTTATTATACAGTTTTTTGCATTTATCCATAATTTAACGTTTCTTAATGTTTTCTCAAAAGTTAAGTTGCTTTTCTCTAGTTTTAAGCTCGAAATACCTTTTGGATGATTGGGCATAATGCATTGGATGATCGAGCAACCACCCCGATTGTCCAAATGCCGCTTGGACAGTTGAGCAGACGGCTTGCTCAACTAGCCAAAATGCTTGCTCAATAACCCCTTTTTACTGGGGCCGTATTCTCGAAAGCACGCGAGAATTCTCGCATGCGTAAAATGTCGAATGGTTAATGTCGCATGCGACTTTAAAACTGTATTCTCGACGACCGTTCGAGATAGGTTGTTCGGAAATTTCCGTGTGCGACATTTAGACAGTGTTGCCGTCGTTTCGAAATACTATTATACCAATAAGAATTAAGGTAGAAGAGAAAAGTGATCTTACGGGAAAAAAAACAATTACGTTCTTTAATGCTTGCAGATTGCGGGCATTGAATTTATATAAAAATACCTTACTGATGTAAACAATAATTTTTAAACATTCATAAAATATGTGATTACTCTTCATTAAATCAATAAATATACAAAAATTACGTATACTTATATTTTTATAAAGAATAAAAATAATTACTCAAGGAACATATATATAATCCGTAAATGAAAAAAGCATGTACCACACATGTATTTCTTTTGGCTGTCACTCTAACCTAACCTAATATTATAACTTATATATTATTCACGAATTTCATAAGAAATTATTGGTTGATTAAAGAAATGCTGAGTTCCAAAAAATGTTTTTGACCAATTTATTCCAATTTCAATTATTTAATCAATCGGAATTTATCTTGTCTACATGATTCTTTTACAAGACAACATAAATATATTTAAAATGTTTAAACTATCGCTTGATTTAAAGCTTTTTTCACTGATACTTATTGAAATAGCTTCATAAAATAATTTAAAAAATGTTTATATAAAGTTTTTGATTTACAATACTTATGCTTTTGATTTTTAATTTCGGCATTCAGGTTATTTTTAATTTTTTACTTTAGTTCATGCCCGCTAACACTACTTTGCATTATATACGTTTATTACATGTATGACACAAAACCTTATTTCTCACTAGCATTTCGTATTCGACTTTGCATCTCGAGTGGCCACTACCCACTCGAGACGAACCATTCGAAAATTATCGCATACGACATGAAATCTCGCATGCGACACACGTTCGAGAATAGCTTTTTCAATCTCGCATGGCATGTCGCATGCGACATCTAGGGTCATCGATTCGAGAATACGGCCCCTGGGCAGGGATGGGTAAATGTAGAAAACTCGAGGTTTTCTACGTATAATACGTGGTTTTCTACATTATGTAAAATACGTATTATACGTAGAAAACCCCCCACTCCCTCTTATTTTCGAAATTTTCACGTATAATACGTACGTATTATACTGTAGAAAACCATGTATAATACATCACGTATAATACGCACCCATCCCTGCCCCTGGGTATTGATGCCTTCCCATTTTCCACTAGATTTTTTCATGTGTTTCCATAAAAAAATCTAGTGGAAAAAAGGGAAGGCATCAATGTCTCTGAGTCAGTTGTGACGTCAGCAACTTGGACGAGCAACAAAGCAGACGACGTACTTGTCAAACGCTGCGTAAAAGTTTGTTGAATTGGGTAATATGTATTTAAAAACATGTGAGTAAAATAATTTAGTGTAATATTTTATCTTATGTAATTGATTATCTAACTAAAGCCTATAAAATTTGTTGTACTATATTAACCACGTGTTGTCTGGGTTTAATTTCCCTCCAATCTGACGTCATAACAGCTTATTAAGTTAGTACCAGTTAGTACACTGTAGAAATGCCTCAAGGTACGGCCACACCTCGGGAGGCAAGGAGCCGGCTTGCTTCCCGTAAGTTAGAGTAAGAAAGACAAAAGTACTTCTATCTTTCTTACTCTAATGGCCTATTTACACCTTCGAAAAAAATTTTTTTTGCATGAGAGTAAAGAAGACAGATGCACAGTCTGTCCTCTTCCCTCCAATGCGAAAAATTTTTTTTTTCGAAGGTGTAAACAGGCCATAACTTACGGGAAGTAAGCCGGCTCCTTGCCTCCCGAGGTGTGGCCGTACCTTCAGTCTACCGACATGGGACAACACCTTTCCTTTAGGAATTTTGCTTTCCCATCTCTGTAAATAAAGTGTACTAAAAGTGCCTAACAGTTTCTTAAAAAACTTTGTTTTGTGTCTTACAAGTTACAAGTATGTCTGTGAATTATCAGTTTTTTCATGTTTATTTGTGAGTATTTGCCAAATATTTTTATATGTGCAATTTACATTCATGCTTTTAGAGGAGTTACCGTTTTTATATCGAAAATTGTAAATTATTTGTTAACTGTGTTTTTCATTTTCCTATGTTTATTAAAATGACATTTACAATGCAAAGCATATCTTGACAAATTAATTTTCTAAATTGCTTTGAACATAATTATTATAGTTAGTTCTAGGTTAAAATAAAATTTGTCTTCATTGTTTAATCGAATATATAAATATATAATTTTCACAAATTAAAGAGCTTAAAAATTTTGAATACAAAATGTTTGAAGGTCTCGTTTAGTAAAAAGAGTTTTTCGCTATAAGTGTAATCAGAGAAATAATGCTTTTAATGATAGTAGTAAGATAACTTATAATCATGACTTAACATACGGCAATGAATTATTAACATACCTCTAGCATAACGTGAATTTTAGAATAAGTAATGAGAGATAGTTTTATGCAACATCGAACATAACCTCTCACTACCTTAAAAATGTTGAGTTTTTATCACTCACTTAAAATTAGTTTCACTTTATAAACTGTCATTTCGTTCATTACATTTTGTTGTTTCTTATTTAATTATATTTATTTATTTATTGTAGATAAAAGTACATTTTTCCCTTCCATACTTCAGTTTTATTTCTCAACCTTCTCCTTTCTAATCAGAAGATTATTGTGAAAACTATTCATAGGGTAAGTCCGGCAGAGTAGGAACACCAGGAGAGATGGTATTCTTGCTCTAGAAAAATTATTCATCAAATATAAAATGGGAATTTCTTGCTGGAAAAATTGTAAACCAAATTATGTTTTTTTCGTTTTTGAAACTGAGCGTCGCGGAAACTTAAAGTTTTTGGGTCTAATGTTATGTGTATTTTTTTTTTTTTAATTTGACGAATTTTAATTAACTTCGAGGGAATTTAGGAATGCTTATGCACCTGTTAAAGGGTACGTCAAAGTTTCGATTTATATTGAAATAAATAATCTCTTTTTGGTCATCTTATCTTTCTCTGACAATTGGGAGAGTTGGAAAACTTTTTTACCGGTAAGATGAAACAATCATATAAAAAATTGAAACATCAAGTTACTAACCAATGGATACATTTTTGATAAAAAGGGCATGTCGCAGATGTTGAGACTAAAATATAGAATTCTACCATATCTCCCATATTTAATTTGTTAACAATTAAATTGTTTTTCAAAATTATTAATAAGTCGAAGATTCATGACACACTTTATGACTTTCGAAAACGATTCCAGGCCTCGGATAATGCGACTTTTTTTAAAAACATCGACTTTTTCAAAGTTCTCAAAATTTTGTTTAGATCTCCGGAAGTTTAATATTAATAATACTTGTTGACAATTTAGTTGTGATGGTGTAAACGTGATGCGTTAACTTTGTAACGCATATTTTAAGAAAAAAGTGTAAAAAACTGAAAAACAAGGATTTGGTGGGTTATTTTGTGCATTCTTTAAAATCAATTATTTTTTAAAAAAATGTTTTGTAGTTAGTACAAATACTTTAGAATTTAGTGTTAAAACATTGTTGTCCTACTTTTGTTATAAAAAACAAATAATAAGATGAAGTTGAAGTTTACAACGTTGCAGCAACGAAAAAACTAAAAATCAAAAATATTATAGTGAACAAATATTTTATAGCGTTAAAAAGGGTTCATTGTGCCCCTGAAACTATAAAAATAGTTTCATCCCCAAAGCTCATCCGGAACCCATGCTTTAAAAGGAAAAACTGTCCCCCAAAAATAGAAAAAATTATCAAAATGCACCTAAAACAGTGAACAATTTTTTTATTGTCTTAAAAGGGGTACATTGTTCCCCCAAAGCTTAAAAAAAAGTTTCATCCCCAAAGTTCATCCGGAACCCATGTTTTTTAAGCAAAAACTGACCCCAAAAATAGAAAAAATTATCAAAATGCACCTAAAACAGTGAACAATTTTTTTATTGTCTTAAAAGGGGTTCATTGTTCCCCCAAAGCTTAAAAAAAAGTTTCATCCCCAAAGCTCATCCGGAACCCATGCTTTAAAAGGAAAAACTGCCCCCAAAAATAGAAAAAATTATCAAAATGCACCTAAAACAGTGAACAATTTTTTTATTGTCTTAAAAGGGTACACTGTTCCCCCAAAGCTTAAAAAAAAGTTTCATCCCCAAAGCTCATCCGGAACCCATGCTTTAAAAGGAAAAACTGCCCCCCAAAAAAAGAAAAAATTATCAAAATGTACCTAAAACAGTGAACAATTTTTTTATTGTCTTAAAAGGGGTTCATTGTTCCCTCAAAGCTTAAAAAAAAGTTTCATCCCCAAAGCTCATCCGGAACCCATGCTTTAAATGGGAAAACTACCCCCCAAAAATAGAAACTAGGTGTGAATTCTGTCCATTTCATGGACACTTCGCTTCCAAGGAAGCAAGATAATTTGCTTTCTCATAGAGGAAGCAATAAATTTATTTATAATATAAAAAATAATAATTTAATTAATTTAATTTTTTGCACTATACTACATTTTAT
The DNA here is from genome assembly GCA_037103525.1 of Ganaspis brasiliensis. Classification (NCBI taxonomy): domain Eukaryota; kingdom Metazoa; phylum Arthropoda; class Insecta; order Hymenoptera; family Figitidae; genus Ganaspis; species Ganaspis brasiliensis. The sequence goes on from JAZKLR010000018.1 coordinate 442,097, forward strand.
TGAAGGAAAATGAATGGACAATGAAAAAATTTAAGAAATTATAACAAATCAATGAAATTTATTATTTTTTTAATAAAAAAAAGCAATAATGTTCTAAAAAATTAAAGGTAAGTTACTTAATTTTGAATACCATATTCGTTTTTTAAAATAGAATTTTTTTTTTTTTAAAGAAACTGTGGTCAAAAAATAATAATTGTTAGAAATTTTTTGTCAAAAAAAGAGATTTTTCGATAAAAAAAAAATGAAAAATCATGAATTATTATGTGGGTTTTTAGTCAATTCGTTTTGAGACAAGGAATATGATTCTTTTAATTCATTTGTTTGAATTTTTAGCAAGAAATTTTTTTTTGCAAAACACGAGATTTTTCAATAAAAAAAAATTAAAAATTATGAATTAATACGTGAGTTCAAGAAGACTAGAAACAGGAGTACAAACTCGGCTGCTTAAAATCGGGAGCAATGGTCCAAACCGTGGCAGTATGCATAGGCGTGCTACCCCGAGGCGCGGTCGTCTTCTGCGCATTCCCACCACCGATTTCACTGATGCATATTTTCATGCGACCAGAATTCATGTAGTTAAGCATATGGTGGGAATTGGTGGGGATGAACAGAAAACTACCGCGCCTCGGGGTAGTACGCCCAAGCGTCCTGCCACAATTTGAACCATCAGTCCCACTCCATGTTGTGTCTCCTGTTTCTAGTCTTCTTGCGTGAGTTTTTAGTCAAATATAAAAGTTATATAGGTCACTCGATTTGTTTTGAGACAAGGAATATGATTTTGTAATTCGTTTGGTTGGATTTTTAGCATGAAATTTTTTTTTTGGCAAATCGCGAGATTTTTCTATGAAAAAAAATGAAAAATCATGAATTATTACGTGGGTTTTTAGTCAATTATATACTTTATATAGGTGAATCGATTCGTTTTGAGACAAGGAATATGATTTTGTAATTCGTTTGGTTGAATTTTTAGCATGAAAAAAATTTTTTTTTTAAAAATTTCCAAAAACGAGATTTTTTGATGAAAAAAACTGAAAAATCATGAATTATTACGTGAGTTTTTGGTCAATTATATACTTTATATATGTCAATCGATTCGTTTTGAAACAAGGAATATGATTTTTTCATTCATTTGTCTGAATTTTTAGCATGAACAAATTTTTTGCCAAAAAACGAACAATATGTTCGATGAAAAAAGGTGCTCAAAAAAATTTGATTGGGTATTTTCAAAAATCCCTGTGTCCAAATTTAGATATTTGTGAGCTTCATATGTCATCCAAATTTTATTAAAATCCGTGGAAGCGTTCTCGAGATATCCTGGCGACAAAAAATTTACCACATACACACACACATACACACACCCACACACACACTCCCACACACACACATCCGGACATTTTCTCAGGAATGAAAATTTGAAATTTTCAGATGAAACTGAGTCGATTTACACTATTTTTGGAAAATCGAAAATCTTAACGATCACAACGCTTCCTCTATGAGGAAGCAAAAATTATCAAAATGCATCTAAAACAGTGAACAATTTTTTTATTGTTTTAAAAGAGGCACATTGTTCCCCCAAAGCTTAAAAAAAAGTTTACCCATTGCAGTACTTTTGTAATGTATTATAATTATTTATTAATCCATTAATATTTTCGTAACAATCAAAACAAAAATGTGATAACAAAATTGGGAGTATTACAAAAGTTGTAAACAAAAAATCCCTAGAAATATTCTTGTAATACAATATGATAATATTTACTTATTTAATTTAAGTTGTTTCAATCGACAAAACAATAAAAATAAGTTTACTAATTTAATTTGTCAATTTTGTTTTTTTTTTTCAAGTTATTTTGTATTAGTAATTAGACCATATGTTCCGAATGTGTTTTGGGGATAACATTGTTTTAAAGTTTAAGGAGCAAATGCAGCCCTTTCAACGCAATAAAAAAATAGGTCACTGAATTAGGTGGATTATGATAATTTATTTTATCATTAGGGGGCCGTTTTTTGTTTTAAACCATGGGTTCTTGGTGTGTTTTGTGGATATAACTTTTTTTAAAGTTATCGGGACACAATGCATCCGTTTTAAAGTAATAAAAAAATGTTCACAGAATTTGGTGTATTTTGATAATTTATTTTATCTTTCGGAAGCCGCTTTCCTTTTAAACCGTGGGTTCCGAATGTGTTTTGAGGATGAAACTTTTTTTAAAGTTTAAAGGGCACAATGCACTCCTTTTAACCCAATAAAAAAATTGTTCACTGAATTATGTGCATTTTGATAATTTATTTCACCTTTAAGGGGAAGTTTTTCCTTTTAAACCACGGGTTTCTTTACCATTTGGAGGCGGCAATTTTCAAACTTCAAGATTTTGAAAAATAAAAAATTGTGCTGAATTGTGCTAGGCAAATGCAATAAAAAACTCTAATAACATTTTTCGCTAAAGTCAATATTTTTTGCAAAAAAGTCAACATTTTGTCTTTATCATAGTTTCTGCTACATTGTATTATGAAATTAAAATTAGATATAATTTGTAAATAGAATATAATTTGTGAATTTTAAATTAAATCTTTTATGAAAGTCAATAATTTTTTCAGTTATAATATTTAGTTGTAATCATATTGGTAAATGTTTAATTTTTTTTGTGTATTTTTAAGTATATGTATTTAATAGAGAATAGTTTTTGTTCTCTATCATCTTTATAATTTATAATATAAAAAATGTGCAACAAGCTTATAGGTCATTTATAAATTTTATTGAATAATTAACAATTTTTATTATTGCAGTAATATTTACATTCTTTTTGTTTTTCAGTTAAACATGTAGAACTTTTTAAATGATTCATATTATAAACATTTTTTAAAAGTTTAGGAGATCATAAACGATCACATGAATATGTTGTCAAATACTTTGAAAAATTCTGAAATTTTTCTATTGTTAAACAAAAGTTTAAACATATACGCATTATCATAACATATATTCATTAAATTGTTTTGAAAGTTTCATATGTTCACATTAACGATCACACGAATAACAATTTTTGGTTTGATCTAAATATTTAAATAAATAGCTTTTAATACAATCACGCAAATATAATGTAACAAAATATAATCTCTTTACGCGTAAACTGTGGATGTTTATGTGCATTTGAACATTCTTAAATTTTTTATACATCTTGTTTAACGTAAATAAAAAAATACGGATCCACTATCTCTTGACAGTCTATTCGCTGAGGCTTTTTTGATGAGGACATATCATCGTATTTCAGCCAACTTTTTACCAACATAAACATAAGCTACATAATGACCGGGTACTGTCATAATGTCGTAATTTCCTTCATAATCACCAAATCCTGCTAAAATGTAATTTACATCTTCTTCAGTTGTGATTTGTTTAGGTATATCAGAAATTTTAACATCATTTTTCTTCCCATTTTCTACAGAAATTAGAAGATGTGGTCCGTATTGTATTTTCGTTGATAGTGTTTTTAAACAACAAAGTTTTTATTTTTAATTTCGTGATTGTAGTGCTCTTTTTAAATTCGGTATACCTAACGATTGGATGTCTGGCAAGTTAATATGTGCTAAGACATAAGTTTTAGATGAGCATTGTGCACATGATGAATATATGTATTCGACTCTGTAGCTTGGTAAATCGGAAAACAGATAAATCGCAAGATTGGTGACATTGCACAGTCCGTTTATTTTTAATATTGTAAAAACAGTGTTCTTTACATTGCTCTTACTATATTTAGAAGCATCAGTTTTCATTACCTTTGATTCGTGGAGAATTTTTGCTCTTTCTTTAAAAATTTGAGCACATACCTTTTTCTCGATAAAAAGTTTAGAAAAGGAGACTATTGTACCTACAATATTGTTTACTAGTTCATTATAAAAAGGATTATTAAAAATTAACATACTAAAAATTTGGACTAAACTGTCAAAAGGACATGTATTCGTGATAACAGTAACACAATTTTTTTGTCTTATATTTTTACATCGATTTGCACTCGGCAAAATTGGCAAATACGTTAATTTTTGACAAGAAGGTTCAAATTGCGGGCAAATTTCACGGTATTCAGCTTTATTTTTTCTTTTTTTTTTTGTTTAAATTTTTGAAAATTCTTTAAATCCGTGACTTCCGGTAAGGAACAATCAGAACCTACTATGGTATCCTTTGATTCTTCAGAACTTTCTTCTGATGCTGAAGTAGAACCGTTACATTCCATTACAGGATTTGGGATTTCTTTTATTTTTCTTTCGCCAATCGTGCTCGTAATTTAATTCATTGTTCTGATCTTTACAAAAACGATTTTTTCTTTTTTTTTGTTTTTTCATCAGTTTTTAAATCAGAAACTACGCCGACTGATGTAATAGATTTTGTAGGTTGTGGTGAAGTATTCAAGGCCTTAGACGATTTTCCTTGTGTTGAAGTAGAAGCTTGAGAATTCATGAAATTACTACAAATTTGTCAGCTTGAAGGGGAATCCCAATAGATTTAAAAGAACGATTTTTTAAATCATTGAAATATGATTCTACAGGAGCAGATGTTGGATTAATTGCTCCAAAATTACGCTTCTTTCTCATAATTTCCGTAAAAATAGGAAAATATAATCGAAGTTTTTTAAGCTTCGAAGCAAAAGCAGGAAGTTCATATCCATTGACTTCGTCGTCGTTGACAACATTTTCATAATCAGCTTGTTTTTTAATGTCATCATACATATTTTGTATCTATTCCTGAAGCGATAATGATTCCATTTCTTCTTCGTTCTGCAAATCCATATTTATTTCTTCAAGGGTGTCTAATTTGTCTGCATTAGCTAAAACGTTGTTAACTACTTCATCAGATATTCCCTTTATTTTTGATCTTAGAAACTTTTTAGCTTTATGAGCTAAACTGTTCTTTTTCCCACTTCTGCACAGAGCAAGCGTCAGAATTGCTCGAGCCATCTTCTCAAATTCAACGAAATCCTCCTGTTTCCTAAGCAAGCACATTGCTCGTAAGTAAATAGTCCTCACTCCAGGTTGATGCTTCGGGTAACACTTCCATCTAGCAATCATTTGGGTAAAATAACATACGTCTAGTCTAAGAATACAATAAGGAATATCAATATCAGCACCTTTAATTATTTCAAAGCACAGGCCTAAATAATAAGATAAACTTTTAACTTGTACGTAAGTACGAGCAAGTGCGCCCAATAAAGCTTGATCAAAATCTGTTATTGTTTCTTTTGGGAAAGGATAATTTTGATTTTCAATACACCCAATTCGTCTAAATTCCAAAAGCCAAGACAAAATGGAAACAGTATTCTGTGATGATGACAGCATCTGGAATAATGGAACAGATTTGCCATTTACGTCTCCCATTGATGATAAAGGTATATATGTGAGCAAAATTCACCATTTGGGAGTTTTATAGGTCTTACGACACTCCTGTTCCATCTAAATACAATGTCATTGGACATTTTTTAAAAAGTACTTGCTGTTCTTTTGTCCAATAGAAAACGAAAGGAGGATCTAAGCCTATATTTCGGATGGCTCCTTCGTATTTATTCTCATCGTATTTTAATAAATACAAAGCATCCATGACTTTTGAAGTAGAAATACCCAACCTATTATTTAATACTTCTTGTTTTGTTTTACTAAGAACGTCATTGTTGATTAAATGCGGTGGACTGTCTTCGCCTACGCTTTGAATTAAACGATGTGCTTCATTTCTTCTGTGCTGAGAAGGTAAAAGGTTTCTATCTACGAGTACATTTCCTACTGCAGAACAAAGCTTTCCTTGTAGGTGTCTCTTCTTGACATAAATCACACTTGGATCAAAGTTGCTTATTGCACATTCCATGAAAACTGACTCCCCTACTCCAGGCTCATGGACAATTTTTCCGGAAAATTCGCAGAAACATTCAGAACAATTAGTACTTAATATAACAAAATATCCAGTTCCGGACACCTTCGAATCGTCGAAACTAAGAGCACAAGGAATATTTGTACAATGTTGGATTTCTTCGAAAAGAACATGCGTCCAAGAATATTTTCTTATTTTTCTTACGGTTCTATCTCTATCTTTAAATTTATGTAAGTCATTTTGGGGTTGTATTGAAGGCCAGATTTCAGTTATATCAATTCGAAACTCTACAGTATTATTTTCGAGTTCAGAAGTACTATCATTACTAATGTCACTTTTTTGAAATTGTACCTCAATATTTAAAAGTTCTGCTAATTCAGTATACACACTATACCTATTTTGCAAAATAATTGTATAAATATATTTCCGTGACATGACATTTTCTTTATCTAGAGCATTAGATAATTGTTTGTAAACCTCTAATGAAGGTGGAGCTAGTTCGCCATTAGAATTTAGAATACCTTGGAATTCTGTAATTCGCAGTAACTGCTTTAAATTGGATATTTTCTTAGTTGTGGAGTTCCTTCTCTTAGTAAATTTAGTGTACGGAAACTTTCCTTCCTTCTCAGTGTCCCCTCCATTATTATCATCCTCCAACAAACTTAATTTTGGTATATTCAGAGTTGAATTCTGTAAGAGAAAAAAATCAGTAAGGGCCATTCATAAACCACGTGGACAGTGTTTTGCTGTTTTTACCGCCCCGCCCCCCCCCTCGTGGACAATCGTGGACATTTTACCCCCCCCCCCCCCCTTTACCAAATTGTCCACGTGAACATTGCAAAAAAATTCTTTGTATATTATAAACCAATAAATAAATAAAATTATAAAGCTTAATTCTGAATATTTTTCAAAAAAAAATTGCTGGAATAAAGAAGTTTTTGAAAAAATAATAAATAAACACAATTTATATTATTCTTAAAAGGAAATATATTTAATCTATTAAAATATACGCATAAATATACTATAAGACATCGTAAACCTAAGAAGTGGCTTGTAACAATAAGAAAATCACTATCCTCTTTTTAAAGACAATTTTCACTACTAGCAAAAACATTTTTAAACATTCTTTATAGATCTTAAAAAATAACTTTGGCCATTGAGGTGGTCCAAAAACGCATTGTAAACAAATTTTTTAATTCTTCATGCTCTCACCCACTAGGATTATTCTTATTTATCGAAAAAATACCTCTATTTTTTTGTTAAAAATAATATTTGGACTCTAAATTTTAGACGTAGCTAAAAGTCGATGAAGTTACATACATGAATTTCGCATCAGGAAAAAATTACTTATTCGTAGATTTAGTATAGAATTCACGAAAATCAATATGTTTTAATCGGACAACTCTGCATCTTCTCAGAAACGTTAAAAAAATAACATCCAAAAATTTATAAAAAATTTTTTGTTATTTAATATTTTGTACACACTGAGAAAATTCTATCTTTGATGATTACAGAACTAACCTGTACTGCTCGGACGAAATGACCATTTCTGTTTTATTTACTTATTAACCTTGTTGTTCTTAAAAATATGTCTGCTAATTTTACAAAACGTTCTGTAATCTGTCATAAGCTGTACTATACTTCGCATCAAATTTTTGTTCTGTTATTATTATAGGATTAGGAGGAAAAAAATTAACTTTTAAATACAGTGGTCTGTAGTAGTTGAGCTATGCCGATTCTGGAACACGGTTCTGATCTCGGCTAAGTCGGTAAAGCAGATTTCTACTTTATCAGCAGTGGTAATGCAGGTTTCTGCTGGGGGTTTTATTCAGCCGGTATTTTAAAGTTCTACCTTACCGACCGAGCTGGGATTCCCCGGAAATACAGGGGGTAATGTTATTTCAGGCAATTGTGCAAGGGTGTTTTAGAGGGTTGCCGCTAGATGGCGCAATTGAGCTATGATAATTTGAGTTCTACCTTACCGACCGAGAGGAGAATCCCCAGATTTTCAAGATGGCTGCCGCTAGATGGCGCTATTTCAGGCAATTGAGCTAAGGTATTTTAAAATTCTACCTTACCGACCAGGTTGGGATTCCCCGGTTGCTTATACAGGGGGTAATGCAATTTCAGGCAATTGAGCTAGAGTGTTTCAAGATGGCTGCCTCTAGATATTGCTATTATAGGCAATTGAGTGGGGGTATTTTAAGTTCTACCTTACCGACCTACAGGGAATCCCCAAATTTTCAAGATCGCTGCCGCTAGATGGCGCTATTTCGGGCAATTGAGTAAAGGTGTTTTAGAATTCTACCTTACCGACTAGGATTCCTACTATTGTCAAGATGGCTGTCTCTAGATGGCGCTATTCAATTGAGCTATGTTATTACTGAACTAGAGGGGGTTCCCACAATTTTCAAGATGGCTGACACTATTTTAAGCAATTGAGTGAGCGTATTAATACCTTCGGCCAGTAATGCAGATTCCTATAGTGAAAATTAATTTTCCCGACTAATGTAGCCTGTAACCAGTTACCAACACTTACAAATACCATCGGTCGGTAATGCAGATTCCTATAGTGAAAATTGATTTTTCTTGACTAATGTAACCTGTATCGAATTTCTAACACTTACCAGTACCATCAGCCGGTAATGCAGATTCCTTTAGTGAAATATCAATTTTCCCGCCAAAGTGAGCCTGTAGCGAGTTCTCAACACTTACCAGTACCATCAGCCGGTCAAGTAGAATCGTTTTATGAGGTGCAACTTTTTATTACTAGGTGGCGCTTTAGGTAAGTTTTTAATGATAAATCTCCATTTTCGACACTTTAAAATAATTTTCTAACAATATTTAGTGTCAAATCTACTTTACCGACACTTCAGAATACCTGCATGATGTAATTTATTGATAAATCTACCTTACCGACACTTTAGGATAATTTTCTAACAATATTTAGTATCAAATCTACCTTATAGACACTTTAGGATACTTACCTGATGTTATTTAATGATAAATCTACCTTACCGACCTTTTTAGATAATTACCCTAATCTATTTTCAAGATGGCTGTCTTTTATTTTGAATTTAAAATTACAAACATTTAAATATTGGCGCCTATTCAAAATTGTCACCTTTACTACATTTTCAATTAAACTAACCTGAAAGTAGGCAATAAAAATAATCTTAATAACTAAACTTAACCTAAAATCTAAGGTAAATCTAATCTAAAAAAGGAACTATTAAACTTGAAAAAATATTTTTTACTATTTTAATTTTATTAAATTTCTAAAGTTTGTTTAACCTAACCTTAATTCAAACTATTAAATTAATCTTAGCCTAAAGTCTTAACTAAACCTAACCTTAAAATAATTAATAAATTTAATCTGAACTTTAATTTTAACTAAACCTAACCTAAAAAATAATTATGAAATTATATACTTAAACATTTTTTTGTTTTTTTCTTTTCAATTTATCGTATTTGTTCGCGCATGCGCAGCATAGAGTTCTGAGTTGCGTAGGATTAAATTAAATGTTTATATATAATAATAAAATATTAGTATTATTAAACTGAAAGTTAAACTAAAGTTAAAGTATAGTTAAACTAAGAATAAATTAACGTTAATCTAAAAATAAATTAAACTTAAAGTAACGTAAAAGTATAGTTAAAGTAAGGTTAAAAAAAGGTAAAAGTAAAATTAATCTAGAGTTAAAGTAATATTAATGTAAATTTAACCCTGAAATTCCACACTGGGTATGACACAACCGGACAATTTTTATAATCTTAGTCTCTTGAAAAACTCTGAGGATTATATTTTTCCAGAGACTCGAAGGGTTTGTCATATTGATACCAACTATTACCACCATGAGTAATAGGAAACTGCACAACGATTTCTCCTTACGCGGAAAATATCTCTCAAGTTAATACCCCCCCCCCCCCCCGCCCCTCATTTCAAAATATCTTATGGGAAAGTTGACTATACATTTATATGTATAGTTAAGGGTATGCCTAAAGTTAGAAAAATCAGTATGTTTTACGAATTTTTCAAAATGTTTTTACGTTGAATTTGAATCTTGATGAATAGAATTATAAAGCCATGAAGTGTATCATAATTCTTTATGTTATTTTTTTTTTAGTTTCTATCCTTTTTTTTTGACTGTCTTTTTTTTTACGTTAAGATGTTGGTAAAAGGATGAACCTGAAGAGGATGATTCCGAAGAAGATGACCTCGGAGAGGTTGATCTCTAAGAGAATGATACCGATGTTTGTTTAAAATCTTTATAAAGTTGATCCTCATAAATTTCTTAGTCTTAATTAGGATCCTCATTGTACTCTAAATTTTCTTCATTTTCCAAGCTCTAGCCTCCATCAGACTCAGAACTCATTAAATGCTTCTCTTCTGAGATTGTACTTTTCTTATGTAAAGATGTTTATTCTAAAGGTATAGATGTTTCTTCACAGCTTTGTGAAATTTATTCCAATTTTGAATATCTAATGTCGGTGGAGGAACGTCCCATCTTGTAAATTTTTTATGTCTCATCTCGAGAAGATTATGGTTGTTGCTTCAATTTGTCTTCAATTGCCGCTTGTAACTTCGAATGAAAAACAACTTACATTATATGAAACAATTCAATTTGACTATTACCTATTGTAGAATAAGATGAAACAGGCAAATAAAATGTTTCTCTCCGAAATTCTACACACTGCACTGAGAAAATAAGCCCCTAGCCAAGCAGCTTTATTTCTAGGTTAGGGTTCCTTGGGACAAAACAAACAAAACACCGGCGATGACAATCAAACTTCTAGGATACCGGAGCATATGTTAACTGCATAAGTTAACTGCTAAATTTAATCAAAAATTGGTTGTATTTAGTCAACTTATTTTCTCAGTGTGTGAATTTCTTTCAACACGATGATCTTTTGAGAATTTATTTTTGCACTGCAAAAATCTACAGTACATTGATCGTTTCGGTTGGTCTGATGGAGTTTAAATATTCCGGATCATTCGTTGTTGTTTAATTCAAGTTCATTCTATTCTAAAAATTGAAAACTAAGAACTGATTTAGAATTAACTTGATCAATTCTACTCTGAAACTAAAAAGGAGACATATTGTTAGGTAATCGATATTTTAAGTTGACTAACCTAACTTTCCGAGTTTTGTGAAGTAGAAAGGATGAGTATTGATGCGACAATTCAGATTTTTAATTAATTAGCTTGATTCTTTTTTCTTGAATAAAATATTATTTTTACCACCATTTCTAAACATTCATTATGTATAATATTATTAAAGTAATTTACCTAAAGCCTTTTACTGGCAAAAAACTCTTCTCCTGTCTGTAGTCAATTGATTGGTCTACTCTATTCCTCTTATTTATAAATTCTTCACATATTATTATTATTACCTTGAGATTTAAGGAAAATCAAAAGCACTTATCAGGGATAGAAACCAAACATTTCAAATCATGCGGACTTATCAAAAACGTTTAACTTTATTTTAGATTAACTTTAACGTTAACATTATTTTAACTTTACCTTAACCATACTTTAGCGTTACTTTAACTTTATTTTAGCTACACTTTAACTATAGTTTAAGATTACGAGTACTTTACCTGAACTAAACTTTAACGTTACATTAAATTAAATTTACTTTAAATATACTTTAAAGTTACTTAAACTTTACCCTGACTATACTTTAACGTTACTTTAACTCTACTTTACCTTCACTTTAACTTCACATTAACTATACTTTGACGTTATTCTAACGTTATTTTAACATTCCCTTAACTTTACTTTAACGTGATTTTAACTTTAGTTTGACTTTACCTTAACTATACTTTAATGTTACCTTAACTTTAGTCACATTACCTGACATAACCTTAATTATACGTTAATGTTAGTTTAACTTATGTTTAACTATACTTTAACATTACTTTGACTTTTCATTGATTATATTGCAATGTTACTTGAACTTTATCTCAACTTAAATTTAACGTTACATTCACTTTAGCTTCAATTTAGTGTAAGTATACTTAAAAGTTACTTAATCTTTACCTTTAGTATACTTTAACGTTACTTCAACTGTACTTTAACTTTAGTTTAACGTTACTTTAACTTCAAATTAACATTATTTTAACTTTACCTGAACATTACTTTAACTTCACCTTCACTATTTTTGTAACGTTACTTTAACCTTACCTTAAGCATACTTTAACGTTACTTTAACTTCACTTTAATATCACTTTAAAATTACATTAACTTTACATTAACTCTGGTTTAACTTCACCTCAATTATTTTTTTTGTGACTTTACTGCAACGTTACTTTAGCCATACCTTAACTATACTTTAACATTACTTTAAATTTACCTTAACTATGTTGTTCCGTCACTTGAACTTTATTTTAACTTCACCTTAACTGGAGTGGTCCGATATTACTCAGGAAAAAAAACAGCGTTTATGCACAAGATATGAAAATGAAACTTCACCTTAACTAAAAATTAATGTTATTTTAACTAAACTTTAGTCACTTTAGCTTTACTTTAACCATACTTTAACTTCACCTTAACTATATTTGTAATATTAATTTAATATTACTTTACTTTGTGTTTAATTTTATATTAATTATACTTTATCTTCTCATTAACTCTACTGTGACATTACTCTGACGTTATATTTTCACATTACATTAATTTTACTTTAACGTTATGTTGAAGTTATTTTGACTTTACCTTAACTCTACTTTAACGTTAGCTTAACTTTTGTTTGACTTAACTTCAATTATTCGTTAATGTTAGTTTAACTTTAATTTAACTATACTTTAACATTACTTTGATTTTTTCGTTAACTATACTTTAACTTTACTTTAACGTTACTTTTACTTTACCTCAACTAAACTTCAACGTTACGTTCACTTTAGTTTAAATTTAATTTAAGTATACTTTAACGTTACTTTATCTTTACCTTAAGTATTATACCTAAACTTTACTTCAACTGTACTTTAACTTAAGTTTAATGTTACTTGAACTTCAATTTAACATTATTTTAACTTTACCTTAACTTTACTTTAACTTTACCTTAACTATTTTTGTAACGTTATACTTTAACCTTACCTGAACCGTACTTTAACTTTATCTCAACTATACTTTAACGTTACTTTAACTTTAGTTTTATTTTAGCCTCATAACACTTTAAATTCAATTTACTTTAAATTTAGTTCAATTTTATATGAATAATACAATTTTTGGTTTAATATTATTTTAATTCTAATTAAACCTTATAACTCCATACTACGTTTTGTAGCCCTTGATAATTTTGCGAATTTCTAACATAATTATTTAAATTTTTTAAAGATGAAGACTGGAAATAGTTGGTATCAATATGACAAACCCTTCGAGTCTCTGGGGAAATATAATCCTCAGAGTTTTTCAAGAGACTAAGATTATAAAAATTGTCCGGTTGTGTCATACCCAGTGTGGAATTTCAGGGTTAAATTTACATTAATATTACTTTAACTCTAGATTAATTTTACTTTTACCTTTTTTTAACCTTACTTTAACTATACTTTTACGTTACTTTAAGTTTAATTTATTTTTAGATTAACGTTAATTTATTCTTAGTTTAACTATACTTTAACTTTAGTTTAACTTTCAGTTTAATAATACTAATATTTTATTATTATATATAAACATTTAATTTAATCCTACGCAACTCAGAACTCTATGCTGCGCATGCGCGAACAAATACGATAAATTGAAAAGAAAAAAACAAAAAAATGTTTAAGTATATAATTTCATAATTATTTTTTAGGTTAGGTTTAGTTAAAATTAAAGTTCAGATTAAATTTATTAATTATTTTAAGGTTAGGTTTAGTTAAGACTTTAGGCTAAGATTAATTTAATAGTTTGAATTAAGGTTAGGTTAAACAAACTTTAGAAATTTAATAAAATTAAAATAGTAAAAAATATTTTTTCAAGTTTAATAGTTCCTTTTTTAGATTAGATTTACCTTAGATTTTAGGTTAAGTTTAGTTATTAAGATTATTTTTATTGCCTACTTTCAGGTTAGTTTAATTGAAAATGTAGTAAAGGTGACAATTTTGAATAGGCGCCAATATTTAAATGTTTGTAATTTTAAATTCAAAATAAAAGACAGCCATCTTGAAAATAGATTAGGGTAATTATCTAAAAAGGTCGGTAAGGTAGATTTATCATTAAATAACATCAGGTAAGTATCCTAAAGTGTCTATAAGGTAGATTTGATACTAAATATTGTTAGAAAATTATCCTAAAGTGTCGGTAAGGTAGATTTATCAATAAATTACATCATGCAGGTATTCTGAAGTGTCGGTAAAGTAGATTTGACACTAAATATTGTTAGAAAATTATTTTAAAGTGTCGAAAATGGAGATTTATCATTAAAAACTTACCTAAAGCGCCACCTAGTAATAAAAAGTTGCACCTCATAAAACGATTCTACTTGACCGGCTGATGGTACTGGTAAGTGTTGAGAACTCGCTACAGGCTCACTTTGGCGGGAAAATTGATATTTCACTAAAGGAATCTGCATTACCGGCTGATGGTACTGGTAAGTGTTAGAAATTCGATACAGGTTACATTAGTCAAGAAAAATCAATTTTCACTATAGGAATCTGCATTACCGACCGATGGTATTTGTAAGTGTTGGTAACTGGTTACAGGCTACATTAGTCGGGAAAATTAATTTTCACTATAGGAATCTGCATTACTGGCCGAAGGTATTAATACGCTCACTCAATTGCTTAAAATAGTGTCAGCCATCTTGAAAATTGTGGGAACCCCCTCTAGTTCAGTAATAACATAGCTCAATTGAATAGCGCCATCTAGAGACAGCCATCTTGACAATAGTAGGAATCCTAGTCGGTAAGGTAGAATTCTAAAACACCTTTACTCAATTGCCCGAAATAGCGCCATCTAGCGGCAGCGATCTTGAAAATTTGGGGATTCCCTGTAGGTCGGTAAGGTAGAACTTAAAATACCCCCACTCAATTGCCTATAATAGCAATATCTAGAGGCAGCCATCTTGAAACACTCTAGCTCAATTGCCTGAAATTGCATTACCCCCTGTATAAGCAACCGGGGAATCCCAACCTGGTCGGTAAGGTAGAATTTTAAAATACCTTAGCTCAATTGCCTGAAATAGCGCCATCTAGCGGCAGCCATCTTGAAAATCTGGGGATTCTCCTCTCGGTCGGTAAGGTAGAACTCAAATTATCATAGCTCAATTGCGCCATCTAGCGGCAACCCTCTAAAACACCCTTGCACAATTGCCTGAAATAACATTACCCCCTGTATTTCCGGGGAATCCCAGCTCGGTCGGTAAGGTAGAACTTTAAAATACCGGCTGAATAAAACCCCCAGCAGAAACCTGCATTACCACTGCTGATAAAGTAGAAATCTGCTTTACCGACTTAGCCGAGATCAGAACCGTGTTCCAGAATCGGCATAGCTCAACTACTGTCTGTCATAAAAGAAAGTTAAATTATTACAAAACTCATTATATAAAGCTGTAAGGTTCCTTTAGGCACAGAGTGCAGTATAGGCAAGATAATTTTACAGAACTGCTTTGTAAGCATTACGTACGCAACATTAAAGAAGGTAACATTCGGCAGCTTTCGGCTTCTTCCGGCATTTTACGGCTTCACTCGGCAACAGACGACGCTACACATGACATTGTAGTTCATATAGACGGGTCAAAACTAACTGACATGTGCTGTAGTAGCTATGGTCGTTAAGGCGTTCGTGATAGGGTCGGGTCGCGCGAGTTCGAATCTTTCACCATGCGAATTTGTTTTCAAATAGTTAAAAAAATATATTTGTAAGCAACAGGAGGGAGGGTGTATCAGTAAATAAGTGTAGGTTACGTGCGATTTGAGTACATAAATTGACTGAAAGAGAACAACTGAAAAACTGGAAGAGAAATTTTTTATATGTGAACAGGTTAAATTACTGTTTTGTAACGTTTCACGGTGAGTTTATATCTTTTTCCAAGTTATAACTTAAGTCTTTCTTAGACTCTTTAATACTCGTTAAGTATATTTTGTCCTGTAATTTTATCACTACGTACGTTAATTTCTTTGTTTCTGTAACATTAAATAGTATGAGACAATCTCGTTTTTATTATAAGATCATTTTAGTTACTATTTACTGAAGGTGGCCTTTCGTCCGAGCAGTACCATAGCAGTTCTGTAATCGTTACAGATATAATTTTCTCAGTGCAGGGTCGTAAAACCTTCCCTAAAATTGCAAAATTATGGAAAAAAACGTTAAAAAAATAACTTTTACTATTTTATTGGGAGTTTTTTGCAATATTTTACAAGAATAACTAATAAGTTTTTACTATTTAATTCACGTAATTATTAATTTGTTTAAACTTATTGTTGTTATTTACTAACCTTTGATAAAATAAAGCTTAAGACTTGCAATTTTTTTAATTTTTGCAACTCTCTATCTTGTCTACTTTGGGTAACTATAATATGTAGTATAATCCGTAAAAGTTTCCATTTACATATATATCTACATTTGGTTAATAGTATATTCGCTGCCAAGCTTTTTCGTTGTTATTTTTCAGAATGTGTTACAGTTGTTAAAATTTTATATTATTATTTTATTTTTTTTATTTTCCTTAAGTAATTCATAATTTAGTACTTACGTACGAAAGGGCATTTCTCTTTTTGTTAGCCCGTATATGTATCAATAAATAAATAAATAAATAAACTCTTATGTGTGATATGTAATTAAAAGTAAAGAATAATTAAAAATTTTATTTATAACAATTGTTTAAACAAATTATTGTTGTTATTTATCAACCTTCGATAAAATAAAGCTATAGAGACTTACAATTGTTAGTTACTTCAAACATAAAAAACTGAAAATTTCAAATAAAATTAACAATAATTTTAAAATTTATTCATAACAAATGTTTAAAGAAATTATTGTTGTTATTTATGAACTTTTGATAAAATTAATATAACGACTTGCAATTTTTTCTCAACATTGCAACTTTTTATGTTTCAAATATCTGAAAGTAAACAGTAATACCAGACTTTATTTTTAACAATTGTTTAAACAATTTATTGTTGTTATTTATCGTCTTATGATAAAATGAAGCTAGAGACTTGCAATTTTTTCTCAATATTACAACATTTATGCTTGGGACGGTATTGCAACTATTACAGAAACAGAATAAATGATTTATTATGAATATGAAGGATAAAATAATAGCTCTAGACATTTAAAATGTCCAGTAAGTTATCTATTAAAGTTTATTATTAATGTTTTTAAATTTTGCATTAAAATTAATGAAAGGACACTGTTATTGTGAGATCTAGAACTAAAAATTAAAGATAACCTTCTTTAAAAATTTATTTTGTGGTAAATCTACAATTCTAAAGCTTTATTATATCTAAAGTTAATAAATTTAGAAAAAAACTAAACCGCTCTATTAGCTTCAGTCTGAAAATATTAGCAAGTTAAAATTATTTAATAACTTAAACAATGACAAAAATTATAACTTTATCTTACAAATTCATAGTACATAAGAAAAAATTGCAAGTTACTAGCTTTATTTTATCAAAAGATGATAATTAACAATGCTTTAATAATTTGCTTCAACAATTGTTGTAAATAAATTTTAAAGTTGCTATATATTTTGAGTTATGTAAAATATAAAAAGTAAAAAACTTCATTAAAAAATCCAGGTCTCTCTTCTAATTTTATCATAAGCTGATAAATAACAAAAATAAATTGTAGAACATTTTTATAAATAAATTTTAATGTTACTGTTTATTTTTAGTTATTTCAAACATAAAAGGTTGTAAAACTTATACACGGAAAAAATTAGTTGTAGAATAATTCTTGAATTAGTACAGGAACTTAGGATACGAGAATTTTTCGGGAGTTCTTATTATCAATTCTTTGACATATACACTGAGAAAAATCTATTGCGAATAACGCATGAATACGTACCGTTCGCATTTTGCAACACATACACTTTGCCTTTTTGCTCAAAAACGTGCTTAAAGCTCATGAAAAGTTTCAGTGCACTAATAGTAAGAAAACATGTGCGGACTCTTCTCACAAGTCTTGCCGAAAACGCTTTCAGTGAAAAAATTGTAAAAAATCGGTGAGATTTTGGCATGAGTTTCTAGCAAACATGATTAGAATTTATATGCGCATGCGCGGCGAATTTCAGTTGTATCGTTGTTCGTTTAAAAGGACCGCGCCTGCGCACATCGTTTTAAGACTAAGTGGCAAAAAAACCATGTAGAAATTACACCGATTCCTTGCAGCGCTGGATAAAAAGGTGAGGAGCATTTTTGGCACATTTGTGTTGCATTTGGTGTAAAAACTTGGAGATTAATTAGTAATATAAAGTTACTATTCTCACACGAAGCATTAATATGCATTAAACTCACGATTTCGTGTAAGAGTGTCTCCAGTTTTGTACGATTTCTGCATTAAATTATACCTTGTAAAAGTAGTAACAGTCCTTGGTGCACACTGAGAAAAAAATACTATTGAATCAATGACATCTGTCTTTGGTTCATTCAATAGTGTCATTGCGGGCTGCCATTAGCATATGCTATTAAATCTAAAGCACTGCTTTTATGATTCTAAAGTGTCGCTTCTATTGAATCAAACCATGATTAGTTGCATTATCAGCAAATTGTTTTGAAATATATGTATATGCTGTAGATTTAATAAAATAAGTTCTATTGTATCAATAAGTCATTCCTACAGAAGAATAGTATATAATGTTACCCCTAAAGTAGCAGTTTGTTACATTATATACAAATGCTTTCAATTTGATAGCATGGTGCTATCAAATCGAAAGTATCTGACTTTGAAGCAACAAAACCATACTTTTGGGAGATAAATATAATGAGTCAAAATAAATATTAATTCTCATTAACTGGTAACATCCTATCAGTTGTACGGAATCTTTGTATTTATTTATTATATTTTATATTTATTATTTTTACTATTTTATAACATTTTTACATTATTTTTATACATATAACATATACATCTTAATTCTAACGCACAACTTATAAATTAAAATATTTGACGCTGAGAGGTCTCGAACGCGCGACCCCTGGGCCTAAAGCCCGACGCTCTAACCACTATGCCATACGCTCGCTGGTAGCCGTTTCACGAACTTCCCATATAAGCTACAATCCAAGAGGTGGGGGAAGAACATTGCCAAGACCTACGCGCAAATGGGCCGAATACAGTGCCTAAGGATTCAATAACATCTGCTATTGGCAGTCCGCAAATACACCGTTTATTCGAAACGAAAGCATATGCTATCAAATCTAAAGCAGGGTGTTTACAATTCTACAGTTTCTTATATGATTCAAATACTCAAATATTTTTTTCAAAAATACCATGACAACATTTTAAGAGAACTATGTTAAATAAATATTAAAATATGCTATTGATTTAAGTAAATTAACAATTGAGTAGATAGCAGCGATTTGATAGCACCATGCTATTATTTCAAAAACTTCAGACTTTTGCTTTAAAGGTTTATGCTTATGAACTAATAAATCTGTCAATGAAGTAATGACATGGAATTCAATAGCATGAATGTATTTGATTCAATAGCATTTTTTTCTCAGTGCAATAATAGCAATATATTTTTCTCAGTGTACCTAAGAGTTTTTCTAGAAGACTTATAATGAATTTCAAGAAGACTTCCGAAACTTAGAATAAGAATTACGGAACTCGTTTATGAAGAGAAAATTTTTTTAATTTGAAAAAAATTTTCACACACGAGTACTCGAACTCAGTTCCTTGAGACTTTAGAAAATCTCTTCGCTTTGTCCAACTGAGCTAACACGCGATTGTAATATTGTACGCATAAATCATACTTGAGTGAACTAAGCGCTATATGGGGGCCTGGTCAGTGTATTGCACCTTCTATTTCAGTTCCAGAACTTTTAGATCACCGCGAAAGCAATTTTCCAATCGCGCAGCTATTAAGAATTCTTGAAGATCTTTTTAGAAATACTTGAACAATTTCAGAAAGATTATTGAAATTTTTAGACATATCGCAGAATTATTTTCGTATCCTGAGTTTTTGAACTAATTCAAGAATTATTCAAGAACTAATTTTTTCCGTGTAAAGTTAAAGCTATATTAAAAGTTTATAGCTTTATTTTATCAAAAATACGTGGGAAACTTCATCGGCTTTGAGCTACCTCTCATTACTATATAATTTTAACAAAAAATCATAGGGGTATTTTTTTCGATAAAAAATCCTACGGGGTAAGAGCATAAAAAAATACAAAAAATTTTTTGGACCACTCTATTGAACATCTTATAATTTATTAAGTACTGATTACGGAAAATAACATAAATTCCTAAATTTTTAACATTACAAATTACTCTGGTCGACAAAAATGACTTTTTTTTATTTAAGCATTGGACTAAGTTATTCTTGCAGATTTTTTATTACTGAACACGAATCTGACCATGACCAATACTTGTCCATGACGTCAAGATTCTGATAAACAGGGCTCAGAAACTCAGAAAACCCTGGTTTTGATCATTTTTTATCAAACATAAGTCAAGAATTTGACATGCTACACTGAGAAAATAAGCCTCTAGCCAAGCAGCTTTATTTCTAGGTTAGGGTTCCTCGAGACAAAACAAACAAAACACCGGCGATGACAATCAAATTTCTAGGATACCGGAGCATATGCTCTGCTGAAATCAATAAAGTGCTTTGCAGGTGCTATATCAACAACCTCTCTGTGCTAAATTTAATCAAAAATTGGTTGTATTTAGTCAACTTATTTTCTCAGTGTAGAAATCTTTATGTACATGCTTAAATGCATGTCCACGTGGACATTTGCTCCAACCCCCCCTCCCCCCTCGTGGACAATCGCGGACTTTTGATGGACCCCCCCCCCCAAACTGTCCACGTGGTTTATGGATGGCCCCTAAGTAAATTAATTAATATCAAAAACTTCTCAGTTAAGAGAATTTAATTCCTTACCAAGGCTTGCCTGCCAATAGTTGGCCAAGACCTTGCAATAAGGATTCCGCCAAGAATAAAAAAAATGATTTTTCATATTTTAAATTTTAAAAAATGTTCTATTTACATATAATTTAATTAATGTAATTTATTTTATTTTTTAATTTAACTTTCAGACATTTTTGTTAATTTCAACAACTTATGAATAATAACGTTATTCATCGTTTTTCTTAACAGCTTGAAGCCATTTTATTTTTTATTAAAAAAAAGATGTCTTGTATATTTTCCTTTCGCAATTGTGATTTCTTGTTCCTTGTATAAAACTTATGAATTCGGTTTCATTTGCGAAAAATTAAAGTAAATAATTTTTTAAAACTTGCAAACTTTTTGAAGTTAAAAATCTTGAAAATTTTTCGTAGTTGAATACTAAACTCTAATATTTCTAATAATTCTACAACTCTAATAACATGGAGTTCATCTAGGCTGCACCATTGCAAAAGGAAAAGATACAAGACATCTTTTTTTTAATAAAAAATAAAATGGCTTCAAGCTATTAAGAAAAACGATGAATAACGTTATTATTCATAAGTTTTTGAAATTAACAAAAATATCTGAAAATTAAATTCAAAAATAAAATACATTACATTAATTAAATTTATATGTAAATATAACATTTTTTAAAATTTAAAATATGAAAAATAATTTTTCTTATTCTTGGCGAAATCCTTATTGCAAGGTCTTGGCCAACTTTTGGCAGCCAAGGCTTGGTTACGGCACACAGTGTGGTCAAAAGCACTATTTTTGGACAAAAATCTGCTAACAACTTAAAAATGAACTGATTTTTTTTTTATACTTAGGAGTGTTTGTCCTACAGCGCTTAACTGTTAGAAAATTACGATTTTTTTATTAACTAAATCGAAGAATAATAATTATTGGTCTAAGAATCATTATTCTTGGTTCAAGTATAAGAATCTTCATTATTAAAAGTTATTGACATTTAATTTAGGTAATAATAAAAATCTTAATTTTCTAGCAGTTAAGCACTGTAAGACAAACACTCCTAAGTATTTAAGAAGAAGAAATTAAAATCGGTTTATTTTTGAGTTGTCGGTATATTTTTGTCCAAAAATAGTGCTTTTGGACACACTGTGCGGAGTCTATGAATAAAAACTCGACCAAGATTTGGACCAATATTGATAGCCAAGGTAACATTTTGGCTGCCAATATTGGACCAAACTTCGGCCTGTCCTCAGTCTTGGCGAATTTCCCACTGGGCAGTTTTAAACGTAGAAACATTTTAAAAATTAAAAAAAGTAGTAGTTTTATTAGAAACAAAAAAGAAAAAGGAAAAACAATTAATACATTTTTTAAAACTTGGAAAAATTAGAACTTCAAAGCAGAAAAGTTTTGAAAAAAATTATAAAAATAAAGAAATTGTGAAAAAATGATGATAAAATATATTTAAAAAAATTGTTAAAAAATTCCATATCATACAAAGAAAGGAAAATATTTCCATCAATCATTGCGTATTTTAGTAAAGTTTTGTTTTACTAAAAATGTAATTTATAAAAGATGTGTGATTTAACCTTGCATTTTTAAAAAGGAGCTGTAAAACTGATTGATGTTCGAATTTTTTCATTATTAAAACAGCTTTCTACTAAAATTTATTAATTCACATTAAAATTAAACATTTTTTTCTTCGTAATATCGTTGCTTCAATAAAATTAAAGATTTCTATGTAGAAAGAAGGTTTAAGAATTAATAACTAATGACAATAATAATATTTTGATTATTATCTTCACCCCGGTTAGCACCTTTGTCCCTGGCTCTCTCTATATTTTGACATCTAAATAAGTGAATTTTCAATTATTC
This sequence comes from Ganaspis brasiliensis, assembly GCA_037103525.1. Taxonomy (NCBI): domain Eukaryota; kingdom Metazoa; phylum Arthropoda; class Insecta; order Hymenoptera; family Figitidae; genus Ganaspis; species Ganaspis brasiliensis. Next base: position 464,822 of record JAZKLR010000018.1, read on the forward strand.
AAATTTAGAGAGTAAATTAATAAACCTTTTTAAAATTAACAAAAACAAATTATGGAAGAGCAACAAAACATAAAACAAAAGAGGACAAAAATGCAGAACAATTTTTTTTGAATAATATTCTGTAATATTTTGTAAACATTTTTTAATAATTCACAACCTGAAGCGTCATTCTTCTGGCTCAAATTAAAAATAGAATGACAATAAATAAACATTTTTTGCAATTTTATTAATAATAATTAGCTTACCTTAGGCATGGTGGTAATATCTACCACAAAATCCTCCTCAACACAACTACACATAATTCTTCTTATATATCACTATATATATATATATATATATATATATGGGGCGAAATTTCTGTACCGATCCAACTAAAAAAAAATTTCCTCCGATTGGGCTAAAACTTGCCCTAAGTTTAGGTCTATGCATGAGTACATTAGCCACCAAGTATTACTAAATTTCATCATTAACTGTGTAGTGGGAAGGGGGGTCAAGTTTTTGATGAATGGTGGGTGGGCTAGTTTTTCATCACTCGTAACTTTTATACGGTCAATCGCACAAATTTTTGACCTGTATACTTTTGAAAGGGTTTTTTCTGCTCTTTCAAACGGTAAAAAGAATTTTTTCGAAAATTAAAAATTTGACCCTTTTTTTTAAAAATCAAAAATATTTTTGACTTTTTTTTCAAAATCGACATTTTTTTTTCATTTTTTATTTTTTGAAAATAAAGTTTAAAATGTGTACTTTGAGTACACCAAGTATGAAAAGGTCCTTTTTTTGTTTTCGAGATATTAAATAATGAATTTTTAAAAATTAAATAAAAAAAAGTAATAATTCTTTAAAAAAGTAAATTTAGAATTAATATGAATTTTTATTCTAAAGACAATAAAAATTTACATCCAACAAAACCCAAATATATAACATTTTGCATAAAAAGTATTAAATAAAAAAAATTTAAATAATTATTAATAAAAAGTTAATTATGACATTCTTAGCGTCCAAATAAAAAAAATCATAAGGTCAATTCTCTTTTTATTGTATGACTTATTTATTTGTTTATTTATTTATGTGGATGTTTTTTTATTTATATGTTTAAGAAAAATATCAAAAAGTACCTACCTATATTTTTACAATCGCTAGTAAAAAGAAATTAAGGAAAATAGCTATCCGTGTACTTTAAGTAGGATCACAGTTTATATCCCCTTTGTCCACAAAATTGTTTTCGTTTTTTTTTTATCTTTAAGAATATAGTAAAATATTGTAGTACTGCTATCTGCATTTTACAGGGTTTAGACTGTCATGTGAGTTATTTCAATGCCTGCATTACAGCTGTGTAATATGTAAATGTGTTAATATGTTAATTTTAACTTTCGTTAAAAATATGATTCGTATTTTGTGTTGTAACTGTGTAATGAGTTGTATGATAATATTTTCCATATGTGTAATTAGATTTAAATGATTGAGATTGTTTTACTTAGTTTTTTTATTGGTTTTGTTTGATTTCGTTGTTTTTGAAACCTTTGTATTAGATTTGACTGCTTTTGGATTTTTCCTTCTTTTTCTTGGAGTTTTGTTCAACGTTTTCGGAAAAAAGTCACTTTCCATTGCAGATGAGAATTTTTTTAGTTGAATTCTACCATCTTCTTGTGGTATATAGGAATGGTATTGAGGACTAGCAGTTATTGTTACTGCACTATCGAATCTGCATTTCAACATTTTGGTAGTTGAAGCAAGAGTCTCTTTACTTTTAAAAAAAATGTGAGTTTCTTTGCAGTTTTTCTTTGCCCAGTTAAATAGATTTTCTGCATTAAGAATGTGTTCTTTTGAAGAGGCTTGGAGACTTGCACGAGCAGCTCCTCTTTTTATATTAGCTCCTACGCCATCACAAGCACCTTTACCATGGGCAGTGGCATGATAATGCCATTCTGCAGGAACTCCAAAATCTTTTGCATGAGCTAGAAGATTAGCAAAAGAATATTTATTCTTAAAATGCTGCTTTGCTCCGTCTGTAAAGTAAAAAACTTTTTTTACTTCAAAATTTTCTTTCAAATAGTTCATGATGACAGTCTGATATTCACATACACTCGCAGTGTCATGTGACAAATTGTCCGAAATAATAGCCATGCTTTTATGTAACAAATTATCTTCTACTTTATAGTATATGACTACTGTAAAGATGGTAGCTTGATTGTTGTTCCAGTGAAAAGCTTGGGCAGCGTTTTGAACAATAAAGGCATAATTTTCAGCGAAATCACATGAAATGACAAACTCACCTGGCACTAATTTTTCCTTTAGATTTTTATAAAAAGATGCTTGCTCTCTGGCAATAAAATCATGTACTTTCAACTTATTTAAGCGTTCAAATAAATCTTCTGTAAATTCATCAACATTTAGTACGAGTGTTTTTAAACTGTATCTGTCGGTCTGCATCCAAATTTCACATTTTACCTCTTCAACACAATCTTTATCAAAAGCTTTAATTAAAATCTCTCTTAAAACATTTGTACCTGGACATAGTCCACAATCTCCTAAGTAACAAGAAGTACTCGGAATAGGACAAATTATAGCTTTTATGCAATCATGATAATCAGCTAATTGTAATTGATGGTCTTTAGTTAAATGTTCAATATCAATTTCATTTAGCATTAATTTCACATTTTCGTGATACGTGCAAACACAAACAGTGTGTGTTCCACTACTTCCAGCCAACACACAATGGGTAGGCCTAAGTTGGGAAATTTTTGATAAACTTATTTGGACGTTCTTATGTTCTGATTTAAATTGCTCATACAGTTCATTTAAATTGCATAATAAAAGCCTTTTTTGTACATGTTGACGAGTTCCATCTGCATTTTTGACAGATATGAAGTCCTTCATGCCAGGCATCATGCAACTGATATCATCACGATTGTAAAAATCTTTAACTAAATTCACTGTTTCAGTCGATATTGGATTTCCTTTTTTTGGTTTTGGAAAAGCCAAAATACCATATTTAGCTACTTCATCTTTTACATTTCTTGCATGTCTATCGGAAACGTTAAATTCTGTCATTATCTTATTACGACTCCAAGATTTTGGTAAAAGTGTAAGAAGCTGAAATTTTTCTGCTGAATTGTCTGAGTTCTCAAATTTTTCCTTAATTTGATCAAAGATTTCTACACACGATTTGTGATGTTCATAATCGTCATTAGAACATTTAGACTTAGTTATTTTATTTGGAGTTAAAACAAAGTCATTATCATTTGTCCGATCATCATTTTCTTCAATAAATCCACCAGGTTTTTCAAGATCTATTTCACTTACTTCATTTTCCTGTGCTTCAATATATGAGCTTGAAGGTTTTTCAACTGTTGTTGAAGTCTTCATCTCTTCTTTTAAATCAAAATTGCATTTCAAGCAAATTTTTGCTCCTGGTGGAAAAGAGTATCTACTTTGTACACTCCCAGCTACGGGACGTAATGCTCTATTTGGATGGCTTTTTCTTTTAAAGGGATTAAGGCATATATTATAACAAACTTTTAATGGCTTACTAGGAGCCATGTTTGATTCAAATACCAATAAACAAATGAAAACTATTTTATTAAATAAAACGATTGTTAGAAAATATTAAATTTACTTACACTATATGTTAGCAAACGATATAAAAAGAGAGATTTACAAACCTGCGTTTAATGTATTTAAAACTCGAATTTAAAAGATCTAATATCTGACAGAAAACTTATTCCAACAATACAAAAATATTATTAGTTTTTTAAAAGTATATAATACGAAAAAGAAACCAAGATAATTTGTACAAACCTGAAAACGTATCCTTATAGAATAAAAAACTTGAATATTAAGCTCTTATATAAAATATAATACGCATCGGTACTGTGAGAAATAGAAAAGTTGGCCACCCTGTGGCAACTTTTGATACTACTTTAAATAGGCGCCAAAATTTGAACTACTCTAAGCAAAGGATACATTATTAGACAAAACAAGATTATTTTATTACAACAGAAAAAGTATTTTAATACTTCTATAATTGAAATAAAAAAAGAAGACAGCAGTACTACAATATTTTACTATATTCTTAAAGACAAAAAAAAACGAAAACAATTTTGTGGACAAAGGGGATATAAACTGTGATCCTACTTAAAGTACACGGATAGCTATTTTCCTTAATTTCTTTTTACTAGCGATTGTAAAAATATAGGTAGGTACTTTTTGATATTTTTCTTAAACATATAAATAAAAAAACATCCACATAAATAAATAAACAAATAAATAAGTCATACAATAAAAAGAGAATTGACCTTATGATTTTTTTTATTTGGACGCTAAGAATGTCATAATTAACTTTTTATTAATAATTATTTAAATTTTTTTTATTTAATACTTTTTATGCAAAATGTTATATGTTTGGGTTTTGTTGGATTTAAATTTTTATTGTCTTTAGAATAAAAATTCATATTAATTCTAAATTTACTTTTTTAAAGAATTATTACTTTTTTTTATTTAATTTTTAAAAATTCATTATTTAATATCTCGAAAACAAAAAAAAGGACCTTTTCATACTTGGTGTACTCAAAGTACACATTCTAAACTTTATTTTCAAAAAATAAAAAATGAAAAAAAAATGTCGATTTTGAAAAAAAAAAGTCAAAAATATTTTTGATTTTTAAAAAAAAGGGTCAAATTTTTAATTTTCGAAAAAATTCTTTTTACCGTTTGAAAGAGCAGAAAAAACCCTTTCAAAAGTATACAGGTCAAAAATTTGTGCGATTGACCGTATAAAAGTTACGAGTGATGAAAAACTAGTCCACCCACCATTCATCAAAAACTTGACCCCCCTCCCCACTACACAGTTAATGATGAAATTTAGTAATACTTGGTGGCTAATGTACTCATGCATAGACCTAAACTTAGGGCAAGTTTTAGCCCAATCGGAGGAAATTATTTTTTTAGTTGGATCGGTACAGAAATTTCGCCATATATATATATGTGTCGATTCAGAGTGAAAGGGACCTTAGCTCCATAAAGAACGTTCCACTGTTGGGGGGAGGGGGGGTCGCAAAATGTAACCATTTGTAACAAGGGGGAGGGGAGGTAGTTGGAATTTGGAACGTTCGAATTTTTATTTTTTTATTCTGAATTATTCTTTTTTGTTTTTTTGTTTTTGAGCCTTTAATTTGAAAAGTCAGCAATATATGCCACAGCAGAAAGCGTGGCCGATAAGTTAGATATATATATTAGGAGTAGATAAGCTAGGCGGGTTCTGGATATTGTTTATCATTTTTTTCAGGGATCTACTTTACCGACGTTTTATCCCAGACTCAAACCACATGATAATTAAATGACGTCATCAGAAAGGAATTTGCAAGGTCAACTATTGACAAGTTGCAAGCTATATTACGTCTTCAGAAAGGAATTTGAAGGTCAACCCTTGACAAGTTTCAACGTGTCTTTTACGTCATCAGAAAGGAATTTACAAGGTCAACTTTTGACAAGTGTCAACTCTCTCTCGTATATTTAGATAATGCTTTCAGATTTGTAAGAATTTGTCAATTCTTTATCATAATTTATTGCTTTTGTTCATTAAGAATTAATTTTAATCGTGAGAAAGAACAAGAAGAAAGAACAAGAGAAAGAACTCGTCTTCGAACAAGTGTTGCGAGGTATTGATGAGAGTGGGGAGGGCTTCCACCTGTTTGGAAAGAAAATCCGTGCTCTAGCGTACGCTGAAGATATCGTCATCTTAGCTCCCAATGAGCGGCACATGCAGGAGATTCTGAGTAGGGTCGACAGGCTCTGCTCAGACATCGGCCTGCGCATCAACACCAGCAAATGTGCTGCTCTAAATATGGTTGGAGGAAGCGCAAGCCAATCCAACCTGAGTGTGGGTGGTGGTGTCATCCAGACTTTAGACCTCGATGGAGCGTACGACCACCTCGGGGTGCCTACCGGCGCCAAATTTCTCCAATCCCCTATCAACTCATTTGAAAAAGCTAGGGAATATTTGGAGAAAATTAATGATTCTCTCTTGACCCCGTGGCAAAAGATCGAGGCCACGGCGGTCTTCGTCCAATCCAGGCTTGACTTTATCCTCAGAGGGGCGAGGATAAAGAAGACCGAGCTAAAGAGCCTGGATAAACTCATAAAGAAAAGGACGAAATCTTGGATGTCGCTCCCACAGAGAGCGAGTGCCGAATTAGTTTTTATACCTCCCAGAATGGGAGGGGCAGGTCTCCTACGTTTGGGAGACCTGCTGGACATGTATTCAGTAGCGCATATATTTAAATTACTTACCTCGAATGATCCTGTCATTCGAGATATGGCACTCGACTCAGTGCGAGCGGCAATCAAGGAGCGTATTCGAAGGGACCCGAGCATGTCGGAGATCGCTCAGTTTCTATCTGGCGATTGCTCGGCTCCTTTCGATGGACCATCGAGCACTAAGAGAACTCTTTGGTCCTACGCAAGAAGCGCAGTCATGAGACAGGCCTCCAGAATTGAAGTGCGCTGGTCCTGGTGCGAGAAGAGAGGAGAGCTGTCCCTTGAGTGTAACAGTGGCAGAGGGAGAAGAGCCATCATCCCTCCGGGTGCGCGTTCCCAAATTATATATCGCTTACGGAACGCCGCCCAACAACACTATCTGGAGACCCAGTTACAAAAGAAATACCAAGGGAAAGTATATGCTCTCGCGTCGGGGGACAAAGCTTCCAACCATTTTCTAAGAACAGGAAGCTTTACAAGGTTCGCTGACTGGCGCTTCGTGCACCGGGCACGATTGAACGTCCTTCCGCTCAATGGAGCCCTTAAAGGCCAAGCGGATAGGGATACCCGGTGCAGAAGGTGTGGGGACGCAAACGAAACATTGCCCCACACCATAAATCATTGCAGGCCTCATATGGAGGCAATTACGAGGCGCCATGATAACATCGTTGACAGACTCATAAAAGCGACCAAAGCCCCGGGGGAGGTGAGAAAGAACCAAACTGTTCGAGACGTCGATGCGGGCTCTTCACAACTTCGCCCGGACATTGTCATTAGGGATGACGGGTCACTCCAAATTACGATAATTGATGTGACCGTCCCTTTTGAGAATGGTCCGAGCGCATTCCGCATTGCCAGAGACCAGAAATTGGAAAAGTATAGGCCGATGGCCCTCTCCCTTCAGAAGAAGGGCTACACCGTGTAATTGAACGCCTTCATTGTGGGGGCGTTGGGTACCTGGGACCGTAATAATCAGGAAATTTTGAAACATTTAGGAGTGGGTCCCTGGTACTCCGGCCTAATGAAAAAGTTAATGGTCTCTGACACTATAAAATGGTCGAGAGACATTTATGTGGAACATGTCTCGGGCATCAAACAATATAGTTGAGAATGCTAATATTTACTTCTAAATAACTCGATAATCTAACTTGACTTAATTCTCAACTAATGGTGCCTGTGGCATGGTCTCACATACACAACGCTAAAGCTAAATATATTATAATTTCTTAATACTTCGGTGCCCTGTAGTACCAACTAATATACTTTTTCTGCGATTGTATATTTTATGTATGACCCGGCCAGGGGGATTGTTCCCTGGTCGGCAATTATTTGTGTTTTTTTAAATAAATATGTTTATATTTTAGAGCAGATTTATATGACAGTTTACAATCATGAATTTGGTCGGCTTTTGTTTAAGAAAAGTATAATTTATTATATTTACATAGTTTCAACGTGCTTACTATTACGTCATCAGTAAGGAATTTGCAAGGTCAACCCTTGACAAGTTTCAAGGTGTCTTTTACATCATCAGAAATAAATTTGCGTACAAATTTCAAGGTCAACCCTTGACAAGTTTCAACTCTCTTATATATTTAGATTATGGTTTATGATTTCTAAGAATTTGTCAATTGTTTATAATAATTTATTGTTTCCTGAGTTTAATAATTATTTCTCTTAGGAGTTTTTTAGCTATGTGAAAGAATGTGCCAAATTAATATAAGACTTATTAAATTTCAGCAGTGCATAGAAAAAAAGTACTGTTTAAAAGGTATTGCGCAACCGTGATAACCGGACCCACATTCCATCGTATGTTTTGACTATCTTATTTTTATAGTGCATTCCAGAGCAGATTTATATGACAGTTTAAAATCATGAATTTTTGTATAGTTTCAACGTGCTTACTCTTACGTCATCAGAAAGGAATTTGCAAGGTGAACCCTTAACAAGTTTCAACGTGCATACTCTCATATATTTAGATTATGGTTTCCGATTTCTAAGAATTTGGCAAGAATATAATTTATTGCTTCCTGAGTTTATTAATTATTTCTCTCAGGAATTTTTTAATTTTGAGAAAAAATGTGACAAGGATAGAAATTAGAAAAGGATAAAGTATAAGAAGGTTGTGCTAAAGAGCATTCAGTATTCATTTGATCTTCAACAAGTCAACATCTCATTTGATTGATTGTAAAACAATAATTTATATAGTGCGGGTTTTTTCAATTAACGTTCAGTATTCAAGCAACTATGCAACATCTCATTTGACAGATTGAATCTTTATAATATTTAAAAACTGTATAAAAGTGATAATATTGTAAAAAAAACAATTTTTAATATAAAAAGGACAGCTGATAAAAATTGTGTTATAAAATAAAACAGAAATCATGAATTCAGACTTGTGTAAGGAATTTGTTAGCATCATGGACGATGCTTTTAAAACACTAAGTAAAAGAACAACTCCTGAGGAACTTGATTCATGGATTCGAAATGGAATCAAGAATATTAGATTATTAAATAAACTTTTAAGAACTGGTAACTTAACAATGGGAAAGAAAAATAAAATTTTGGCAACTATTGGAGTTTTAAAGGCTAAAAACAGGAAAATAAGAAAATTGAGAAAAAGAGGAACAGGTGTTACTGAAGATAAGGAATGGATCAGGTGGGAAGATATGGAGACAGCTTTTAAAGGTCGAATAAGAACAGGGTTAGTTATTAATTTAAAACATAAGGATTTAAATAATTTCATAACTGATGCTAAGAATATGATTATTGCTCGAATTAAAAATGCTCTTAAAAAAATGGGGAATTTGAAAGTTAATGTTATTTTAGCAGCAAAATTTAGTGCATTAGAAGAGGGTCGGGAAATTGAAGAAATTAAATTTTTTAATACAAAAAATTCAATTATTTTTGAGTCAACAGATTTTGATGAATGGTTTGAAAGTACAATTCATGAAAAACTTTTAGTTAAGGTTGAAGAATTTCAACAAACAAAATCAAATTGGAGATTAATAGAGATTATAAATTTAAATGTAAATTTTAATAAATATGTTCCTCTGTCAGTTGGTATTTCAACTTTTGTTAAAATGCCAAAATTTATAATAGATAAAAGAGCTGTAGTGAATGTAAAAAATGATGATGAGTTTTGTTTCTTATACTCAGTGGTATCAGCTCTATACCCAGCTGAAGCAAATGTTTCTCTTGTTACTTTTGTAACACTTTTTATTATGATTAATAAATATATTTATTCTCATTACATTTCTACAGATTTATTTAACCTTTCACATACATCTTTAGTTAAATATTTAATAGTATATGCAATAATATCAGCTAGTAATACTTTGTTTTCAAAATTTCTAACTAACTTTTTAAAATACGTTTTCACATAACATTTAATATCATTTTCACTAAGTATATTTTTACACCTCAAAGTTTCAGTAATATTTTTTATAATACAATTATACACTTTATTAAGACGCACACTTGATAAACTTTCAAAGCGTTGATCAATGCAGAAAATCAAATCTTGTAGTATTTTAAAAGAAATTTCCTTCATTATAAATGGCTGATTTACATCGTTGTCCAATGCTACTGCTCTACCTCCAAACAAGATTCCAAATCGTATTCAAAAATTATCACAATTTATGGTTTGTGGTTCTTCTTCTCCGTCAAAATATGCCGAAATAATACTTTTATAAGTTTTAAATAATTTCCAGTCTTGAAAAGTAAAAGAAATGCTGCTTCGAGGATGATTTGATATAAATTTAAAAACACTCGTTAACTGTCCATCGTTGCTAAATTTTACTCCAATAACTGCTTGTTTTGTAAGTGATGGATTTAAATTAAATGTAGTTGAGAGCATAAGTTGAGATTTTGGTATAACAGACATTTTAAAATTCTGTAAATTCAATGTGATTATATTTTCCTCTTAAATACTTGAGTCCTAGCTTTTCTCTTAAAATCAGCTGTTGCAAATGAGGTAGTAATGTTTTATCTTCAGTCACAGGATCAAAAATTCTTTTCGGCAGAAACACTGAAAATTGGTTTTCAATTTCAACACAAATCCTCTCGCCGAATTTCGTCTTTACAATTCTTATATCAGTAATATGGTAAACTTGGTTTAACTCAAGATCACTTAATTTTTTTGTTGGTGGAAAATCTTTTCCTTGTGCAATTTCGTTCAACTTATCAAAATTCATGATTAATTTTTCAAAATCTTTGAAAGAATGTAAATTTTGAATAAAAGTTTTTAACTCTTGAATTTTTATTAAGAAATTATTAACAGTGTACGATCTACCATTAGCAGGTTTTAAAAATGAACTGAGGATGCTCTTCAGCACAACCTTCTTATATAGAGAACGCTCTATGCTTTATCCTTTTCTATCTAATTATTTGCTATCCTTGTCACATTCTTTCTCACGGTTAAAAAATTCCTGAGAGAAATAATTATTAAATTCAGGAAGCAATAAATTATATTCTTGACAAATTCTTAGAAATCGGAAACCATAATCTAAATATATCAGAAGTATACACGTTGAAACTTGTCAAGAGTTGACCTTGTAAATTCCTTTCCGATGACGTAATACACCTTGAAACTTGTCAATGGTTGACCTTGCAAATTCCTTTCTGATGACGTAATAGTAAGCACGTTGAAACTATGTAAATATAATAAATTATACTTTTCTTAAACAAAAGCCGAACAAATTCATGATTTTAAACTGTCATATAAATCTGCTCTAAAATATACTATAAGAATAAGATAGTCAAAACAGAGGATGGAATCTGGGACCGGAAATCACGATTGCACAACACCTCTTTTAATTTCTTTATTCTAATTAGACTTATTCTTTCTCACGATTAAAATTAATTCTTAATGAACAAAAGCAATAAATTATATTCTTGACAAATTCTTAGAAATCGGAAAGCATTATCTAAATATACGAGAGAGAGTTGACACTTGTCAAAGGTTGACCTTGTAAATTCCTTTCTGATGACGTAAAAGACACGTTGAAACTTGTCAAGGGGTTGACCTTCAAATTCCTTTCTGATGACGTAATATAGCTTGCAACTTGTCAATAGTTGACCTTGCAAATTCCTTTCTGATGACGTAAGAGACACGTTGACACTTGTCAAGGGTTGACCTTGCAAATTCCTTTCTGATGACGTCATTCAATTATCATGTGGTTTGAGTCTGGGATAAAACGTCGGTAAAGTAGATCCCTAACAAAAAATGATAAACAATATCCAGAATCCGCCTAGCTTATCTACTATTAGGTTGGTTCAAAACAAAAGTCAGATATATTATGCTCCTACCCCCAAAATTTTTCTAAATTGAAAAAAAATTAATTAATTAATTAATTAATTAAAAAATTACATTATTTTTTTATTTGGAAATCGGACAATATTTAGAGGTGGCTCAAAGCCCATGAAGTTTCCCATGTAGTCTTTAAAAAGCAGTATTCTATAATTTATTTATTCATTTGTTGATATTAACTATTATTCATTTTTTTTTAATTTTTGTGGTTTTTTTTTTAAATTGCATAAGAAATAGTCAGTTCCGATAAATTAATATGTATATATAAATAATAGAATACTGTTTTTTCAACACTTTTCAAGAATTGACTTGGTGCATTAATGATACAAATTTACGAAAAAGTGTGTTTGCCCATGCAAAATAGATGGGAAACTTCATGGGCTTTAAGCAACCTCTAAATATTATCCGATTTGAAAATAAAAAAATGGAGGTAATTTTTTTTTTAAACACATGAATTATCATAAGAGCCCATAATTATGACAAAAAACAATTTGATTAAATTAATATATGAAAAAAAATTTGATTTTTGAGGAGGGGGGGTATAAATAATTTTTGAACATTCCATTTAGGGGAGGGGGGTTGTCATTTGTAACCAAGTGGAACAAAAGGGGGGGTGGGGGTCTAAAACCCCGAAAATTGGTGGAACGTTCTTTATGGATGGCCCCTATACTACTGTTAGGGTTATGTCTGTGTTTCACCTCTAATAACACAAAAACTAATAGACATAAAAAAGTTTTGCTTTATGTATGTGAAAAAGCAACTCAAATTCTATCGATTCATAATAACAATTAAAAAACAAATGTTTTGAATTTTACAGAAAGGGAGTTTGAACTTGTGCCAGCCTATGTTAATGTTAGGTTATGCTTATGTTTAATCGCTAATAACAGAAAAACTAATAGACATAAACAATTTTTGATTACTGTATGTGAAAGAGCAACTCAAATTCTATCGATTCATAATAAAAATTAAAAATCGAATGTTTTGCAGCTAAGGTCCCTTTCACCCTGAATCGACACATATATAAATATAAAATCCAAATACATTCGTCCTACAAAAATACATTTGTCCTACACTCAAACATACTACTTATTTTCAAGAAATCCAGACCGACTGCGTTAAGTAGTACTGCAATCTGTGGTGGGAAAAATTGAAAGCAGTAACCATTAAAAAAAAAATTTCTAATTACTCCCAACTGTCCCTCCCTCTCAAAATTGCCGCCCCCAAAAATATAATAAAGATTCTAATTCTAACTTTTTTGCAAAAAATATTGACTTTAGCGAAAAATGATATTAGAGTTTTTTATTGTGCTCGCCTGGCACAATTCAGCACAATTTTTTATTTTTCAAAATCTTGAAGGTTGAAAATTGCCGCCTCCAAATGGTAAAGATAAAATTTGGACTTTTTTGCAAAAAATATTGACTTTAGCGAAAAATATTATTAGAGTTTTTTATTGCATTCATCTAGCACAGTTCAAAGTAATTTTGCACAACTTTGTTTTTTGAAAAAAACAAAGTTTTGTTTTGACTCGTAAAATTAATTTTTTTAATTTTTTTTTAAATATGTTTACGGCACAATTATGCACACATCTAGCACAATTTAGCACAACTTTCCATTTCTCATTTAGACAAAATGGCATTTCTAGTGCAAAAAAATTTTTTCAAAAATTTTTGGTAAAAAGAATTTTTATTTGAAAAAATGTTTACGGCACAATTATGCACACATCTAGCACAAGTTAGCACAACTTTTTTTTGTCATTTTTAAAAAATGGCATTTCTGATGCAAAAATTTTTGGTCAAAAAAATTTTTTTTTTGAAAAACTTTTTACGGCTTCATTGGGCACAAACCTAGCACAATTCAGCACAATTTTGATTTTTTGGAAAAAACAAAATGGCGTTGCCAACTTCTCGGACATTATAAGTTACCTTATAAATTGTACTTTCATCCGGTATAAAACATTTTAATATATTTTATTTGGTCTGGATTCTACATCAATAAATGGAAAGCGTGTCCAACTTGGGGCCCACTCCCCTACATAACAATGAAAATATATTGAAGTTTGTAATAAAGCATAAAAATAAAATTATTAAAAAACAAGGTTTTCAAAATTTTCGTTTTTTGAAATGTTAATAACTTTGGATTAAATTGCTCTAGAGGATTCGCTAATAGCTCAATCGATGCGTTTTAAAAAAATAAAACAAATAAAATATTTACATTCAAACTTTAAAAAAAAAAATATATATATATACATAATTTTTATAAAAAACTATTTTTTCAAAATTTTTAAAAGCGAAAAAAAAAGTTAGAATTGATCGTTCGGGTTCAAACGTATATCATAATTGGTCCCCCTGAGGGACCTATAATTTCGTAAAAAAACATAGTTCTAAGTATTATAGTTTTCGAGATATCAGGCCAAGGGTAATATACACACACATCACACACACGGACATTGTTTAAAAACTTCATTTTCGACATCTGTCAAAAAATCGCAATCGACAATTTGAGGGTAAAACAATACTTTCTCTATGAGGAAGCAATAAAGTGTACTTTATATATTATTTGGCTTATATTACTAAATTTTCTGTCATAAGGGCATTTAAAAAAAGAAAAACCCCGTGTTTCATCTCACCCGGATAATCTCATTGACTATTTGCTTTGGATTACTGTTATAATGAATATACGGCAAGTTTAACAGGTTATTATGAAATGAAAAAATAACTAAAATATTCTTTCAGGAGGGTATTTTGAGACAAAAAAGAAAATATTCAAAACCAGAATCAAAATTATCTATGAGTCCCTTTTTCAGAACTGATTTTTTCTGTAAACGTACGTATTTTACCCCCACCATAAAAAACATTTGTAAGAAACTCGGGACGTACCCATGTAATTTACATGACGTATTTCACGCGTACAATCCTGCTAAGCAGCAAAAAATTCTAGGTTTTTTTTTGTGATTTTTGGAATTAAAATCAGGGATACGAACGTAAATAGTCTACTTCACTATAGTCGACACTTTTATAGTAAAATAGACTATTTACGTTCGCGTCTCTGATTAAAATACACAAAAAAGATCAACTCTCAATAAAAACCATTGAGGTATTAGTCTTCATTCCGTACAAAATATTCAATAAAATTTTTTTTATTTTTACATACCGTCAAGCGGGGCTATTTTGTGCACGCGAGGTTTTTAATGAATAAAATCTTTATATTCAGTTGCTTAAGATTGCTACTTGGTATAAATATTTTCTAATATTTAGACTACAGAGAGCACTAAATGAATTTACTTAGTTCTTTATCAGAAATCAGAAAAAAAAATCGTAAAGTCGTGAAAATCAAACTGAAAAATTTCAAAGTTCTCAAAATTCTGTTCAGATCTCCGGAAGTTTAAAAGTGTTTCTAAAGGTATTAATAACCCTTGTTGACAATTTAGTTTTGATGATGTATACGTGATGCGCTAACTGTTTGTTACATATTTTAAGAATAAAGTGTAAAAAACTGAAAAACCAGGATTTGGTGGGTTATTTTGTGCATTCTTTAAAATCAACTTTTTTTCAATAATTTGTTTTGTACTTAGTAGAAATTACTTTAAATTTTTGTTTTGAAACTTTTTTGTCTTATTTTTGTTATAAAAGACAAGAAATAAGCATAAAATTTCAGTTTTACACATGGTGCCTTAAAAACCTTAAAAAAGTAACATTAATAATTACATGCGTTTCAAGTTAATTTTGAAACTTTTTCTCTTAAAATAACTCAAGAAGTGTAATAGAAATTATTTTAAGTAAAATTTTGTTAAAGAAATAACTTTTTTTGTAAATCAACATTTTTGTGAAATTTTAGTGTTTTACTTTCAAATTAGTTAAATAATTTCTACAAAAAAAAAGTATTTCTTGCTTTGTTTTTCTTTATTGTACTCTAGAATATCTAAAAATAATACTTCATACATCAAAAACGTTTAAAAAAATTCTTTACACAACTTGATAAATAAGCAAACTTTGATGCTCAAAATAGCTTCATCCTTTAGAAGGATGTTTACAACATAACTGAATAGATAAATTCTTTATTTTTTCAAATTCTGAATTTTAATAAAGCATAGAGTGGAAAAAGAGTCGTTTTGTGCACGAAATAGCCCCACTTGACGGTAATTAAAAAGGAAAGTTTACGCAAGGTAAAAGTATCACTGAACATTACCTACAATTTTTTTCTGCTTAGATCTTTTTCCTCATATCTTGTTACATATATATATATAATATATATTGGTGCGCGAGAAAAGGGACTTATCGCCTAAACCTTGAATTTTACAGGGCGAGTGTTAGAAGTTCCAGAAATGCATTGTGACCAATGTAAATTCTTACATTTTATGCTTAATAACACAACAAGTGATTAATAGAAACAATTTCTGATGTTTTCAAACGAAAAAGCGACTAAAAACTACCGCTTGTCATAAACAAAAAAAATTGATCTTTTTTGCGATAGGTCCCTTTTCTCGCGCGGCGTCACATATATGGGGCAAAATTTCTGAAACGTCCCAGTCTAAAATTAAAAGTCCTGAGATTGACTTCTTACTTTGGTAAATTTTTGTTCTATATAAAGGTAACAATCCCTAAAACATTAATTAATTTTTGCTTCCTCATAGAGGAAGCTTTGTGATCGTTAAGATTTTCGATTTGCCAAAAAATAGTCTAAATCGACTCATTTTTATCTAAAAAGCGTAAATTTTTATTCCTAAGCAAATGTCCAGATGTGTGTGTGTGTGTATGTATATGTGTGTGTGTGTATAGCGTGTTTTGTGTACAAGATATCTCGAGAACGCTTCAACGGATTCCAATAAAATTTGGATGACTTATTAAGCTCATGAATATCTAAATTTGGATACAGGGATTTTTGAAAATACCCAACCAAATTTTTTTGAGCACCTTTTTTCATCGAAAAAAATAGTTTTTTGCCAAAAAATTTTTCATGCTAAAAATTCAACATAATAAATACAAAAATCATATTGCTTATCTCAAAACGAATTGATTGGAAGCGAAATGTCCATGAAATGGACATTATTCTCACCTAGTTTAAAAGTTTGTAGAAGGTAGTGAGGGTTGAATTTTTGATGTTTTAGTTGATATCTGTTGTTTAGTTTGCCATCTGTTGCAACAAAATAAAATAAACTAGTTAGACAGAATTGAATCATATTTTTGACCTCTACAAATTTACTTCTATTGGAATTTTCAGTAAGTGCCTCGGAATTAGTTTTTGTTTGAAATAAATCAATCGTAGTTCCACTTGCATTAGATTCATACGATATTCCTAAACTGTCTTTCATTTTGGGTTTCCGAGATTTAGCATGGGGACTTAAGTCGGCAAAATTTGATTCATCCAGATTCAAAGAAGAGCCGAATTCCGATGGAACACCATATTGAGTTTTATTACAATTAGTGTTCGTGAACAAGGGTATTTGGGAATAATCCGATTCTAAAAGAACGTTTTGTTGACTTAATGAATCAAATTCAGAGTCTAATTCTCGATGATTAACATCTGGTCGAACACGTTTCGAGCAATCGGCTTGTTTGTTTAAACTAGAATAATTATTTACATCATCATTTATAGTTGGTGAAACTTCAGTAAGAATCTTTAAAGTAGTTTCAGTAGAACTTAAACTAACATTCTTAATACTATTTGTCAGTGATTTGTTACCAACTGAGTTATTTATAGTGACTTTGCTACACTCGTTGGAATTAGGAACAACATGCTTGGAAATTCAAAATGGCCGATCAAAAATGGCATATGAAAATTTTTAAAAAACGATTAAATTTGCTTAAAAGTCATTCTTTAGGGGGTTTTGGGGTCGTTGATTATGATTTTGAGCTTACTGTTTGGAAATTCAAAAAGGCGGATCAAAAATGGCGGACACAAAATTTAAAAATCAATTAAATTTGCTTAAAAGTCATTCCTCGGGCGTTTTTAGGGTCTCTGATTAAGATTTTGAGCTTACTTTTTGGAAAGTCAAAATGGTGGATCCAAAATGACAGACATAAAAATTTAAGAAACGATTAAATTTGTTTGAAACTCATTTCTTGGGAGTTTTTGGGGTCGCTGATTACGATTTTAAGCTTACTTTTGGAAAAATCAAAACCCTCAAGGGTTTTTGTGGTAGCTGATTGCGATTATGAGCTAACTTTTTGTAAATTAAAAATAGCGGATTCAAAATGGCGAAAAAAAAATTCAAAAATTAATTAAATTTGCTTAAGGGGTTACGCCTAGTTGTTTAGGTCAAAAAAATCGATTTTTGGGTTTTTGCATTTTCTGAAAGTATAATACCTAAAGATTATGAATCTGAAATCGGTTTTTAAAAATTCAAAATGGCGGATCCAATATGGCGACCAAAATTTTAAAAAAGGTTTTGATTTGCTTAAAACTTGTGACTTGGGGGTTTTGGGGTCGCTGATTACGAATCTGAAATCAGTTTTTCAAAATTCAAAATGGCGGATCCAATATGGCGACCAAAATTTTAAAAAATGTTTTGATTCGCTTTAAACTTGTTTCTCGGAGGTTTTTGGGGTCGCTGATTACGAATATGGAATCAGTTTTTTAAAATTCAAAATGGCGGATCCAATATGGCGGACAAAATTTTAAAAAAGTTTTTAATATTCTTGAAACTTGTTAGTCAGGGGTTTTTGGGGTCGCTGATTACGAATCTGACATTGGATTTTAAGAATTCAAAATGGCGGATCCAATATGGCTACCAAAATTTTAAAAAATATTTTAATTCTCTTGAAACTTGTTTCTCGAGGGTTTTACGGGTTGCTGATTACACTGAATAAACGCTATTTTTCTTGTAAGAATTATTTTGGGCTCCTATTTAGGAATAAAATATTAGAATAAACAATTTTCTTAGATTCAAAATATTTTCTTAAATTTGAAGTCAGGTTTCGAAAATTTAATATGCCGTATCCAATTTGGTGGAGAAGCTTTTTAAAAATCTTTTTGATTTGCTTAAAAATAGTTACTCGGGGTCTGTGATGTCGCTGATTACAAATTTAAAGATAATTTTGAAACTGCTATTATGCAGTCTAGGCCATAACTGAAAACACTGTCAGAAATTTTAAAATTATAAATGAAAGTTATGTGTCTACTGTTATCTCATTGTCTTGTATGTGATTTTTCTTTCTTGAAGAATTAAAAATTTAATTGTTTATACTGTTTATATTGAAAAAATTAACCAAAAATCAAAGTTACTATTCACGTTTACATGGTAAAAACAAGAATGAAAACAAGACCATACGCTCTGGTTTTACTGTAAAAATGTATTATTAAAATTTGAAATCGGATCAAAATAAATCTGCTGTATACTGCTACATACTGTTTTAATCGAAACAATTTTCTATGTTACCGTTCGTATTCTAAAAAATGACTACAAATTAAAAAAAAAACTTACCAACTTATACTTAGTATTATTTTATTAACTACTTGATGTAATTAAAAAATGAACCCTTTAAAAGTGATTGCAATTCTGCAATACATGTGTGTCAAATGTAATTGTATATATTAAATATAATAAATTTGTATATTTAATTTAATATACACGTGTGTTATATTTGCTTCATATAACAGTATGTTACATTTTTGTTGAAGAAGGATATTACAGTATTTTGATATTTATATACATGTATTGCATACATTTGCTTTCCAAACTTGTATACTACATTTCTCTGGATTAAATGTGTTACAAAACCATAGTCTTCTTGAAATTTTGTAAGGTGAAATTAAGCTGTAATGTAATTCGTTCAGAAAATATAAATGTTTGGGAAGCAAATATATATACAATATATATATAGCAATACATAAATATGCATATCAAAATGCTGGAAAATCTTCACATCCAAAGAAACGTAATAAACTTTTATGTAAAGCAAATATGCAGTGCATGTAAATCAAGTGAAATATACAAATCTACCATAAATTTATACATTTATACAAAATTACATTTTGCACAAATGTATTTTAAAATTACACTCTTTTTTAACAGTATATTTTTTAACTACAACAAATAATTAATAAAATACCAAGTATTGGTCGGTATGTTTTATTTTGATTTGTGTCACTTTTTACAATATAACTGGTATATAACATAGTCCGCCATATTAGATCCTGCATTTTGAATTCTGAAAAATTGACTTTAGATTTGTAATCGATGACCCCGAAAACCCCCGAGTAACAAATTTTAATCGAATTAAATAGTTTTTTAAAATTTTGTCCGCCATATTGGATCAGTCATTTTGAATTTTAGAAAATTGACTTCAGATCTGTAATGAGCGACCCCAAAAACCTCCGAGTAACAAGTTTCAAGCAAATCAAAAACTTTTTTACAATTTTGTCCACCATATTAGATCCTGCATTTTGAATTCTGAAAAATTGACTTTAGATTTGTAATCAATGACCCCGAAAACCCCCGAGTAACAAATTTTAATCGAATTAAATAGTTTTTTAAAATTTTGTCCGCCATATTGGATCAGTCATTTTGAATTTTAAAAAATTGACTTCAGATCTGTAATCAGCGACCCCAAAAACCTCCGAGTAACAAGTTTCAAGCAAATCAAAAACTTTTTTACAATTTTGTCCACCATATTGGATCCGCCATTTTGAATTTTGAAAAACTGACTTCAGATTCGTAATCAGCGACCCCAAAAACCCCCGAGTAACAAGTTTCAAGCGAATCTTATTAATTTTTGTATAAAAATTTTGGTCACTCCGTTCTAAAAACTTTAAATGCGTTTTTCTCGAAATTACATTTTTCAAGAAATACCCATGCGGTGGACAAGATTTCTCAAAAACTACTGAACCGATTGGCTTCAAATTTATAGGGATTATTTGACACATAAATAGCTAGTTCGTGAACGAAGGATTTTTTATTTGAATAAAAACTTTCATTTTTATTAATGAAAATCCAAAATTTTTTGCTTAAAAAATCGTTTTTTTGACAAAAATGGCTGCCATTTTGTTGAAAATTAAAATTTTTTAAAACCCTTCGTTCACGAACTGCGTATGGCATCGTACTAACAGAAAATTTTTGGATTTTTGATTTCAGACTAGCTGTTTCCGAAAAAAGCTGTCCACCGCAAAAACATTTTTAAAAAATGCTTTTTTTATAAACCTATTGCAAGTTAAATATTTTAAAATATTTTTTGGTTTTTAAATGATTTTTAAGTGTTAAAATATATGCACTTTTAAATAAATTATTACTTTTTATAAAAGTTGTATGAAAAAGAAAAAAAAGTTGTCAAATATTACTGTTTTCTTGCCTATGACAACTAGGCGTAACCTCTTAAAAGTCATTTCTCGGGTGTTTTTGGAGTCGCTGTTTACGACTTTGAGGTTACTTTTTGGAAATTCAAAATGGCGGATCCAAAATGGCATATGAAAATTTTTAAAAAACGATTAAATTTGCTTAAAAGTCATTCTTTAGGGGGTTTTGGGGTCGTTGATTATGATTTTGAGCTTACTGTTTGGAAATTCAAAAAGGCGGATCAAAAATGGCGGACACAAAATTTAAAAATCAATTAAATTTGCTTAAAAGTCATTCCTCGGGGGTTTTTGGGGTCGTTGATTACGATTTTGAGGTTACTTTTTGGAAATTCAAAATGGCGGACACAAATTTAAAAATCGACCAAAGGACTCCGCACAAAATGCATTAAACAACTCTAGGTTGTTTAAAACCTCTAGGTTAAATTAAATTATACTTTGCAGTTAATTAACGCGTTTTCTTGATTGATATTTGTTTCATTTTAATCATTTTGAATGCTCACAAATTTTATGAAAAAAATTGAATGCGTTTCTTTACCGTCAAGCGAAACACCACGAATTAGATCCAAATGCCATTAAATGATTTCTGATAATGTATCAAATTAAATGCCATTCAATGTCTTCAAGAGAACCCTCAAAAACCACCCTGCCCCGATGTTTCCATCCCTCCTCACTTTAACTTTTTGCGATTAGGTAAAGTTTTTTTTCGGACAGACTAGCAGATGAAAATTATTTAAGAGTCACCTAGAAAAGATATCAAGTGATAATCTAACATCACCAACCACTAAAAATCGCCCTACATCGATATTTTCATTGCTCATCATTTTAATTTACTCTTATGGAACTAAAGGTACAATTTGCAAACTTAAAATGGGCTAAGTCAAAATTTCAAGGGGTAGAAATATTTTATTACAGCACAGCAACGCATATAAAATGCAACGACATCTGAACAAACGCTTCACAGATGCTCCTGCCGTTAAAAACATCCAAAGCAGTCGTGGATTTGTAGTTGAGCAAAACAAAACATTGAAAGTTTTGCAATACTCAAGTGCAACAACATCCAATAATATTGTTTACTACAAGTCTGTGGCTGAAAGGCAGAATAACATAACTGCATTTTCATAGTTTTGAGAAAAATCTGTTTTTGTTTATTTTCTTGGTTTTGTAAAATCGAAAAATCAACCAATATTTTTGGTGTTTGGCATTGTATCCTATTTTCTAGTGTAGTTTTTACATCTGTTTATCAATTTTAATAAAATATAAACGCTTTAAAAAAGAATAGCAATTCTTTTTTTCGATTTGAATGCAGTTATGCTGTTGTGTTATTAATTATTTTCTACGTAAATAAACATTTAAATCACTTTACTGTTATGAAACTTTAAAAAGCATTACTAAATTAACTCAATTCTGATGTTATCTCAAATTCGATAAAATGTTAGTTATGATGTTATGCCTTTCAGCCACAGAAGTAAACATTTCATTATTGCAATTCACCCTAAAAACCTCCAAGGAATGACAGTTAAACAAATTTGGTCGATTTTTTTAATTTGTGTACGCCACTTTGAATTTCCAAAAAGTAACCTCAAAATCGTAATCAACGACCCCAAAAAACCCCGAGGAATGACTTTTAAGCAAATTTAATCGATTTTTAAATTTTGTGTCCGCCATTTTGGATCTGCCATATTGAGTTTCCAAACAGTAAGCTCAAAATCATAATCAACGACCCCAAAAATTCCTGAGGAATGACTTTTAAGCAAATTTGATCGATTTTTAAAAATTTGCAACTGCCATTTTGGATCCGCCATTTTAAATTTCCAAAAAAATAAGCTCAAAATCTTAATCAGAGACCGTAAAAACCCCCAGGAAATTAATTTCAAGCAAATTCGATGGATTTTTACATTTTTGTCCGCCATTTTGAATTTTGAAAAACCAGCATCATATTTGCATTCAGCGACCCCAAAAGCACTTAATTAGAGAGTTTGAGGGCAAGTTGATCCTTTTCGGCCTTTTAATACATGAATTAATTAAAACATTTTTCAGTTTACCGCCTTTTTCAGCCATATTGGAATCGTCATTTTTAATTATCAAAAAACGCCATGCGGTATTTAAAAGTAGACAAACGTACGAATTTTTTGAGCTATATAACTTTAAAATCGGTCAAGACCAATTTTGGACTAAGGCTTGTCCTTGTTGACGTGGAACGTCCCAAATATATTATACATATTATATATAACATAATATATAATATATAATGATTTTTTTACAAAAAATGGACCACCCTCCCTATCTTTCAAAATATTTTACTTAGAGAGTTCAAATTTTGTACAGAAATGTATTGTTAGGTGTAAATTATATAGAAATTATAGAGAACGTGATGGTGATTGCGCTGTCAACGAAAAATCCAGAGATTTTAGCAAATATCCATAAAAAATACTCAAAAATCATTTTATTTTCTTAACAACGCTATGATCAACTTCTACAATCATGTCCTTTACAATTTTTCTGTAATCTATACGTGAAAATACATTTGTGTACCAAATTTGAACTCTCTAAGTCAAATTGTTTGGATGTTATGGGAGGGGGGATACTGTCATTTTTTAGCATTTTTTTTAAATCGTTGGTTTTTGCTTAAAAACACTATGATAACGATCTGCAACAAAGTTCTCTACAGTTTTTCTGTAATCTATATGGCAAACTACATATGTATGCCAAATTTCAGCACTCTAAGTACAATAGGTTGTCAAATATGGAGGTGGAATGTACACTTTTAATGCATTTTTGCTAAAAAAAAATTACCGTATCCCCCCCCCCCCCTTATCTTCCAAACTATTTGACTTAGGATGCTGAAATTTGGTACACGCATGTAGTTTTACGTGTAGATTACAGGAAAATTATAAAGAAAGTGATGATTATAGCGCTGTCAAAGTTATAACATTAAATTATGGCCCATATGTTAAAAAAATGCTCAAAAATATTTTTATTTCCTTGACAACGCTATGTTCAACACATACAATCATGTTCTCTATAATTTTCCTGTAATCTATACGTGAAAATATATTTGTGTACCAAATTTCAACTCTCCAAGTCCAATAGTTTGGAAGTTCAGGGGGGGGGGGGGATACGACTATTCCCACACAGCACCCGAACTTTCCTGAACATTCCCAAGATTTAGGGAAGTTTCAAAACTTGCAGTAAGTTTGCTGGAAGTTCCAGAACTTCCTTGAAGGTTGGGAATGTTTAGGGAAGTTCTGGTGCTGTGTGGGTTTTTTAGCATTTTTTTAAAAAAATCGTTTTTTTGTTCAAAAGCGCTATGATAACAGCCTGCAACAAGGTTTTCTATAGTTTTTCCGTAATCTACACGTCAAACTACATATATGTACACTGAGAAAAAATTTTGCTTGGATCAAACATAATATGTTTAATTTAAATTTATTTTCACTTTGTTATACAGTAAACGTAATTAGGTTTGATGAAAACAAATTTTTTGGTTGATATTTGATTTAAACATATTTATTCTTTGATTCAAACAAATATTTAATTTTAATTTAAATAAAATAGTTTTTTTGTTTTAAGCGAAGTAAATATTATTTTAAATAAACGAAATTTTTAACATATTATTTTTTTGTGTTAAACACATAATTTTTTATTGTAAACACAAAATATGTTTCATCATAGTTTAATGTTTGTTTCTTGCTTTATATAAAGCATTCTTTGTAGTTTGATATTACTTCAAATGTTAATTTTACTATCTGTGCAAAACCGAACAAAACTACACTTCTCATTAGCTGCGTACAATTGTGAAAATGTTGGAATATGAATTAGACAAGAAGAAGAGCCAAAAAAAAAAACAATATGTTTAGCAAGCTCACTTGAGCACAAAAGTTTCAATCACTTTAGATATAACTCAACTTTTTGATAAAATAATATCATTCCCACACTCAAGTAATCACTTTAATAAAAACAAAACTACGATTGTAAATATATTTGTTTCCAAAAAATCGATAAACAGGCATAATCACTGGAAAGGACGCGCACATGTTCTACCGGAACAGTAAACTAACGTGAAAACAGTGACGCCATATTGAATGCGCAAAGGCCTCTGCGCATTCAATATGTTTAAATCAAACATAAAATATATTTCTTTCAGATATAAAGACTTCAAACACAAATTTTGTTTAATTTTAACAAAATTTAGTTTTTAGTCAAACAAACAGAATATCAACTTCAAACATAAAATATATTGCAATCAAAACTTCCGATATCTCTGATACATTTAAATTAAAATTAAAAATATTATTTATCCAATCAAAATCATTTAAATAAATACTTATATTTAAATCAAGAAAATATTTTTCTCAGTGTAGGTAATGTTTTTTTCGGACAGACTAGAAGATGGAAATTACTTAAGAGTCACATAGAAACGATATCATCTGATATCCTAACATCACCAACTCCTAAAAACCGCCCTACATCGATATTTTCATTGCTCATCATTTTAATTTACTCTAATGGAACTAAAGGTATAATTTGCAGACTGACTGGCAAACTGACTGGCGTCTGCCATTTTGGATCCGCTATTTTAAATTTCCAGAAAAAAGCTCAAAATCATAATCATCTACCCGAAAAACCCCCGAAAAATGTATTTTAAGCAAATTTAATCGAGTTTTAATTTTTGTGTCCGCCATTTTGGAACGGTCATTTTTAATTTTCAAAAAGGAAGATCAAATTCATAGTCCGCGACCCCAAAAACCCCCTAGTAATTAATTCCAAGCAAATTCGATAGACTTTTACATTTTTTGTCAGCCATTTTGGATCCGCCATTTTGAATTTTGAAAAACCAACATTAGATTTGCATTCAGCGATCGCAAAAACTGCTAATTAAAGAGTTTGAGGGCAAGTTGGTCTTTTTTATACTTTTAATACATGAAGTTATTTTAAAATTTTTGAATTAAACGCCATTTTTTCGACATATTGGCATCAGCATTTTGAATTTTGAAAAAACGCTATACGACATTCAAAAGTAGACAATCTTACAAATTTTTTGAGCGATATAACTTTACAATCGGTCAAGACTATTTTTGGACTCAGGCCTGTCCTTGTTGACGTGGAACGTCCCAGACATATAATAATATATACAATAAATAATATATCGTGAAGTGAAAGTGAAGTGAAGTGATGTGAAGTGAAGTTACAGAATAGCACCCCAGGCTCTAAAATTTATTAACAAAAATAATGAATTGTCACAAACATAAGTAGAAATAAAATCGGGCAAGTACGAGTTACACTCGTACCAAGTCGAAGGGTTCCGTACCGCTTTAATTTTTTTCAATTATATGAGGCAGAGATTAAAAATTTTCCACCAGGAAACCATTTTTAAAAATATTTTTTATTATTCACTAAATAAAACTTTATTGGTACAAATTTTTAGCACTATAAGCCAAAAATTTTGCAGCTGAAGGGTCAGGGCCGTTTTTAGGGTTTCGTGGTTCGGGACCGAAACCCTTATAGTGAGACTTTGTCGTCCGTCCGTCGTTCACAGCCAATAGCTATCAATTTGAGGTTGTGTGCGAGAGAGACGGAGATAGTGAAAGACAGAGACAGAAACATCCGAATGGTTCCAGAAACATCCGAATGATTCCGGAAACATCCGAATATTTCTGGAAACAGCCTAATGGTTACGGAAACACTCGAATGGTTACGGAAACACCCGAATGATTCCGGAAACACCCGAATGGTTACAGAAACACTCGAATGGTTACGGAAACACCCGAATGATTCCGGAAACACCCGAATGGTTACAGAAACATCCGAATGGTTACGGAAACACCCGGATAATTCAAGAAACAGCCGAATGGTTACGGAAACACTCGAATGGTTACGGAAACACCCGAATGAATCCGGTAACACCCGAATGGTTAGGGAAACACTCGAATGGTTACGGGAACACCCGAATGGTTAAGGAAACACTTGAATAATTTCGGAAACATCCGAATGATTCCGGAAACACCCGAATGGTTACAGAAACACTCGAATGGTTACGGAAACACCCGGATAATTCCAGAAACACTCGAATGGTTCCGGGAACACCCAATTGGTTACGGAAACACCACAATGGTTACGGAAACACCAGAATGGTTACGGAAACATTCGAATGGTTACGGAAACACCTGAATGGTTCC
The DNA here is from genome assembly GCA_037103525.1 of Ganaspis brasiliensis. Classification (NCBI taxonomy): domain Eukaryota; kingdom Metazoa; phylum Arthropoda; class Insecta; order Hymenoptera; family Figitidae; genus Ganaspis; species Ganaspis brasiliensis. Next base: position 491,849 of record JAZKLR010000018.1, read on the forward strand.
GGAAACATAATATATTATACAAGAGAAACAGAATTAGAGACTGAGAAAGAGAAGAGACTAGTTTTTTACAATTTTTCTGGTTGTTTGTGAGAGGGAGGTTAGTAGGGATTAAGAGAAAGCCACGAAACCCTCAATTGTAGGGGCTTGCGCCTGCTTTTTGTAAATATGTTTTTAAAAAATAAGGAGTTAACCAACTATTATTCAAACTTTTTTTAAAAAAACACGAATTTTGGATAGTACATTCTATGAAGACGAACATTAACAAACTTCTATATATTTTTCCCGTAATCTACACGTAAATCTACATACGTGTACCAACTTGCAGCATCCTTAGTCAAATAGTTTGGAAGATAAGGGGGGGGGAATGGTCATTTTTTCGAATTTTTTTCACAAAATCGTACTTTTTGGCTAGTAAACACTATGAAAACCGCATTTACGAAAGTTCTTTCTAATATTCCTGTAATCTACACGTAAATCTGCATATATGTACGAAATTGCAACATCCTAAGTCAAATAGTTTGGAAGATTAAATGGGGGGACATGGTCATTTTTTTGAATTTTTTTCAAAAAATCGTACTTTTTGGCTAGTAAACACTATGAAGACCGCATTTACGAAAGTTCTTTATAATATTCCTGTAATCTACACGTCAATCTGCATATGTGTACGAAATTGCAACATCCCAAGTCCAATAATTTAGAAGATTTAGTGAGTGGGGTATGGTCATTTTTTCGAATTTTTTTTAAAAAATCGTACTTTTTGGCTAGTAAACACTATAAAGACCGCATTTACGAAAGTTCTCTATAATATTCCTGTAATCTACACGTCAATCTGCATATGTGTACGAAATTGCAACATCCTAAGTCAAATAGTTTGGAAGATTAGGGGGGGGTGGGGCATGGTCATTTTTTCGAATTTTTTTCAAAAAAAATCGTACTTTTTGGCTAGTAAACACTATGAAGACCGCATTTACGAAAGTTCTCTATAATTTTCCTGTAATCTACACGTAAATCTGCATGTACCAAATTGGAAGTCTCTAGCTCATATAGTTTAGAAGTTAGAGGGGGTGCGAAAACGGACACACATAGTGATTTTAATAGGGTTCCGTTTTACGGTACGGAACCCTAAAAACAAACAAAAAAACACTAAATAATAAATAAATAAAATTTACCGAAATTAAAATAAAATTATTACATATTGTAATTTGTCGAACAGTTAAAATATAATCCGAATGCTACAAGCATTTTGTCAAGACTTAGTTGATAATATTTTTAAAAATTTAAAGAGCAGTAGAAATTCGGAGTCAGTGAACTTAAAAGTAAACAAAATAGAGACGGATTTAGAAAAAGAAGTACAATCACAATTTTGAATCGATTGATTAATGGAAAATAGATTTGTTCAGGTATAAAATATCTTCTTTTTTGTTAATAGTAAAACCGTGATTTTTAATATGCAACATTTCAGAAAAAACATGTTTTCAGGGTTCCGTACACCTTCGGTGTTCGGCGGAACCCTTATAGCGAGACTCGTGCGTCCGTAGCCAAAAATTATTCCCCCCCCCCCCTTAACTTCTAAACTATTTGACCTAGAGGTCTGAAATTTGGTACACATATGTATTTTCACGTGTAGATTACACGAAAAATATAGAGAACATGATCTGGATTGATGGCCATAGCGTTGTCAAGGAGAAACTGCCAATTTTGGAAAAAAAAGTTTTTTTTCTCTAACTTTGCCATTATTTGAGCTAGAAGGCTAAAATTTGATACACTCGTGTATTTTTGCATGCAGATTATGGAAAAATTATGTTTCGAAATAAAATTGAATATTATGAGGTCACAAAAAAAAATTCAAAAAATCACCAAAAAGAGGTTTAGACCCCTATGCTAGAGCTCACCCTAATTGTCCTACAGTACCCCTCAAACCAATAAAATTTTTATTTGTATACTCAGAATGTAAAAAAACGATATAAAACGCAATTGAAAATTGTTATCACTTTTTTTTTCAAAATAATTGAAAAATTATGAAAAAAACAAAAAAAAATTTTTAATCTTATACAAGGCTTGATCAAGGCTGCCACAGGACCTATAATCAAGACTGTTATAAGCCCTGAAACCCTATAAAAATTTTAGGGCCTCTCCTTAAAAAAAATTCTTGATTTTTATGTTACTTATATGAAATACAAACCTGTACCCTTAAGCAAAAGTTTCATGTACTTGAAGGTAGAAGTATTTTCATAATTTGTACGTTCTAATTAATTTTCATAATCTGTACATAAAAATAATCAAATGTATCAAATTTTAGCCTTCTAGCTCAAATAGTTTCAAAGTTATGAGAAAAAAACTTTTTTTTTTCGAAAATTTGCAGTTTTTCTTTTTTTGACAACGTTTTGACTGTCAATCCAGATAATGTTCCCTATAATCTTCCTGAAATCTACACGTAAAAATACATATGTGTACCAAATTAAAGCTCTCTGTTCGTTAATAAGGTATATCTTTGTTTCGTAAATGTACGGAACCCTAGATTTTGGTACGGGTGTAACTCGTACTTGCCCGATTTTTTATAATTTGATTCGCGATCTATAATATGAGAGTTATTCCAATCGAATGCATGATTGTACTTAGATTGATGTGTACTGAAAATATGATCATTGTTTTTGCAATTTGACTTGTGTTCATTAGTACGTTTTTTAATGTACGTTTTGTTTCGCCAATTTTACGAATGTTCCTTTATACTTAGTCATACAAAGTTTAGAACGACGAGTAAACTGTATTATTAATTGTAAAATTCCGTTCGCTGACATTGTGAATTGCTCAACTTTTCTTTATGAAAATACGTGTTTTGTGTTTAATGACAAATGTTACCAACAGATTGATGGTACTCCTATGGGTTCACCCATATCACCTTTGTTTGCCAATATTGTCATGGATGGTTTGAAAAGTGATTGCTTAAAAATATTAAAAACAAAATATAATTTCACTCCACTTTTTTACCACAGATATGTTGACGACCTAATTTTGAGTATACATAAAGATCATGTTAATCTGATTATTAACATATTTAACGCATTTGATCAACATTTAAAATTTACTCATGAACTTGAGAAGGATAAACAAATTAATTTTCTGGACAACACACTGAAAATAAAAGATAATAAAATAATTAATAATTGGTACCAAAACCCCATTTCTTCAGGCAGACTTATCAATCCCTTTTCAAATCATCCTGTACAACAATAGATGAACATTGTTTATAATTTAGTTGATAGAGCTATCTGATAACTCTTTTTATAAAAATAGTATACTAAAAGTAAAACAAATTTTAACTAAGAATGACTATCCTTTGGATTTTATTAATAAACATATAACGAAACGTCTTAAAAATATTAAATATAAAAACATCAATGCAAATAATTCTCACAATCCACGTGTACTTTTGTATAAACAAATGCCGAAAGTTGGTATACCTTTTAATTATGTTGACTTCACTAGATTATCAAAAAAAATTTAATCTGCTAACATTCAACCAATTCCAATTATAAAAAAAAATTTTAAAATATCGTAAAACTGGGCAAAGATATTACAGATAAGGGAGCGTTCACAAATTACGTAACGTTTTTTTAGGGGGAGGGGGGTCAAGCAGTTTGTTACAACCAGCAGAAAAAATGGCGCTAATGTATGTAACAACGCGTTACATGGGGGAGGGAGAGGGGTCAAAATTTTCCGAAAAAAAACGTTACGTAATTTGTGAACGTTCCCTAAATGGAATACCACGAACATTGTATACAAAATTGATTGTAAAGACTGCCCTGCGAGCTATATTGGCGAAACAAAACGTACATTAAAAAAACGTACTAATGAACACAAGTCAAATTGCAAAAACAATGATCCTATTTTCAGTACACATCAGTCTAAGTACAATCATGAATTCGATTGAAATAACTCTCATATTATAGATTGCGAATCAAATTATAAAAAACGTGTTTTTTCTGAAATGGTGCATATTAAAAATCACGGTTTTACTATTAACAAAAAAGAAGATATTTTATACCTGAACAAATCTATTTTCCATTAATCAATCGATTCAAAATTGTGACTTCTCTTTCTATATCCGTCTCTGTTTTGTTTACTTTTAAGTTCACTGACTCCGAATTTCCACTGCTCTTTAAATTTTTAAAAATATCATCAACTTAGTCTCGACAAATTACAAAATGTTATAATTTTATTTTAATTTCGGTAAATTTTATTTATTTATTATTTAGTGTTTTTTTGTTTGTTTTTTTTTCTACTTATGTTTGTGACAATTCATTATTTTTGTTAATAAATTTTAGAGCCTGATGATGATGACGAACCAATGTCATCGAAACGTTGTTCTGACTGTTTAAAAAAATAACATTGTTTTTTTGTTATTTATTTGCCTTCCTTTGATCGTACCTACTTTCTTACATAATAAACATTTCGGAAGGGAATCTGTCTTTCAATTAATAAAGTTAATAACATAATAATTTTGTTTCTTTTTAATAAATTCAGCCTATTGTGATTAAAAATCCTGTCTAACAAAAAGTCATATTTTTTTACAAAATAAAAATTTGAAGTTTTATTCAAATTTCCTTCTAAAGATAGTTTAATTTTGCTATTATGTTTTATGTTTATTTAATTCAACTGAACTTTCTGTTTTGATTGTCAAAAAATGCGGTATTTTTATAAATTCATGAGGGCAAAATGTACGGGTCAACTTTTAAGTACTTGTAAAAATATTTATTTTTTTAAAGAATTTTTCATGTTTACTCCAATTAATTTTATAACGATTAAATTATAATTAAATTTTTATTGTTTACTTGATCTTTAATATATCAATTCACGTTAATATTCAGTAGTTCTTATTGTTTTAGTACTATTATTTTTTTTAAAAAATGTAAGAAAATAAGTCAAGCTATTCCTTTTTTTTACAGACCAGTTGGACACCCTGTTTATTTGTCTTTTAAAAACTATGTGTATATTATTTCTTTTTGCGTTTTTAGTACAAAATTATTGATCAACTTTGATCTTAAAATTATAAATGTTACATCAAACGTAAACTTAAAAAGAATTATTTTTAACCTTGAAACATTTTTAAAATGCCTTTAATTTTCTTTAAAAGTCATTCGATACCCTGATTGATATTTTATTATTCATTTAATCGGAATATTTTTTTTCAATTTTTTTTTCGAAACTACCAAAAAAAGTTAATAACATAGTTTTATATTTAGACCTGGAATTTTTGTGAAAATAGTCTGGAAAACCTGGAAAAGTCATGGAATTTTCAAATCATGTTTTTGTGGCAAACCATTCTCCATTTCTGTACCCTAGTGTTACAGTCAGCGGTTTTGAACCATGTTAAAGGTTGATGGTCAGGTATAATAACTAAATTTTTTCCATAGATGTAATCTCTAAAAGTTTTTAACAGTTTCGACTATAGCCAAAGCCTCCTTTTCATAAACCTCATAAGCAGGTTCTGGGGATCGATTATGTAATTTGATTTGATTACGAAATGATTTAATTTCGTCTGACTTCACTTTTTTTTCACTTTTATTGACTTTTGTTTTCGAAAGTTTTGACAGTTAAAAGTGAAAAAAAGTGAAGTCAGGCGAAATCAAATCAAATTACATAATCGGCCCCCTGGACCTCTTAGCACTCGAGAGAAAAAGGAAATCGGTAAATCCTTACCTATCTCACCTTGTGATAAGATAGCTTCTATAGCATATCCTGAGGCGTCAGTTATATATATATATATATATATATATCTTTTTGCAAGATTTTACTTAGAGGTTTAGAGATTTGGGAAAATTTTGGTATAAAGCGTCTGTAATAACCAGCAAGTCCTAAAAATTGTCTAATATTTTTAATATTTTTAGGCCGAGAAAATGTCATAACAGCTTCGATTTTTTCATATCTAATGTGACTACTTCTTTACTAAAAATGTGACGAAGGTAGCATACCTTGTCCTTTAAAAACTCACATTTATCAGGATTTAATTTAAGATTAGCCGACCTTAATCGGTCCATGACTAAACTGAGTTTAGCTTCTATTTCTTCCAAAGTGTCCCCTCGAATAATGATAGCATCGATGAAAGTAAAAATTTCTTTCCCTTGAAGACTCTTAAAAGTATTGTCGATATACCTCTGGAAGGTAGAAGGAGCATTTGTAAGACCGAAAGTCATTCTGACATACTCATAATGGCCATAAGAAGTGCTGAATGCAGTTTTATGTGCATCCTGAGGATCTATAGGGATCTAAAGAAAACCCTTCGCTAGATCTAAAGTTGTATAATATTTATGTCCACCAATTTGATTAATAAATTGATTTATACCCGGGATTGGGTAATGATCCGCGATAGTTTTTTCGTTCAAAGCCCGGAATTCGGATACAAGTCTCCATTTTTGTATACCACTAGAATCTATCTTCTTAGGCACTATCCACAAAGTTGAGTTATATGGAGAACAAGAGTGTTTAATTATGCCTTCTTTAAGCATCTCTTGCACTTGCCTTTCAACTTCGTCCTGTAAAGATACTGGAATCTTGTATTGTTTTGTATTAACCGGTTCGTCATCTGTGGTTGGTATTCTGTGAAATATGGAAGTTGACATCTGTAACGGTTGACCATCCATATGGAAAAGATCTTGGTTTTTATCAACCAAGTTTAACACATGATCTTTCTCCTCCAAGTTTAAATTATCCAAATTAATTTGCTTAGATATACCACCAAGGTTAAGTGACGTTAATTGGTGTAAATTTTTAACTTCTATACATTTTTCAGAAATGTCAGATATGTCTTTAGGTGTATATTTTTCAATCAGTTGTTCCTCTGTCATAGGAGACAAATTTTCTTGTAATGCAATATTAAAGGTGTTATCACAGTACTAAGATTCAAATTCATTTGACAGATTGGAAGTCAAAATATCTGGAATTGAAAGATCAAAATTGCTATTAGAATTTCCAATTAAAGAATTGGTTTGAGAACTCTGTTGAAATTTGTATATTGATCGTTTTTCTAAAAGAGGCATTTCATACAAATTTAATTTAGACAACCTGTCTCCCAATTTGATTTCTTCTTTATCATAATCGATTAAAGCCTGTGTTTCTGTCAGATAGGTAGCACCCAAGATGCCTTCACAAGGGATGTCGAAATCATCCGGGACAACATGGAAGGTTGAAGTATGACCATGTACAGCCAATTCGATTGCACCTACCGTCAAATGTCTATCTAAACCGATACCTTTTAGTAATACAGGTGGCCATTTCTTTTTCAAAACATGCAGCAAGAATAAGTTTGTAATTTAGAATTGCTGTTCTCATGATTTTTAATGTTCTTTAGTTTAAATAAGGAGATACCTCTTTTTTCGTTTTGCTAAAAAAAAATTTTAACTGAGTTACGAGCATTTAAAAAATTAAGTGTAAAGAGCGGTTTGTGAGAAAAATTTCAGGTATTTTTTTCAAATCTCTATTTTCTTTAAAAATGAATATTTTTTAACTCTATTTCTTGATTTTAGTAGTGGTTTAGGTACTCTTTCTTTACCTTTTTGAAATTTTAAAAAATTTTAAAAATTAACAAAATCGCGTCCATTTTTAAAAAAAATTCAATTTTCTAAAAAACAACCTTTTTTATTTTTTTGAAAATTTTTTTGTGGTTAGAAGATATGAAAACAAATTATTTTCGGTAGGTTTGATGTCCGCTAAAACGTTGTGCGAAACGTAATAATTTTTTTTCCAATAATACAAAAATTCGATATTTTTGTTCATATACGGCCATCATTCTGTTAAAAAAATCTGAAGGGGATTTTTAAACTTGCATTGTAAATTATTTTTTTCAATTTAAAAATAATTAATTATTTATAAAAAAAAAGTATTATTCAAAATATAAGTAATATTGCTTGCTAAAAATAAAAATACTCTTTAGAAAAATCGGAGGATCCATGAACACATACATCTAAAATGCACAAAATTTACACGCTGTTATTAATTACTGCTGTAAGTGTGACATACCTCAATATATATGTCGTATAGGCAATTCGAAAAATCAGGTATTAGGCTAAACACCGGCAACTAGATAAGTGACACGAAAAAGATTCTTATTTTTCTATTTGCCTGGAGTCAATCAGTCTATTGCTAAATGACTGATTCAGCTAATTAAGATTCAACCAATTTAAGATAAATGCCGAAGGCGCACCCGGCAAATAGAAAAATGAAATTATTATGTTCACAATTAACATTTTTTTGTAAAATTTAACATATTACACAGATCCCAAACAGTCCACTCAAAATTTTAACGAATTTAGCCTGATGAGGCCAACGAACCTTTGTTGGTGAAACGTCGCTGAATGACATAATTAAAATTGTGTTAACATTTACCTTCCCGAATCATATAAATCTTCTGGTTCAACTTTAAAAAAAATGGAAGGATTTACATCTCTCTCATCTAGTCCACTCAAAACTTTGTGTTAATTTAACACAAAGAAATATGTTGAATAAAATACATAAATTTTATTTATTTATTTATTTGTCTATAAACGGGCTTACAATAATAAATGGCCCTTTCGTACGAAGTACTGAGTAAGAAAAAAAAATAAAATAAAAATTTGACAAACTTAATTAATAAATGTTCAGTTTTTAAAGTACTGATTAATAGCACAATTAATTAAAATTAGTAATTAATAACATATTAATAATTAATTAATGTAATTAATTTAATTTAATTTGCCGTATTTGACACATTAGCTTTTGAATAAAAAGTTTCTTAGCTTACAAATAAAAGTGGAGATTCTGTCATCAAAATCTAAGTGTGAACGCAAGTCATTCGCCTCTCTGCATAGTCTCATTAGAACAGAGTTTTCTAAGTATTTAGTTTTGCATAAGGGTACATTAAAGACAATTGGAAAACTTCGTGTCCTAATTTGACTGACACTTTCTGAATTAAGCAAAAACGAAAAACTACAAGCTAATTCAGAACAGCACACAGTACTATTTAGAATTTTAAACAAAAACATCATGTCCGCAAACATAAATCTTAACTTAATTTCAGGTATAACAAAAGTATTACGTAACGAACTATAGTCATGGGAGTATCTGTCGAAACTAGTGTGGTTCTGCCAAGCCAAGAAACGCAAGAAACGATTTTGGACACGTTTAAGTCTGATAATGCCATTTTCCTGATAAGGTGACTAAACAACCGAAGCAAATTCTAGGCCAGATCTAACAAAAGGAAATTAAGTGCTTTGAGAGCTAAGGGATTATTAAAACTATTAGCATTTCTAATTATATAACCAAAAGATTTAAAAGCTTTATTTATTATAAGCGTTAAATGCTCCTCAAAAACCAAATTACTTTAAACAATGATACCTAGGTCACGAACCTGACACCTCCTGTTAATATAAACATTCCCTATTGAATAATTAAATTCAAGAGATGATTTTTTCTTAGAAAAAGAAATAACAGAGCATTTATCCACGTTAAAAAACATGCCATTAAGCTTGCACCACTCCTGCAGACAATCCAAATCTTCCTGTAATTTGAAACAATAATAATATTTAATCTAATTAATTTAATCATAATTTTAACCTCTTATTTTATATTTTTTAGTTATTTATATACTAAATTTAGTTCAAGTTCTTAACGTTTAAATGAACGTAACTTCTGCAAAGTTAAAAATTTTGTTTTAAATTTAATATAAATCACATTTTTCAAACGATCCACTAAAAATTTGTGTTGATTTTGAGTATAATCCATTTTTAAAGTAATAAATTTTTTTGTGTACATGAATTTATTAATTTTAGTCATTGTTTTGAAAGAAGAAAAGGAATTTTCATATTTTCTTTTATGTAGGGAAGACCGGGGCTGGTTGGGCCATTTTGCATTCTTCGTTGTTTAACTTCGTTAATATTCAATTTATAAAAATTTTATCATACAGGAAACCTGCTCTAACATTTCAGCTTTCGTTTAACAAAGAAAAAGTCCCGTTATTACTTTTAGTTTTTTTTTTTGGGTACATTGTTTTTGGAGAAATCCAAAGTGACCCAATTCGCCCCGGCCCACAGTGGTTCAAATCGCCAAAAACGTGGTCAAAAGTCTAAAAAGTGCTTAAATCTTTCTAAAAATCGTTACTCGGGGGTTTTTGGGGACACTGATTTCGAATTTGATATTATTTTTGAAAAAACAAAATGGCGGATTTAATATGGCGGACATAAAATGCAAAAAGTGCTTTAATTTTTCTAAAAATCGTTACTCGGGAGTTTTTGGGGTCACTGATTTCGAATTTGGTATTATTTTTGAAAAAACAAAATGGCGGATCCAATATGGCGGACATAAAATGCAAAAAATGCTTTAATCTTTCTAAAAATTGTTACTCGGTGGTTTTTGGGGTCACTGATTTCGAATTTGATATTATTTTTGAAAAAAAAAACAAAATGGCGGATTCAATATGGTGGACGTAAAATGCAAAAAGTGATTAAATCTTTCTGGAAATCGTTACTCGGGAGTTTTTGGGGTCACTGATTTCGAATTTAATATTATTTTTAGAAAAAACAAAATGTCGGATCCAACATGGCGGACATAAAATGCAAAAAGTGCTTAAATCTTTCTAAAAATCGTTACCCGGGGGGTTTTGGGGTCACTGATTTCGAATTTGATATTATTTTTGGAAAAGACAAAATGGCGGATCCAATATGGCGGAAATGAAATGCAAAAAGTGCTTTAATCTTTTTAAAAATCGTTACTTGGGGGTTTATGAGGTCAATGATTTCAAATTAGTATTACTTTTAGGAAAAACAAAATGTATACAATATGGTGGACATGAAATGTTTGAAATAATTAAATTTTTATAAAAATGTTTATTTGTGACTTTTTGAAGACTTTGATTCTAAATTAAGTTTCTTCAAAACAAAAAAAGTTATTTAATATGAGAGATTTTATGCATAAAAATAAACATACAATAACAGAATAATAGTAGTATTGAAACGATTTTCTTTATTCTAATAATACTATAACTTTTACTTACAACAAGTATTTCTTTTGGAGTTCTTTTTTACACAAAACATTATTCGCTGTCACTAGAATTAGAATAATCACTATCAGAGTTAAATCCTTCGGTTTCTTTAGTGGGACAATTTAATAGCATAGTAGCTTCTACTGATAGCAGTTTAATTTTTTTCATTGACACTTTGTGAAAAGATGAAACAATAGGATCAGACATTATCAGAAGTCGCAAAAATACATCTTCCATCGTTTGTATCCTGCTGCTTTTTCGAGAAAAATCTTTGCGAAATTTTTTAATTAATTTGTTACAGGACGCCTGTGCTTCTTCGGACATCATTCCAATGGGAAGAAGTGAAGTGCGAATTATTTCAGGGCCATGAACAAGAATTTTGTGAACGCTTGTTGGCATATAATACCAGGGATATAATTGAACAAATTTTCGGGCTGTAGCTTCTGCATATTTTCGAAATTCTTCAATGTTTACCTCACAATCGCTTGAAATTGCTTGTAAAATTATATGAAAACGTTCAATTATCTCTAAGTCTACCCCAGTTATCGAGGAAGTTAAAGTCGCATTTTGGAAAAAACGTCTGGCGGTATTTGGTCGATTCTTGCGTAACTGCCCGATTTCAAGATAAGTTTTGGTAAAAAAAATTTTTTTTATTCAATGTTTCTTTGCACATATTTTTCTTATTAGGGTGTAATATAAGTATATTTTAAACGATTTTACTACAACTATATTTATACGAAAATAATAGCAAATTTTTTAAAATTGGCTGCCATGTGGAGCTGAACCGCATCCTTTTATTGCAAATATATTGTACAAAATAACAATTTCTTTTTGATATTTTGCTAAAACGAAAATAAATAATAAATTCATAAATTATTTAATATTCTAACAGTATTTTAGATATTAGTTAACATATATAAAATTTTATAAAAGAACAGCAAATACAATATTTAATAATGAATATTTCGTTTTATTTTTTGGATAATTTGAAATCGAGATCGAGCAGTGTAATCCGGCATTGCTAAACTACTTTATAGAATAATATTTTAAAATAACCACCAAAGATAAAAAGTTTCTCTGCATGAAGCACACTGAACACTTCATGTAGGCCATGGAGCTGAAATTTTACGTGATACCATGGAGCTGAAATTTGACATTTATTCTAACCTCACTTATACAATATTGCAAAATAAATCTATTCCTTCTGCAGATCGCTTGTTTCACATGAAAACTTAAAGAAAATGGTAACAATACTATCAAATAGTTGTTACAGTAATATAATAGTAATGACATGGAACTGAACGCTTTTTTTGTACACATGCGACTTTCACAAAAATAATTTTTTTTTAGTAAAAATTTTCCTTTTTTAAAACTTTTTTCACATGTGATTTGGTGCTAATGGATCAAAATTGAGATTGAACTTATTAGAAGGCGTAATAACTAAACACATGACACCTTAATTATAAGTCTACAGATTGCGTTAAAAAATTGTAAAAATTGAGGGACAAAATATTTTTACAGATTTTGAAGTATGAAAAAGGTATTATGAAGTGCAATATAAACCTAAATTGTTCATAAATATAGACACTTTATGATTGAAAAAGGCTGAGTTATAATAATGATATTTTCACCGAAAATTATTAAATTAAAGTTAACATTTTGCAAAAGGGACACGCCATGGAGCTGAAATTTCAGCAGTTATAGTGCAATATAATAGAAGTTATAATATATATATTTATGTATATTTGGTTTTCAGTTACTCTCATATATACCTTTAAAATTCACTAATACACTTCAGTATAGATTTTTAATTTAGGTGTATTTTTTCAACGCCGCCAAGTAGGGCAGGTACGTAAGAATCGCCCATTTCCGTCATTTGTGCTGCCGTAGCCTTGTTTAGGTTGGTCCACTAAAAGTTCTATTTTTGTACGGAAATCATTTTTTATTTTCTTTTTACGTTCTTCTAATTGAATCTTTTTATCACTTCCTCGAACCTGCCACTGTTTGATCTCTAATTTGTATGCAACATGTAGAAGACACTCAAAGAAACGAATCCACGCGTGTAAAATGGACATACCCAATACCAATTGCTCTTTATTTATTGCTATCTTTAAAATTTTATCAATATTGTTGAATTGACTTGAAGTGCAAAGACAAAGGTGACATCGTTGTGCAGAAGAAGTATCAGTCAGCGAATTGCAAACTTTCCCGTCAATCATGGTTAGAGCTAATGAAAATTTAACTTGAATTTTCTTTTCACGTATTGTAGTTTCGAAAATTTTAAGATTTTGTTCTTGCTTCCTAATGTTAACAACTACTTTTTTAGTGAGTTCTACTGTTTCATGTTCAAATTCTATTTTTAGTGGTCGGCAGAATCTAGGAGACGAGGGACGCGAATTCTTCCAAATAATATGTTTATTGTTACTTTCAGGATCAGTATATTCAAGTTGCAGGGGCACCAGAGAAGTGAAAAAAATGTGCTCGTCACTTTTGCGTCCATCATCTTTTTCAAATTTTTGTTTAAACTTGCTTTGATTGGAAGTCCCATCACAGCCCCATTTACAAATCAGAGTAACTTGATTAATTTTATTAGTGGACAAATTTTCTGCGTTTGCTTGTTGCAAAAGAATGCGTTGAATTGTGTGATTCAATAGAGCTTGCAAGTTATCTTCGGCACAAATTTCTGTTAATTTAATTTCTGATTTCGGTGGATGACAATCTGCTTTGGCAGCAAGGACTTTGTGATATGAAGGAAATAATTTGGACTGGTGATCAAGACTAGCAGAACGTATTGCTGAGTATTGACATTTTGACAAGTTATTATTAATCAATAATGTAAGAGCTTCCTCACCAGAAAATGATGCTTCGTGTGATTCATTAAGAGAACGTCTGTATTTTGAAGCTTTTGATGGAGTTCCTAATACAACATCTTCGACGATTTTAGCTGCATCTAATTTTCCCTCAGCGCGCAGTTTCATTTGTGTAGCGTATCCCAATTCTTCAGTGCTGTTATGATTGCGAACCTCCTCAGTTTTTCGACGCTTTGTCCTACTACTTAATTCCAAAAAATTTGCATAAGGTCGTCCAGTATTCGATGAGTGTTCGTTCTCTGTTTGATAAATGTTGTCATGAATGAATGAATTGTCAATGAAAGTTTCTTTAAGCCAAACAGCATGTCTGCTCAAAAATTTATTTTCAACTCTACAAGAATCCTGCCATTTTTGTTTCATTTTTGATAATGTCACTCGAGTTTTTGGTTTAGCGATTTCTTTCAACTCGCAAGCATTTCCTCGAAGTTTTGACAGATAGCTTTCAATAATTGTGAGAATCTCGTTAAGACTTTTTGATAGCAGATGCGTCTTGACAACATCGAATATTTCTCTACGAGTGATCTTCGACTCATCATTACTCGATGTACTTTCTGAAATAATAAAAAAATAATAAACAATAACAATTTATGTGCCCAGGTCTATAATAACAAAATCTTTTTTCAGAGACGCTGATTACAAATCCCGCCAGAAATTCGTAAATTCCAAAAAACCCCGAGTATCGAGTTTCAATGCTATCCGATCAGTTTTTTAAAACTCTCCCGCCATATTGGGTCCGCCATTTTGAATTTTAAAAAACAACATCATATTTGTAATCACCAATCCTTAAAACCACCGTGTATGCAGTTTCAATTGAATCCGATCAATTTTTTACAAATTTCCCGCCATTTTGAATTTTGAAAAACGAACATAAGATTCGTAATCAGGACCCCAGAAAACCCCTGAGTATCCAATTTCAATCGAATCCGATCAATTTTTTAAAAATATCCCGCCATTTCGAATCCGCCATTTTGAATTAGCCATTTTGAATTTTGAGAAACGAACATAAGATTCGTAATTAGCACCCCCAGAAAACCCTTGAGTGTCCTGTTTCAAACGAATCCGATCAATTTTGTACAAATCTCGCGCCATTTTGAATTTTGAAAAACGAACATAAGATTCGTAATCAGGACCCCAGAAAACCCCTGAGTATCCAATTTCAATCGAATCCGATCAATTTTTTACAAATCTCCCGCCATTTTGAATCAGCCATTTTGAATTTTGAGAAACGAACATAAGATTCGTAATCAGAAATCCCGAAAAGCTCTAAATATCCAGTTACAATCGAGTCTGATAATTTTTTTTAAAATCTCCCGCCATATTGAATTCGCCATTTTGAATTTTGAAAAACGAGAACTATTTTACTTACCTCTACAAAATTCTTCCATTTGACAAAATTAAAATCACAAACAACTGCACTTTAAAAAAAAAAATTTAATATATTTCTTTTTTTGGACTGATGATCTTCTAAATCATCACTATGCGCCTTTTACACCGAAGAACAATTAATGTAAAACTCAAAGTAGCAAGAGGTAGCAGTCAATTTTTTGATATGTTTCATAAAATGTTTCCATCAACTCAGAAAAAAAATATTAGGGTGGTAATAGGTGGTAAAAATTAGGTATGCATTTTTTTCCGAATAAATGTTATCTGATTTAGTAAATTAATTACATTCTTAGTTTATAACAATAATAAAAAAATTTTTTAATTTTTTTGTAAATTAATTTATGTCACTATGTTTTACACGCCTTCCAAAAAATTCTTCATTTTACAAAATTAACTTAGCTCACTTTTGTCGTAATTTATAACATTTTAAAGTTTTCAATGGTTTTCAATATCAACAATATCAATGGTTATCAAAGTGTGTTTATTAATGTGTAATTATAACAACAATTAATTGTTTGTATTTTTCAATAAACAGTGCCTGAAGAGGTTGACAAATTTGTCAACGAAACGTTGCAATGTAACAAAAAACAAGAAGTGTCGTAATCTTTTTTTGACACCTGTTTCCTTCCCGAAATTGAAAAAAAATCTTCTCTACACATACATATTAAAAAATGGAAGGGAAAAATAGTTCTACAAATCTAACTTTTTTTGTTTAAATGTGGGCAACATATTCAGCTTTATGTATGTTAAATTTTTCAACATTCCAACGACTTTCATTTTTTGACTATTGGCCACCTTTTTGGCATTTTAAACCACTGTGCGGCCCGGGGTAGATTGGGCCATAATTACAATGTTACTGTTTAAATATTAAAATATTACTTTATATAATAAAGTTACTTTTTAGGATTATTTTATAATAAAAGGAATTGAAAAATAAATATATTTAAATTAGAGCAGTGAAAGTATAAGATTATAAAATTAACAAAATGCTCATATTGAAAAAATGTATTTTTTAATTCCTAATTGTTAAAAAGTATTATTATTAGTGTTAATTGACTATAATAAATTACTAATAGTAAAATTTAAATAAATTAATGTAGTTTATTAATATAGTATAAGTATATAGTAGATTCCTCATGCATTTAAGCGACCCAACTAACCCCGGTCAAAACGAACCCACTGACCCCGCCTGTGTTTTTTAAATATTTGATTTTTTTCTATCAATACTGCAAATAGAAATTAAAATCTCTTCATTGCCCTTTAAAAGGAACTATTTAAAGATCAAAATTGGATAATAAAACTTTTGCTAAAACTATTACTCAGAAAGATATAACAAAAAAACCCAGTGTTTAAAAATTGACTTTGGATTATCAGAATTAGTTTTTCTTACATTTACTCCATATAAATGATGATATAATGAAACTTGGCACAAACTTGACCCCTGACCCAACTAGCCCCGGTCTTACGTCCTACTATGAATCGCACACGTACATAATAATTTCATTTTTCTATTTGACGGGTGCGCCTTCGGTATTTATCTAAAATTGGTTGAATCTTAATTAGCTGAATCAGTCATTTAGCAATATGCATTTAGCAATAGACTGATTAATTCCAGGCAAATAGAAAAATAAGAATCTTTTACGTGTCATTATGCCGGATTTTTCTAATTGCCTATACGACATATATATTAACGTATGTTACACTTATAGCAGTAATTAATAACAGCGTGTAAATTTTGTGCATTTTAGCTGTATATGTTCAAGGAACCTCCGATTTTTCTAAAGAGTATTTTTATTTTTAGTAAGCAATATTACTTATATTTTGAATAATATCTTTTTTATAAATGAGCAATTATTTTTTAATTGAAAATAATAATTTACAATGCCAGTTTAAAAATCCCCTTTAGATTTTTTAACAGAATGATGGCTGTATATGGTGGATTTCACAGAAATTGTCCTGCCCCAAAAATGAAATGTGTCCAATCTACTGCAAATTTTTTTATGAGTTGTCCTATTGGTTAGTAATTTATTCTATTAATATTTTAAACATTTTTAAAAAATTGGGGCAGTGGGAGTGGGGTAAAGTTTGGCGTTTTTTGGTAATTCACTCTTCTTTTCCTATTTCCACTGTCTTAATGAATGGATAAAAAAATTTTGTGTGACATGATTTTTGTAGATTTTTGCATAACCTTTCGATTGAAAAGGTCCATTTTATATTTTTTAAATAATTTGACCTTGATTTTTCAAAATTAAAAACAAATATGACTTTTTCTCAAAGATGGGCCTTTTTAATTTTTTTAAAAATATTTTTAAACAAAAGCTAAAGAACCCACAATTTCAAAAATGCGTTTTTTTTCGTTTTCGAGAAATGAAATGATGAATACCGCTCGACGTCGGATCCCCGCATCGACGCATCGACGCGAGCCCTTACAGTCGATCCTGCATCGCGCGGTATTCATCATTTAATTTCTCGAAAACGAAAAAAAACGCATTTTTGAAAATTTTGATTCTTATAGGAAAAAACCTCAGCTTTCGTTTAAAAATATTTTTAAAAAAATTAAAAAGGCCCATCTTTGAGAAAAAGTGATATTTGTTTTTAATTTTGAAAAATCAAGGTCAAATTATTTAAAAAATATAAAATGGACCTTTTCAATCGAAAGGTTATGCAAAAATCTACAAAAATCATGTCACATAAAATTTTTTTATCTATTCATTAAAACAGTGGAAATAGGAAAAGAAGAGTGAATTACAAAAAAACGCCAAACTTTTACCCCCTCCCACTGCCCCAATTTTTTAAAAAAATTTAAAATATTTATAGAATAAATTACTATCCAATAGGACAACTCATAAAAAAAATTTGCAATAGATTGGACATATTTTATTTTTGGGGCAGGACATTTTCCGTGAAATCCACCATAAAAACAAAAATATCGAATTTTTGTATTTTTTGAAAAAAAATTATTACGTCTTTCACAACGTTATAACGGACATCAAACCTACTGAAAATAATTTATTTTTATATTTTCTAACCACAAAAAAATTTTCAAAAAAATAAAAAATGTTGTTTTTGAGAACATTGAATTTTTTGATTTTTTTTAAAATGGGCGCCATTTTGTTAATTTTCAAAATTTTAAAAAATTTTAGAAAGGTAAAGAAAGAGTATCTAAACCACTACTAAAATCAAGAAATAGAGTTAAAAAATATTGATTTTTAAAGAAAATAGAGAGATTTGAAAAAAAATACCGGAAATTTTTCTCACAAACCGCTGTTTACACTTAATTTTTTAAATGCTCGTAACTCAGTTAAAATTTTTTTTTTTGCATAACAAAAAAATAGGTATCTCTTTTTTTAAGCTAAAGAACATTAAAAATCATGAGAACAGCAATTTTAAATTTCAAACGTATTCTCGCTGCATGATTTGAAAAAGAAATGGCCCACACAATATAACTTTAAAGAAATAAGTATTTATTTGATTTAAAAGTAATTTATTTTAAGACAATAATATTAAAAATGAAAGTACGTACTATTAAAATCATTACATATTTGTTCGAACAATATTGAATATGCCATTTGTTACATCACAGAAATGAGGCAAAATGCCAGAAATTTCCGAGTCAAAAAATAATGGTTATCCAAATTGGTCTAAACTTTACTAAAATGTTGTTACTGTTAGTGTAAGTCTAAATTTAACAATTTATTTTTTGAGTT
The DNA here is from genome assembly GCA_037103525.1 of Ganaspis brasiliensis. Lineage (NCBI taxonomy): Eukaryota > Metazoa > Arthropoda > Insecta > Hymenoptera > Figitidae > Ganaspis > Ganaspis brasiliensis. Next base: position 510,820 of record JAZKLR010000018.1, read on the forward strand.
ATACAATTTTGAAAATTTCAATTTTTTGATAATTTTTATTTTTTAAATTATTATATATTGCACAGTGGGCCAGGAGACCTTCAAAAGCGGCCAAAAGTCAATTTTAGAATAATAAATTTTTATATTAATAGTCAAAATACATAGTATTTAAGGTAACTTTTAGTAAAATATTGAAGCAATTGCTTATAAATTAAAGCCGCAATTACAATTTTGTTAAAAGAATTGCATGCGAAATTTACAAGTCCAATATATAATAAAATTGAACTTTTCTTACAAAAATATAATAAATATTCCACTTTTGCCTTTTGTTCCTTATTAACAAGGTTCAGTACGATAAAAAAAAGTAAAAGAGAACTCGAAATAGTCATTGTTTAAAAATATTAAGCATATTTTATTAAATTAAACGTTACAATTTTTGAATTATTATCGCTGTCGAAAGACATTACTCCTAATTACCACATCGTATCACAAAAACTGAACATGCAATCTCTTCTACATTAAATGTAGTTTAAAATAAATTTGCTCATTTTTGCTCATATTTGCTCATTTTTTATTTTAATACAGTTAAAATCAAAGCAACCTCTTTTCAGTTTTATCTAAAAATATTAATTTCTATAACATGAAGCTCTGCATTGCGCAAGTCGATTCATTTTTGTTTTATCTGTTTCTTTGTTGTATTTGTCAGTACGTATGGAGAATTAATGGTTATTTTTCAATTTTCCAAGTTATATTAAATAATAAAGTCTGCAAGACAAACCAAAGTACCATTGTTCCTTTTATTTGTGTTTTCGTTTCTTTCGATAGTTAGTATGTCTATTAATTCGATTTTTCTGCAAATATATGCAGTATTTCTAATGAATTTAGTGACGTATTTTTATTTATAAATACAATAATTAAATTTATTATTCGAATAGTTTAATTTATTAATCGGATAATCATACTTGTGTCACGTCCTCGTGACGTGTTTATTTATAAATATATATAACTTAGTGTACACTTTACAAATATTATATTGAATCTTTGACTTTGACTAAAATCAATACTTGTGCAATAAACTGTAATAGAAGGTAGGCAAGCATGAGGATATCTCTAGCTTTCTTAATTTATTCACCCTAGAAGATATGTAATAAAATAAAAGTCGTGCTTGGTGCCACGAACGGGTGCCATTCGTGGTTTGTAGTGCGAACTGCCTAAAACCCACGCAAAACTTAGAGGGGTTGAAAATACAATGAAACCGAGGTTTCTTCACAAATTTGCCAAACCGAAAAATCAGTTCCTAAGCTACCATCACCGGAGTCGCAACGAAGTTCCTTAAGATCTACAACGGTTCTATATCCGCGAATATTGTATCTGCCCAGTATCGGTCTCGTAACGCGCCAATATAAATCTTGTATCTCGGCAACATTATAATCAAATTCTACTCTATAATTATATGGAATTGATTTGTTAAATTGTGACTCCGAGGAACTCGCTATAATCGAACCTGTCATTTTAAATAGTTCTTGTTTCGCCACGGTCACCTCCGGTTGTCTATGCAAAATTGTCTTCGGTACACGGTCTTTGAATATCGCTGGTAGCATAGTCTACAAGTACTAAGTCTTGTATTTGAGCATAGTGCTTACACCTTTCGCGGGATTATTTTGCGAATAATTCTGCCAATTCTTATTGTATCGGCCGTGAAATTGTACATGTGTTGTAGCGAGTGTGTGAACTAATTGTAAAACTTGTAATTGTGAAACTGCATTATTGTGAAAAAACTGAAAGTGTAAAATTAGTGGAAGAGCAAGAACTCCTGACATAACTTGTCAGTAATCAATTTAATCCTTTACCGTTTTATCAATCTAATCCTTTTTCCAATTTAACCACTTCCTAATCTTTTAACCCTTTCAACAAAATTAATCCTTAAACTTTTAATCAACTTAACTCATTTTAACCCTGCAACCAATTTAAATCCTTCATCCTTTTATTAACCCCTTCACCCTGAATCTCTGCCTCGCAGAATCTTTGAATCGAAGAATTGTGGATCATTGACCCTTCATCAGTATTCTCATCTGTATTTAACGACTTCTGGCTGAAAGGGAATTTTACTCTAAAAGTTAAGACGATTAGGATCTACAAACTATCCTCCTGCAACGTAACCTGGATTTGGGTCTTTACAAGTATTTTTCCTGTGGCTGGGACCCTTTCACTTTCTACGTCATCTTGAGTCCAAGACCACTGCAGTCCATAAATTACTTTTGGGTGTCTCACGAACTTGCCATTGGAGACTTTGAAGGGACAACTAACACGCTGCAGATTCACTATAAGAGTAAGATTTTACATTCTAATTTTGCCTTCCGTGATTTGATGCCTTAGGCTAATAAGTTGCTTTTGTTCCAGTTATTGTGGCAACTAGAAACAAGGATTCAGGTTTTAAAGAAGATTTCTTCCTCTCATCCTTTCAACTTCACGATCTATGTAATTTAGATAAATAAATTAACTTACGCTTTCTAACGCATTGTTCAGTGGACTTTCTTTTGCCCTGTTCCCTTAGTTCAAAGCCTCCTGGCTTTGTAAATGAATCAGGGATAAATATTAAAATAAATAAATTGTAGTTGGTCCCTTCCGGACATAACACTTGATTAAAATAAATTTTATTTTCCATCACCTTGATATAATATAATAAATGAAAGAAACATAAAAAAGTTGTTATTAAAATAAAATAAAAAGTTCATAATAAAAACAATTAAACATATAGTTAGTTTCACATAATTTCAAACAAATAATATTACAATTTTACACACAGCCCTTCATTTTGGATCTACCACATTAAATTTTATAAATTTGAATTTAAATTCGTAATCAGCGACTTCAAAAAACTTTTAATACCAAATTTAAATAAAATCCGATAGAAATTAGTGAAATAATTTTAGATCCGCTATTTTGAGTTATATAATTTGGAAATTAAATTCGTAATCAGCGACTCAGAAAACCTTTCAATACCAAGTTTTATTCAAATCTGTTTAAAATAATTTAAAAGGGTCGCCATTTTGGATCCGTTTTTTTGAATTTTGTAAAACTGGCTTCAATTTCGTAATCAGCGACTCAGAAAACCTTTCAATACCAAGTTTCATTCAAATCCATTAAAAATAATTTAAAAGGGTCGCCATTTTGGATCCGCCATTTTGAGTTTTGTAAAACTGACCTCAAATTCATAATCAGGGACTTGAAAAACCTTTCAATGCCAAGTTTCATTCAAATCCGTTTAAAATAATTTAAAAGGGTCGCCTCTAAAATTCTTTTGATACCAAGTTTCAACTAAATCAAACGACATTTGTAATTTTGGCCGCTTTCGCATGCTTCGTGGCCCACTGTGTATTGTAACGAATATTTCTCTAACAATTATTATTTTACTCTATTACTCAATACGCTCTTAAAGAAACTAAATAAATTCTCTGACTCATACATCTTCAGCGCTATTTTGTAACGCGAATTTTAAATTCTAAACAATAAACTAAAAATAATCTAAAAATGTTACTTACCACAATTACGTTATAAATAAAAGAAATCAATCTGCCAATAGCGGTAGTTTAATCTAAACTTAAATTCTTCACCAATTTCTCAATATTAACTCAATTATTATCTTATCCCAAATAAACTCAAAAGACTATCGTTACATGTGCAATCTAGTTCTCTGCTAAAGTTGTTTAGGCGATTCTCGGAAGGGCGCCATAATATTTTTGTATCGCCGTTATTGTCAACTGGACTAAAATCTTAAAATCTCAAAAACAAAACTCACAATAAACTCAAAGAAACTTACATAAGATCGACTAAACAAAACCATTAATAACTAGATTTGAAGCACGTGCCAGTGTCGCTCAGTTAGACAGGTTGTGGAGAGAAATGGCGGCACCGAAAATAGCTGTTCAAAAAAATCCCTTTTGTTGGTGGGTGTCACGATATCTCTGGATCCATTCAATTGAAAGTAAATATCAAAATGGTTTCTTATTCAGTATGACATTGGCTATGGTGTGAACTAGAATGAAACATTTTCACAAAAAAAAAAAAAAAAAAAATGGCGGACTTTTCATTTTTTAACCCTTTTTTTCACTTTTAATTGTTTATAACTTTTTTAAATAATGATCAATATTTTTGGTTCTAGTTCACACCAGAGAAAGACATTTCAAGCATTTTTGCATTTCTTGCTGCAGTCCTGTAATCTTTAGACGCTTCTGTGGCCGCACGAGCTGCCGGATTTACCGCTTAGCGTGCACCGCTCTCCCCTCTTATATACCTACTTCTCGATCGTGCGGACTTTTGAGACTAATTCTATATTATTTCTAAGAGTATTCTCTAGCAATTTACGGGGGAAAAAAATTTTAGATTTTTTGAAAATTGTTTAAAGGAACCTGGCCTTAATATGCGATTCGCCCTATAGATTGCATGAAGGTAGCCTCATTCAAGGCACTAAATTCAAAATCAAATAATTCTAAACTAAAGCGAGAAATTCCTGCTAGTTGGTTCTCCTGGGATCCAGGTTGTGACAGGGGCATAAACAACAAAGTAGCTTCCACCGCAGGATAAATGTGGCAATTCACCCACGGAGGCCTGCCAAAAGCTTCATTTCTTGGACGACGCTACATCGCCCAAGTAAGGCCTGCAATAACAAAACATCCCAAAAACCCAAAACTAATCCCTATTGATGTCACAACCCAAATCCTATCTAAGTGGAGCGCCAGGATCTCAACTAAACTTCTGCAAATCTACTGAAAAGTCCCAAAAAAAAACTTTAGCACTAACTTTAACTCGAAATTAATCTCAAACTGAAAGTCAGGAGAAGCAAAAATTAATAAACACTCAAAAGTAGCTAAATACAAAAAAATACTAAACCTTAAAACAACAAAAATTCAAAACTTAAAATAACAAAAATTACTAAAACTATCTTACGGGGCTTCTAAAGCCTAAAAATTCTCTATAATTAACTCAAAATGACTCTAAACTGCAGCAATCTACTCGGCCTTTGCCTTGTGAAGGTAATTGCCAGAAAAATAACGTCACAATATTTTGAAGTAGAACGAGAGCAAGTTAGGTCATATATAGTGATTTTGAAAGGTCTTTTAACAGGCTTTACGATAAAGATAAACATTATTTTTTAAAAATATAATTTGACCTTGAAATTCAAGGTCCAAATGTTAATTTGAGTATATCTCAAAATCGTATTATAATTTTTTTTAACCATCTAGATGGTTAACAATTAACAATTAACATGATTCTCCAATTACTTTAACCAGAATTCTGGTTAATTTCTCCGGATTTCCGGTTAATTTTACAGGAATTTCGGTTAATATAACAGGAAACTCCAGTAAGGCCCCATTTAACATGACATTCTGGTTATTTTAAGCGGACATTTCTTTCAGTGTAAAAACGTGTAACACGAGAGAATTAAAAACAGTTAATTATTTTTTATTTTTTATTAATTTTCTATATAGATTATCAGTTTTTAGGGTTCCGTACACCTTCGGTGTTCGGCGGAACCCTTATAACGAGACTCGTGCGTCCGTAGCCAAAAACCATTCCCCCCCCCCCTTAACTTCTAAACTATTTGACCTAGAGAGTACACTCGTGTATTTTTGCATGCAGATTATGGAAAAATTATGTTTATAAATAAAATTAAATATTATGAGGTCACAAAAAAAAATTCAAAAAATCACCAAAAAGAGGTTTAGACCCCTATGCTAGAGCTCACCCTAATTGTCCTATAGTACCCAACAATTAGGTATGCCTATAATTTTCATAGTTTTTGAATTATTTTGTTTAAATTTAATATTGTTTGATTTTTTGAATAATTATTTGCCAATTGTGAATTTATCTACTTTTCAACTGTTTCTTTCAATTATTATTTATTTCCCCTTAATTTTCAATTGTTTGCAACAATTTTTTAAATTATTCTTTTAAAATTTTATAATTATTCTTTAATTTTTTCAATAATTATTTTGTTCGGGTTTGGATTAATCTGGCCATTGTTAGAGTTTTGTTTTCAATTTTAATTTATTTTTTCAAATTTTAATTAAATTCTTAAATTTTCAATTTATTTCTTTAAGTTTTTATTATTTTCTTAAATTTCAATTATTTTTGTCGATTTTTAATTCCGTTTTTCAATTTGCAATCAGTTCCAACAGTTATTTCTATAATTTTCTTAATTTTTCAATTTTCTAGTTAAAATTTAATGTTCATTGTTTAATTTTTTAAATTATTTTTCTTCAATTGTGTAATTATGTAAATATTTTTCGAGTTTTATTTTCAATTGTCAATTATTTTCGTGATTTTTTCAGTTAAAAAGTTGTTTAAAAAATATTAATTTGACTTTTTAGGATAAGTAAACACTAAATTTCCGTCTATTTAAAAAGAAAAAAACTATTAAGACCATATTTAACGTCTTCAATCTTTTAATGGAAGGCACCATCATAGACTTTGAAGCGAATTTTTTGTCCCCTTTTTGTCCCCTATTTAAAAAAAATGCCCCTATTCCCCTTTTTTTTTACTAAAAATAGTGGCTGTGATCCCTGATTTTAAGAAAACTTATTGAAAAGCTTTCATAAAAGTAGACTGCCTTTAGGAACCCCGTAAATTTTATCAGATTTTGCGTATCTCTCACCATTTTCGAGATATTTTGAAAAAATACTTTTGGAGGGGTGGGGGTAGTATTAGAGTGGACATTTTCAAATTTTTTAACACATCTTAGAACATGAGTTTATATGTAGTGTAATATCTTTTCAAGAAATTAAGAAATTTACGTGTCATTTGACGTGTTTTAATGTTTTTTTACAAATTTTGAAAATTTTGAAAATTTTTGAATTTTTTGATTTTGAAAAATCTTATTGAATAGCTTTCAGAAAGGTAGACTGCCCTGAGGAACCCTGTAAATTTCGTAAGATTTTGCGTATCTCTCACCGTTTTCGAGATATTTAAGGACACATGTGTACGTGTCTGTGTGACCCCCCTAAACCCTTTAGAAGCTTCTAGAACATTTGATGTATTAAAATGACGTCACGCATTTTAGCTATATAAGGTGTTCGCGAAATGTCTTGACATCATTTTTCATTAAGACATCAGTTGGATAAGTTATTAAAAAAAAATGGATTCCAAAAAGTGCAAAGCGTTTGTTAGTTGTGCACAAGAAGCATATCGGCTTATTAGTGTGAATGAAGAGGGACCATGCCCCAGGGAGTATGAAACATTAATTAAAGACGTGCGACATTTTTTGGAGGATGCAAAGTCACTAACCATTAAGAATGTAAAAAACAGTTTAAATGAGCATTTAAATTTGAAGGTAAATGTTAATTTTTATAGTAAATTTGAAAGTTTAAAGGAAGGTGAAATGATTAAGAATATAATGCATGTTAGTACTAAAAGTTCAATCATTTCCCTTTCAACAGATTTAGATGATTGGTACAATAATAAAGTTAAAGACCGTGTACTAGTAGAACTTGAGAACTTGCAAGAAAAAGAATCAGGTTGGAGTTTAAAGGAAGTTTTAAATTTAGTTGTAAATATAAATCGATATGATGCATTTCTAGTGGGCAATTTCACTTAAGTAGAATTACGAGTATTTATTCAAAATAAAAAAGCTGTGATTAATATTAAAAATGATGATCCTTATTGTTTTTTGTGGTCAGTGACAGCATTTTTGTTTCCTGCTAGAGATAATGTATCTATTCCTAAATCATACCCCCACTACAGTAACATATTAAAATATGATGGTCTTACATTTCCAATTAGTTTTTCCGATATTAGAAAATTTGAGAAATTAAATAATTTAAGAATAAATATTTACGGTTTGGATGAAGATTCTAATAGTGGTAAAGTAGATATTGTTCCGGTTTATTTGAGTAAAGAAAATCCAAATTTTAGACTAGTACATTTATTATTAATTGAAAAGAAAGAGAACGATGAATTAACACCCATTTATCATTTTGCTTTAATAAAAAATCTTTCACGTTTTGTCAAATCTCAAGTAACGAAACACCAACACCGCATTTTAATGTGATAGATGTTTGTGTCATTTTGTGAAAAAATTCAATTTCATTTGAACGACACAGATTATCCTGTGAAAAAGTAAACAAGTGTAGGGTAATTTTACCTGACAAGGAAAATAAAATGTGGAATTTAAAAATTATCGCTATAAAGATAACGTCCCATTTGCTCTGTATGCGGATATTGAATGTCTTCTAGAACCTATTACAGAGACAGACGCCAACACATGCAACGTTCAAAAGCATGTTCCGACCAGTATTGCTTACAATTTACAGTGCAGTTTTAATGAGTCACTATGCAAAACAAATCTCTATTGCCGTCCAGATTGTATGCAGTGGTTCATTAATGAATTGAAATGTATTGCTGAGAATGTATACCGAGAGAATTTTTCCAAGATTGTCCCCATGGAAAAACTGACTAGGCAACAGGAAATAAATTTTCAAACTACAAGATTGTGTCATATTTGCGAAAAACCTTTTCAAAAAGATGATATTAAGCACCGTGATAATTGACACTTTACTGGCAAACATCGCGGTCCAGCTCATCAAGCCTGCAATGTAAATTTTACATATTCACACACTATTCCCGTTGTATTTCACAATCTATCGGGATACGATTCTCATTTTTTTATTCGAGCTCTGGCAACTGGTTTTAAGGGAAAAATACGTTTTTTACCCATTAATAAAGAAAAATATATTTCTTTTACAAAAGATGTAGATAATACAAAAATTAAATTCCGATTTATTGACTCTTCGCTTTATAACGAGTAGTTTAGAAAAATTAGCATCTTACTTAACAGATGACAAAAAGACAATTACCAAAAAGCACTGTAACAATGATCAAGAATTTCAACTACTTACTAGAAAAGGTGTATTCCCATATGTGACTGTCCATGACAAAACGTGCCTTAGCTCCAAAAAATAAATTTTGATTTTTTAATGCCAATCGACAGGTTCTTATTTGCTCTTTCATTTCAAAAAATAAAAAATTATTGTTTTAAAGAAATTTTGGTGTTATTGAAGAATAAGCGTAGGCACGTTACATTGGTTTCAATGCATTGCTGCAACTTTAAATGCTAACCCTGTAAAGTTGACGTTTGGGAGCTAAGGCACGTTTTCTCATGGACAGTCACATATGAGTACAATGATGCATTGTCGCGATTGGATGAAGAGTGTCTTCCTCTGAAAGAGACATTTTTCTCTAAATTAAACAATGAAGCTATTTCGGATGAAGACTATCTTCATGCATAAAACGTATGGGAAGCGTTTAATTTACAAAATTTGGGTCAGTATTCCGATCTTTATCTCAGAACAAACGTTCTTCCCCTTGCTAACAATTTTGAAAATTTTTGTAAAACTTGTATCTCTACCTATAAACTAGATCCCTTACACTACTACAATGCACCGGGACTTGCGTTTGATGCAATGTTAAAATTTACAGGGTTAAAACTTGAATTATTGACCGATGCTGAAATGATGTTATTTATCGAATCAGGTATAAGGGGTGGCGTCTCTCAATGCTGCAATAGGCACTCAAAGGCAAACAATAGATACATGGAATCAAAATTTAATCCTTCTGAACCCGAGAAATATATCATGTACTTTGATATCAATAGTCAATATGGTGCGGCTATGTCAGAATGTTTACCTTTTGAAGAATTTGTTTAGGTGCAGGATATTTTAAAAATTAACTACTTGAATGTAGCTGATGATTCACCAGTCGGCTATATTCTCGAAGTTGATTTAAAATATCCTGAGGAACTGCATGATTCACACAAGGATTTACCCTTGTGTCCTGAACACATTGTGCCACCCTTGTCAAAATGTAAAATTCCGAAACTGATGACAACTCTTTACACCAGGCGTGTTCAGTCTCGGCAAGTGCACACTGACACTGGAAGGCCAACTCTGACACCAAATTTTTTTTCGCGTTTTCCTTCAGTTTATGGAGGAGCCATTGTTGAAGCTATTAGACCCTCACCGTAGGTAGTCCGCAATAAACTCAACTCTTTCCATTTTCCGAAACTTTATAATATGTCTATTTCTATATTATTTAGTTAATATATATATTTTATTTTGTATGTAAGGTTCATGTTATCATATCTTTTATTTAAATAAATTAATTAATATGAATTACATATCCTAATGAAATGAGATTGAGTAAATTAAGTATAATAAATATAAAAATACATACAGTTAGTTATGACAAATAAGACAATTGACAAATTGTCATAATCGCAGTTCTTATTGATTATTCATTTTTTTTAATCAAACAATTTGTTTATTTCCTGTATAGAAAATTACTTAAAAATGACATTAAGAAATTTTTCTATGGAAAGGTTTTCGAAATATGAATTTTTTTAATTTTTTTACGTTTTTTTCGGAGGTGACTTCACGTTTTAGGCCGTATCTCGAGTTACAGACGTCCGATTAAGTATTTCTAGGTGTCAAATTAAAGGTAATCAAATTCCAAACAATCGCTAATCACATTATTTTTCAATCGGTTAAATATTTTAAGTGATATGGTCCAAAAAAAAAATAGAAAATTTGAGTTTTTGGCCCAAAATCTGAAAAACAAATTCATTCTACCGCCATGCAAAAATAGAAAACGTCAAATTATGTCCAGTTTTAAATTTTTTACATATATGGCTCACTTTTAGGAAGAAAAAAATGTATGGATGAAAAAAATCTATGGGTAATTATTGAAGTTATAAGCCAGGGTACTGAAATTCTCGTTTTACGCCATTTCGGTATATTACCTCCTTTTATAGTGATTATGTTGATTAATTTAATGAATACAATATCTAATTAGAAAATGGACTTTTTTCACAGATTCAAAATAATTTTCAGTGCTTTACTAATTCAAATATGACTGAAAAATTTTTTGAAGTTTTTGACAAAAATTTCTGAAGAGGCATAAATTGATTAAAATCTGCTTTTTTGACAAGTTGAATCAGATGCGCAGAGGTTTAATTTTTGTTGAATTTTGTTCGTTAATAGATGAAAAAGTTTCAAATTAGATATAGAAATATGAAAAATAAATAATATTTCACTGAAAAATTTTTTGAAGTTTTTGACAAAAATTTCTGAAGAGGCATAAATTGATTAAAATCTGCTTGTTTGACAAGTTGAATTAGATGCGCAATGGTTAATTTTTTTTTTAATTTTGTTCGTTATTAGATGAAAAAGTTTAAAATTAGATATAGAAATATGAAAGGTAAATGATATTTGACTGAAAATTTTTTTTGAGTTTTTGACAAAAATTTCTGGAGAGGCATAAATTGATTAAAATCTGCTTTTTTTGACAAGTTGAATTAGATGCGTAGAGGTTTAATTTTTGTTGAATTTTGTTCGTTAATAGATAACAAAGTTTCAAATTAGATAAAGAAATGTAAAAAATAAATGATATTTGAGTGAAAAATTATTTGGAGTTTTTGACAAAAATATCTGAAGAGGCATAAATTGATTAAAATTTCCTTCTTTGACAAGTTGCATCAGATGCGCAGTGGTTCAATTTTTGTTGAATTTTGTTCGTTAATAGATAAAAAAGTTTGAAAATAGATTTAGAAATATAGAAAATAAAAAATATTTGTCTGACAATTTTTTTGGAGTTTTTAACAAAAATTTCTCGAGTGGCATAAATTGATTAAAATCTGCTTTTTTGACAAGTTGAATCAGATGCGCAGAGATTCAATTTTTGGTAAATTTTGTTCGTTAATAGATAAAAAGGTTCAAATTAGATATAGTATAATATAAAAAATAAATGATATTTGAATGAAAATTTTTTTGGATTTTTTGACAAAAATTTCTGAAGAGGCATAAATTGATTAAAATCTGATTTTTGGACAAGTTGAATCAGATGCGCAGAGGTTCAATTTTTGTTAAATTTTATTCGTTAATAGATGAAAAAGTTTAAAATTAGCTATCGAAATATGATAAATAAATGATATTTGACTGAAAATTTTTTTGGAGTTTTTGACAAAAATTTCTGAAGAGGCATACATTGATTAAAATCTGCTTTTTTGACAAGTTGAAACAGATTTGTTGAATTTTGTTCGTTAATAGATGAAAAAGTTTGAAATTAGATATAGAAATATGAAATTAATTATTTTTTATAAAAAAATATGTCCGCAACAGCCCTCAGACGAAAGTCAATGGTTTTTCTCCTTATAAATTAAAAAAGAATCAATTTTCTTTGATTTCCAATTAAAAAAAAATATTCTTAACTACTTTGTGTAATATAATACAATTTATGCTTTTCAAAACTTTGCGCATCTGATTCAACTTATCAAAGAAGCAAATTTTAATCAGTTTATGCCACTCCAGAAATTTTTGCCAAACACTCCAAAAAAAATTTTAGTCAAATATCATTTATTTTTTATATTTCTATATCTAATTTCAAACTTTTTCATCTAATAACGAACAAAATTAAAAAAAAATTTAACCATTGCGCATCTAATTCAACTTGTCAAAAAAGCAGATTTTAATCAATTTATGCCTCTTCAGAAATTTTTGTCAAAGACTCCAAAAAAATTTTCAGTCAAATATAATTTATTTTTCATGTTTCGATATCTAATTTTAAACTTTTTCATCTATTAACGAACAAAATTCAACAAAAATTGAACCTCTGCGCATCTGATTCAACTTGACAAAAAAGCAGATTTTAATCAATTTATGCCTCTTCAGAAATTTTTGTCAAAAACTCCAAATAATTTTTCATTCAAATTTGTATTAGTAAAGCACTGAAAATTATTTGAAATCTGTGAAAAAAGTCAATTTTCTAATTAGATATTGTATTCATTAAATTAATCAACATAATCACTATAAAAGGAGGTAATATACCGAAATGGCGTAAAACGAGAATTTCAGTACCCTGGCTTATAACTTCAATAATTACCCATAGATTTTTTTCATCCATACATTTTTTTCTTCCTAAAAGTGAGCCATATATGTAAAAAATTTAAAACTGGACATAATTTGACGTTTTCTATTTTTGCATGGCGGTAGAATGAATTTGTTTTTCAGATTTTGGGCCAAAAACTTAAATTTTCTATTTTTTTTGGACTATATCACTTCAAATATTTAACCGAATGAAAAATAATGTTATTAGCGATTGTTTGGAATTTGATGACCTTTAATTTGACACCTAGAAATACTTAATCGGACGTCTGTAACTCGAGATACGGCCTAAAACGTGAAGTCACCTCCGAAAAAAACGTAAAAAAATTAAAAAAATTCATATTTCGAAAACCTTTCCATAGAAAAATTTCTTAATGTCATTTTTAAGTTTAGAGAACCATAGTACATAAAAAAATAGTGGCATTAAATGTACATTTTGGCTGTAAACTAGTGTTATTTATCAGGAATCAATACAAAATGAAAATAAACTACGTCAGTTGTAATTGAATGACTACTGAAATTTTTCATATGTAATGTATGATATACTTACCTAAATAGTGACGTTTTATGTAAATTTCAATCTATAGCACCATGTGATTCATATATCTACGAAGTTGTTCGGCGATTAATTCTATTTCTGGCCTGTAATTAGTGACTTTTAGACGTAAAACGTCACTCAAATTACCGTCGATGATTCTTGATCTTCCACGAGATTTTACATTATTCATTAACGAAAACATCGATTCACATCTACAAGTGGTCCCACTTATCGAATACATTTTGTAAAAAACTTTCAACATATTAGAATACTTGTCTGATGGTAAATTCATCCAAAATTTTTCACTAGATTCTCCACTCTGCATTGTAGATAAGTTAATCATTTCAAAAATGGCTTCTTTTTCATTTATATCAAAATACTTTGACATTTCTAGAGCTAATTTTTTCACACCAATGAAATCAATATCATGAGTTGGATTTCTAAGGTAATTGCAAATCGGTTGAATCGGGTTAAAATCTTGAAATCTTGATTCAAAATCTTCTTTGACTTCATTGAGAATCACAACATATCTTTCTAAAATAGAAGGTAAATGAATATTATGCTCTTCTATAACTTCCTGAAAATGCTGAAATTTTTCTGTTTTAATTCCATTTCGTAACAAAAAAATGCGTCCATCGATTTCATTTTTAAATTGGTTGATATAATTTAGAGCTGTCCAAACTGCAATGTTTTTTGTTTGTAGTGTAAGATTTAAGACATTCAATTCTTTTAAGATATCAACAAGAAATCCTAAATCTAGTATCCACATAGGATTGTCTAATTCCGGGTAACTGTCATTACGTGACTTTAAGAAGATTTTAATTTGAGGAAGAAGTTCAAAAAATCGAAGTGTAACATCTCCGGCACTTAACCATCTTACTTCTTTTAGTAAAAGTAAGTCCCGAAATTTGGTTTAAGCATTTTCAAGCTGTGTTTTAAAAAGCCTATGTTGTAAACTTTGAGATGTTATTGAATTTATTATTTTCTTAATTACTTGAAATATAGATTGCATATTTAACGTTTTCTTACATAAAACTTGTTGGTGAATAAGACAGTAAAAAGATAAAAACTCAGGAAAATCACTGTCTTTTTTACATCGCCCGATGAAACCTTTTATTAAACCTGACATTGCTGGAGCTCCATCCGTCGTTATAGAAATTAGCTTCTTAATAGGCAAGTCGTTAGCAATAATACACTTCTTTACTCCAAGATGAATTACTTCTCCAGTCGTGTGTCCAGTCAAAGGAATAAGTTCTAGTAAATCTTCCAATACCCTTCCATTTGGCAAAACGAAACGTACAATAATCATTAATTGTGCAGTATCAGAATTATCTGTAGATCCGTCCAATTGTAATGAGAAATACAAGCACTTTTTTAAATCATCATGTAATTGTTGATGAACGTTGTTAGCCATTAAATTTACTCTTCTAACGATTATTGCCCGTGAGAGTGGTGTATTTTTTACAACGTTGATAAAATCATTTCTAAACTCCTCGTTTGGAAACCATCTATAAGCTGCATCAATTATTAGATCTTTAATATATTCAGCTTCTTTAAATGGGCTTAATGATTTTGAGAGTCTCAAAGCAATATCAAAAGAAGCTAAAACACAATCATGAGGATTCGTAGTAACTATATCTATTTTTGATATTGACTCTTTATTTTTCTCAACTTTATTAATATATTTCTTCTTTAAGGACGCTTATACCCTCAAGCGGTTCTCATTCTATCCGTCCATGATAGTAAATATTTTTTTAATTTTATTTCTTCTTATAATTTGGTTTCTATATAGTATTTTGTAGTTAAAATCATTACATAAACAAACTTTATTGAAAAAAAAATTTTCCGTTGAAAATTTCAAGCTATTAATAATTTTTCTTCCTGATTATTTTAAAAAAGTGAAGAATTTCTACCCTTAAATAACATTTTCTTAACAACGGAACGGTAAATTAATTAAATATTGTTGTAAAAGTTGTATTCTATTACAGTTTAAAATATATTAGTTTTTTAAAAAAATGTGTAGAACCGTGTTTTTTTAATTAATTAAAATATAGTCATTTTGCTCGTTTTGTTACTGTTTCCATGTAAAATTCCCAACTTTATAAATTTATATCTTAAAAACAGAACGGTAAAATTCAATAAAATTCTAACAGTACATGTAAAGTAATGCATTTAATATGTCATTTAAATTTTATAAGAATCTGTAGAAATTGGTTTTTTGGATAAACATCCTTAACTCTTCTATTTTTTTTACGATCTTCACTATTAAGCGGATATAAATCATTAACACTATCATGAAAAACATCGTAATGGCATTGACAGGTCCTTCTTTGTCCTACTTTCATAACTTTATCACATAACAAACAACGGCAACACTCGTCATCGATTTTAATAAAAAACAATTCATTTTCCCACTCTTGACGGAAATAGTAATGTCGCATTCGTCTTTTCGGTGCACTTTCTTCTGGATTGTCTGTAGAAATTGACGATGAAGATGAAGTAAAAGATGAAGATGAATTAAAATACTCGTTTTCCATAGTTGAATATTATTTCTTTAAATTAATTTAAAATGCACTTTAAAATTGAATTAATCACTACACACAACTGAAATTTTAAAAACTGAACAAAAATGATTTTTGTTAAATATGATTGGAATATTGTGTCTTGAAAGATCGAAATTCATCTTTAAACTGAATCATGCTCACAGTCACGTCCAAAACGAGTATTTCTAATAGTTTTTAAATTTATTTCTAAAAAATGTCATATAATTACACTGCCATTTATGTGTGATTAAGGTAAAATATTTACTAAAAAAATGGTATTCTTCTTTTAAGAAACATTTTTGGCTTCAAAAATTTTAAGAATATAGTATTCTTAAAATAAGAATAATAGAGTTATACATATTTAGAATTTGAATTTATAAATATTAATTATTATTATTGTTATTACTTATTGTGATTAAATATGATTCGAATATTGTGACTTGAAAGACCGAAATTCAACTTTAAACTGAATCATGCTCACAGTCACGTGCAAAACGAGTATTTCTAATAGTTTTTAAATGTATTTCTAAAAAATGTCATATAATTACACTGCCATTTATTTGTGATTAAGGTAAAATATTTACTAAAAAAATGGTATTCTTCTTTTAAGACACATTTTTGGCTTCAAAAATTTTAAGAATATAGTATTCTTAAAATAAGAATAATAAAGTTATAGATATTTAAAATTTAAATTTATAAATATTAATTATTATTATTGTTATTACTTATTATGATTAGTTACTATTTTCATTCATTATTATTCAAGAATAACTAGTATTAGATGAAATGAACGTCAGTTTTTTCGGGGTGCAGATCATTTAGGTTTAGGTTTTACATATGTTATTTAAAAATAAAATAATTTATTTTTTAAAAAATTGTTTATTATTGCATCGAAGTTAACAATCTTTGTTTTTATAATGGTTAAAAACTTTTGCAAGTTGATTGTTAAGTGCCATTTAGAAATCTTTTTTTTTATAATTAAATCTTTTTAATTAATTTAATTAACCGAAGACCTATGATTTTAAATATATTTTGTTTATTTTGAAGTTTTGTCTTACAAAATAAACTTTTTGTTCTACTATAATTTCGATCATTTTAACATTTCTGGAAAGAGCGCTTTTTTCTGGTTTACAACTCAGTTGGAGGTAAAGGAGTTAAGGGTCCAAACCCGTCAAGATTTATTGCAGGGAAGTTGACCTGCTCCCAACACTGACAGTGTCAGTTTTGTCAGATTTTGTAAGCACACTGAACACCCCTGCTTTACACCAAGAAGCAATATGTGGGTGATTCTCTACGAAACCGACAATTTCATGTCCCTTGTGCTTTTTAAGAAACATATTTCACATATGGTAATGAATTCAACGTAAAAAAAGTAGCTCTAGTGATCACAAACAGAAGCCTGTAGACACTTTAATTTATAAGATTAAATATTTTTTGTTAAATTCAAATTCAAGAGTCAAATCGTCATGGTGAAGCCTGTCCCCAGGGTCAGTTTCGAAACAAAAATAAATATTTTCAGTAAACTTTAAAAATAAAATAATTAATTGTAACATTTTTTTATTGTCCAAGTGTGTAGAATTTAGAAAAAAAATTGGTTGTAAAAAAATTTTATTTTTTTTATTTCTTTTTAGATGTTATATCTTGTCCCCAGTTTTGTGCGTCATGGTGAAGCCTTTTTGAAAAATTGAAATATTTCATAAAAATCAAATCAGAATGTAGTTATACTTTAGTACAAACAACAATTGACTTCCCTGAAGAGATTCACTACGACAGAAACAAATTTTGTAATTGATTTTTTGTTTTTTTTACGTTTGAAGCGCCAAATTTGTGTAGGGAATCACTGAATCGTCATGGTGAAGCCTTTACATATTTCGCAATAAATCAAAAAGAAAACATATTTTTCATTAAATGATTTATGGTTGTATTATTTCAGTGAATTTAAATGTCAGGAATGCAAAACCGATTAAAAATTGCTAACAATTTGTTTAAAAAAACAGTATTCATTAAGCGTCATGGTGAAGCTTTAGCGTCATGGTGAGGCCTTTTGCATCATGGTGAAGCCTTTTGGCTGTCTTTTATTGAATTTGTGATTCAACCAAGTGTCCTGTCATAAATTAGGCCTGTGCGGAAAACCGGTATACTGGTTTTTTTCCGGTTTTTCTGTAAACCGGTTTCCGGTTATGAGTTCCCGGTTTCCGGTTTTTTTCAAAAAACCGGTTTTAGTTTTTAAACCGGTTTTCTTTTTTAAACCGGTTTTCATTTTTAAACCGGTTTTCTTTTTTAAACCGGTTTTTTTGTTAAATACCGGTTCTTCGAACCATTCAAACGCACTACCGAATCTAACCTACTTACCATGATGCAGGTATGCAGGAAACCATTGGTTTGAAGCAGTTTTACCGCGTAAATTTTATCAAGATGTCGGCGGTGAGTGCCGAGCATTGATTGTATCACATTTTTTAGACCTGTGCGGTAAACCGGTATACCGGTTTTTCCGATTTTTCTGGAAACCGGTTTCCGGTTTTTTTAAAAAAACCGGTTTTAGTTTTTAAACCGATTTTTTTTTAAAAGCCGGTTTTCTTTTTTAAACCGGTTTTTTTTTAAATACCGGTTTTTTTAAGAAAAACCGGTATCGGTTTTAAAACCGAAAACCGATTTCAAAACCGGTTTTTTCAAAAACCGAAAACCGGTTTTGGATTTTCAATACCGCACAGGCCTAACATAAATTTCCATAAATTACCATATAAATTTCCATAAATTTCCAAAATTATTTTTTTTTATTTTCTTTTATTTACTATAAATTACCTCAAAAAAATTATAAATTACCATAAATTTCCATAAATTACGAAATACATTTCCTGCATTAGTTTTTTGAATCTTGAATTTTGATTTGTATTATTATTATAAATTACCTCAAACTTTTTATAAATTACCGCATAAGTTACCATAAATTTCCATAAATTACTACATAAATTTCATGACACAGTTTTTCAAAACCTGAATTTCCTTTGCATTATAATTATAAATTACCTTAATATTTTCATAAATTACCGCGGTAATTATGAATGCGCTCATAAATTATCACGATGGATTACTTTATTTGTTTATAGCGATTTTATTAACAATTTATGCCTTAAAATAAAATATGATCAGAACAAAATCATTCTAATTTTTCTTGTAGAATCGATTTGCATCCATACTTTTAATTAAATGTAACTTTTTTTATAATTTGTTTAAACAAATATTGTTTAACAAATATAAAATCTGAAAGTTAAAATGCTAATGATTTTTATTTCACTTTCCTGTAAATCCAACTATCGATTTTGTTATACTGCAACCGATTATGGTACATGGATGCGGTAACAGCTAATTTGTTTAAAAAATACAATAATTATAAACAATTTGTCCGGCCCATCACAGATATTTCATTCTTGACTATCATACTCGAAAGTTACATTACGATTTTTATTTTAATTAGAAAATAAAATTTCTAAAATAACAGTAACCAAATTGTCGGTTTCGTAGAGAATCACCCATGTAGTACATTATCGAAATTTAAAATTATATCTTAATTTAGGTATGAAATTAACGAAAATTCACAGAGTTTTGAAATTTAAACAGAAGCCTTGGTTAAAGAGCTATATCGATCTAAACACTGAATTCCGCAAAAAATCCTCGAATGAGTTAGAAAAAAACTTCTATAAATTAATGAACAATTCAGTTTTTGGCAAGACCATGGAGAACGTTTGAAAATACAAGGACGTTGGACTGGTGGCAAAATGGGAGGGGCGATACGGTGCAAGATCTCTAATAGGTAAACCGAATTTTAATAGCTGTACCATATTTGACGACGATATGGTGATTATTGAAATGAATAGAACAAAAGTAACTTTTAATAAACCAATTTATGCTGGTTTAAGCGTTTTAGATATTTCAAAAATTATCACCTATGATTTTCACTACAATTACATAAAAAAGAATTTCGGTGAAAGGGCAAAATTACTCTACACCGACTCTGATAGTTTAATTTACGAAATGCAAGTCCCCGATTTCTATCAGTACATGAAAAGAGATGTTGTAAAATTCGACACCTCAGACTATCCTCCAAACAATGTCTACGGTCTTCCTCTAGTCAATAAAAAATTTTTGGGATTAATGAAGGATGAATGTTGTGGAGAAATTATTGAAGAATTTATTGGTCTGCGATCAAAATTGTACACATTTAAAATTTGCGGACAAAATTCTGAAAAGAAGAGAGCAAAAGGTGTAAAAAGGGGTACACTAAAAACAATAACTTTTAAAGATTACGAGCATTCTCTAAATGCCCACAATAATTTGGTGAAAGATCAATTCCTTATTGGAAGCCGCAAACATGAAGTCGACACGGTGAAACAGCGAAAAATTGTTTTGAGTTGGCAGGACGATAAGAGACAGCTTCTTTCAAACACCATAGATACATATCCCTGGGTCTTTAAGAGTCCTAAAAATATGTAATTGGATATACAGAGTACGAGTAAGTTTGTTTATTAAATTATTAAAAATATTTTCTCAATTTCTATACTTTTTAATAAACTATTAAAATTAAAATAATTTCTTAAGATCAATAACCTATTCAAAGTTTCTAAAAAAAAAAAAATGTGAATAAAATATTTAAAATTTTCAAAAATTGTATTTAATGTAAATAAATAATATAAATTGATTTAAATATATGTTTTTTTCAGAGTTAAATAAATGTAACTGCCAATATTGCTGTACTCTATGAGTGGGTGGAGGTGGCCCGAGTCTTTAAAATGGAGATGCTGCAGAAAGCAATTGCTGCGTTATTTCTTCACTCTGAGATGACAGAAACTGTCAATGTCAACATTCTTTGTTATGTAAACCACATATGAGTAGAGCTACGTTTTTTCCACAAATGTGTTTATTATAAATCTATTATGTAAAAAAAAAGTGTCTTTTCATATTTTTATAGTCTTGTACGAAATAGAGTAGTGATGACTTATAAATAAAAAAAAAAGTGAAAAATATGTGTTTTATTTATGAAAAAATATTAAATTGAAAAAAAAAATTACAAAAACATATTATTTAATTTCTATTAACATTTTTTTAACTTTTTCAAAGAATTTTACAAAAGGAAAACTAATATTTAAAAAACATTTATTAAGTAAAGAATCAATAAATATAAAAATTACTTAAAAGTAATAATTTAATTTTATTTAAAAACTATATTAGGTCAATATTTTAACTGGTTTTTCTAAATTTAAAAAGCTAAAAGAACTTGTATTTTAAATTTCAACGTTAAATAATTTGAAATTAAGAAAAAAGCGGAATAATGCGTTGTAATGGAGGTAAGTATAGGAAAAGAAAATACATGTAAAAATTTTAAATTTCAAGATTATTTATTGTTAGAATCAGTAAAAAATTTAACAAGAGTAGCAAAATTTTAAGACAAATTAGATACATTTTCTTATACAATAACGGATAAATTAAATTGATTAAATTTGCATTTTCTTAGTTTCTTCGTTAAAATTAAGTGAAATATAAACACAACCATTTTTTTAATAAAATTACATTTTTAACAGTACACGTAAAATTTGTTTTACTATTATGATGCTTACATTCAATCATTCCAGACATTTCATACAATTTTTGTAGTGAGGGACAATTAATATCAAGCATATCAACAACTTCTGTCGGAGTGTTTAAAAGAGTTTTTAACCACTTTTTTCTCTTTCCCCTTCACATAAATTATAGAAGAATTTTTTAACATACAATTCCGTACTTCTGAAATTACTTCATGTGGTAAAGTACCATCATCCCATGATATTTCAAGATGATTGTTCTTTATCCAGCAATCGATAGATTTATATTTTTTTGGAACGTCTTTCCAAGCACAAGGTGATTTAAAGGAGAAGCTGTAAGGTTTTATTTCCTTATTAACAACTGGTAGAATGGCCAATTCTTTTAAAATAAATTGATTAACAGGCAATTTGAAGCCTTGAAGGTCTACTATGTAATCCATCTTGATTGCCACTGTTTACAATGAAACGAAAACAGAATTATTTATATATTTTCTCCCACCACTTCTCTTTTTTCTTTTAATGGAATTTATATTATTTTTTTAACACTACCACTGATTAGTCGATATTCTACAATTCTATCATGTAAAATTAGGCAATAGGCAGCTGTTTGATCGGAAAAATTATCCTTTGCCTCAAATTGTAGACGAATGTCAGCAGGACCGTATTTCAAGGATTCATTTTGTTTCGAACAGTCAAGAACGATAAGTTGCGCGAAATTCAAAAAATCAGGTTTTGTTAAAAATGGTTGTGGATCTTTAGCGTAGTAACTGGATTGAAAACTATTGTACATGTCATACAATACAGCGTATTGTTTTTTATCAACATCAAGGATTAAATTACCATATGGATAACACTGATTGTTTAGGAACAATTTAACGTTTGTTATTCTACAATGATCAAAGTGATTGGCATTTCTAGTTGTAACATTTTTTCGATTCGTTTGAAAGCCCAGAATGACAAATCGATGTTTTTCCAATTGTGTTAATGTCTTGACAGTCCAAATGTGATTCGCTGTTGTTGGTAGCCATAGATATTCATACAATTCCCACATACGAAAGCTAATTGGAATGAGAGGATCCTTCTCAATATACTTGAGCAACTTGAATTTTCGTGCATCTGATAAGCGTACATTGGGCAGCAGCCATTTAATTTTATTAATTATAATTTGCACTTGTTCTTCAGCTGTTTGTATGATTGCATTCACGTCACTTCTTGCTCGTGTTAAAATCAACTCGTGTCTAGCGTTGACGATAATTTTTTGATAATCTTCAGCAAAACCAAACATTAGGTTCAGCGGTATAGATATGTCGAAATTACCAGCATCATCGATTAATGTGATGTTATCTGCATTGCATGAAGTAAAACAACCTGCATTCTACAAATATTTACTTTGTACACTGGAAACTGAAACGTAATTTTTCATGAGACTCGTGAGTCCGACATTTTTGATTTTGTCAATTTCAATAGCGCTTATCTCATAACGAGCTTCCTCAAATAAATGACAGATCCCATTAATAATAAAGCTGGTACTGGTAACAGGTGTTCCATTGTTTTTCACAAATTTTCCCTGAATGTGAACTGAACTTTTACTTGGTACAAGACAGTGATCCTGGTTTTAAACGGCAATTCGAATTTCATCGCTGTTATTGAAGGTTGAAGAGGCGTACGGTAAATGAGAATGCACCTCAATGTGTGCAATAGACTCATCATAGACAATTGATTTGGCAATATTTAGTATTTCGTCTTCCATGTTTGACAAATTTTTAAACGTCTAAACAGTAAAACAACGAAGCAAATGCAGATAAATTTGACTCTCTTTATCCTCTTCTTATCTTTTTGTCTCTTCTCTGCTCTTTTACTTCCAGTCCAAGACTCTTCAATAACTGAATGTTTGGAGGTGTTAGCAGCTTGACTGCAGACTTTCGACTGATTTTCTTTAGGCATCCTGCATTCCTATTATAGCTGAAGCCTTTTTTTTTATTAAAGGCAATTCCCATTCTGTTTTTTACAATGCTTTAATGTGAAGTCTAATTGTAATGGTTTCACCTCGAAAATTTACAAGATGTCCGTCTTGATCGACTATTCGCATATGAATTTGATCAATGGTCTTGACGGCGACTGGCAGGTAAATGACGTGAGAAGGCACTTCAACTATCTTATATCCTGGTGATACACTGGGAAAAAATTCGTGAATAGTGTGCACTTTCTGATTACACAGGTCCACAAAAAATAATTTTCGGTGGGTTCCTTTGACCAAACCTGGTGTATTATATGTTTTTGGGGTCGCTGAACACGAATCTGAAGTTGGTTTTGCTCCATCACGTCATGATTTTTTCCTAACCTCAAAATCAATAAAATGACACTTTTTGCTCATTAGGATCTGAACCCGACTTAACATTAATATATGCCTATGTCTAGTAGAAAGCTTGAATTATTCCCTTTAAAACACTTTTTTAAAAAGTGTTCTACGATGATTTTTAACGAAGATATGATGTTTTACTTCACATGTATGATTTTTTTTAAATGCTAAAAACACGTGAATAATGAATTATGAACAAAAATTACTTTATGGAAAACATCATATCTTCGTTAAAAATCATCGTATAACACTTTTTAAAAAAGTGTTTTAAAGGGAATAAATCAAGCTTTCTACTAGACATAGGCGTATATTAATGTTAAGTTGAGTTCAGATCCTAATGAGCAAAAAGTGTCATTTTATTGATTTTGAGGTTAGGAAAAAATCATGACGTGATGGAGCAAAACCAACTTCAGATTCGTGTTCAGCGACCCCAAAAACATATAATACACCAGGTTTGGTCAAAGGAACCTACCGACAATTATTTTTTGTGGACCTGTGTTATTGTTATACGCACCTGTAGTAATACTACACACAATTCTTAGTGCATTAACTCTTATAACAGAGACTGGTGAGTCAGACTCATAGAATTTACCAGCTTCCAGTTTTTGTGTCTCAAATCCTAGCAAATGGGCTATTGAATCTTCTTTCAGAAAATTTATCTCACGATTACAAAAAATCTCACTACATAAAGTATTATTGTTTGGTCGAATCTGTATGTCAATTCCCTTTGGACTGAGAATTGTTTGCAGATAGCGTTAAATATCGTCTATCTGATGGCTACCAGTCGGTATAGTAATTTCTTCTTTACCAACATAGAATTTATTTTCACCAATGTCTACATTGGGACTCGAATTAAAAGTTAAAAATTGAACGTATCCCAGCGCGTAATTTTTGTGAGGTGAAAGTTTAATAGGTGGAAAATACTGAGCTTCCAACACGGAGGAAGTACCCGATACAGTTAACGCTAATGTATCGTTCATGATGGTGGTTTACTCTTGACTAAAGTTAATGCAGTTAATATAAGTTTAATTATATAAATTAAATACACTTTTTACTTCAAGCTGATTACATAACAATTTTAAGTATAAATGACCACACACGGTGCTCTGGAGCGAATTTAAATAAAATTTTTAGGTAAATAACATTTTCAAGTGGATTCTGTTTCTATGTGATATTAGAAAGGAAATAAACGTAAAATGAAAAAAATCCACTTGGCGCTTTTTTCTGGCAGCGAAAATAAAATTTTTTGCTTCATTTTCAAACTTTGATCTATAGCTTGTTTTGAGAAATAATATTATCACCCTAGCAATGCATTGTAAGACAAAAATTTTCAGTATATTTTGCAAGTAGTAAATGTCAGCTTTCAAAAAAAAGCTTGTTTGTGGTACTAAAATTATCTTTTTCTGGAAATTTAGAATTTAAATCGTAAAATTTGCAAAAGTTTTATCATTTTTCGACTTATAGTACCAATTTAGTCAAGAAAATGAATTATTAACAGCAACATTAAATTTGTCCTAAAAGACATAAAATATCTATATTATAAACAAAATCTCTTAATGATCAATATTTTTTATTAAAGTTTTTTTACAATATCTTTATGTGATCTAATCTAATTAAAACTATAATAATTATAATAAAATTTATTACTAAAATATTTAAACCATTAATAAATATAATATAAATATCTTTTATGCGTGTAATTTTTAATAAAAAATTATTCAAACTTTATAAAATAACGGCAATTTTTCGAAGGTTTGCTCTCAAAAAGCGTTTTGCGGTGAACACTCTTCTTCACAGAGTCATCTCAAATAAAAATCTCAAATTGATTTCGATAAATTAATAGTTTTTCTAGTCCTTAATCGAAGCGATTTGATAACAAAAAAAAAATTTGACGAAATGGCGGCAGGTCAAAGTCAAAACTTTGAATTTCGAGAAAAACCGATATTAAGAACATATTTTTGAGAAAAACGCGTGTAAAGTTTTAAGTTTAGCTTACAACTCGTTACAAATCTATTGCGCGACTTGACAAAAAACTTGCTTACTCCCTCAATTTTTATTGAATCGATTCCAAACTTTGGGAATACATTTTCTATATTATGTATTTTCATAAAATGGTAAAAAAATCGATTTTTTGAAAGTTATGACTGCGAGTAACCCCTTAAGAGATTTTGTTTATAATGCAAATAGTTTATGTCTTTTAGAACAAATTTAATGTTGCTGTTAATAATTCATTTTCTTGACTAAATTGGTACTATAAGTCGAAAAATGATAAAACTTTTGCAAATTTTACGATTTAAATTCTAAATTTCCAGAAAAACATAATTTTAGTACTACAAACAAGCTTTCTTTTGAAAGCTGACATTTACTACTTGCAAAATATACTGGAAACTTTTGTCTTAAAATGCATTGCTAGGGTGATAATATTATTTCTCAAAAGAAGCTACAGATCAAAGTTTGAAAATGAAGCAAAAAATCTTATTTTCGCTTCGAAAAAAAGCGTCAAGTGGAGTTTTTCCATTTACGTTTATTTTCTTTCTAATATCACCTAGAAACAGAATCCATTTGGAAATTTTATTTACCTAAAAATTTTATTTAAATTCGCTCCAGAGCACCGTGATAGAGGTATTCCAGTTATCCAGCCTTCCACTTATCCAGGTCGTTTGACCTTCATTCGTTTTACACTTTTTTACATATGTATTTAATTTCAGTATTCATTTTTATTGGTGTTCGACATATTTTTTATTAGATTCTCATTTTTACGTGACTGTTACGTCTAAATAAATAGAGCAACATACCTCATTTATTTATTATTATGAACTAATGAACAGTCGGTGGCTTTCAGTGTGGGAAAGGTGTGCGGGTGATAACAATCAATTTGCCATGGATTTGAGGTATAACTAGTTTCAATTCCAAAATATTTTCACTAGTTGTAATTCTCCTACTAGTCGCTGAATTAATATTTTGGATATGATGTTGATTTTTTTGATTTAGATAAAGGAAAGTTGGTAAACGTTGAAAAACACTCGGTTAGTTAAAATGAGTTTATAATTAAAAGAAAAAAGAAAAAGAAAATATCGACACCGAAATTAAGGATTTAAAATATTTGATACAGAGAAATTCTTTAGTTACTTTACACGGAAAAAAATACAACTGCATCAATGAAACTTTTTTCCATAATGGCTAAACATTTAGCCAAAAATGAACGAGCGATATTCCCAATATCACTGTTTTGGCGAAATTGAAAATCGTCGCTCAATTTTTCCAAATTAGAGAAAGTGTATTACTAATTTATATATTTGCCAGTTTAAAAGAAAGATATTGAAATTCTGTGATGGAAATATTTAAAATGTATAGCCAGAAACTTGATTTTAATAAACAGTTAAAAAAAAGCATATGAATATGATTTTGCAATTAGACTTAATTTTAAAAAAAGGTTATTTAAAATTGTGTTTATGAAAAATCATCGGCCAAGACGCTCGATTGCGTAATTCTAATCTCATGTCATATCTCATCTCACTACCTTTCAAAATTTTAATTATTTTGACAATTTCAACTTGAAACATTCTGGTGGTTAGGTGTTGTTTATTTTTATTTTATCAGATAATAAATATTGCAATTTTTATTAAAACATTAAAAATAAATAATGAAAACATTATTAATTATTTTGAGTGAAATGCTGTGAAATGTAGTGACAATTAAAAAAGGAATCAAGAAGGACTGTGATTAAGACAAAATAAGTTGATAAAATTATAATTTTGTATTTGTATTTTTATTTCTAAAACAATAAATAAATTTAAATATGTATTTAGTTTCGTCATTAATATGTAATTTAAGTTTAAATTGAAATGATTTTCTGGTATTTTGATAAGTAGTTTTTGTTATTCTTAGTTTCACTTAAATTAATTATTATTGAAAAGTAGGGTTATTAAAATTCTAAATAAACTTAAAAAGTTTTCAAACCACTAAATATATTATTTAATAAAGGTTTTTTTAATGTTTATAAATTGGATTTTAAATTTTCAATTTACGTTTTTTTTCTTTAGGTATTTAATAGGTACTTATTATATACAAAAAGTAACATATGTACTTAAAAACCTACATTAAATTTATTAATTAATTTAAATATAACAACATATTAGCTTTAAATATTTTATTATAAATGTTATTTTTTAAAATTAAATCATATGACTCGTTATTTACAGAATTAAAAACACTTTGATATTTGTAAACAAAAATTAAAGGTTATTTTAATAAACTTTAAAATAAGAAAACCTATTTATTATTACATTATGCAAAATTATATATTAATAATTGAAATTTTAATTAATAATTAATAGTAATTGATAAAACTAAATTTATATTTAAATTTATTTATTGTTTTAAAAATATTAATATTAATACATAGGTAATTACAATTTTCTGAACTTATTTATTCATGTTTATATTTCTTCTTCTTTCTTCTTTTCACTTTAATACTATAATTTGGCTCAAGATAATCATTATTAATATTTGTCTTTAATTAATTGTAAAATAAATATTAAAATGTTTATTATTAGCAGGTTAAATAAATATAACCACGTGAATGTTTCGGACTGAAACTGTCAGTTTTCGACTGTTTATTTTTTTCGGAGATTTTCACTATCGCTAAATCACTAAAGTTCGTATCAAGAAATTGACTATACCTATAGCTGACCTAAAGGTGCGTTTCGCTGTTACATTTAAAAAGTTTTTCTATTTTGGTTATTTAAGAAGAATACATAATTTACTAAAATACGAAATTCCGAATTTCAGCAATAACAAAAGAAATACCAATTTATTAAAACAGCTTACTGAAAATACCAGAAACATTTATACAAATTAACAGTACATTTTCTTATTATAGCTCTATTTCCAAATTCGGTGGTTCGCCACGTTAAATTTTTTTCCGTGTAGGTTAATTTTAACACGAAGAAACGACGCGTACAATTTGATACAATTCCGGATTGCTGTTTCGCGAATATAAAAAGATTGAGAGGTTATGGGTGGTTCCGGATACTCTCAACGAAGACAAAATTTACCAGAGTATTACGGGAGGTTCCGAATTACTCTTTTAACAATTCTTTTAAATTTAATTCTAATACTTTTATACAATCGATTGTTGAATCATAAATTGTTAATTGATACTTAATGCTTGTCGCGTTACAATCAAAGGATATGTTTAGATGAACGATGCGTACATTTCAGGGGACCGATTTAGACTTAATACTTTTCCGCGAGGGGCGATGCGTACCTTTCAGAGGGCCGGTTTAGACTTAATATAAAAGACAAAGGGACAAGTAGACTTCTTCGCGAGGGACGATGCGTACCTTTCAGAGGGCCGGTTTAGACTAATTTTCGTACAATGCATTTTTTCTTAAATAGACGAATTCGTGCCCTGAGGCGTGTTTCTTTCCTACTCCTTAGGGGAATGACAAACATTTCAAGGTGCGTCCGCGAAATATCGTTTTAGTGTGCGTAAGTTGGTTTCTTATACAATATTTGAATGTATTGCTACACGTCGGATCGATATTGAACCATCTGTCATTATTTTAACCTTTTGGCCACAAAAAGCTATAAAGTCGACATACACACACACATTCTTACTTTTATCCAATTACAAATTGCTTAGAAAAGTAATATGTTAATAAAGGAACCTAGTCCATCCACCATCGCATCGATGCGTAGTCACATCGCAGGGTCTTAAAAAGTGAAAGGGCCAGCGCGTGTCAATGACCACTCCTATTATCGAGCCATTCTACCTTAAATGTCAAATTTAAATTAGACGAAAGGCAGATGTTTTTTTCATCGAGTTCACAAGAATAATGTAAACTGTAATAAGGTTACCGATGTAACATGACTTTCGTGAAGTGCAGTTTTTTTCGTTTTTTTTTTCTTTTCTTAATATTTTAGTATAGTTAAAAACAAAACACAAACTTTAATTTTTGAAAACAAATTCTTATTGTAGGGGAGTGGGTCCCATGTTAGGCAGGGCCCCAAAATAGACATTTCGTATAAAATTTTTGTTTAAGGTGACAGCGCCTTATACTTTCTGCCATTTTTGTTGTTTGTATAAACAAAGATTTTGATGCACATTTGAAGAAAAAAAAAACCAGTTGGTTTTTCTTCTACACATACCACGTAATTCTGTGCCTAAAAAAAGTTTTGTACTAGTTTTTTCTCAAGTTGGTAAAGTTATTTAAATTTGTGATTTAGAATGAGTACTTTACGTTATAATATTTTTTATTTATCGTATAATAATATCCTAAAATAATTCTACTGGTTTAGTGTTCGTATATATATTTTTACTGGGGATTAAAAAATGGTGTCATGTACCCTAAGATGGACAGGCATCAAATCTTAATGTATTTATTCGCATATTTTCGATTTTACACTTTTTTCAATAATTTTTTGAGCCAATTAATTAAAATTTTTATTTTACACCATAAAATGTGATGTTATTGTTAGAGAAAATGATTTATCTATATTTTTCGATATTTTATTACTTTTTACTGTTAAGCTATTAAATTGAAGTTTTTAGAAATGTTGTTTCTTGATAAATTCTGTAAAATGATTAAAAATTAGTTTAAGAACTGTTACACGATGTTCATTTTTTATTTACTTTAATTTTCAGAGACTTCTAAGAAGATGTCCATCTTTGGGCCACTTTTTTTTAGACTGAAAATTTTAAAAATTAGAAAAAATGCTTTAAAAATGTTTATGTTCCGAATAAAATTTTATCCCTGTGGCAATAAGTTACCTTATAAATTGTACTTTCATCCGGTATAAAACATTTTAATATATTTTATTTGGTTTGGATTCTACAGCAATAAATCGAAAGGGTGTCAAACTTGGGGCTCACTCCCCTAAGTTATAAAAAAATTTGCCAACATGACAGGTTAAAATGATGGCTGAAATTATCAAATATAATATTCCCAATTGATTAAGACACTAGCACGTGACAAAGATGTTCTGTTTCAAAATGCTTTGATCAATGCAAAATAAGTAATTATATAAAATGTTTTGGTTTGTTCAATAATGTAATTAAAAAATTAAATTCATATTATTATTTAAATCCCTCCGAATTTCGCCGGTTTTCTATTAATTATGATGTATATTTTTTCAGGTTAAATTCAATTAAATGAATCAGCACTCATCCTCACTCTTAAAATGAATTCCTGATAAAGTTATATCTGCGCAATGGAACCACCTTTGACAAGCAAAGTTTTGCGAGCTCCTAGTCTAAAAAGAGGCCAAGACAATGTAAAAATTCAAGACAGGGTAAGTTCAACATATTGTACATGTATGTAGGGGAGAGTGGACATCAATCTACCAGTTTTTTCAATAAACCATTTCAATTTTCTTAGAAACAAATGAATGAAAATTCTCCTAACTCTAAATATAAATGAAGTTTGCGTAAACACACTACGTCCATAAGTTTATGTAGGGGAGGGTGGTCCCAAACCGACCCCCTAAAAGGCAAAATCCAAAAAGGTGCCAAAAACTTGTTTCATTGCTGAGGTCAAATTTTTTTTTCAGTAAAGGAATCATTTTTCCATGTTTCCACTGGTTGTTGAGGCTCTGGATCTCATTAAGTGGAAGATACAGAGAGAAAATCGAAAATTGACGTTTTCGACAATCTCAAAAAGGGTGGTCTGAAACCGAACTCCTATTTCTATTGCAGGAAATAGCGAAAACAAACAAAATTTTGAACTTGTATTGTATTTGAATTAAAAAACATCAAACTAGAATGATCTTAAATTACTTTTACTTTATTTAAATACATTATTTAAGGCCTTTTTCAGAATAAGAGTAAAAGAATTAACATTACAATAAAAAAATAGTGTTTTTAGTCTGATCTTAATTACAAGCTATATTATCTTAGCTTAATTATTGTTATTTTATTAAAATACATTTGTAGGTATTATTTGGTAATTACAAATAATTTAGTTACAATTACAATGCAAGAAAAAGGGGGAGGGGTCGGTTTCGGAACACCCCCACTTTTTTAACATAATGTATTGCCTATCATTCATGTCAATGAAAGCGTTTGAATTTGAATATTGTATATTTAAGTTGAGACAATAAGCAACCAAAAAAACTTTTACTTAAATTTCTCTGAACTCCATGCAACACTTTTAACTTAAATTCAAGATATGTCAAAAACAAAAAATTTATTTCAAAAAACTAATTTTATGTAAAATTCCTAGATACAATTGGACCAAGAGATTATTACCTATGATCAATATGTCAGAGTTATGAAAGTGTTCTTTTGATGGTATTCACGATTTGTCTAGTAACACGATCTTTGAAAAACAGAAAGGGGTCGGTATGGTACCACCCTCCCCAACCTAAAGTTCAAGACGTCCGTGGCAGCGAAATTAAAAAAAATATATCTTAAAGTTTTTCTGTGCAAATTTCTTTCAAATGTCTAGAAAATAAGTTCTTTTCATCAAAGAAATGTATTTCCGAGGTAAAAAATTATCCAAAAAAAAAACCCCATGACCGCCCCCTTGATGAGACATTCCATTATTTTATTTTAAACTCAAAAAATCCCAAACAGGGCAAAATCGAATATTTTTCAAGTCTACAGGAAAAATGTTCTTTTTCACCCACAAAACAAAAATATTATAGCCACAATTTGCGGCAACCCCCCATGACCCCCTGCGCATCAAAAAACCGTTTTTTTTAATTTTCAACTCGAAAAATCTCAAAGAGAGCAAAATCCAATCTTTTTCAAGTCTTTAGGACCAATGTTGTTTTTCACCCAAAAAATAAAAAAAAATATAGTCACATGCTGCGGCAACTCCCCCAAACCCATCGCCGCACCAAAAAACCTTTTTTTTTCATTTTCTATTCAAAAAATCTCGAAGAGGGCAAAATCAAATTTTTTCAAGTCTTTAGGAACAATGAGTGAAGAGCTGAATTTAAACTTGACGTAACTTTTATTTGACAGATGATTAAAATGTCGAACTTTTTTGTGGGAAAAAATTTAATAAATTTAATTTAAACTTGACATAATTTCAATTTAGTCGAATATTCGAGTAGTCGAATTTATAATTGAACGCACTTTTATTTAATAGAATATTTATATAACCGAACTGTCATTTGATCGAATTTCTATATTACCGACATATTAAAGTTGCGAATTTTTATTTAATCGTCATTTTATAATAGCGACGAGCTCCATTGGTAAGACAAAGACAGAGATATGATCATCGTTGTCTTACTAACGGAGCTCGTCGCCATTATAAAATTACGATTACATGAAAATTCGCAACTTTAAAATTTCGGTAATATAGAAATTCGATCAACTGACAGTTCGGTTATATAAATATTGTATTAAATAAAAGTTCGTTCAATTATAAATTCGACTATACGAATATTCGACTAAATTGAAATTATGTCAAGTTTAAATTAAATTTATTAAATTTTTTGCCACAAAAAAGTTCGACATTTTAATTATCAATCCTGCACACATGTTCTGAATGAAAAAAAGTTCTTCCTCGATGCCGAAAGAAAACTCTTGCTTATTTTGAATCCTTTCGATTCAAAGAAACAAAATTTTAAAGGTACAAAATCGTATCCGATCCTCCTGGCTGTTTTTTATAATTTTAATGTACATTAAGTGGATTATAATGAAAAAAATTTAGGTTATCTTATGTTTAATATGATGTTTATTCACTTGTTTTTTGTTTTATAAAAATTCGCTTCACTTAATAAAGGCATATTTCATTTGTTAATATGACAATATTGTGTTTTGTACATCGTTTTTGAACAATTAATTCGTATTTATAAACGATTAATTTTTAAATTATTATCTCTTTGTTCATATTAACAGTTGTTAATATATCCTTTTGGACTGATTTAAATTTTTTTTATTAATTTTAATGCACTAAATGAACATCAAAAGTAATGAAAAACAGTCAGGAGGATTGGATATGATTTTGTACCTTTAAAATTTTGTTTCTTTGAATCGAAAAAATTTATAATATGTAAGAGTTTTCTTTCGGCATCGGGAAAGAACTTTTTTTTTTCATTCAGGACAGGTGTGCCTGATTACTTCAAATTCATTAAATTAAAATTCTATCAAATGAAAATTACATAACCTTTAATTTCTAAGAAATAATAATTCCTTAAATTCTGAATTATCTTTAAATAAATGTCTTACATGTTAAATGTCTGCAAAATAAGATTTCATTGCATTTGCTTTTTTTAACAAAAGAGTCGAAAAAAGGAATTCATTTAAATAATTATTTTCATAAATAAAAATACGAATAAATTAAAATTTAATTATATAAATATTCTATTAAATGGAAATTCTGTATGATAAAAATTCATTTATAATTTAGTTCAAATTAATGTATTTCTATGAAATAGTAGTTATGAGCTATGGATTTCAAAATATTGAAAATTCGAAAAAAAAAGTTTTATGGTATCATCATGCACCCCTTTAAACAAAGTTGAGGATCGGCATAGGAAAATAAATAACCTTGTTTTGTTTGGGTTTTTTGAGCATGCTATGGTTCCTGGAACTCAAAATATCAGCAAAGACTTAATACCGGAAATTAACCATTTGTTCAATAAATATATTCCCCCTGAGCATCTTGTTGGCATTAAAGCATTTAGACTTGGTTCAATATCACAAGTTGTGAATGAGAAACCACGTCCAGTCAAGATTATCTTTTTGACGGAGGGAAGGGCACGAGTTGTCCATCAAACATTCGTATTTGCAAAAAAGATACTATACATAGTTCAGCTTTAAAGAATGTAAGATTAACTCCGGACAGGACAAAGAGGATATACTATCTATGAAAAAGATATAGATGCTCGACGTCTGGAAAGGGAATCAGTAAGAATGATCTTCAGAGGGCATACACCTGTGATAGTGAAGGAACGATTTTGTCCAAATAGTGCAGGCGTTAGGTCGACTTGTGTATGCAAAATATAAGGGCGTGTATTTGACAATTGGAATATGTTGAGGACATTCCCTTGAGTCAGAAAAGCCATGTTGCCCCTAAAAATTTTGGTCAGGTTAGCCGCCATTTTGATTTGAAGTTTGAAATTTGTTTTTTTAAATATTTCAGTAATTTACAATACAACGAAAATTTTGTATAGACATTTTTTGTAAAAGATAATGTGATCTATAATTTTTATTTAAAACTTTTTTTCATAACTGCAATAATAAAAAAATTATAAACAAACAGGTAAAAAAAGGGGACCAAAATGTTTAAACTTATTTTACGCTTTTGTTACGTTCTGATGTACAAAAACCCTTACAATATTCCCTAGTTCCTCCTTTTAAATCAATTTCAATTAAGAACTTGATTTGGGATGAGGATTAAGTCAATGAGAGTACTAAAGTATGTTGAATAATATTTATTTATTAGATAATTATTGTGAGTTGTGAATTTACAAAGGTGATTTTATAAATTGAGTCTTACTTTTGAGAGATGAAAAGATTGCCGTTCGAACTCGAAGATTTGTTTGTTGAAAACAAGCGATAAAGGAGTAGTAGGCTTGAAGTAGATTAGGCTCTGAGTAAACAGACGGTGATCCTAAGCACTGGACGTCGATGCAGGTGATTTTTCGTAGAGATTAGAGACTTCTTGCAGGAGACTTGTAACTTGTTTTTCTCACGAAAATGTGTGAAATTCCGTTATTATGCGGAATGACAACTTGGATCAATTTGATTGAAATTGAACTAATTTAGCGTAATACTACAAATAAACTTGAGTATTTAAATGTCAGTAGTCACAGACGAGATGGTAAGACCGTGATGTGAAAACTCAATACTTATTGATGATTAAGAAACTTCACGACTTGTATAGACTCAGACTGTTGATGATAGCTTAAACCTTTTTGTAAACTCGACGAACTGAACTGGTCAATCTGATGCTCCAATTTATATATCAAAAAATTGAGAATCATAATAGTTGATAAAAAGAGAAGATGCCTCGCTTGTCCTTTGTCTCTCCTCTCTTTTATGCAGAAGTGAAAGTATATCGTAGTTCTTGATATTTGGAAAACGTTTGTCTTTGCTTGCCTCTTCTCCCCGTTCCCTTTACCGCTGACAAAACTTATGTATTTCCCTCCTCTATAGCTGTTGGAGAAGCTTGTCTAGACTTGTATATGTGTAATATGTAAACATGGTCTTTTCTCTCTTAAAGCGTTCTCAATTATAAAATCAAATCTACTTTTGTTATACAATATTAAGCAAAATGATATACAATGATGAAAATTCTTATATTAATAAGAATTGAATATAAACATAAATAACAATGTATATAATAATTTATATATATAAGTTACGTATGTAACACTTTTATTAATAATTTTAATAGAAAAATAGTTCAAATAAACTTTAAAGAGTATTTTCTAACATAAAGCTGAAACTAGCACTCAGTTTTCAGCACCTATTTAATTTTTCGAATATTTGAAGTTGGTATTGCCACGTCTTGCGTAAATAAAGAAAACAAATGAAAATGCAACAAAATTTAAAAATATTACCATATTCACACCAAATATCAAAAATCAAAACAAACAGATTTTTAATTAAAAAAATCGGGCAAGTACGAGTTACACTCGTACCAAGTCGGAGGGTTCCGTACCGCCCTAATTTTTTTCAATTATATGAGGCAGAGATTAACAATTTTCCAACGGGAAACCATTTTTAAAAATATTTTTTATTATACACTAAATAAAACTTTATTGGTAAAAATTTTTAGCACTATAAGCCGAAACTTTTGCAGCTAAATGGTCAGGACCGTTTTTTAAATATGTTTTAATATGTTTTCAAAAAATAAGGAATTAACCAATTACACTAGTTTACAGCCAAAATGTACATTTAATGCCACTATTTTTTTTTATGTACTATGGTTCTTTAAACTTAAAAATGACATTAAGAAATTTTTCTATGGAGAGGTTTCCGAAATATGAATTTTTTCAATTTTTTTACGTTTTTTTCGGAGGTGACTTCACGTTTTAGGCCGTATCTCGAGTTACAGACGTCCGATTAAGTTTTTCTAGGTGTCAAATTAAAGGTAATCAAATTTAAAACAACAATCGATTTTAACATTATTTTTCAATCGGTTAAATATTTTAAGTGATATAGTCCAAAAAAAAATTTTAAATTTGAGTTTTTGGCCCAAAATCTGAAAAACAAATTTTTTCTACCGCCATGCAAAAATAGAAAACGTCAAATTATGTCCAGTTTTAAATTTTTTACATATATGGCTCACTTTTAAGAAGAAAAAAATGTATGGATAAAAACAATCTATGGGTAATTATTGAAGTTATAAGCCAGGGTACTGAAATTCTCGTTTTACGCTATTTCGGTATTTTACCTCCTTTTATAGTGATTATGTTGATTAATTTAATGGATACAATATCTAATTAGAAAATGGACTTTTTTCACAGATTTCAAATAATTTTCAGTGCTTTACTAATTCAAATTTGACTAAAACATTTTTTGGAGTTTTTGACAAAAATTTCTGAAGAGGCATAAATTGATTAAAATCTGCTTCTTTGACAAGTTGAATCAGATGCGCAGAGGTTCAATTTTTGTTAAATTTTGTTCGTTAATAGATGAAAAAGTTTGAAATTAGATATAGAAATATAAAAAATAAATGATATTTGACTGAAAAATTTTTTGAAGTTTTTGACAAAAATTTCTGAAGAGTCATAAATTGATCAAAATCTGCTTCTTTGACAAGTTGAATCAGATGCGCAATGGTTGAATTTTTTTTTAATTTTGTTCGTTATTAGATGAAAAAGTTTGAAATTAGATATAGAAATATAAAAAATAAATGATATTTGACTGAAAATTTTTTTGGAGTTTTTGACAAAAATTTCTGAAGAGGCATAAATTGATTAAAATCTGCTTCTTTAACAAGTTGAATCAGATGCGCAAAGTTTTGAAAAGCATAAATTGTATTATATTACACAAAGTAGTTAAGAATATTTTTCTTTAATGGGAAATCAAAGAAAATTGATTCTTTTTTAATTTATAAAGAGAAAAACCATTGACTTTCGTCTGAGGGCTGCTGCGCACATATTTTTTTGAAAAAAATAATTAATTTCATATTTATATATCCCATTTGAAACTTTTTCATCTATTAACGAACAAAATTCAACAAATCTGTTTCAACTTGTCAAAAAAGCAGATTTTAATCAATTTATGCCTCTTCAGAAATTTTTGTCAAAAACTCCAAAAAAATTTTCAGTTAAATATCATTTATTTTTCATATTTCTATATCTTATTTCAAACTTTTTCATCTATTAACGAACAAAATTCAACAAAAATTGAACTTCTGCGCATCTGGTTCAACTTGTCCAAGAATCAGATTTTAATCAATTTATGACTCTTCAGAAATTTTGGTCAAAAACTCCAAAAAAATTTTCAGACAAATATTTTTTATTTTCTATATTTCTTAATCTAATTTCAAACTTTTTTATCTATTAACGAACAAAATTCAACAAAAATTGAACCACTGCGCATCTGATTCAACTTGTCAAAAAATCAGATTTTAATCAATTTATGCCTCTCCAGAAATTTTTGTTAAAAACTCCAAAAAAATTTTCAGTCAAATATCATTTATTTTTCATATTTCTATATCTAATTTGAAACTTTTTCATCTATTAACGAACAAAATTCATCAAAAATTGAACCTCTGCGCATCTGATTCAACTTGTCAAAAAAGCAGATTTTAATCAATTTATGCCTCTCCAGAAATTTTTGTCAAAAACTCCAAAAAGTTTTTCAGTCAAATATCATTTATTTTTCATATTTCTATATCTAATTTGAAACTTTTTCATCTATTAACGAACAAAATTCATCAAAAATTGAACCTCTGCGCATCTGATTCATCTTGTCAAAAAAGCAGATTTTAATCAATTTATGCCTCTTCAGAAATTTTTGTCAAAAACTCCAAAAAAATTTTCAGTCAAATTTGAATTAGTAAAGCACTGAAAATTATTTGAAATCTGAGAAAAAAGTCCATTTTCTAATTAGATATTGTATTCATTAAATTAATCAACATAATCACTATAAAAGGAGGTAATATACCGAAATGGCGTAAAACGAGAATTTCAGTACCCTGGCTTATAACTTCAATAATTACCCATAGATTTTTTTCATCCATACATTTTTTTCTTCCTAAAAGTGAGCCATATATGTAAAAAATTTAAAACTGGACATAATTTGACGTTTTCTATTTTTGCATGGCGGTAGAATGAATTTCTTTTTCAGATTTTGGGCCAAAAACTCAAATTTTCTATTTTTTTTGGACTATATCACTTAAAATATTTAACCGATTGAAAAATAATGTTAAAAGCGATTGTTTGGAATTTGATTACCTTTAATTTGACACTTAGAAAAACTCAATCGGACTTCTGTAACTCGAGATACGGACTAAAACGTGAAGTCACCTCCGAAAAAAACGTAAAAAAATTTTAAAAATTCGTATTTCGAAAACCTATCCATAGAAAAATCTCTTAATGTCATTTTTAAGTAACGAGAAGCTTAGTACATAAGAAAAAAATAGTGACATTGAATGTACATAAATTTTTTTTTTTTTTTTGTAAACTAGTGTTATTATTCAAACTTTTTTTTTAAAAAACACGAATTTTGGATAGTAAATTCTATGAAGACGAACATAAACAAACTTCTATATATTTTTCCCGTTATCTACACGTAAATCTACATACATGTACCAAATTGCAGCATCCTAAGTCAAATACTTTGGAAGATTAGGGGGGTGGGGGGACATGGTCATTTTTTCGAATTTTTTTTTTAAAAAATCGTACTTTTTGGCTAGTAAACACTATGAAGACCGCCTTTACGAAAGTTTTCTATAATTTTCTTGTAATCTACACGTAAATCTACATACGTGCACCAAATTGCAGCACCGTAAGTCAAATAGTTTGAAAGATTAGGGGGGGGGGACATGGTCATTTTTCGAATTTTTTTCAAAAAATCGTACTTTTTGGCTAGTAAACACTATGAAGACCGCCTTTACGAAAGTTCTCTATAATTTTCCTGTAATCTACACGTAAATCTACATACGTGTACCAAATTGCAGCATCGTAAGTCAAATAGTTTGGAAGATTAGGGGGAAGACATAAACATTTTTTCGAATTTTTATCAAAAAATCGTACTTTTTGTCTAGTAAACACTTATTATTATTAGGAGGGGGGGGGAGCATGGTCTTTTTTTTGCATTTTAGGGCAAAAAAGTGGTTTTTGCTAAATTTCGGCATGTTCACGAGCTCAAATCGCGTTTTCCATATCATTTTCGTAAATCCAAGGTGAAATTACATATGTGTACCAAATTGAAAGTTTCTAGCTCATATAGTTTAGAAGTTAGTTATTCACAGCCAACCGCCGAATGAAATTCATAAAATTCACAAATTAAAAAAAATCAGTGTCTCGGGAATGAAAGATTTTCGATTTTGGAACATCTTTCTCGGGACACTCGTGCTCCAAGTGTCGCGTCTTTTGATCAGACCAGTTCTAAAATGTTAAGTGGCACTCACTT
Source organism: Ganaspis brasiliensis (assembly GCA_037103525.1). NCBI lineage: Eukaryota > Metazoa > Arthropoda > Insecta > Hymenoptera > Figitidae > Ganaspis > Ganaspis brasiliensis. The sequence continues at coordinate 551,299 of JAZKLR010000018.1, forward strand.
AACATAATTGCTCCCTAGAACCCAATTAACAAAATCAAGGGCACGGGAATTAAGATTTTCGATTTTAAAATGTCTTCTTCGGAACTCTCGTGCTCCAAGAGTCGCGTCTTTTGATGAGACCAGTTCTAAAATGTTAAGTGGCACTCACTTAACATAACTGCTTGCCAGCACCCAATTAACAAAAATCAAGGGCTTGGGAATTTAAGATTTTCGATTTTGGAACGTCTTTTTCGCAACTCTCGTGCTCCAAGTGGCGCGTCATTTGATGAGAGCAGTTTTAAAATGTTATGTGGCACACTTTTAACATAATTGCTCGACAGCACTGAATTAAAAAAAATCAAGGGCTCGGGAATTTAAGATTTTCGATTTTGGAACGTCTCCAAGACTCTTGTGCTCCAAGTGTCGCGTCCTATGATGAGGCCAGTTCTAAAATGTTAAAAGGCACTTACTTAACATAATTGCTTGCCAGCGCTCAATTAAAAACAATCAAGGGCACGGGAATTAAAGATTTTCGATTTTGGAACGTCTTCTTTCCCCGTGCAGAAATTTCAGTTCGGGCATCATAAGTTTCGGATAAGGTTGCCTTAATATTCTTAGGGTCCCTTTGAGGAAAACCTAATCGGACCCTATACTATTTGTCCCGCAGCAGACTATCCGTTCCCTATTAAGGACCCGAATTTGGAAAATCTATTTATACCCTTAATATTATTTAAGCTCATAATAGGACCGTATTAGGGCCCTTTTAATTTTTTGAATAAAATATCATTATAAATTAAAATCTAGGTTTAGAAATAAAACAAAATAAATATTAAATTTTAAACAGAATTTGTTTACTCAATTCACGTATGAGAAGATACTCCTTTTATTCTGTTTATCATTATATTTGTATTTTTTCATATTTATAACACCTTTTTTTTATTTATTTGTTTAAATAATTCTTATTTTATATATATACTTACATTTAATTAACAACTATTACAGCTGAGTAAATAAATTATGAAATAAAATTTTTGGAGTCCAGTGGGATTGAACCCGCGACCGCACGATCCCGAGTCGAACATGCTGTCCACTCTGATACGCCAGACTTGATATCAAATCGCAAAAACTCCTATTTAAGCTGTAGGTAGAATGATATTCTTGGATTAAGAATATCTGTGTTGTATTGAGTAAAAGATGATTCAAGGCAGATCAATAAAATTATTCTGTTCAAGAAACAAAACTTCTCGAAACATATTAAAAAAACATTATAAATATGTTAAAGCATTTCTGGCGATCACATACGGACCCGATTAGAAACGTAAAAAGGGACCGCATTTTCATACCTTATTTTGACCTGATTAATAATTGAGGCAACCTGATTAGGAAATTATAGGGTTCTCATAAGGCTAGAGGGAAATTATAATAATAGGGCAACCTTATAGGGAGCTTTCAAAAGCCGTATTAATAAAAAGGCTATTTAAGGCAGTTTCTGCACGGGAGCTGTTGACAGTTCATAAAGTGCCACCTTCTGGGGGCCCCAAGAATTACACGTTACAACCATATATATTACTATTATACTAACGTAAATAAAGGCAAATAAATAAATAATAATATTATATGCCTAAGTAGGTACGGACCTGTACGGACCCGATGAGGAACGTAAAAAGGGACCGCATTTCCGTACCTGATTTTGTCCTGATTACTAATTAAGGCAACCTTATAGGGACCTTTCAAAAGCCATATTAATAACAAGGCTATTTAAGGCAGTTTCTGCACGGGCCGGACTCTCGTGGCCCAAGTGGCGCGTCTTTTGGTGATACTAGTTCTAAAATGTTAAGTGTCACTTACTTAACATAATTACTCGCCAGCGCCCGATTAAAGAAAATCAAGGGCACGGGAATTTAAAATTTTCGATTCTGGAACGTCTTCTTCTGAACTTTCGTGCTCCAATTGGCTCGTCTTTTGATGAGTACAGTTCTAAAATGTTAAGTAGCTTTTACTTAACATAATTGCTCGACAGCACCGAATTGAAAAAAATCAAGGGCTTGGGAATTAAAGATTTTCGATTTTGGAACGTCTTCTTCCGGACTCTCGTGGCCCAAGTGGCGCGTCTTTTGATGATACTTGTTCTAAAATGTTAAGTGGCACTCACTTAACATAATTGCTTTCCAGCATCCAATTAAAAAAAATCAAGGGCACTGGAATTTAAGATTTTCGATTTTGGAACGTCTTCTTTGAGACTCGTGCTCCAAGTAGCGCGTCTTTTGATATGATTAGTTTAAAAATGTTAAAGTGTATAAAAACGATCACAAGAAGGTCATGGGAAGTATTAAAAATAAAAACTTCACAACATCGTAGTCAAATTGTGCTACGTTTCGTCAGCTTGGTTCTGCTGACCTCATCAAGCACTGTTTATTTATTTAAAAAAAAATTTTTTGTTATTTCTTTTAATTATATATAAAACATTGGTTCCATAAGACATAGTTTAAAAAAATAATATAAAAATATATGTACCTAAGATTAACACATTGATGAACTTAAATTATAAAAAACGCAAGTCAAATTGGTAAAAATACCGACCATTGTCAAGAAGAAAAATTAAGTAGAAAAATAAGTAAGTCTTAACATTTCGATAGTCGAGTACAAACTAACTATACACTTATTACAAGCAAAATATAAATAACTGACTTGTAATAAGTTCATTGACGCCTTTCCTTATTATTTATGTTTTGCTTGTAATAATAGTGTATAGTTAGTTTGTACTTGACTGTCGAAATGTTAAGACTTACTTATTTTTCTACTTAATTTTTCTTCTTGACAATGGTTGGTCTTTTTACCAATTTGACTTGCGTCTTTTATAATATAAGTTCATCAATGTGTTAATCTTAGGTACATATATTTTTATATTATTTTTTTTTACTATGTCTTATGGAACCAATGTTTTATATATAATTAAAAAAAAAAACAAAAAAATTTTTTTTAAATAAATAAACAGTGCCTGATGAGGTCAGCAGAACCAAGCTGACGAAACGTAGCACAATTTGACTACGATGTTGTGATGTTTTTATTTTTAATACTTCCCATGACCTTCTTGTGATCGTTTTTATACACTTTAACATTAATAATGGAAGCGAATCATTCGAATAATATTAAAAATGTTAAGTTGCATATACTTAACATAATTGCTTGACAGCACCCAATTAAAAAAAATCAAGGGCTCGGGAATTTAAGATTTTCGATTTTGGAACGTCTTTCTCGAGACTCTCGGGCTGCAAGTGTCGCGTCTTATGATGAGACTACTTCTAAAATGGTAAGTGGCATTCACTTAACATAATTGCTCGCCAGCACTCAATTAAAAAAAATCAAGGGCAGGTGAATTTAAGATTTTCGATTTTAGAGCGTCTTCTTCCGGACCCTTGTGCTCCAAAGGTTGCTTCTTTTAATGATACCACTACTGAAATGTTAACTGGCACTTACTTAACATAATTGCTCGCCAGCACCCAATTAAGAAAAATCAAGGGCTTGGGAATTTAAGATTTTTAATTTTGGAACGTCTTCTTCTGGACTCTCGTGCTCCAAGTGTCTGGTCTTTTGATGAGACCAATTCTAAAATGTGTAATGGCACTCACTTAACAAAATTTCTCGCCAACACCCAATTAAAAACATTTAAGGACTTGGGAATTTAAAAAGAGACAAAAAAATTGAAATCCGGAGGACTTGATTTTATTTAATTTGGTGCTGGCAAGAAATTTTATCGATTGGGGTTTACTTACTATTTTAGAAGTGGTCACATCAAGTGACGCGTTACTGATAACACGAGAGTTTCGAAGAAGGCGTTCCAAATTGCAAATATTAAATTCCTGAGTCTTTAATTTTTTTTCATTCCTGAATTTTATTAATTTTGTTCGGCGGTTGGCTGTGTTTTCACTTATGTTTTTAATAAATTGTAGATTTGGTCGAGACAATTACGAATGAAGTAATTGGAGGTTGGGAAGCCGCCTCTGGTCGATGTTGTATGAAGATGGGTTTTCGCTTTCTATTAATTTGAGTAAAAGATTGTTAGCACATCTATTTGTGGATTTATATTAAAAATGTTTAATTCTTAGTTTGTTTTTTAATTAAAAATCAGTTTGTTTTGATATTCGATGTGAATATGGTAATATTTTTAAATTTCGTTGCATCGTCATTTGTTTTCTTTATTTACGCAACACGTGGCAATACCAACTTCAAATATTCGAAAATATCCACGCTGGTGTAAACGGGTCTTTGAAAGCCCTTATTTTTCAAACTTAACTCCCTTTGCGGCTCTATAATACAGGGCCGCCGAGAGAAAATCCGGGCCCGGGACCAAATTTTTGCGGGCCCATATACATTTGTTGCAAAAAAATTTTTGAAACAATTTTAAGTAGGTATTAAATAATAATGATAACAACTGACAATTAAATAATAATTATTATTTTTATTCTATTTTGCATATAAATAAATGCGGGTGAACTATATGAATTAAATAAAAATAAATTTTAGTTTTTTTTTCATTTATATTGAGTTAAAAAAGTCCTTTTCGTGCTATTTTGGAAATAATGGTACCTATAAAAGCTCCGTAATCCAATGTTCTTGCTAATTGTGGTTCTACGCAAAGAATACCCAAATTGCCACACAGTACCGGAAATTCCCTGAATTTTCCCTGAATATTTGTAGATATTTCCCGAATATTCGAACCTAATATGCAGAGAATAGGGCTGCGCACGATACGATACGATACGATATTTGACAGAGTCTCGTCTCGGTCTCGAAAAAATGAAAAATTGATGGTCTCGTCTCGGTATCGTCTCGGTCTCGTCACGCTTAGTATCGTCTCGGTATCGCCTTCATAATTGTGGTCTCGTCTAGTCTTGATCTTAAAAACATCGAAAAAATAAAACATAGTAATTGCAGAATACAATTGTTAACTTATTTATTATAAAAAGATAAGATTTGCAAATCAGCTGTTAATTGTTAAAAACGTTTTGGGTCTTGTTGATTTAATAGTATCGCTGTCGCTTATAAATTTTTAACTAAATAACATTAAAAATAAGATGTTTGAAATGTGAAGCCAAGCAGCAAAATTAACAATAAGTGAAATGTTGGACAGTATTTTAAAACCGATTTTTCACATTCTTCTTTGACAACCTCGACTTCTATACTTGCATCTAAGAAATAATTTTTGGTGTTAAATCATCAGTTGAAGAATCTTGTTAACAAAAGATCAGTAGGGGAGACCGAGGAGGAAAGTATCAAAAATCAGTTTTTTGATGCTAGCATTAAAACTAAAAAAAGTGTCATGTACTTTTGACCGGAATACCTTAGCCCTATGTATTTTGACACGCTGAACACGAATCCGAAGTCCATTTTGCTCCATCACGTCAGGATTTTTTTCTAACCTCAAAAAACATGTCGGATTTTGAGAGGTAGGCGATTTTTTAAAAAAATTTATGGATTTACTTCAAACTTGGTATCTGGGGGTTTTTTGGGTCGCTGATTATGAATCTGAAGTTAGATTTTCAAAATTCAAAATGGCGGATCCAATATGGCGGACAAATTTTGAAAAAATTTGAAGATTTACTTCAAACTTGGTATCTGGGGGTTTTTTGGGTCGCTGATTACGAATCTGAAGTTAGATTTTCAAAATTCAAAATGGCGGATCCAATATGGCGGACGAATTTTTAAAAAATTTGAAGATTTATCAGGAATAAGATGCAGAATGGAACAATGTACTTTCTTATTTGGCTTCTGCACCAAACATATCCAATCTGTTACCAAGGAATATTTTATGATAAAATTGTAATAGAAGTCATATTTGAAAATGTGAGAAACTCGCTTCGAAATCACACTCAGCAACTTAAAAACCTGAAGATACCAAATTTCATAAAAATTTCGAAAATATGACGTCAGATTCGCAATCAGCGACACAAAAAACCCCCAGATACCAAGTTTGAAGTAAATCTTCAAATTTTTTAAAAATTCGTCCGCCATATTGGATCCGCCATTTTGAATTTTGAAAATCTAATTTCAGATTCGTAATCAGCGACCCAAAAAACCCCCAGATACCAAGTTTGAAGTAAATCCATAAATTTTTTTAAAAAATCGCCTACCTCTCAAAATTCGACATGTTTTTTGAGGTTAGAAAAAAATCCTGACGTGATGGAGCAAAATGGACTTCGGATTCGTGTTCAGCGCGTCAAAATACATAGAGCTAGGGTATTCCGGTCAAAAGTACATGACACTTTTTTTGTTTTTGTGGGGCTGTGCTATTTGTCGGATAAGTTCTGTAAACATATTAATCGAAAGCTTGGACTTTCACCTATTAAATAAAATTGGAATTAAACATTAATAATAATTTGATAGTTCACTGCAGGTCTTTTTAATCAGCTTTTTATTTGTTACTTTCCTCCTCACCCCTGAGGTGGAAAGTAACAGCACGAAGGAGGAAAGTAACACTTTAAAATTAAAGCTAGCATTTCAAATATAAAACTACTATTAATTTAAATTATTTTTATTATAAACATATAAAAAGACAAAGTGATATTAACTACATTTTGTACATAATTAACAGATATGTTTCTGCACTTTTTTGAAATCAAGTTTTTTTTATCCATTTAGTATTCGTTGAATAGCAATGCCATTAAAAAAGCATCGTTTCTTAAAAATTCAAATCAAAAGTCCAATATTTAATCTTTAAAATATAAAATAAACATATAAAATTACATAGTTATAAAAAAGGAGTAGGTTTATAAAAATAAAGCATTAGATGAGCATTTCACCTCACCCCTCTTTACCATGGGCTTCAAAAAACAAGTTTATATTACACAAAAGTATTTCGCATTTTTTAATTATACACTAGCACGACTTAAAGATAAATAAAACAGCTTTAAAAAAACGAAAAGCATATTTAACCTTCGCGCTACCGGACCGTTTTTTGTAACGCGAACTACCGGATATCTACCCCGGGTAGACACGAGTTTGTTTATTTGTAATTTTACAAAAGAGACTTAAAATCATTTAAGTTTTTTTCTATATTTGTTGTGTGTCAACAAATAGTACTTTTTACTAATATTGCGATGAATTTTGCGAATGTTTAAACGAGTTATTATTGCAAAATTGTAAAATTTCCAAAGTAAGCAGCGAGACCAACAGAATGAAAAAATTTTAGCTTTGATATGTACTAAATCAATAATTTATATAAGATATTAATATAAAACAGTTATAAATATTAATAAAAAATTGTTAAAACAAATTATTATTAAAATACCCTGAGTTACCTTAGTAAATCTCGCTTACATACATTTACAAATGTTATAAATAAACAAGAAGAAATGTAAAAAAAAAAATTTTTGTTTTATTTTTTCGAAATTAAATAAAAATTTGTTCAGTGACTTAAAATTGCGATTAGATCATATGTAGATTACAGAAAAATTATAGAGATTGTTGTGGTGATAGCGCTATCAATGAAATGGCAAAAGTTATCAGCCAAAAAATATCAAAATTTCTCAAAAATCTTGTTATTTTCTTGACAACGCTATGGTCAACCTCTAGAATCATGTTCTCTATAATTTTCCTTTCATCTACACGTGAAAATACATATGTGGGCCAAATTTGAACTTTCTAAGTCAAATAGTTTGGCTGCTAGGGGGGGGGGGGGGGATACGATTTTCAATAAAGTCTTTCCAATAGGGTTCCGTGCGTACACTTGTGGTGTACGGAACCCTAAAAATATGATATTTTGAAAATTTAGCCAAAAACTTACTTTTGACGTAATTTTTGCACAAAATGCTAGAATCAGATATATAGCTTCCGGCAGACCCCTAACATAATTTGGGAGAGGTAGAGGGGGCACAACTGACTAAAAATTATTTAAGGACTATGTCTGTCCGCTCACTGGTTTAGAAGCTATAAGCGTTGTTACTTTCCACCTCTGTTACTTTCCTCCTCGGTCTCCCCTAATCTACATTTACATTTTCCGGTATAATTATTTTTTATAACTGTAATTGAATATTTTTGAAAAAAGGTTGGTCGAATTATACATTATTTAGCTTTTAAAAATAGATATCTAAATCTGTTATCCGTAGTAAAGAAGTTCATAATTATAGTTACTTCCCTATTGCGGTCTCGACGAGAGTCTCGCCGAGATTAGCTGTTTTCGTGGTATCGAGACTGGTCTCGGTCTCGTGCGCAGCCCTAGCGGAGAAGGTTCCTGTATTCCTAATTTTTAGAAAATTTCTGCGTCCAATATTCCTAGAATATTCAGAGAAAGTTAAAAGAAAATTTCCAAAATTTTTTTTTAATCTGGTAATTCATCAAAGTTATAAGTTATATTTGACAACTGTAGAATTCTAGAAAATTAAAACTACTGTGCATCCGTAAATTTCATAGAAACCAAGTTCGAACAGTGAGCATCATGAACAGTAAATACTATGAATATTGAAGGAATATTAGATTGTGGAATTTCCTTGAAAATTAGAAATGGGTCAGAATTCCTGAAGTGGCCCCCTAATTTTTGTTGAGTCAAGGGATTTTTTAAAAGTTTTCTCTACAAGATTGATTAAAGAAAAATGGTAAAATCAATGGAGAACATTGTTTATTTGTAACCTTAAAAACTAAAACCTTAATTTATTTAAATAAATTGCATTACTTATTTTAATTTTGACCGTTTATCTCAAGTACGATTCCTTATTAGTCTCTCTTCCAAAATTTATCAAAATCGGTACATCCTTTGGAAAATATTCAAATTTGGAAAAACGCTTTATAGGTTTTTCTAGTATCATCATGGACTATCAAAACATATATGAATAAAAAAAATCCCTTGACTCAACAAAAATTAGGGGGCCACTTCAGGAATTCCGACCCATAAGTGAATTTTCACTTATTCAAATTTAGATAGTGCTCATTTTCATCGTAATATATCAGACTTTAATTACCTATAATAAATCGGGTCTTAAAGAATCTTATTTTAGCGCAATCAATAATAGAATCTAGCCTTTATTCCAAGTTTTTGTAAATTTTAAGCAAAATTTTCGATATAATTAGCCCCACCAGTATCCCACCAGAAACCTTGTTATATTATGACCAACCTGAGAATTTTCCACACAGGTTATTTATAAGATTAATAAGGAAATAATGTTTTCATGCCTTCGATATCCGGGCCCCCCTCAGTAGCCCGGGCCCGGGGTAAATAGTCCCCTTTACCCCCCCCCCTCCCCCTCTCGTCAGGCCTACTCTATAAAATCAACAAAAATAAAAATATTTCAAAACTATACCACTCAAATGAATCGTCAGAAAATACTCTTTAAATTTTATTTGAACTATTTTTCTAATAAAATTATTTATAAAAGTGTAAAATAAGTTTAAAGACGTTCATTCATTTTTTTTTTTTTTTTTTTGTTTCTTACTTTTTTATTATTTGAGTTATGAAAAAAAGGTTGATACAAAAATTTTGTTATATTATTAATTACTGAAATATTTTAAAAAACAAGTTTCAAACTTTAAATCAAAAGGTCGGCTAACCGGGACAAAATTTTTAAGGGCAACATGGCTTTTCTGATTTGGAGGAAGGTCCTCTACATATTCTAATTGTCAAATATCCGTCCTCACATTTGGATTTGAATATATTTGTACGTTTTGCGTTGTGTATTGTCAGACTTTCAGGGCAAGCGAGCCTTTGATAGCCTTTTTTCCAAACTTAACTGTTTTTGCGGCTCTGTAAAATGTACAAAAATAAAGATATTAAAAAACTATATCACCTAAATGAATCGTTAGAAAATACTCTTTAAATTTTATCTGAACTATTTTTCTATTAAAATTATTAATAAATGCGTAAAATAAGTTTGAACATTTTAATGCCCTTTTCTTACCTGTTTTTTGTTTATAACTTTTTTATTATTGTAATTAAAAAAAAAAGTTTGTTATTAAAGTTGTAGATCACATTACTTTCTACAAAAAATGTCTATACAAAAATTTTGTTATATTGTTAATTACTGAAGTTTTTAAAAAAACAAATTTCAAACTTTAAATCAAAAGGGCGGCTAACTGGACCAAAATTTTTAAGGGCACAGGGGAAAAATAATTTTTTTAATTTTTGAAAAAAAATTTCCTCTATGAGTAGGGGAGACCGGGGCTATTCGGCTCACTTTTGGTCAGACAGGAAAAAAGTTAGGAAATTATTTTTTAAATCCAAACATGGATATATCATTTAGTAGCCTATCATTTGCACTTTCAAATTTGCAAGGACTTTTTGATTTATCTTTTATAGTTTTAGCTCTAGATAATTTTGAATGCAGATATACCAAATTCTCAAACTGCAAATTTGGCAGGTAAATCGGCTCACCCTGTGGGGCAATTCGGCGACTTTTATTTTTTACGAAAAATAAAAAAGTTCAATAACCTTTATTTTGTAAATATGAAAAGTACCTATATTCTTATTATAATTATGCAGTGATGGATCAAGGTCAAAATTTTTGGGGCCCCTAAAATTAAAGAAAATTCATTAGACCTTACTTTTTTTTATTTTTTTATAAAAAATAAAAAAGTTAGTACACTCATTATTGGTAATTATTAAAAGTAGTCATATTCTTATCATAATTAAGCAGGGGCGGATCAAGATAAAGTATTTTTGGATAAGATGATTAACCGTCGCGTGAGCCCATTTACCCCACCCTGACTTTTGGCACTTTAAAACAAATACAAGTCACATTTGATACATATAAATAAAATAGCATAGGTGTATCGAAAGAGCACACCTGAGAGCATAAAAAAAACTTACCCAAAAAAATTAGGCTCGTAAATTAATGTACTAAAAACGTAAAAGTTTGTAAGTAAAAAGTGTACGCGCGACGCATAAAAACATAATACTCTACCTGACACGAGGCTGAATCAAAAGAATTACACTAAATTTCGTTTACCTAACTAAAATGTTGAGACCTATATTCTATAGCGACCTTTTCCTCCTAGATTCTAATTAAGGCGTGAAATCGCTAATGAGCCGAATTACCCGCCGGTTCGGATTGCCCCGCTCTCCCCTACTCGAACTCAGTTTCTCGAGACTACAAAATCTCCGCTTTGTCCAACTGAGCTAAGTACGCGATTGAATTACTGTACAGTGAAAATATACTTGCGTCAGCCAAGCGCTTTGTAACTGTACTGCGTTTACCTGAAGTCTTCTGTAACTGTCCAGATTCGATCTTTCGATTGCGCGTCATGAAAATTTATTTTGGAAACTTTGTAGAAATACTTGAAAAATTGGAGGATGCTTATTGACTCTTTTGTAGGTATTGATGAGTTTTTCTCATATCCACCGCTCTTGAATAAATTCGGTAAATTTTCGTGATTAAATTTTTTCCGTGCAAGATGGCTTTTCTGATTTGGGGGAATGTCCTCTACATATTCCAATTTTTCCAATACCCGCCCTCATATTTTGCATACTCAAGTCCTCCCAGCGCCTCGTCTAAGAGGGCCAACCTACTTCATCGCGCAGTACAGAACCCAGAAATTCTGTCACTCACCATAATTTGATGTCTCATACTACAGGTGCTCCAAATAATGTAATAGTGTCTCCGACAAATACTCGTATGTGTTAAATCATCATTCATGATTTAGTGTATATTCTTTGTACTTAATTATTGATGCTTATTGATGCAGATTAGATATAACACTGTAAGGTGTCAACAGTAATGACTCTTAGCGAATTTACGCACTTTATTTAACATCATATACTACATATTTATGTAGTATTTATCTTTAATTTAATCAGTACTTTATGTATGAAAGGGCATCATTTTTACAATTTTTAAGCCCGTTTACATGTAAATTAATAAATAAATAAATATCGGGTTAAGTTATAATAAACAATTTTTGTTGCAAATGTAATGTGGATTCATTATATCAGGGAACAATGTACCACCTGGAATTCCAGTGTATTTTTAACTTCCAGAGTGGTATGCCTGATTATAAAACTAGGCTGCTCTATAGGCATAATAATAATAAATAATAATTTTGTATAGTATTTGATAAAAAATAAGTTTTTTACAAAGTGAAAATAAAAATATTATATATATGAAATATATTTCAGTGTTCTTATAGAGGTCGTTCATTGTGTATCCAGGGTATTGAAAGTGAAAATAGCATGTTAGATGAGAGAAATTTTAAATGTTGATGTTTACTCAAAATAAATCGTGTACAAAATGCGTGGAGAAGTGTTTTAGTTCTCTATTAATGCAAGGAATTGCTTGAAATTGGTAGAATTGAATAAATGATATAACATTGGAAAAACCCCGGTACATTGATGGCCACTTTCTCCTAAAGCACGTGTCAGTCAAACAAACAAATTGAAATAAAATCTGTTTAAAACCTCCAACTTTAGAATCTATTGTTTTATTAATTGTTCTAAAAAGGCTAAATTGTACTTGAGAAATGCTAACATTTGAAATTCAATTATGTTTATTATATGAGGAGTAAGCTGTCAAAAGTGAATAAGTTCATTTTTTTTAAAAAAAAATTAGATATACACAAATTTGAAATATTAAAGACATTACAAATCAATCTGTCACAGTTAGATTAAAAAAAAAAATTCATAAGGAATTTCAACTTTAAAAACATTAGACTTAACCAATATGAATTGCAATTTTAATTTTTTTTAACAGAAAGAATTACCAAAACTAAAATAGTGTTTATACATAATTAACATTAATTAATAATTAGACGTCTGAAATTCAAAAAACATACTTATATAAAGAATTTAGTTTAGTTTTTCTAATTTGTAATTAAGTTTAAGGGTTATGTAAAAACTGCATTTGTTTAATTTTCTCGAAACAACAAAATATGGACTTATCAACTTTTGGCTGTTTACTTCTCATACGTTTTTGAAGTCGATGAAATCAAATCGTTAAACCGTTTTATTTCAATAGCGCAGTCGATATCTGCAAGCGGCTATCTCCCTTGCTGAGTCTGATTTAATATTGATTATATTTTTTTAAATTTAATCCATTTTTGTTCACCGTACATAGAAAGTATACATTTTGTGAACTCAAAGTGAGCGCAAAGTAAGCTATTGCCACCCGAAGAAAAGCAAAGTTACACTTTGCACTCTCTAATTCGGGTCACTTGCCTCTGCTCTGGGCAGCAATCACTTACTTTGCAACTGCTTCTCGTGCACTCTCTGACATACTTACCATGCAGCACAGTGGTCTGAAACCCTGATCTAGCTGGACAAAACTGTTTCCTCCAAATTGCTTTAATGGATTTTTATGAAACTTGTTACTCTAAGATTTTTATGGTGGCTTATTACAAATCTGAGGTCATTTTTCAGAAATTCAAAATGGCGGATCCAATATGGCAAACAGAAAGTTTAAAACATGAATGGATTTTGATGAAACATGGTATTTGAAGATTTTTTGGGTCGCTGATTACAAATCTGTGGTCAGTTTTCCAAAATTCAAAATGGCGGATCCAATATGGCGGACAGTAATATAAAAAAATTATTGGATTTTAATAAAACATAGTATTCAATGTTTTGTTCTTTGATAAATTCTTGTTTTAAAATATCAAATTGCATTGCAATGTCATCTTGAAAATTATTTTTCACTATATTAAAAGTTTCTAGCCTTGTGAATTCCATTCTTGTATCATTGATGGATTCTAAAATATCAATCATGATCACTAAAGTACTTTTATCATATCCACTTAAAAAAGATTTTAATTCAAAGGTTAATATAATTTTTAAATAAATATATAAAGTTTTACTTACTTTACAGATTGTTTAATTAATTTATCACCTTCCTCGTTAATGTTAATGACATTTGTGATTAGGTTAAAACCATGTGAATAAAAAAAAACAAATGAATGACTACTTATATATAAAAAATTTCCTCTTATACTATTTTATTCAAAAAATAATTTTTAATTTATAGAAATATGTAATTTTGAAAAATTTACAAAAAATTCATAGTTAAAAAATAAAAAATAATAATTTTCATAATAGTTAACAGTAATTAATTAATCAATTTTAACTATTAAAAAATGTAAAGAATTAAAATAAGTATATACCTATCATTCAAACCTTCAAAAGTTAAGATTTTTGTGTCAGTTGATCAAAATTTCATGTAATTTTTAAAAACTTAAAAAAGCGGACAATTTTAATTAATTTTTATCAAAATTTAATTTTAAAAATATTTAGGGTCATTAATTATTATTCTAAAATAAAATTTGAATAACTCACAAAGTTAGATTTAATATGGCAAATTTATTTAAACAATTATTTTATGTGTGAACATTCATTTTTTAAACTTACTGTCAGAGATATTTGACCCGCTCTTTAAAATTTTTGAAAACTGACTTCAGATTCGTAATCAGCGACCCAAAAAACCTTCGTATACCATGTTTCAATAAAATCCATTAATTTTTTAAACTTCCTCTCGGACATATTGGATCCGCCTTTTTTAAATTTGTTAAAACTGTCTTCAGATTCGTAATCAGCGGCCCAAAAAACCTCCGAATACCATGTTTTATTAAAATTCATTAATTTTTAAAAATTTCTTTCCGCTATATTGGATCCACCATTTTCAATTTTTTAAAACTGACCTCAGATTCGTAATCATCGACCCGAAAAACCTTTGAGTACCATGTTTTATTAAAATCCATTAACTTTGTAGACTTAATGGTCCGCCACATTGGATCCACCATTTTGAATTTTCAAAAATTGACTTCATATTCATAATTATTGGCTTAATAACTCTTACAAAGTAATCAATGTGAGTCTTTAAATGTATTATGGAATGCTTGTACACACTTTTAAATTTTTTAAGCGTTTTTCTGCATTTTGTGTCACTCAATTGAAGTTTTAGAACAAAGTTGCAACTAGTAGCAGCTAAACTTGCTTTTATATGAATTAGTAACTACTTCCCTTCATTTTTATCATGGATAGAAAGCGGAAAAGCATAAAGGAAAAAACTTATTGAAATATTACTCTAAAATAATTTATCCATTGCATCGATCCTGTATGGACTCTTGAAAGTATTAAAAACTATTATCCTTACCAATTAAATGAACTTATAATAAAAATTTGTGACGTATGCACTTCTAAGAACAACCTCCATATTAGACAAATACCTAAAAAAATATCAGACAAAAGTAATGGACCCTTGAACAGAAGTCAATTTTTCTTAGCTTTATAAATTGCGGCCTGCTGTGCTGGCATGTCCACTTTAACGTTCTGTTTCAAGGAAAGTATGCTATGCCCGGATTACTTTTTAAATAAATATTTGGTCAAATCTGGGAAGGGAAAATCAATGAGGGAACACGGTTAATTTAAAAATGGAACAACCACATAAATTTACCAATAACAAATTATAATATATTTTTTAGTGATAACAATAACTTACATCATTTCAGATAGATTCGATTTACCCAAAGATAATACGGGTTAGCCGTATAACTCAGATTTATTCAATTCTTACTAGTGATACAGTACTTATTTCTTCAAAAGTTCACAATCAAGTGCCTTTCGTAGAGTTACCTCTCCCCAATTCTCCCCAAAATTTCCACAAAAGCGCGGTTAACTTTAGGAGATCTTCGCTATCTTCGAATCTCACGTCATACACCCGCCTAAATATGATTGGTAACAAGTAACTCCATTACAGCCCCCCCCCCCCTCCCCTGAATGGGACGGTGTTACAGACTTAACAATTCCGAATAATCTGTATCTAACTCTAAAAATTCATCTTCCACATTCAATTCTTCCATGCCTTCTTTTACAATTTCTATATTATTATTTCTATCATTTTCTATCTCTATTTCTTTTCCTTTTATTACTGCTACATTAATTATTTCCTCGAAATCTATCTTTACTTTATCCCAATTTTTTAGTTTATATCGTTTTTTATCCTTAGTCCTTTCCATCCATCTCAGTTTTTCTTGATTTTCTCTAATTTTGCAGTACTCGTCGTGAAATAGATATAGTGACCTCCAAATCCTCTCTTTACAAAATCGGCATCTCCAATCATTATCTGAACTCATCTGAAACATAGTAATAACAACATACCAAAAAAAAATAAAGAAATAAAACAAAGCACATCAAATATTCATGTTATAGTCAATAACAACAATAAGTTTTATTTTAATTTTTCTCTATATTTGAGTCATTTTTTAATTTTTACATTCTTATTCTATATATGGTCGATTCTTGCGTAACTGCCCGATTTCAAGATAAGTTTTGGTAGAAAATTTTTTTTTTTTATTCAATGTTTCTTTGCACATATTTTTCTTATTAGGGTGTAATATAAGTATATTTTAAACGATTTTACTACAACTATATTTATACGAAAATAATAGCAAATTTTTTAAAATTGGCTGCCATGTGGAGCTGAACCGCATCCTTTTATTGCAAATATATTGTACAAAATAAAAATTTCTTTTTGATATTTTGCTAAAACGAAAATAAATAATAAATTCATAAATTATATAATATTCTAACAGTATTTTAGATATTAGTTAACATATATAAAATTTTATAAAAGAACAGCAAATACAATATTTAATAATGAATATTTCGTTTTATTTTTTAGATAATTTGAAATCGAGATCGAGTAGTGTAATCCGGCATTGCTAAACTACTTTAAAGAATAATATTTTAAAATAACCACCACAGATAAAAAAGTTTCTCTGCATGAAGCACACTGAACACTTCATATAGGCCATGGAGCTGAAATTTTACGTGATACCATGGAGCTGAAATTTGACATTTATTCTAACCTCACTTCTACAATATTGCTAAATAAATCTATTCCTTCTGCAGATTGCTTTTTTCACATGAAAACTTATAGAAAATGGTAACAATACTATCAAATAGTTGTTACAGTAATATAATAGTAGTGACATGGAACTGAACGCTTTTTTTGTACACATGCGATTTTCACAAAAATAATTTTTTTTTAAGTAAAATTTTTTTTTTTTTTAAAACTTTGTTCATATGTGATTTAGTGCTAATGGATCAAAATTCAGATTTAACTTATTAGAAGGCGTAATAACTAAACACATGACACCTTAATTATAAGTCTACAGATTGCGTTCAAAAATTGGAAAAATTGAGGGACAAAATATTTTTACAGATTCTAAGTATGAAAAAGGTATTATAAAGTTCAATATAAACCTAAATTGTTCATAAATATAGACACTTTATAATAGAAGTTATAATATATATATTTATGTATACTTGGTTTTCAGTTACTCTCATATATACCTTTAAAATTCACTAATACACTTCAGAATATATTTTTAATTTAGGTGTATTTTTTCAACGCCGCCAAGTAGGGCAGTTACGTAAGAATCGCCCATATATGTTACCGGCAAAACCCGAATTGCCTAGGCAAATCGGGTTTTGCCACTGATTTTAGGAAATACCCGAATTTCCTAGAGATCTATAGGCAAAACCCGATTTGCCTAGGCAATTCGAGTTTTACCTAGTCAATTCGGGTTTTGCCGAGGCTGTTTTAGTCAAATTGAAAACCAATCTAAATTGAATTAAATTAAATGGAATTTATTGCAAAAAATATTAGTATGATACAATTGATCATAAGGAAATAGTCTTAGTGGAAAGAATATCTTGCTAATCAATGAATTTCTTTTAAAATTTATTGAAGCTGCTGATACGTCGTATCAAAAAAAAAAAAAATTTCATTTAAAAATTGGCCTAAAATCTTATTAATAATAATATTACAATTATTTATTGCAACATGTCGAACTTTGATGGCATTTAGAATTGCAGAGTAGATTACTCCTTTTACACAAACATCTTTTGGTACTACAAGATTTTGTGCAATTGCAGCGAAAGTAACCTTGACCGGAAGTATTTGACTGCTGTGATGCAATAGATCTCAAAGAAATAGTTTCAGTGGAAAGAATTTCTTCTTCGTCAATGAATTTCTTTTTGCATTTCTCAAATTCAGATATGAAAAAAATTATCATAAGTGTTGAATATGAAAAAATGAATACTTATGATATGTAAAAGCAAATATTAAATTTATGTCAATGCATGACTCAAGACTCAATATCATCAATGTAATAAATTTTAAAAGAAATTCATTGATTAGCAAGATATTCTTTCCACTAAGACTATTTCCTTATGATCAATTGTATCATACTAATATTTTTTGCAATAAATTTCATTTAATTTAATTCAGTTTAGATTGGTTTTCAATTTGACTAAAACGGCCTCGGCAAAACCCGAATCGACTAGGTAAAACCCGATTTGCCTAGGCAATTCGGGTTTTGCCTGGACTTCGGGTTTTGCCGGTAACATATATATATATATATATTTTCATGTTATTTATTTATTTATTTTTTTCCACTTTTCTTCATGATTTGTAGACTTCTTTCCACTTTCTTCATTCCTTTTTCTTCAACATTTTCAAATATTCTTCTACTTCTTTCTTGTCCCTTCTTCTTTTCTCTTGTCACTCCATATTCTCTTGCATTCTCTTTTCTACATTATTTTCATTTAATATTTGCTTTCGAACACGATAAACCATTTTTTTCGCTCATATTTGCCTTTCCTTTTCTGGTGAATAACGTTTGTTTTTCTGATACTTTTCGTCCTCTCTTTCTTCTTTCTCTAATAGCAACTGTTTAACTGCTCCTATTGATCCTTTTACTTGATCTAATTCATAATTTACTGTGATCAATGATTCGGCTATTGCTCTTTTCTTCTCTTGTAATTTAATAATTTCTTGTCTCAAGAATTCTTTCCTTTCTTCAGCCTTTACTAGATCAGATTTTAACGTTTCCTTCACCCATTTCTCAAAAGTTTTCTTATATGTTTTCATTCTGATAAAAAATTAATTTTCATAACCTTTTTTCTTCATCCGCCAGATTAAAGAACTACTTTATTAGGAACCTTCCCTTGACTTCACAGGACAATACAATCATTCCTTTGGACAATACACTTATTAATTTTACTATAACTGTTAGTTTAACTACTACATACTCAAAATCTTTTTTCAGTTTTTGCGCTATTCATAAACCTTTATTTGACAATGTTTTGTCCTTTTTAGGGTTCCGTACACAAAGTGTCCAAACGGAACCCTTATGTTTTCACTCGTTTGTCCGTCGCCCAAAACCATTACCCCCCCTCTAGCGGCCAAACTATTTGAGATAGAGAGTTGAAATTTGGTACACTTATGTATTTTCACGTTTAGATTACAGGAAAAATATAGCGAACATGATTGAACGTGATGTTCATAGCGTTGTCAAGGAAATAACAAGATTTTTTTCAAAAAATGCATTAAAATGCCTATTTACCCCCCCCCCCCCCTTATCTCCTAAACTATTTGACCTAGAGTATTGAAATTTGGTACACATATGTATTTTCGCGAGTAGAGTTCAGGAAAAATATAGAGAACATGATTGGAGGTGATGGTCATAGCGTTGTCAAGGAAAAACTTTTTTTAAAAAAAAACGTGTCCCCCCCCCCCTTATCTTCCAAACCATTTGACCTAGAGGTTTGAAATTTGGTGTACCTAGGTATTTTTACGTGTAGTTTACAGGAAAAATATAGCGAACGTTGCTGGACTTAATTTTCAAAAGTTATTAATGAAAAGTTGAAAAATGACAAAAAAACCCTATGCTAGCGCTCAGCGTATTTATCCTGAAAGGTTGGGAATTGGTTAAAAATGTGTAATTTTATGCAGAATTTTTTATAAAACCATAAAAATTGTGGTTTAAATTTATTATCTTAACATTTTTTCCAAAAAACTGAAATTTTACCAAAAAAAATTTTTTTCTTCTAAACAGCTACAATATTTTATAGTTTCAGATTATTTTTTTTTGTACAAAATGTTCATTTTTATGTTTAAATTACTTTAATAGTTAAAAAATTAAAAAATATTAAAAAAAAAATCTTTTGGCTTTAAAATTTAAAATTATATAAAAAAGTTTAGTCTATTTAATTGGAAATTTTTAATCTTATAAAAATCATTAAGTTTATACTTAAATTTCTTTAAAAATAAAAAAAATTATTTTAATTTATCATTATTTAAATTGTTATTCAAATAATCTCTGACTCATATAATTGAAAAAACTTAGAGCGGTACGGAACCCTTCGACTTGGTACGAGTGTAACTCATACTTGCCCGATATTTTTTAACACTAAATCACCTACTTTGAATTCTATTATTCGCCTGTTTTTATTATATTTTTGAGATTGTTTTTCATTTGCCAAATGTAAATTTTTCTGAACTTCTTTTATAATTTGTAATTTACGCAATCTTTCCGTCTACTTATCAACTTCTTGAAATTCAACTTCGTCGAAGTCTTCAATTTCGTTTCTAAGTGTCTGTAAAGCTTGCAATTCCCTAGCCAAATTCAAGAAAGCTGGCGTAAAATTCGTAGACGCATGTTTACTTGTATTAAGTGCAAACTGAAAATCTTCCAGATTTTGATCCCATAAATTATGTTTCTTTTCTAAATATGCTTTAAGTACCGTTTTAATTGATCTATTTCATCTCTCTGTTGGATTAGCTTGAGGATAATATTTAAGAGTTGTTAAATGTCTAATACCAAATTTTTTAGCTAATTTCCTAATTGTTTTATTCGCAAATTCCGTTCCATTATCGGGTAATAAAACCCTTGGAGTTCCCCATCTAGAAATTACCCTTCTATGAAATTCTGTTTTAATTACTTTACCATTTGCTTTCTTAATTGGAATTATTTCTACCGATTTGGTAAATAAATCCACAAAAACTAATAAATATTTGTAACGATTTTTTGATAAAGGAAACGGTCCCATAATATCCGTTGCTACCATTGTCCATGGTTCTTCTAAAATTCTTTTACCCATTAAACCCATTTTTGGCTGATTATTTGCTTTTATTCTTTGGCAAACATTACAATTCTTAACATATCTCATTACATCCGAATACATACCTGGCCAAAAATAATTTTCTGAAATTTGACAATAGGTTTTCTCTCTACCTAAATGACCTGCCTGAATATTATCATGATTCTCTATTAGGACCTGTTTTCTTAAGTTCTCTGGGATTACTAATTTCCATGAATTAATGTCTGCAATTAAATCTGATTTAAAGGGATCTGGCCTATAGAAATACAATTGTTTATCTCTAATTCGCCAATTTTCGTTTTCATGCGGCTTCTTTTCAACTGAATTAAATTTTACTTGATACCAACTATCCTCATTTTCTTGTTCTATTATCGCTGCTAATTGACCATCAAAATATTCTTGTTCATTTATCCTTGAAAGTGCATCTGCTACTAAATGTAATGACCCTTTTCTATACATTATTTTATAATCATGCTCTAATAACTCCAACGCTCATCTTGCTAACCTTTCTGTTGGATTTTTTAAATTATGAAACCACATTAACGCACAATAATCTGTAACTACTTTAAAATTATACCCTTCTAAATATGGCCTAAATTTCTTAATTGCCCAAACTACTGCTAGGCATTCTTTTTCTGTTACTGAGTACTTTCTTTCAGCTTCACTCATATTTTTGCTAGCACATGCAATCACCACAGTTTTGTTCTCTATTACTTGAGTCAAAACTGCACCTAATCCGTAATCACTAGCATCAGTTTCTAGCTGAAACTCAACTTCAAAATTTGGCGCACTTAATATTGGAGCTGTCGTTAACAATCTCACAATTTCAGTCATCGCCTCATCTTGATCTTTGCCCCATTTCCGGGCAACTTTTTTCCTCAGTAATTTTTGTAAGGGTTCTACTACTTCCGAAAAGTGTGGAATAAATCTTCTATACCATGAAGCCAAACCAATAAAACGTTGTAACCTATTTATTGTTTTTGGTACAGGAAATTCTTTAATTGGTTTAATTTTGTTATTATCTACCTGTAATCCTTTTTCATTAACTACAAATCCTAAGTAGGGAAAACTGCCCTACGATGGATAGCCATTCTAACAGTGGATAACTTTAAATATTTTAAAAATTATTCATTGTACGGAAACACATCTTAGAAATCTATAATAAATATAATTTAATAGTTCAATCATTATTATGATTGAAATTTATAGTTTATTTCGTAATTATTTAAAGTTATCCACTGTTGGTCTACCCTGGGTACTCGAGATGATAAGAATAGTTAACTATCCTTAAAAGTCACCCATAAAAAAATAATAAAAAATAATTTGGAAAGAAATTATCATTTTCCATTTAAATTTTAATAAATAAATTTTTAATTCCATTAAAAGTTACTGTTAATTGTGCTTCCTTTAATCTTTCAAGAACCAGGCTAAGATTAAACAAATGTTCTTGAAAAGTTTTTGAAACTATGATTATATCATCCACGTAACAAAAAACTTTTGGTTTTAAATCGGGGGTAATAATTTTGTCCATCAACCTTTGAAATGTTGCAGGGGCATTGCACAATCCAAAAGACATTCTCTTAAATTGAAACATACCTTTTCCGGGAACTATAAAGGCAGTTATTTCACGAGATTTTTGACTAAGAGGAATTTGATTATAATCAGCTTTAAAATCAATTTTAGATATGTATTTAGCAGATCTAAGCATATCCAAAATTTCTGCCATCAAAGAAACCGGATATAGATATTTTTTCGTAATCTCATTTACTTTACGAAAATCAAAACAAAATCTATAAGATCCATTAGGTTTCTTTATCATAACTATCGGGTTTGACCAATCGCTATTACTGGGCTCAATGATATCTTCATTCAACATGCGATCAATCTCTTTACAAATTTCTTCCTTAACCCTTTGAGGGGCACATTTTTCCAGCTATCGGATTTTCTTTGTCTTTTGTGTATCTATGTTTTTGGGGTCGCTGATTATGAATCTGATGTCAGAATTTTAAAATTCAAAATGGCGGATCCATTATGGCGGACGAATTTTTGAAAAGGTATTGGATTCACTCAGAAATTGTTACTCGGGGGTTTTTGGGGTCGCTGATTACGAATCTGATGTCAGAATTTTAAAATTCAAAATGGCGGATCCATTATGGCGGACGAATTTTTGAAAAGGTATTGGATTCACTCAGAAATTGTTACTCGGGGGTTTTTGGGGTCGCTGATTACGAATCTGATGTCAGAATTTTAAAATTCAAAATGGCGGATCCATTATGGCGGACGACTTTTTAAAAAGTTCTTGGATTCGCTCGGAAATTGTTACTCGGGGGTTTTTGGGGTCGCTGATTACGAATCTGATGTCAGAATTTCAAAATTCAAAATGGCGGATCTAATATGGGGGACGACTTTTCAAAAAATTCTTGGATTCGCTCGGAAATTGTTACTCGGGGGTTTTTGGGGTCGCTGATTACGAATCTGATGTCAGAATTGCAAAATTCAAAATGGCGGATCCGATATGGCGGACGAATTCTTGAAAAATTATTGGATTCACTCGGAAATGGTTATTCGGGGTTTTTTGTGATCGATGATTACGAAACTGTTGTCAGAGTTTCAAAATTAAAAATGTCGGATTCAATATGGCGGACGACTTTTCAAAAAGTTATTGCATTCACTTAGAACTTATTACATGGGGTCTTTAGGGTCCCTGATTTCAAATTTGATGACAGAATTTTTTAATTTCAAAATGTCGCCTGCAATATGTCGACTGAATTTCTAAAATGATATTGGATTCGCTCGAAACTTATTACTTGATGGTTTCTGAGGTCACTGATTACAAGTATGATGTCAAAACTTTAAAATTAAAATTGGTGGATCCAGTGCGCTGGACAAATGTAAAAATTAACTCAATTTAATTTTTTTCCTCTTAGCACTATCCAGAACTAACGACGCGGATGTGGGGATAATCTAGTTCCTTTTTTTTTCTGCGCAATTTAAGACAGAAACAAATTTTACAAATTCTCGACGTAGGACGTGACTATTACGTTCCATTGACAGCTGATGCGCAGAATACGCAAATTCGTCTACTGCAGTTTGACTTGAGCTAGAAGAGTGCTACAAGATCCTCCTACATCGTTACATGTATTCTGTTTTCTCCCCACCACTGTCCATGTCTCTCTGGTTTCTAGTCTTCTTGACTGTATCTCGTCTTTCTGGTACTTTCTAGGGTTGTCAAATATCGATATAGAGAATATCAATAGTTTCAAGAAGTTTATCGATAGTTTATCTCCTCCGCAAGTTCATGTCAAGAAAATTAAAAAAAAAATTTACAAGGTTTAAAAAAGTATTGAAGAATGTGTAAAGTTTTAACTATGCAGTCGAAAAATGATATTTTCCACTGGAGAATTCAACTTTCTCGTAATTTTTAATAGGTTAGAACATTTTTTTTTGCTTTCTCAATATTTTTCCAGTATTTTGTAGGAAATAATGTGCTGTTTTCTGTTGTATTTATTTAAATGTGCCACTTGTATCTAAAGTTCTATAATTTTGACCAAAAAAAGATCATTTTTGTCTATTGTGCGGTATAACCAACCTCCATTAGTTTACTAAAAACGCACAAGCAACAATATTTGAAAATTTTGTAGAAAACTTTTACGAATATACAACTTTTCCTAAGAAAGACAATTTTTTATAGTAGGACTTCAATTAATTTTCGCATTTTTTCCCTAATTACCTAAAATTAAAAAGAAAAAATTTTTTTTTTTGAAAAATGAGCGTGTCAAAAAATTTAAAATACAGCTTACATTATAGTAAACGATGTGTAATATTAAAAAAAAATGATTCAGAACTAAAGCACTGTCTGTTTGAATACAACCGAATTTAATCTTAAAAAAACAATTTTTTTCGACTAATTAATTATTATTAATTTAACAATATCAATATTGCTAATATATATCATAATGAAACTATAAATTAGTGTCCCAAGAGTCCAAAAATATATAATATGCGAATATAAAAGGAATAATATATGAGTAATATTAAATAATCCAAAAAACAAAAGGTGGGACGTATACTGCCCCGCAAAGGGTTAATTTTAGGTGAAACATGATAATATCTTTGCTTAAATGGAACATGAGCTTGTACATCAATTTTATGTTCAGTTTTATTAGTGGCTGGAAGAATTCCATTAGTAACTAACATTTTCTCTTTAACTATTCTATCTAACTTTTGCTGTTGACTTTCCGTAAGTTCAACAATCCCGCATAACAATTCTGATCTTTGTTCTAATTCTTCCTTATTAATTATTTTTCCTTTTATATTATTGTTTAATATTGCCCTATTTTTAAAATTAATCCACGACCAATTCAATGGTTTTCTAAATTTATTTATTATTCTGTTCACTTTTTCCTTATTTTCCTTATCTAACATTCCTTCTCTGTCCTCTATTTTATCTTTTCTTTTTCTCCCTTTCGTATTCCTATTTTTAACTTTTTTAAATTTTGATTCACTGTAATCCTTTCGTTCAAAATCAACCTCGTTATATTTGAATCTTCAAAAGTTTCCAGTGAATTTAAAACTTTAAATCTATTTTTAATTTTTATTTCCATTAGCTTCGGAATTTCTTTTTTATCTAATTCCCTAATTTTTTATTACATTCCTTCTTTACTTTTTATTTTAAAACTATTTTCTTCCCCTACTTCCTGTTTATCTCTAGATCCCTCTACCTTTCGTTCTTATATTATTTTTTCCTTCTTATTCTTTTCCTTTTCTGTGCTAGTCTAACCAGTTTGTATTCCTATTTCTTTTTTCTCTATCATTTGTATTTCCCTATCTATACTGGCAATTTTTAATTCCTTATCTTGTACTGTACCCATAACATATTTAATTCTTGGTAAATCTTTTATCCACCAATTATCTTCATCAAAATCTAACGTCATTCTTAATTTCCTTATCATATTTAATCCTAATACTGCTTTAATTTCTAATTCTGAAACTTTCTTAAATTCAACCTCTTTTATTCTATGACCAACTTCAACTGGAATTATTATTTTTGCAACTATTTTCATAAATTGTCCGTTTGCTATTTTTACTCTCCCTAATTCTCTAGGCAATATTTCTTTACCGTATATTTCTAACAAGTTTAAGAAATCTCTCCCTAAGTAAGAACCCGTAGCACCCGTATCTACTAATGTTTGAACCGGATTTTTCTCAAATTTTAATATCAGGAAAAATCTTTCTTCTACCGCTATTGTATCATATTTCTCCTGTTTTTCATTTACAATTGGGGATACTTGTTTTTAAAGCACCCCCTTTATTCTTTTCCCTGACCAAGTAATAATGGACACTCTTTTTTAAAATGTCCTAACTCATTAAACAAAAAACATGCTCTTTGTTTCCCACTGGCATTATCTTTTAACCTAAGACATTCTCTCTTAAAATGGCCTTCTTTTTTACAAATAAAACATTTATACACATTTTGTTCTTTATATTCTAAATTTGTATTATCTTGTGAATTATTCTCAATTTTCTGCTGTGAGTCTTTTGTTGATGTTTTTTGCTCTGTTATTATTACTCTATCTCTCACATTTCCGTCTGAAATGTTTTCTTGAGGATAAGTAATTTTTGGTCTATTACACTGGCCGACAACGATTTTGTTTCAAGAAAAACTCTAGGTGATTTTGATAGGATTTTTTCCGTAGATTAAGAATCTGATAACAAAAATTCTCCATCACGTCACAATTTTGAGAAAAACGGGGTTAAAGTGTTAAAAAACACGGTTTTTGGCACTTTTTGAAGGACAATAACATAAAAACGTGACGTCACTGAAACTTCTAATAATGCTTAAATGAAAGCTTGAATCTTCAACTTTTAAGATATGAAGCGAAAAACCATGAAACAATAACCAGCGGCCGTTGGGAATCGTTTTTTAGCGAGCGCGCGCAAAAGGGGTTTTAACGCATTTTTGCTCCCGCGTACTGTGGACGGCAAGGTCACACAGTAGTGCAACCCCAGAAAATATGTTTCAAAAATCTCTACGGCCCGTAATTTTCAACGGATTTTAACTTTTTTTTTTTATTATAAAGATAAATAAATTCTTAAGAGATACCTCACGTTTTTTTTTTTATTTTTTAAATTATTTAATAATTTTTTGTTTAACAAAGAATTTTTTTCAAAAAATAATTATAGATTTCTTTATAGCTATCAGTTAATTGTACTCAAGAAGTACTTATATTTCAAGTCAAGAACTTATAAAAGATAAATAATTAGGTTATTGTAACATTTAATTGTTATAAACAATTATAATTAACAAATAAACAACTTTCATTTAAAAAATTACAAGTACCTCTTTTTAAATAAAAATTGGAATGTCAACACATGTAAGAGTAAGATAACACTTAAAAATTATAGATAAACAATAATTAATTGTTTATAACAATTATCTGATTTAAGAAATTTTGTTGTTATTTCTAAATATCTATTAAATTGAGCTACAGAATTGAACTTTTTTCTGAAGTTTGCAATTCATCAAGCCGAATGGGATCATTAGTTAACAATAAACTAAAAATGACAATTTAAACAATTGTTTAAACAAATTATTGTTGTTTATTTACAACTATTTATCAAATTAGGCCACAGAGTTGCAATTTTTTCTCAATTTCGCCATTCATCAAGCCGAATGTAATCGTTTGTTAACAACAAATTAAGAATGACCATTTTAACCAATTTTTTAAACAAAATATTGTTAATTATTTAAAACTATTTATCAAATTTAGCTACAGAGGTGCAATTTTTTCTTAATTTTGCAATTCATCAAGTCGAATGGAATCATTTGTTAACAACAAACTAAGAATTACAATTTAACCAATTTTTTAAACAAATTATTGTTGATTATTTACAATTATTTATCAAATTTAGCTACAGAAGTGCAATCTTTTCTTAATTTTGCAAATCTTTAAGCCGAATGTAATCAGTTCTTAACAACAAATTAAGAATGACAATTTAACCAATAGTTTAAACAAATTATTGTTGATTATTTAAAACTATTTAACAAATTTAGCTACAGACGTGCGCTTTTTTCTTAATTCTGCAATTCATCAAGTCGAATGGAATCATTTGTTAACAACAAACTAAGAATTACAATTTAACCAATTTTTTAAACAAATTATTGTTGATTATTTACAATTATTTATCAAATTTAGCTACAGAAGTGCAATCTTTTCTTAATTTTGCAAATCTTTAAGCCGAATGTAATCAGTTCTTAACAACAAATTAAGAATGACAATTTAACCAATAGTTTAAACAAATTATTGTCGATTATTTTAATTATTTATATAAGGTTGAGCTACAGAGTTGCAATTTTATCTCAATTTTGCAATTTGTCAAGCCGAAGGGAATCATTTGTTAACAACAAACTAAGAATAGTTATCTCAACCTTATAAATAATTAAAATAATCGACAGTAATTTGTTTAAACCATTGGTTAAATTGTCATTCTTAATTTGATGTTAATAACTAATTACAGTCGGCTTGATGAATTGCGAAATTGAGAAAAAATTGCATCTCTGTAGCTAAATTTGGTAAATAGTTGTAAATAATCAACAATATTTTGTTTAAACAATTAGTTAAATGGTAATTTTTAGTTTGTTGTTAACAAATGATTCCATTCGGCTTAATGAATTGCAAAATTGAGAAAAAATTGCACCTCTGTAGCTAAATTTGTTAAATAGTTTTAAATAATCAACAATATTTTGTCTAAACAATTAGTTAAATTGTAATTCTTAGTTTGTTGTTAACAAATGATTCCATTCGACTTAATGAATTGCAGAATTAAGAAAAAATTGCACCTCTGTAACTAAATTAGTTAACTAGTCTTAAATAATTAACAATATTTTGTTTAAACAATTAGTTAAATTGTAATTCTTAGTTTGTTGTTAACAAATGATTCCATTCGACTTGATTAATTGCAGCATTAAGAAAAAATTGCACCTCTGTAGCTAAATTTGTTAAATAGTTTTTAATAATCAACAATATTTTGTTTAAACAATTAGTTAAATTGTAATTTTTAGTTTGTTGTTAACAAATGATTTCCTTTGGCTTGATGAATTGCAAAATTGAGAAAAAATTGCACCTCTGTAGCTAAATTTGTTAAATAGTTTTAAATAATCAACAATATTTTGTTTAAACAATTAGTTAAATTGTAATTTTTAGTTTGTTGTTAAAAAATGATTTCCTTTGGCTTGATGAATTGCAAAATTGAGAAAAAATTGCAACTCTGTAGCCTAATTTGATAAAAAGTTGTAAATAATCAACAATATTTTGTTTAAATAATTAGTTAAATTGTAATTCTTAGTTTCTTGTTAACAAATGATTCCATTCGGCTTGATGAATTGTAAAATTGAGAAAAAATTGCACCTCTGTAGCTAAATTTGTTAAATAGTTTTAAATAATCAACATTATTTTGTTTAAACAATTAGTTAAATTGTAATTCTTAGTTTGTTGTTAACAAATGATTCCATTCGACTTGATGAATTGCAAACTTTAGAAAAAAGTTCAATTCTGTAGCTCAATTTAATAGATATTTAGAAATAACAACAAAATTTCTTAAATTAGATAATTGTTATAAACAATTAATTATTGTTTATCTATAATTTTTAAGTGTTATCTTACTCTTACATGTGTTGACATTCCAATTTTTATTTAAAAAGAGGTACTTGCAATTTTTTAAATGAAAGTTGTTTATTTGTTAATTATAATTGTTTATAACAATTAAATGTTACAATAACCTAATTATTTATCTTTTATAAGTTCTTGACTTGAAATATAAGTACTTCTTGAGTACAATTAACTGATAGCTATAAAGAAATCTATAATTATTTTTTGAAAAAAATTCTTTGTTAAACAAAAAATTATTAAATAATTTAAAAAATAAAAAAAAAACGTGAGGTATCTCTTAAGAATTTATTTATCTTTATAATAAAAAAAAAAAAGTTAAAATCCGTTGAAAATTACGGGCCGTAGAGATTTTTGAAACATATTTTCTGGGTTTGCACTACTGTGTGACCTTGCCGTCCACAGTACGCGGGAGCAAAAATGCATTAAAACCCCTTTTGCGCGCTTTCGCTAAAAAACGATTCCCAACGGCCGCTGGTTATTGTTTCATGGTTTTTCTCTTCATATCTTAAAAGTTGAAGATTCAGGCTTTCATTTAAGCATTATTAGAAGTTTCAGTGACGTCACGTTTTTATGTTATTGTCCTTCAAAAAGTGCCAAAAACCGGGTTTTTTAACACTTTAACCCCGTTTTTCTCAAAATTGTGACGTGATGGAGAACTTTTGTTATCAGATTCTTAATCTACGGAAAAAATCCTATCAAAATCACTTAGAGTTTTTCTTGAAACAAAAAATCTAACGTTCTGGAAACCTCTAGGATATCCTCTACCTCTATTAAATCCTCTTCCTATATAATAACCTCTTCCTCTATTAAAATTTTGTAAATTTCCTTGATTATTCCAATTTATTTCGTTCCCTAATCTCTGTATTATATTACTAGTTTGTACCAATTGATTTTGTCCTTCTATTGGAATATTAGTTTTTTGTTCTTTTTGAATTTTTCCCATTTGATTTCTAATTCCTTTCCTAAATCCTCCAATTCCTGAAATGTCGTAAACTCACTTCTTTTAATATAGAGACTATATTCTAACCTCAAATTCTCGTAAGCTGTTTTTAATTCCCAATCCATTGATTTCCTAGGAAACAACTTAATGAATTGTTTTCTAATGCTTACAAGAAAAGAGTGAATATCTTGATTCTCTCTTTGTATATGAGATTTTATTCTTGTAGAAATCTCTTCAAAATACTTTTGATTTAGAAAAATTCTAACAAAATCTACTTTAAAATCTATTAACGTTTGCCAGCTTTGTTTAGAAATGTTAAACCATTTTAACGCCTCTTCCAATAGGACTGCGTCAAGATTCCAGAGTATATTATTATCTGATATTCTATACTCCTCTTTGAATCTAAACAAATCGTCCGGAATTGCGCCGGACTATCTTTTCTACCGTTCCTAAACTTCACTGGCCAATTTGACATTATTTGGAATGGAGTCTGTATCATTCCAAAAGGAAACTGAAATCCTATATTTTCTATTTTATCATTTCTTTCCATTGAATTTATATTTTGAGAACATTGCCAATTTTCCCTAACATTTTTTCTTTCTTTTTCCTTATTTGTTTCCCACCGGTTTCCTAGCCCTTCTTGTCTAACTTCAGTTTTTTCCTCAAAAAACACTTTTTTACTTGGACCAGTTGGAAAATTCCAATCTCTTTGATCGAACGGATTATTATTTTCTTTTGATTTTCCTATATTTAATTCTTCCCTAACATTAAACTTATTTTCTTTTTCTGTATTTTTCATTTTAATATTTTTTCTTATTTCACTATCATAACACTCCTTTTGTTTGTTTTTTTCCTGATCTAACTGAGAATGTTCTGAACTCTGAGCTATTGGTTTATATTTTCTTTTATTATTTTCCTATGTTCTTCTTCTAATTTTTTGTTTCTTTTCCTAATATTCTTCCTTTCTTTATATAATAATTCATCATAATTACACAAATCATATTTTTCTTTATTTATTTTCATATTTGTACCTAAAAATGATTCTAATTCATAAGTACCCGGGTCATAACTATCTTCCTCTACTTTTTCCTTTCTATAATGATTTAATTAATCATCACTCACGGTGTGCCTGAACCAACTTTAAATTACCACTTTTTTTACTTCAAATTTTTTTCTTGCATTCTATTCAGGACTGTAAAAATAGTGTGTAAAATAATTTTCAGCAAAATTTGTCGAGCCGTTTTTAAAAAAAGTGATTTTTTGTGTTGAAAAATCAATTTTTTGAGAAATTAAATGTGGTAAACATATTATGTTGATTAATTAATTAAGAAAACAGATAGATTATTAACCCTAGACAGTACAAAATAGCTGGCTCACACTGAAAAAAAATATTTCCGTGGAACTGCGATAATTATAAGCAAATATTTTATTGCTGTTTTAAGGACTGCCATACGTATTTGTGTTTTAGCCATACGACTGTGTGATGCAGCACTTGATATTTGTAAAACCGCGAGTGACATTGTAAGGTTAGGTAAAATCGACAGTGGCGCACCAATGCATTATGTCAAACTTCTACATAACCTGTCAACCATAGTTAAATGTCTAATCTGATCACAGTATTTTTTTCAGTGCATACGTAAAAGTACAACTGGGGTGGAAAACTACCTCAAAATTGTTTTATTGCTAGAAGATTAATATTTAAGGCTAAACCAAACCGACCCCCTAAAAGGCAAAATCCAAAAAGGTGCCAAAAACTTGTTTGATTGATAAGGTCAAATTTTTTTTCAGTAAAGGAATCATTTTTCTATGTTTCCACTGGTTGCCGAGGCTCTGGATCTCATTAAGTGGGAGATACAGAGAGAAAATCGAAAACTGACGTTTTCGACAATCTCAAAAAGGGTGGTATGAAACCGACCCCCTATTTTTATTGCAGGAAATAGCGAAAACAAACAAAATTTGGAACTTGTATTGTAATTTGAATTAAAAAACAACAAAATAGAATAAACTTAAATTACTTTTACTTTATTTAAATACATTATTTAAGGCCTTTTTCAGAATAAGAGTAAAAGAATTATCATTCCAACAAAAAATGAATGTTTTTAGTTTGATCTTAATTACAAGCTATATTATCTTAGCTTAATTATTGTTATTTTATTAAAATACATTTGTGGGTATTATTTAGTAATTACAAATAATTTAGTTACTATTACAATGCAAGAAAAGGGGGGGGGGGGTCGGTTTCGGACCACCTTCACTATTTTTACATAATGTCTTGCCGATCATTCATGTCAATGAAAGCGATTGAATTTGAATATTGTGTATTAAAGTTGAGGCCATAAGCAACCAAAAAACTTATACTTAATTTTTTCTGAACTAAATTCAACACTTTTAACTTAAATTCAAGATAGGTCAAAAACAAAAAATATTATTGCAAAAAACTAATTTTACGTAAAATTACGAGATACAATATTACCAA
This sequence comes from Ganaspis brasiliensis, assembly GCA_037103525.1. NCBI lineage: Eukaryota > Metazoa > Arthropoda > Insecta > Hymenoptera > Figitidae > Ganaspis > Ganaspis brasiliensis. Next base: position 584,220 of record JAZKLR010000018.1, read on the forward strand.
AAGATTATTACCTATGGTCAAAATGTCAGAGTTATGAAAGTGTTCTTTAGATGGTATTCACGATTTGTCTAGTAACACGATCTCTGAGAAACAGAGGGGGGTCGGTATGGTACGAGGGGTCGGTATGGTACCACCCTCCCCTACTATATACAATTTTATTTGTTTTTTTATGAGGAAGAAGATATCTGTTCTTGTTTTTTAATAGGATCAAAAATACGGTCAAAAATTACAAAATCAAAATACAAAAAACAAAATTTGCAAATTTGACGTAATTTGAATTTTTCTGTGGTAGTTTTTTTACCCCAGTTGTACTGTCTAGGGTTAAAATAATTAGTCTTAAAAATGATATAATTTTATGAAAAAAAAGTATTGCAAATTAATTTAAAATAACAGTTTTTATTCTTATTCTGAGAAAACTCATGACCCTAACTGACGTAAAAATGTAAGAATACAAAATTGTTTCTCTTTTTTTGCCTCATTTAAACTTAAATTAACGCAACATACGTAAATTCCAAATAAAGTCACTTTAGAAGCTTTTTGCTTTAAAAATGTTAATTTTCTCATCACATGATATACAAAATAGAAATAAAAAAGGACTCCAATTTTATTTTGTCTTTGATTAAGAATTTTATAAATAATTTTACCCATACAAAATATTATATTAATCAAATTATCGAAAAACCATTTATTTATAACATTTAATTTTTTAAAAATTGTTTTTTTAACACAAAAAATAATTTTTTTTAAAAACGGCTCGACAAAATTTTCTAAAAATTGTTTTACATACTATTGTTACACTCCTGAGTTGAATGCAAGAAAAAAATTTGAAGTAAAAAAAGTTGTTATTTAAAGTTGGTTCAGGCACACCGTGCACTATTTTCTACTTGACTATATCCTAACCTTTTATCTTTTTCTTGAAATACTTTTTTAATTGCTCCCATTTTTCTTCCTTTATTCTCCCTATCCTCCTTACTTGAAATTTTTATGCCTGCAAACGATAATTCCTGACTATCTATTTCCGAATCACTAAAAATTTCACCGTCTTCTACCAATTCATTTTCTGATCCTACATATTTAATCGTAACTTCTTGATGTTTTCTTTTAACTTTTTCTTCTATTCTTTTTCCTGATTTATTTTTATCTAATTTTAAACTTTTAATTTTTTCCGGTGTAATAATTTTTAAAACTTTCCTCAATAATTCTTGGGCTTGCTTTAATTCTTCTTTCAACCCTAAATTTTGTATTTCTAAACCTGTATCTTTTTCCCTTTCTTTATTCTCTCTATTTTCTTTCAATAAATTTTCTTTAATTTTCGACATTTCTTTTATATTCAATTGTTGGTCTAACTCTTTTTCTTTTCCCTTATCCTCCTCCATATTGTTGTCTAAATCTATTAAATCTTCCTCCCCTTCTCCCTTTCCTGATTCTGATTCTGATTCTGTTTCTTCTATTTTTTCCTCTCTTTCTTTTATTTCTTTTAAATTTTTTCCATCTTTATTCCTGGGTCGTAATACCCTTTTTTCTGACATTTTATTTAAAGTTTGTCTTACCCTTTTAAACTTTTCTCAATATTCCCACGTATCTCATTACAATATTATAATTATCATTATCAATCATCACAAAATAAATCATTTATTAATAATTATTCTAAAATTATTGTCTATAATTTACTTATAATTTCGCTTCTTTCATTTATTTATCATTTATTATAAATTCATAATAAACAACATTAAATCATTCACATTTTAATAAAAAAGCATTATTCATTATCATAACACAAACAAAATTTTTTTAAACTTTCCTTTGAAAGAATTTTAACTCCGATCCGTTTGATCAGTTTCAAAACCATTCTTCACATTTTCCTTTTTCCGTTTAAAAAAGAATTTTTCTTTTCATTCACTTCACTTTTATTTTTAATTAATTCATTTCGTTAAATTCTTTTTCCGTTTGAAAAAGAATCGTTTAAATAGTTTCACTTAATTTTAATTTCACTTTTATTTTTTATAATTGTTACGTCATGAAAAACATAACATACAAAAATAATTTTAAATTCAATCGGTGGTTAGAACAGTGAGGGTTAGGCGTACAGGTAAAATGAATAGAGAGACATTTGTACATATATTGAAGTGCAGAGTTTATTGTTTACATAAAGGCTTGACGATACCGATCTTAATACCCTAGGAATTGGGAGAGCGGCGAGAGCTGGTGTCAGATTGTGAATAATCTGAAACAGATTATTTGCTTAGAAAAGAAATAAGGTAAGGGAATTAGGAAAGGAACAGGGGATTAAAAATGATGAACTTACATTTAATTTAAGATGGAGATGCTTGGTCAGATCTCAGGTAAATATGCCGAGTAATGCTGGTGCAAGTTTGATTTGAAATTGGCAACCAGCCAGCTGAAAAGTTGACCGAAGGTTGGGTGAACCCTGGCAAGATACTGGCAACCAGTCAGTTGAACAATTGATCCAATGTTGGTTAAAAATGGCGAACTACTGGCAACTAGCCAGCTGTGTAGTAAGGCGATGTTGGCCCAATGTTGGCAGGAAACTGGTAGAAGGATAGTTGACCACTCGAAGATTTTGACAATCAGAGTTTCGGGGTTTGAATTAGACTGACTCGTTACTTGTAGAGATTGAAGATATTTACAGGTTCCGGGGTTGAATTAAACTTAATGCGAAGATTTTGACAATCAGAGTTTCGGGGTTTGAATTAGACTGATCTGACACAGCTCCTCATAGGATCTTATATAGTCCTTTTTAATCGATAAAAGTGCCACAAGGGGAGTTTTAATTTTCGTAATTCACACCTCTTTTTTACCACATTTATTTACACTGCCTTTTACGGTAACCCTCTGGGTTATTCCTTTAGTTTGTTCAAACAAAAAGCGAGCGGTATTATCGATCGGTGTGGTAAATAAGCCTTACTCTTAGTAATAGAGTAAACATTTAGAATATATAAATGAGAATAGATTTATAATAAGTGTATAGTTTTATAATAAAATTAATAAACGTTACATACGTAACACCTCGGCCCTCTTTTCCAAAACTTATGGAGTGAGTTTTGGTCCAGAATATAAATATATTGAATTTGATTTAACCTTTAAGTTTAAGAAATTTAATTTTGAATGATTAATTGTGAAACGAGATGTCGAGTTGTTACGTTTACAGGAAGATCATAAACCATTTATAAAAAATTTTCATATATTCGTGCATTCTTAATTGAGAAAAATGTGTTAACAATTTTACAAACAATGTTTTCAAAGAATTTACCTTATAATTTTTTATCAATTTACTTTGAATTATTTTCAAAATCAAGGTTTCTGTATCGGATTACACATAAAATTATAATTAGGATTTGAATCACACATAATACAACAATTTGACAATTTTAAATTCGTACGCAAACAACAGATTTCTTACATAATTTTACACAAACTGTACCAAAATCTAGTACAGAACATTAATTTAAACATTAAATTACAAGACATCAATTTAAACATTATTGTTATTAAGTTTGAGAAAAAGTACAAGACATTAATTGAACGTATTAAATTTCAACACATCAATTAAACATTAAGTTAGAAAAAAGGTTATTTCCTATGTGACTTACGCACAAAATATGAATCATATTACCAAAACATCAATTAAACGGTAAATTTTCCTAATTTTAATTTATTCTGTCACATATTTGATTTTAAAACATTAATTAGAAGTAACATTATTAAAATGTTATTAAAGTAACTTACGCATATTTTTCCGATTTTGTTACATTTCGTTTGAAATTTAAAAGAATAAATGGACTTAATACAATTTTTTGAATTTATAAGAGTTTATATTTTCCGGTTATTTAATGTAATGTATGTTTAATATGGCAAACACATATTTATATTTATATATATAAATTATTCTAAATTTAGAAAGATTTCTTTTTTTTTGTTTTGACTTTTGTTTTCTTTGGCAATCACACACATACATATATTCGCAAAATACATTACGCTAAAAAAAATTTGTATTATTTTTATTTTGCTAATAAAAAGTTATCCGACATGAATACATGGGTCCCTCACCACTTAGTTTCAAACATAAGATGAGATACAAATCATGTTTGATTTAGAAACAAATAATTTATTTATAATATTTGGTTTTTATAACGGCTATTTCTCAAGAATACATTATTAAATTTAACTGCAGGATTTCGAGAGCAAAGTCTTTCGCAATAGTTTTTTCACATAAAAGTTTTTTTTTTTCTTGTATGGAATATTTTGTACTATTTGTTCTTTCTTTAAAAAAAAATACATATTTGTCCATTAATATATGAATTATTACATTAACTGATTTATAACGAGTATTTTGCTCCATACATACTGATTTGACAAATTCTAAAAAATGATAATCATTATGTATTCTCATATAATATGACGTCAATAGAAATAGTTGATATTTGTATTAATATTTTTAACAATATAATGAGTTGTGAAGCTTCATCTTATATTTACATTATCTAGTTTTGCTTTTGATAGAACCATGTTTTTTTATTAATTTTTTGTAATATTAAAGATTTTTTCAGTAATATAATTTGACGTGAAATTTAACAATGGCAAGTTATAAAAAAATTTACCTAAATAGAATTTTGTTTGAATTATTCATTAAGTAAAAATAACTCAATATTTAAGAAAAATAATGCAGTTTTTTATTCTGCATATCTTAAATGTGTTAAATATAAAAATTTTTTTTGTCTTGAAACGATCCCATAAATAAGTTTTTCTGATATTATTTATATGATTTCCAAGATGAGGTTTAGTGGAAATTTGGAAACAGGATTGTTGGCAAAAGATAGGATTAATGTGGGCAAAGATTTGAATAATTAAATAGTAATGTTGAATTTCTTATGGGGTATCAAATTAGTATAAATTTAAGATAGTAAAAGGTTTTAAAAGTATGTAATTTGTTTCAATATTGAAAAATATAAGTTAGTTAAATGTTTTATACAAATTTAGAACATCTTTTGAGATTGCTGAAAATTGTTTACAACAATAGTGTAGTTTTTTATCTGTATGCAATTTATTTAAAAGAATGATGTCTTAAAGGTTTATTCCTGATCATTAAAAGTATCGTTTAAATCAAAATATTTAATTTTAAAGTTTTTTTTCCTTTTTTTCATGAACTACAGATAATTTTAATGGGAGGGTTTATTAATCAAATCTCTATAAAATATTTTTGCTTTGAATTATTTAAATTTCTGTGTAAAAAAAAAGAATGAATAAAATCATTAAATTTTTGTTGACATCCATGGTTGGTCGCTTCCTAAAAAAGATGAAAAATTTTAGATTAGTAAATGTTTTTAATTTTTTGATTTACAATAATATTGTTGATCTTTACTAAATTGGTAAGCAAAGATTTCAGTGTAAAGACTTGACTTTAGAAATTAGTTTAATTGTTTTCAATTAACTTCTTTGTTTCTTGGATGTATACAAATTTTAATCGTGATCAAGTGTAACAATTAAGTTGCTCATGGATTATTCAATTTTCTTAAGATATTATATATTTTAATAAGTGTACATATTCTTGTTAAAATGTAAAGGTTTTTGCAGAAGCTTCTTATATCAGACGACGTTTCCAAATATATTTATATTTTACTCTATTAAAGTAAATGTTTATTACAAATTAATCTACTTTTAAATTATAGAATATTGAAAGATATTATTATTCATAAAAATGATTTTATAATATACTACATTTAAACATTTATTTATTTAATATGTGATAATTTTAGTCTATTAATGTGAACTATTTTAGGTTTATTTTTAATTAAAATTTTGACATTTCCGTTCTAAAAAATTTCTAGTACTTGATGCGGGCCTGTATACTGATTTCCAAATTTATGTGGTTTCGGACCACTTAGTAAAAATACATTATCTCCAACTTTAAAATTCTGTGGATTAATTTTCCTAACATGGTAGTGTTTAGATTTTTCTTTTGCTGAAATTAAGTTTAATCTTGCTATACTCCTTATTTCATGTAATTTCGTTACGAGATCCTTTAAATAGTCATCATATGTTTCTAATTTTTCATGTTGCAAAAGAGGATCGCTGGACGGTTGACGCGCTAACTTTCCGAAAACTAATTCATGTGGTGTACATTTTGTACCTTCATGCATACTGGTATTGTATGAAAACATGGCTAATTCTAGCCAGTCATCCCATTCTGAATTCTTCTCGATAAATTGCTTCAAATATTCTCCTAGTACATGGTGTGATCTTTCTATTGATCCGTTCGATTGGGGGTGAAATGCTGTAGTTTTGAATTGTCTGATTCTAAATAGTTTTGCTAGACTTTTGATTAAATTACTCAAAAAATTTCTTCCTTGATCTGTTAATACTCCTTTTGGAGATCCAAAAATACATATAAATTTTTTGGTAAAAGCATCTGCAATAGTGCTAGCTTGTTGATTCGGTAAAGCAATAGCAAGAGAAAATTTTGTAAAATTATCTTGAATAGTGAGAATGTATTCATTTCCTAAGCTTGTTTTCGGTAAAGGTCCTACAATGTCCATTGCAATTTTTTCGAAAGCCACACCTGGAGTGTCTGTAATGATCATAGGGTTCTTCGTTTTTACTCGTACAAGTTTTTTAAGTTGACATTTAAGACATAATTGAATATATTTCTGAATATCGATTTTCATGTTAGTCCAGTAAAATTTTTGTTTAATTCTATTATATGTCTTTGTTACTCCTTTATGACCGCCTATAGCTGATGAGTGTGCTTCTTCGATTGATTTAACACGTTGTTCTTTTGTCGGATATTGAACGATTCCATTACAAATAATAATTTTTATTTTTGATTTACAGAAAGTAGAGTTTAGTATAGATACGATTTCATTCCATGATATATGATTTACTCTTAAAGTTTTTGCAATAGAAATTGATTTAAGATTAAGTTTTTCCGCGATTTCATACATTGAAGAAATTGTTAATTTAATATTATTTAATGTTTGTTCAAGATTCTCTTTTTCTTCTTCTTCAATTAGTAAAGCAATATAATATTGTTGACCCTTTTTTGTTTCTTTTGCTTGACCTTTTAATAAATTTTTAAATTTTGGTAATTTATTATTTTTATCTAGACCTTTAGATCCATTATCACGTGGTACTCCATTACAAGTTACAAAATACGCATAATTATCTTTCCTCTTTGTTAATTGATCCCGACATTCTACAATATTTTTCGATTTATTTTCGATTTCTTTTGAACATGATTGAGACGGTAAACCTTCAAAATTAATTTCTTCATTATCTTCAATATTTTCTTCATTAATCTCTTCATTATTTTCTTCGTCATTTTCTTCATTAATTTCTTCGTTTATAATTTCTTCTTCCGACGAATCATCGCTTAAATTACTTTTACTTACTTCCTCATAATTTGATATTTCATTTAATTCATTTCCACCTTTTTTCTTCCGATGATTTCTCGATTTCTTAACATCTAAATATTCAGGATTTGGAGTTATTCCAGGATTAAAAGGATTTTCAGGATCAGAATAATTTTCAAGGTCGGATACATTAGTATCTTCGGATTTATCATCTGAGTCGGTATCAGAATAATAATTATCAGATTCATTCGTTTTTTCTTCGATTTTATTACATTTAGGTTTCTTAGGTCTACCACGTTTTCTTGTCACTGCTGCGTTTTCGTTTCTTTCGGGTTCCTTAAGATTTTTCCTTGGTCTTCCTCGTTTTCTTGATTCTTTAGTAGTCAATTCTTGATTTTCTTCTAAGTACTTCTTAGGTCTACCACGCTTCCTTTTGCTAATTCTTAAAGGATGATCTTGATTTTCTGGTTGTCCACAAGTTTCTTTATTTTTTATGTTATTTTTATTATAAGATTTATTACGAGTTGTAATGTAACATTTTTCTTCAGTTTCAGGAAATGATTTTGTTGTGATGGTTCCTAAAATTTCTTTTATACTTTTTAAGGCATTAAACAAAATTTTATCTTCACTATGATTCTTAACATGATTGATTATATTAGTCATAGATTTTTCAATATACGTTGTTATTTTTTGTGAATTTAAAGGGTTTGCAGAATTTATTTTTATATTGTTATCTTCAATTTCATCATCGGTATTAGATTCATCATAAGACTGATTAATTTCTTCATCACAATACAAGTCAATAGGCTCTTCATCATCGGATGTTTCTTCTTCAGTTTCATATTCATCTTCTTTTCGTATAAATGATACAGGGTTCCTTGATAATACGTCTGCGTTCACGTTGGTTTTTCCTGCTTTATAAACTACATCGAATTCATATTCCGCGAGCTTTAAACGCCATCTAGTTACTCTTGAACATGGGTCCTTGGAATTTTTGAACCATACTAATGGTTTATGATCGGTAACTAATGTAAATTTTCTTCCGTATAGATATGGTCTAAATTGTGTAACGCAGTAGATTATTGCTAGAGCTTCCTTTTCGTATGTATCGTATTTTCTTTCATTTTCATTTAAAACTCGAGATGTGTAAGAAATTGGTTGATCTTTTCCTATTGGGCCTTGTGACAATATGCCACCTATTGCAAATCCTGAAGCATCAGTCGTAACAACAAATGGTTTCGAAAAATCGGGTCTAATTAAAAGAGGTTCCTCACATAATTTTGATTTGAGGTATTCAAAAGCATCATGTTGTTCGTCTGACCAGGAAAAAGGTACGTCTTTTTTTAAAAGATTTGAAAGTGGTGTAGCTATTTTCGAAAAATTTTTGATGAATCTTCTGTAATAACCAGCTAAACCGAGAAATTGTTTGATATTTTTCTGATTTTTGGGTATTGGAAATTGTTTTACGGCTACTAGTTTTTTCGGATCGGGTCTAACGCCATGTTTATCAATAATATGACCTAAATAATTAACTTCAGGTCTTAAAAATTCCCACTTATCTGGTTGTAATTTGAGGTTAGCTAAACGTAATCTTTCCATTAATGCATTAAATTTTTGTTCATGTTCCTCTAATGTATCTGCATATATTACAATATCGTCTAAATAAACAAATAAATCTGTATTAATTAATCCGGTAAGACAAGCATTCATAAGACGTTGAAAACATGCTGGCGCATTTTTTAAACCAAAAGGCATGCGGTCAAATTCATAATGGCCGACCGGTGTAGAAAAAGCTGTTTTGTGTGAATGTTCTTTATTCATTTTGATCTGATGAAAACCTGATGCCAGGTCAAAAACTGAAAAATATTTTGCGTTTCCAAGCTGGTCTAACAAATCAATTATATTAGGCAAAGGATGATTATCTTAAATTGTTTTTTCATTTAATTTGCGAAAGTCCAAGACCATTCTCCAACGTTTATTTCCCTGAGAATCTGATTTCTTAGGTACTATCCAAACTGGTGTGTTATATGGGGATTGTGAAGGTTTAATTATTCCTTGATCTAAAAGTTCATTAACTTGTCTTTTAATTTCTTCTTTATGAATTGGTGGAAAACGGTACTGATGCGTAAAAATTGGTTGGTCGTCTGTAGTGGGGATAGTGTGTTATAAAAGATTAGTAGCTTCTAAAGTTTCTCCTGGGATTTGAAAGCGATCGATATTTTTTGTTATTATATTTATTACATGAGTTAATTCTTCTTCGTTTAAATGATCTAACCTTAAAAATTTCTTTACTGTTTCTATTCGATTGATAACTGTAATATTAAATACTTGACAAAGTTTATTTAATTTTTCATTATTATTATTAATAAATCCATGTAAAAAATTTTCTGATGATCTAAACTGAGTATTAATAGTAGAATGTATTAAATTTGAATATTCATAATTGGTTTTAATTGTTGCTGCATTTTCTTCTTTATTTTCTATAAAATCAAGTAATTCCACTGTTAATATAGGAATATTCATTGCTTCAACACAAGTATTAACAATTTTTAAATAAGCTCGACCATTTACATTTGTTACTAAAGCATTTCCAATGAAAAGTCCTTCACCAATAAGTAATTTCGTTTTTCCGCATAATTTATTTTTACATTGTTGTTGTTGAAAAACTGTGTGCCTAAAATTCCTTCATGACTAATGGGGACATCATTCGGGATTAGATTAAAAATCGTAGAGTGACCGAGTATATTTAATTTTATTTGTCCAAGGGTGAAAACAGGATGTTCGTTGATACCAGTGAGTCGCAGGTATTCTTCCGTATTAATGTAAACATCAGGTCCAACGACCCCTTCTTTTAAAAGGTTCGGACCTGCTCCAGTATCGATCATCATGGTTACGGTGTTTTGTAAGCCAGCTGCACTTATCGAAATATATAGGATACTACTTGACATAGTAGCATTAATTTGTTCGCTATTTTCCGGTTGAGTTTCTTTTTTAATATTATTTTCATTTTTAACGTTCAAAGATGCGTTTCTTCGTTCAAAACCTCCTCTGTCGCATCTACTAAAAGAAGGTTGCTTGAGTTTCCCGATTGCGGCTGTTGTAATTTTCGAGCATTATTACGAGTTCTTAAAGCACAGTCATTTATAAGATGACCTTCTTCTTTGCAATAATTACACATCACTTTAACTTGAGAATTTTGCGCTTGTTGACTTTGTAAATTAGGATTTGTATTAGGAGAAAAATTGTTACCTTTTTGATTTTGGTTATTAAAATTTATTGGTCTGTTATAACTATTTTGAAAATTTTGTTGATTTTGAAAATGTTGTCTATTTTGGAATCTTTGTTGATTTGGATATTGAATATTTTGGTTTCTTGAAAAATTTGAATTTTGAAAATTTTGTTTAGGAAAATTTGTATTTTGTCTAGAAAAATTGGGATTTTGAAAATTTTTAGAATAATTTGGATTAAAATTAGGATTCCGAAAATTTCGATTAAAATGTGGATTTTGAAAACTTCTTTTAAATTGATTTGTATTATACCGCTGACTTTGACTATTTGAAAAATTACGTTGTTGATTTGGTAAAAATTGTTGACTTGCAACTGTTTGATTTTTCATATTTAATTTATTACAAACTGGGGCAATGTGACCTTTTCCGCCACAAATTTGACAGTTCACTATATTTTCTTGTAGAGTATTTACTTTATTGTTTCGTGAATGAATATTACTACTTCTTTGTGGTATGTCCAACTCTGATTTTGGAATGTTATTTCTCCTTAAATCTTGACTCGCTTTTAATCTTTTTTCTACTTCTATTGCCGAAGTTATCGTTTCTCTTAATGTATTTGCTCGTTGTACGCGAATTTCTATTTCCGGCCTTAACCCTCTTATGAAACAATCTATTAAATCTCTATTTAACCCTGTACTAAAATTTTCATCGATTTCTTGATTATTTGCCATTTTATGAGCGTCTAAAATTTTTTCTGAAATTTCTTTAAGTCTAAGATTTCTTTAAGTGTAAGATAAAACATTTTCTTCTTGCCACATAAAGGTATTTCCTAGCTCACCCTGTAGCTGGTAAACCGATTTTGATACTAAATATGATCTTTTTAAAGCGTTTATAAGTTCATCTAAATTATTGAATGCGGTACCAAAAATACTTTTTCTAGCTTCACCAATAAGTTTACATCGTATCATTTTTACTAAAATTCCCTCTGCCGTTGCTGGAAGCATTTGCTTTGCTTCTGTGCAACCTTCAATAAAATTTTCTAGAGACATTGTTTTTCCGTCAAATAATGGAACTACTTCAATTGCATCGCGTAATGATATCGTCTGATTGTGGGGGTAATATGCTACTTGTACATTAGGATCTCTTATACTCTGATTTTGTGAACTACCAGCTGGATTATTTTCATTAGCCATTTTTGTTTCTTTTTTAATTTGATTTTCCGTCTTAATTGTTTTTAAGGAAGGATTACTTAATAATTTATCTAATAATTCACGAGACTTATTTAGGGATATTTCGAATTCTTTATCAAGGATATTCTTACGATCTAAAGTTTCTTTAAATTTCTCGATTTCTAATTGTTTCTCAATTAAAGTTTCATCAAATAATTCAGGATAAGGAGTATTCTCAAATGGATTATTTGTTAAGGTTTTTTCAAGGATCGTGGAACTAGTAAGACTATCACTCAAATTAAAATTTTTGATGGTTGAGTCTAATTCCAAAGAATCCCCGGTATTTTGAGTGATAATAGAGTTATCAAGATTTATTGGAAGTCCACTTTTAGAATCAAGATTAATTTTATTATTTTTTTCAACCTCTTTAGCTAATTCTTTGTTATTTTTAGTTTTATTTCTTGTTACTTTTTCATTATGTTCATTTGGTTGCGACATATCTTATTAAATTATTAAAATGTTTTACATAATACACATATATAAGAATAACAATACTAACAATAGTTTACCAAAATTCTCTCGCTCTCTAAAAACCTTGAAAAAATGTGAAAAGAGAAAAAATGCACAAAATGCTCTCAACCATTTAACCCTTACTGTACACACAGGACGATACACCAAATTAATGTATGTTACGTCATGGAAAACATAAGACACAAAAATAATTTTAAATTCAATCGGTGGTTTGAACAGTGAGGGTTAGGCGTACAGGTAAAATGAATAGAAAGACATTTGTACATATATTGAAGTGCAGAGTTTATTGTTTACATAAAGGCTTGACGATACCGATCTTAATACCCTAGGAATTGAGAGAGCGGCGAGAGCTGGTGTCAGAGTGTGAATAATCTGAAACAGATTATTTGCTTAGAAAAGAAATAAGGTAAGGGAATTAGAAAAGGAACAGGGGATTAAAAATGATGAACTTACATTTAATTTAAGATGGGGATTCTTGGTCAGATCTCAGGTAAATATGCCGAGTAATGCTGGTGCAAGTTTGATTTGAAATTGGCAACCAGCCAGCTGAAAAGTTGACCGAAGGTTGGGTGAACCCTGGCAAGATACTGGCAACCAGTCAGTTGAACAATTGATCCAATGTTGGTTAAAAATGGCGAACTACTGGCAACTAGCCAGCTGTGTAGTAAGGCGATGTTGGCCCAATGTTGGCAGGAAACTGGTAGAAGGATAGTTGACCACTCGAAGATTTTGACAATCAGAGTTTCGGGGTTTGAATTAGACTGACTCGTTACTTGTAGAGATTGAAGATATTTACAGGTTCCGGGGTTGAATTAAACTTAATGCGAAGATTTTGACAATCAGAGTTTCGGGGTTTGAATTAGACTGATCTGACACAGCTCCTCATAGGATCTTATATAGTCCTTTTTAATCGATAAAAGTGCCACAAGGGGAGTTTTAATTTTCGTAATTCACACCTCTTTTTTACCACATTTATTTACACTGCCTTTTACGGTAACCCTCTGGGTTATTCCTTTAGTTTGTTCAAACAAAAAGCGAGCGGTATTATCGATCGGTGTGGTAAATAAGCCTTACTCTTAGTAATAGAGTAAACATTTAGAATATATAAATGAGAATAGATTTATAATAAGTGTATAGTTTTATAATAAAATTAATAAACGTTACATACGTAACATAATTTATTATTAATTTTTCTTATTTATCTATTTAACTTCACTTTAATTATCTGATTATTACTTTTCTGTTTGAAAAATAATTATTTCTTCATTTCAATCTAAATTCACTTTTCTTTTTCTGTTTGCGTCCCTGACCTTAGTCACACTATAACCGTTTATCTAAGGTCTAACGCATTCCGCGAACTTTTATTGCGACCACTCTTTCTCACTAAATTTAAATAATAACTTTTTTTCTAATTTTTCTTCTATATTTCATTTATTATTTTATCTTTATTTAATATACTAGAACAAAAACTGCGCGCTACGCGCGCCTTGTCATGGTGTCATTTTAACATATGAATAAATAAAGGCCAGCTTATAGAGTATGATGTAACGGGAATAAGGTTGTAATGATTATAACACTATTTTCCTAAAATTCTAATTTATATTTTGTCATGAAAATCGTTAGAAGTACCTGAAAGAAAAATAGAAAGGTCTGTTAAACGTGATGTTCCTTAAATATTGACTAAATATGAATTTTTTGAGTTTCCTTTTTTTCGAAAATTGTCAAAAATAAATTGTAAGCAAATATGGGAAGAAAGAAAATTTTATTAAAAAAAAGTAAAAATGAAAAGAAATGTATTGACGATAGATCGATGTAATATATAAGAAGTGCAAGTTTGGTCATTTCAATGTTGGAAAATTTCAAAATTAGTCCAAATGCAAATTCGGAGATTTCAAAATAAAGATAAACGTTAGTTCTGTGATTTCAAATGTCGGAAAAATGCAAATTTGGTTGTTCTAAAATTGTGACTAATGTAGATTTGGTTACTTCAAAGTTTTGACAAACGGTAATTTACGGATTTGGAAGTTATTGTATTTTTAAATGTGGGTCGTTAAATATTTTGCTTAATACGATTTGAGATAAATGCAATGTCTAGTGATTGAATATTCTGACAAATATAATTTCCGTGATGTAAATTTTCAGGCAACTACAACTTCAGATTTTAAAAGTACATACCAAGAAGTACTGTAGCCCTAGGAACTTTAATAAATAAAGAAAAGACGATTTGGAGGAGTTAAAAATTTTAAGAAATGCAATTTCGTCAATTGATATATTTAGCAAATACGAGTTTAGTAACTTTAAAATTATAACAAACGTAGATTAGAGAAGTTAAAAGTTCGGACCAATAATTATATAGTCCGACAAATTGCAACTATAATAATTTATTGTTATCCTTAATCATCTCTCGCATACAAAAGCGTAAAAAGTTGAAAATAAACAACAATTTTCTTTCCAGTATGGCATTTTCGTCGAGTGACATTTTCAGTTTCTCTTTAGTCATGTCTAACGTATTGAGACGCCTATGGGCAAGCTCCTGTATATGTTCTAACCTATAGTATAAGGTTATGTTTCAGTCTTTCATCTTGATATTTATTGTTTAATTTTTTAAATTACACTTCTAAATTATAAAATTATGTAGCCCTTTCTCTAATCTCATTTCTAGGTCAAATAGTTTAGAAGTTAAGGGCGGGGGGGGGGGGAATGGTCCATTTTAATTCATTTTTGGTAAAAAAGTTGTTATTTCCTTGACAAAGCTATGATCAACACCTTGAATAATGTTCTCTATATTTTTCGTGTAATCTACACGTGAAAATACATAAGTGTACCATATTTCAGCCCTCTAGGTCAAATAGTTTAGAAGTTAAAGGGGGAGGGGGGAATGGTTTTTGGGTACGGACTCACGAGTCTCCTTATAAGGCTTCCGCCGAACACCGAAGGTGTGCGGAACCCTAAAAAACTATATAAAACGCAATTGAAAATTGTTATCACTTTTTTTTCAAAATAATTGAAAAATTATGGAAAAAAAAAAAAATTTTAATCTTATACCAGGCTTGATCAAGGCTGTCACAGGACCTATAATCAAGACTGTTATAAGCCCTAAAACCTTATAAAAAATTTAAGGGCCTCCCCCTAAAAAAAAATTCTACCTAACTGGTACTTTCAAGTAATTACTGTTAAATATTTAAATAGAAAATTGTATGTACGGTTGAAATTAAAAAATAAAATTGTAAATAAAAACAATGTTTTTAATAACAGATAAAGTACATTTGCATTCAAGAAATATTTTATTCACTGATTTTCTACCGAATAAATAATTAAAAACAATGTTTTTAATAACAGATAAAGTACAGTTGCAATCAAGAAGTACTTTATTCAGTGATTTTGTACGTAATAGCAAACACAAATATATTTGTGTATACACTCATAACCTTACTTTCAATATTTACATTGTTTTAACCATTACATTTATAATTGATGAAACTCTATTCAACTGTTTTCCTTGATCATAAGACCTACAGATGTATTTCATGAACGCACTTTTAAATAATAAATGTTGATAAAAATGAATACTTGTGCATAATTATGCATTTACTATATTACAATCTTTTAAATACAATTAATACCATGCCAATCTTCATGTGTTTTAAATTAATTAAAAAGATTATGTGACCAACCTCATACAATAATTTTCTAGTTATATAGTCAAAATAAATTATGCGCAAACCCACAATTGAAACCGATATGTATTTAAATGTAATAACCCTGCTAAGAGTAAAAAGATAAAAAGGGAAAGAAATATGAGGATAGAAAGTGATTACACTTTTCCTGTCCCTTCCATATATCTACTTTGCATTCCAAAAACACAATATCTTTCTATCTCTAAACTTCTGCCTCTTTATATCTTTTCTTTATTCGCTTTGAATATGTATCTGTTTCTACTAAAATAAATAAATCTCTTCCTATCTCTTCGTCCATCAACTATTTTTATCTCTTTCTATATCCCTTTTCTATCCCCTTCTTTTTTACTTTGCTATAAGAAATGAATCTCTTTCTATTCCCTATCTTTTAGTTTATCTACCATTTTAAATACCCAATTGCTTTAGTTATTTTATATGTTATTATATATATCTATATATACTGAAATTAATCTGATATTTAACGCGTATAATACTGAAAAATCGTTTGGTATGATGGAGCGATCCCCTAACCTCGTGCGCATTAACCTCTTCTATCTTTTTCTATCCCACATGGTATTTATATTTTTAAAGATCCATACTGGAAATAAAGAGATAGAAATCTTATCACTTTTTATCCTTTCTTATCTCTGTTATAGAAAGAGATACATTCTATTATTTAAATATACATTTTATTATTTCTCTATTTGTTTATAACAAATTGTTTAAACAAATTTTTTTGTAAACAATTTTTAATATAGAAAATAATTGTTTGGTAAACGGTCCTCTTTCCCGTAGTCACTTTTTTGATAAAAATTTTTCCCTAAGCATGAACCTTAATGGGTTACTTTTCATGAACTATTTGCAACTGTGCTACAAAGTACCTTCTATAATAATATTATATGTTAAGAATATATATTCTATTTTTACAAGAAGAATTATTCAAAAATTTCTTTGTACACATAATTTTTAATACATTTTCTACTTCTTTGATTTCCTAAATAAACTTTGATTGAATTAAATGAACGAACTCTTGATAATGCAACATATAATTGACCATGATTAAAAACATCTTTTCTTAAATCAATTGCAATTTTATGAAATGTCTGTCCTTGAGATTTGTTTATAGTCATAGCAAATGCTAGTTTAATTGGAAATTGTGTTCTTTTAAATGTAAAGGGATAAACATTTTCACAGTACAATAGTATTCGATGTATGAACACAATATTTCCACATTTATCTCCCGTTAATATTTTGCATTTTATAACATGATTAGATAAAGCTAAGACCAATAACCTTGTTCCATTACATAAACCTTCGTTAATACTAAGATTTCTTATAAGCATGACTACGGAATTTGTTCGTAAATGCAAAACATGTGGTGGTAAACCAGGTGGTGATAGAGTGTTTAAGTAATCAGGTAAAATGACTTCATGATCATTATTATTATCACGATTGTCTACACTGTCAATACTTCTATAAACTTTTTCTTCGCTCTTATCTAATAACTGGACAACATTATTATTAATTTCATCTACATCAATATTTCTCGGAGCTAAAATAGCACATAATGCCAAATCTTCAAACCTTTTCTGTTTAATCAACTCTCCATATACATCTGTACTGATATCAATATTTCCTTCTTCCAGAATGTTGTCTGGTAATTGAACACAATCTTTTACATCGTTAAAAGTGCCATTTCCTATGTCAAGTAAAAAATTAACAAATTGTGTTTCTTCCGGTAAAGCTCGCATGTTTTCAGATAATGTAAATTTTGCAAATATCTTCCATAATTTGCTGTTTTTAATTGACAAATTTATAATTTCAGATCTTGTACCATTTTGTTTTATAGGTAATACTTGTCTAAAATCACCTCCTAAAATAATCGTTTTACCACCAAAAGGAACATCTACTTGCATAATATCTCTTAATGTTCTGTCCATAATCTCTAAGGCATACTTCGGTGACATTGGAGCCTCATCCCAAATGAAGACATCAACATTTTTCAAATACAACCCCTCTTTAGATTGCACTTTTATATTTGAAGATGAATCATTATATAATGGCACGGGTAAACCCAATATTTTATGAACTGTTCGACCCATGGGAAGTAAGGTTGCAGCTATCCCTGTAAATGCCATATTGCAAACAGTTTTACCGAGACTCCTCAATAAATGCCACAATGTAATATACATAAATGTTTTTCCTGATCCTCCAGGACCATCGACATATACACACCGACAAGTATTATCGATATTATCATTTACTGCATTTAATATAAAATCGACTATATCTTTTTGTTTGACGTTCAGTTTATCATACCTTTCTTTTCCTAATTCCTTTTCCTCTTCAATATTTATAGAGTGGGTAACTGCAAAATTATCAGTTTCATCTTCTACATCCATCAATCCAAGAAAATCATTCAACTTATAACCTTCATCAGATAACATATTTTTGACATGTATGTATGCCATTTTTTCAGCAGCAATGTTATCAACGTTTCTAGCATAATCTTCGGACATATAAATTTTGAATTGTTCCCAAAGTTCACCAGCATTTATAGGACGACAGTGAATTAAAATTCTGACAAATAATCGTCGAAGTGATTGAGGCATCATCCATAAAGTAGACTCTTGTAACGTTGCCTTCCATTCATGATCATCCTCTATTAGTCCTAATGCTAAACAAGCTGACGTAAATGTCTTATGTAATACGCCATTAACAGTCTTCAATGATTCGTATGAAATCGCACCTTTAGTTGTAAGTAATAATAATCTAAGGTAAAATAATTCTGTGTGGCAGGGATTAACAGAATAAATTCTGCCTATTGCCTTCTCTTTACGGAGTCTCTTGTTCCATTTACATTTTGTTTTATCCCATGAATAATATTCGGGAATCTCAGTATAAAAATACTGACGAGCATTTACATCACGTTCATTTAAAAGGAAGTAGTCTAATAATTTTGTATTTTTATTTAAATTAAATGATATTTCTTCCTCTGTATCTACTTGCCGAATAAGAATATTTTGCTCATTTTGTAAATGTATTGGTAAACGATTTATACTGTGACTTTTTTTGGATAAAGTTTTACTTAAAATTCTCCATGCTGCTTCTACTGGACCAACATATCTGTTTTCTTCATAATGATTGATTTCATTATGATTAATAGTAGCTTCTCCATTACTATTTGTAATGATAATTGATGCAGCATCATGACCCTTATAAATATATTTATACAAATATTTGACGGACTTAATACTGGATACAACTTCAACATTAATATGACAATTGAATGTTTGTGAAAGTTTAGGAGAATAAGGTACAACAAAACGATTATCAACAACATATTCATTAGGTCGTGTATAAGTTTTACCTGTGTTTCTTCTTCTATATACCACATAACAATTTTCTTCAACAGTAGTGTCTTATTGTAAAGGTTTAGGAAAATTTTTTGAGCATTTTCCATCAACGAAACACCAATCTCCACAAGGACCGTGTATATTATTTGCCATAATAATTTCATGTAATCTAGGATTAACCAATTCATCTGGTATTTCAGCTGAAATATGTCCATCAACACTCTCTGGTGTTAATATTTTTGAATTGGACGTTAATATAACCAAAAAATGGATATGTGGTAATCCCCTTTTTTGAAATTCTATAACATAAACGTAGGACTTGACATCTCCAAAGCATTTATTCTTAACAATACATTCTATCAAATGTTTTACTTTTAAAGAAAAGACTCTCGCGACAATGTCAGGTCTATCAGCTACTGTTTGATTAGGTAATAAATTTTCTGTTATTTCTTTCCACTGTGGATTACATGTCATTGTTATAAATAAATCTGGTTTACCATGTTTTGCCACAATAGCTATTGAATCTTGATATAATTCCATCATATTACGAGGTGAACCAATAAATGTTGATGGTAAGACAACTAATTTTCCTAGAGGTATATCATTCCTTTGTGCTACATCCTTCATGTGATCTATTAATCCTCTGTAACTTTCACTTCGCAATTCTGTTTGATGATTTGCGCAATATTGAAGCCGATCTTTTTCCATTTTAACATAATTGTCAACCAGCCACTGTTGAAATAGTCTTCCACCGTATAGAAACTGATTAAATATATCATCTCTAATTGCCATTTTATACTTTACATAAGATGCCCTCGAAATTCTATGTTTTTTCAATCTTTTATCTGTATCATTTCGAAGCATATCAATACAATAACCTTTTTCTCCAAAAGGATAAAATAGAGGATATATAAAAGGTTCTACACAAGGATCCAAACTACTAACAAATTGCAATTCTTTACTTATTTTGTTGTACACAGTAACATAAGAATTAGGTATTTCACCTTCTGAATTTGTATTAAAAATAGCAGCTACTTCATTAACTCTTTGAAAATTAAATCGCCGTGGATCTTTTCCTTTTTTTAAAGTCAATAATTTCAATTCTGGAATTTCTTCATCATTTTTTGTCGCTAACGCTGTTTCTATTTCTATAACTTCTTTCATCATTCTAAATGATTGACTGAACGTATTATGTTTTCTCATAAAATTCTCAATTCCTCCTACAATATCTCTATCTAATCTATCATTTTTATTCAACCTGTATTCAATTGCATCATCAGGATCTTAAATAAAGAATTGACCATAAGACGGATCATCACCGTTTTCAGGGAATAAAGCTTTATTCATTTGATAATATATTTGACCTTGTATTTTAAAACAATACGGTCCTCTTCGTGTACCATGGAAATTAATAACATTAGCATTAAATGACGCAAAAGCAAATGAATTATTGTAACATCTTATATTCTGGCGAAAATGGTTTGATTTCTCATGTGAACCATCTAATAACATTTTCAATTCAGATGGATAATTTAAAGGTTTCAATTTAATACCTCCATGGCTACAACAATCAGCAAAAGAATACTTTTTGTTATCATCTTTTTTATGTTTCAGGTTTTTAGTATCTGAATTAGTTATTTTAGTACTAACTTTTTCATCTTTGAAGTGTTTAGCATCACAATGAGTGCAATAAAGTAACATTTTACCTAAATAATTCTCTGCATAAGTACGTGAATGCAATTTATTTACTTTTAGTTCTTTTAAAGAATTATCTGATGTAGTCACCAAATCTTGATTTAAACAAGAAATAGAAGAATTTTTAACTGTATCATAACAATTATTTGTGTCTCTCTCTCTTAACTTATGATTCTCTAATTCTGCCTCTATATAATTTTTCTTTTTTTCTGCACGACAACGTTTCACTCTTTTCCCTGTTCAACATTTGTCCATGAAGAAGTTGTTTATCTTTTTTATTATTTTCAGACAATTTATTAATTTCTACTTCTTCTATTCCATGTAATGAAGGAAAAGATTTCTTCACTTGAATTACAGTATCTTCTGAATCAATCATTTTTCTTTTACTTGCTTTTTTTTTACTACGTCACTTTTTACTTCAATAAACTGCAAAATAGATGGAGAAACAGCTTCTATAATGGAATTTTCATTATTTATTTCTACATTTCGGAAATGTGAAATTGTCTGAAAGGATGTTGATGGTATTGCGTTCACAACAAGAGTTTAAGAATCTGCATTGCAAGTTCCTTTCTCCACCTCTTCTGATACATTCATTTGTAATTCCTTTTTTTCTTTCAATCTAGCACGATAGCACTTCATTGATTCTCTATGCAATTTTCGTTTTTCCATTTTTTTCTCTACAGTTAAACTCCTACGATATCGTCTCACTCTTTCTGTACTGACAATTTTTGTACCAACTTCTTGTAATTGTTCTACTTCTTCTTTGGTAAATCTTTGCTTTTCTTCAAATCTTTTCCCTTCTATTAAACACGTACTAAACTTCTTCATTCTTGACTTTGCCAAACTTTCAATTTCTTTTTCCTTTTCTTGTAATATTTTTGTCCTTTCTACTTCGCCTATTGAATCCAACATACACAAAGATCTCTTTTCTGTAATTGTAGGTTTTGGTAAATCAGTAATTTTTCTTTTACTTGCTTTTCCTTTTACTACGTCACTTTCTAGTTCATTAAACTCCGAAATAGATGGAGATACAGCTTCCGTAATGGAATCTTTATAATTTATTTGTACATTTTGGAAATGTGAAATTGTCTCAAATGATGTTGATGGTATTGCGTTCAGAACAAGAATTTCAGAATCTGCATTACAAGTTCCTTTCTCTACCTCTTTTCTTACATTCATTTGTAATCCCTTCTTTTCTTTTAATCTAGCACGATAGCGCTTCATTGATTCTCTATGCAATTTTCGCAATTCCATTTTTTTCTCTTCTGTTAAACTCCTACGATATCGTCTCACTTTTTCTGTACTGACAATTTTTGTACCAACTTCTTGTAATTGTTCTACTTTTTCTTCGGTAAATCTTTCCTTATCTTCAAATCTTTTACCTTCTGTTAAACTGGTACTACACTTTCTCATTTCTGTCTTTCCCAAACTTTTAATATCGTTTTTCTTTTCTGTGCTCACATTACTTTTATCATTTTGTCGTTTCATGATTTTATACAAATCTTTATTTATATAATCAAAATATGTCAAATTGTAAAAATGTTAATCTAATAACATATCAAATTTGCAATGCACAATTTTAAAATGTCCAAATTTGAATGACCAGTTCACAGTTATATTAATAGCAATTGACACATTTGCAAATATCTAATAGAAATGTTACCATTTGTATTTTTTAATTTTATAGCCTTCCACAAATGATTAAAATTTCAAACACAATTCATCAATTAACAAATTTCGAAATGTTCCAATTTACAAAAGACCTATTTTAACAATTGTCCACTTTGCCAATTTGCCAATTTACCAATTTTCCACTTTGTCAATTTTCCACTTTACCAATTTGCCAATTTTCCAATTTACCAATTTTCCACTTTGCCAATTTCCCACTTTACCAATTTTCCACTTTACAAATTAAAAAATTTTCCAATTAACCTATTTTCCAATTTACCAATTGTCCACTTTGCCAATTTACCAATTTTCCACTTTGTCAATTTTCCACTTTACCAATTTTCCAATTTGCCAATTTTCCAATTTACCAATTTTCCACTTTGTCAATTTTCCACTTTACCAATTTTCCAATTTGCCAATTTTCCAATTTACCAATTTTCCACTTTGCCAATTTTCCACTTTAACCAATTTTCCACTTTACCAATTTTCCAATTTGCCAATTTTCCAATTTATCGATTTTCCACTTTGCCAATTTTCCACTTTACCAATTTCCAACTTTGCCAATTTTCAACTTAACCAAATTTCAAATATAACAACTTTCCAAATTTCAAAATTTTTCAATGTACCAACATTTCCTATTCTAAAAAAGGCATGAAAGTAGGAGGAATCCATTTTAAGTCGAATATCGAAAATCTCGAAAAAACTCGAAAAAACTCGAATGAAAGTTCAAGCATGGGAATAGAAAATTGTAATAGAAAGGCATTTCGAGTGCATATAAATCATAACAAGTAGATGGAGCTGTAGTCGAATAAAAGGTTTCTGCTTATGATTAGTTGGCACATTATATGACGTCATAATTCTGGGAGAATTTAAAAATATGCGATGTAATTTTCAAATTAATATAAGTTAAAGGAATATAAATAACATAAAGTTAATTGATTATTTTATATTTACAAAAAAATACACAGCTAAGTACCTAATAATTTTTAAATTATTTATAAATTTTAAAAAGAAAAATTCGAGTTAATTATTTATTTTTTTACAAAAAATTTTTCAATTTTCTAATTAAATCAATATTTAACTTTAAAAGAAATCAAGGTGTTAATAATTAAAGTTAATGGAATAAATTAAAGGTAATTAAAACACAGCTAAGTAATAATTTTAAAAAAGAAAAATTATAGGCAAGTCATTTTTTTTTTCAAACAAATGTTTTAATTTTCAAATTAAATTAATACCAACCTTTAAAAGAAATTAAAGTGTTAATTAAGTAAAATAAATTAATTATTTTATATTTGTAAAAATTACCCAGTTAAGTAGTAATTTTAAAATTATTTATAAATTTAAAAAAAAAAGAAAAATTAGAGTTAATTAATTAATTATTTTTTTACAAACAAATGTTTTAATTTTAAAATTAAAATTAAAAGAAAGAAATTAAAAGAAATCAAGGTGTTACCTAATTAATTAAAGTTAATAACTTATATTTATAAACAAATACAAAGTTAAAGTAGGTACCTAATACAAAATTTAAATTATTTATAAATGTTAAAAAATAAAAATACAGTTAATTAGTTAGTTATTTTTTATTAACAAACAAATGCAAAGTTAATAATAATTTTTAAATTAATTTTTAACTTTGAAACAGAAAATTAGAGTTAATTAATTATTTTTTTACAAATGTAAACTTGACGTCATAATTCTGGGAAGATTTAAGAAACACATACGTAAGCGATTTAGTTTTTAAATTAAATAATATATAATTTTTAAAAAAAACTTAAAGAGTTAATTGATTACTTTTAAATACGTAAGCGATTTAGTTTTGAAATTAAATAATATAAAATATAAAAAGAAATGAAAGAGTTAATTAATTACTTTATTTTTACAAATACAAACTTGATGTCGTAATCATTTTAATTTATTTCTACATTTTAAAAAAGCAAATTAAAGAGTTACTTTATTAATTGTTTTTTTTTTACAAACAAATGTTAACTTGAATTTATGTGAATTTTAGGTCAATTATAGACTTTATATTGGTCAAATCGATTCGTTTTGAAATAAGGTATATAATTCTTGCATTTGTCAAGTTGTATTTTTACTGCAAAAAAAATTTTTGTCAAAAAACTATATTTTCTGGTGAAAAAAGATGCTCAAAAAATTTGATTAGGTTTTTTCAAAAATCCCTGTGTCCAAATTTCGATATTTATGAGCTTAATTCGTAATCTAAATTTTCTTAAAATCAGTTTAGATGTTTTCGAGATATCCCAGCGACAAAAAGTGACCACACACTGCATCCGGACTTTTTCTTAAAAATGAAAATTTAGAATTTTTGAATAAATATAAATCGATTTAGACTATTTTTGAACAACCGAAAATCTTTAAGATCTTAAAGTTTCTTTTATGAGTAGGAAGTAAAAAGAAATAAATGTGTAGCGAAGGGTTAAAAACCTAAAAACTTTAAATAAATTTAAATGTAATTTATATTTTGCGGTAAATAATTAATAATTGAAGGAAATAATTGAAAAATGACGAAGGTCAGTTGAAAACAAAATTTGAAAAATGACTAGATTAATCGACAACTGAAAAAAATAATTGAAAAAACTGAACTGGAAACATTTAATTTAAAGAAAATAATTGCAAATTGAAAAATTAAGAATATTTTATTATTATAATTATTACTATTATTATAGGAATAATTGTTAGAAATAACTGCCCCTTTTACAACTGGATTAAAAATCAAAACATAATAAAAATTAAAGAAAATAATTGAACAATTACATTAAAATTAAAGAAACTTAATGATAATCGAAAAAAATAATAGAAACAATGCGATATTTTTTTTAATATTAAAGCAAATAATTTAAAATTGAAAAGTCGAATTTAAATTTGTAAAAAAATAACTGAGAATTGAAGAGAATAGTTCTACAATTGAATAATTGAATTAAAAATTTAAAACAATTTTTATGAGTGAAAAAAATAATTGAAAATTCAAGAAAATATTTGACAATTAAAAGAAAAATTACAATATGACGAAAATAATTAAATATTGATGAAAATAATTACTATGAAAAAAAATAATTATCAAATGGAAAAAAAATCAAAAAATGGTGAGAATAATCAGCATTCGAAAAAACAAAATTTTAATTAATAAATAATCATAAAATTGAAGGAGAATAATAAATTGTCAATTGGAAATGGAAGAATTGTATCGAAATTTCAAGAAAATAATTGATAAATGAGAAAATTGAAATTTTAAAAAAATTGTCGATAATTGAAAAAAAAATTACAAAATGATTAAAATAATTAAACATTGAAGAGAATAATTAATAAATGAGGAAAATAATTGACAATCGAAAGAAAAATTCGAAAACTGGCGAAAATAATCGACAACAGAACGAATTACTTTTAACAAATTAAAGAATAATTATAGAATTTAAAGAGAATAATCCCTGGCGAAAACTCTTTTAAATTATAGAGAAAATATAGATTTATTTATTAATGAAATTAAAATTATTTGATCTGATATTTAAAATTTTTAATTTTCAGGGGGGGGGGGGGGGGTGCTACCAAAAACTCAAAACTTAAAAAAACAAAAATCCCTTTGATATTACCTGGAAGAACATCTCCTTTAACAAATGCATTTTGATTTTTTTGTTTCTGATGATTCTGGTGCGAGTTACGCTGCGCACCGCAAGACAACTTTTTTTCGAAGCGCATCAGGATAAATTTACATTCACTCACTCAATTTTAAATACTTTTAAATGAGAATTTACCCAAAAATTGTTCGAATGTTGCTTTATTGTATGGAAATTGATTTAATAAACTGATACACTCTGCATCGACAAAAACAATTCATAAAAACATGCCTTCT
The DNA here is from genome assembly GCA_037103525.1 of Ganaspis brasiliensis. Classification (NCBI taxonomy): domain Eukaryota; kingdom Metazoa; phylum Arthropoda; class Insecta; order Hymenoptera; family Figitidae; genus Ganaspis; species Ganaspis brasiliensis. The sequence goes on from JAZKLR010000018.1 coordinate 610,775, forward strand.
TTACCGTATTAAGCCCTATAAGCAAATTGAATACGCGTACGGGATCAAAGCATGAGACAGAAAAAGACAGAAACAGTCTGTGTCCTTTTTTATCTCATGCCCTGCTCCCGTAACCGTATTCATTGTGCTTTGGGCTATAACCATACCCCCCCCCCCCTTAATCAATTTAAAATGCATTTTTTAAAAAATATCTGATTTAAAACAAAAAATATCTTAGTTCAAAACTTCAGATGTAAATAGACAAAAATGAATGAAAGAAATGACAGAACGTGAGGATTATCATTATTATAGATTTGTGAAATATAAAAAAAAATTGATTTTCGATAAAATTTCTAATAACTTTTAGACCCACAAGGAAATTCCCGGTTTAATAACAAATTTCCCAGTGATTTTCCGGTTTTTTCCGGCTTCCCGGTCAAGTGACCATATTCTGTTTGTTTATTAGAACCAATCAGGAATTTAAATAGTAATAAAATCTTGACCTTTTAATTATGATTCCTTCAAGAAAAAATTCCCTGACTTTTCAAGATGTTTTTAGAAAATCCCTGATTTTTTCCGGACTTTTCCCTGACCTGCGACCACCCTGTAATATATTTATACTTCTCAAAGTCTAAGATAACCTCCCGGTACTTCGTAGAATGAAACAATGCACTAATTTTGATTAATATTCTATTACCTAACAGTTTCAACCCACTTCGCCTTAAAATCTAAAAGAATTAAGCACTAATTTTTATTAATACTATAAGCAATTGAACGCTGTGTTCGAAATAAATGAGCTTAACCATATTTTCCGTCATAACTTAAAAAAGTATACTTTGAATTTTCGCCCCAAGATTACGCGACCAGAATCTTGTGCGCAACTTATAAATGTTTTTAGAAATTGCAATATCTTTTAAATTAACAATTTCCAAACAATAAAATGTAGTTTCCAATCATTTCCAAACGATTTGGAAATCGTTTGATTTCCATGATGCGAAGTTGGTACTGTACTTTTTAAAATTTCTATACTTTTTTAAGTTTGGATTTCCAATCAATCAAACAATTTAGTTTCCAATTATTTCAAAATAATTTTCAAATGATTAGTGCTAACTTTACAGAGGTAAACTTTTTAAGGTGATGTCAGATGCACAGGCAGATTAGAGGATCAGTGAAATAGAATAGACGAATCAGATAGTTGCACATTGAAAACCATTTTCTGATTGGTTTACTCTTTTCCCCTGATTCGCTAATCCTTCAAAACTGACTTTAACCTTAATAGACCTTTTCATTTAACTTTTCTGTCTTCTTCTAATGCATGTACCATTGCATAAGCTGGAGAAAGACAAGAACTAAAATGAAAAGGTCTATAGTATTATTAACACTTGATGACAATGGACAATATATAAATTTGCCTGTCATCATAATAATAATAATATAACAAAATTTATTAATTTAAGCATTTATCCAATGAGATTTTAAATTAACAAAAATAGAAATAGGATATTGCATTCAAATCAACGATGACGGCCGCTAACGGCCGTCTGAGGCGCTAGTAATACAAAAATTAAAGTATACTCAGTGCTTATAACTTCTACCTCTTGTTCAGAAATAACAGTAAGTCTAATAACTTGGAAATTGTACGGTATAATGATTAGAAAAGAAAAATATTTCTATATCTATCACTACCTGCCTCGTTCTATTTTCAAGAAAGTATGTTTGCTTACCTGAAACAAAATTATCTCTCTTTCTCCCTCTTGGTCCCTCTACATCTCTTTCTCTTTCTCCTTCTCTCACTCGCCCTCTCTCTGTCTATTAATAGTCTTTACAAAAATTATACCTTGTGTTCGACATCTTTTTCATTTTTATTATATAAAAACTCGATAATGTCATAGCGAAAACAACAAAACAAAGATGGGGGTCTTTAGGGTCCCTAATTACGAATCCATCATTAGTTTTTTAAAATTCAAAATGGAATAAATGAAACATTTAATAATCCGTGTTACATATTTTTTTTAGGTACAATGACTTACAATTATTAAAAATTAAATATTATTTTTTATTTCTCTTTTGTGACCAATATTTTTTAATCTCATTTTAATAATTACAAATTCAATTTTTAAAAATATTTTACAGTAAATGTTTGTAATTTTTCCTTACTAACAAATTACCAATTCAAAAATATAAGAAAATTGATTTGTCTAAACAAATTAAAATTGTTTTTATTCTTTAAACAATTAATGAAATTAAATAAATTACACTAAATTCTTTTAATTATTTTCATTATTCTCCTCTTCACTATTTAAAAATTTCTAAGCTTTTAAGATATTTTAATTAAAAACAAAGTATGAACAAAATTATTTAACAACTAAAAATTAAATTAACAACATAAGAAAATAATATTTTACACCTATTTACTTGTAGCATATTTATTAATTGAGGGCCTGGATGCAATTAAGAGATACGGGCAACTTTCGAAGTCCCCTGCTTCTGCCGGAGACTCGCTATACGCGGGGCCAACGAAAGTCACGCGTATCCCCATATTGTATCCAGCCCCTCAATTGTACTTTCCTTAAAAGTTTGAAAATTATTTTTTCAATTTCAAAAATTTTTTCTTCAAAACCATCATTAAAATGTTTACTTAAATTCTTTATTAACTGTACAATTTTTATTTAAATATATAATAATTAATTAAATATATAATAATAATTAAAATACAATATTATTTGGGGTCATTCACATATCACGTGATAAAAATTTTAGCTAATTTGAACCCCCTCTCACCTCTACGTGATACTTTTTCTATTGTTAAAAAAATTGATTTTCCATGGAGCGTGATATTTTGCTTACCCCCCTCCCACCCTTAAGGATAACACGTAATACGTGGAATAATTAATTAAATATATAATATGTAATTGTTAAAATTCAAAATGGCCGATCTAGTAATTTTAATTTCAAAATAATAAATAATTTCAATCACTCAATCGAAAAGATAATACATAAATCTAAAATTTACTGTTAGAAAAATTATTATTACTTCTAAGAATTCTAAATTACTATAAAATTCTAAACAATTGAAGGTTTAAATTTGTTAACAATTACTCTGCCAGATTTGTTTTCAAAGAACTGCGTAATATAAAATGGGAGGGCGCCAGTCCTTTCCTGGGACACTTTAATTACAAAAAAATTAAAAGGGTATAATTATCCCAAATATTTTAACCTCAAAATAATCGGAAACAAAGAATTTAAATTGTTGTAATGAACGACTTCAAGATTTCATATCCGTTGAAAGTAGGGATTTTCGAAACTTACCGTTAACCTCAAAAAAAAATTACAGTACGACTTCCATAGTCAAGAGCGGGATCAAACACCCAGAGTGGTTCCAACAACCAAAGACCTCAATTAAATATTATTAAAACTAATATTGAACTCAGTAAAGCTTCATCAATCCCGATACTCGAAATTAAAATTTTAATAGTTCACATATTCAATCTAAAGTTAAATAATAATACCAAAATTAATTAATTGAAGACATTGTTAATTTTAAGCAAAATTCAAAATTAAAACAATCGCAAAAATGAAACTCAACATAAATTAAGTAACTCATAAAGCAAATGATAATCAAATATGTCAAAAGAAATTACACAAAATTTCGTTCTCAGAAAAACAAATCCCAGATCGGAAGCTCAGTACGGATTGGAATTAGAGAGGGAGTGGTTCGTCATTATATAGTTTTCTTTAAAAAAAAATTATATAAAGTAAAAAAAACTCAAATTTAGAACAAAATAATAAAGTTTATTTTAACAAAATTCAAATAAACTCCAAGGAATGACAATAACCAATTTTCGGGACTATTTCCCAAAATGATTTGAAATTCACAAAGTTTTTCGTTGATCAGTTAAATATGACATGATTAAAATCCAAAATCGCATCAAAAAGGGGATTCACGTGGGGAAAATTTTTAATAGGTCACTCTAGACTATATCGTAGCAATAATTCACAAAAATTAATCAAAACAATAATATTACAATTTTCATATGGGGAGAATGGGTTACTCTATAAGGGGAAATCAAATAAATTAATACTACGCAATCGAGTTTTTAATTTAACAGATCATGTCGTAATAACTCAAAATAAATTGTAATTCTTTATAATTTTCAATTTTCACTAAATTGACTCAATGAACCATTCTGATTAAACTTAGTATTTTGAAAATACTTGTTTTATAAATGTTAGAGAAACAAATCAAATTAAACACTTTCTTTATTACTAATTAGCAACATAAAATTTTAAATTCTAATTTTAAATCATCGTGACAGAATAATTCAATTGAATTTCAATTTAATTGAATCACAAGATTTAATCTCTAATGTTGTGTAAACTTTGAATTTCGAAACAACTCATTTCACCAAATTTTACGAATCAAATAAAATTAAGTATTTTTAATTTTCACATGAGATTAATTCAAACTCAAAAAAATAAAATCATAATTAAAACGATAATTCTAAATAATGTTACGCACTAAACATTTTAACTTTTTATAACCTAAATTCAAATTTGAAAGAAATAAAATCATAATTAAAACGATAATTCTAAATAATGTTACGCACTAAACATTTTAACTTTTTATAACCTAAAACTCGGTAATTTTACACATTTAACGTCGCCACGAGGTCGACGGCTCTTCTCATCATGCTCAATGTTGCAATCTTTTTAATCGAAATTATTAGTATAAAATCCTTAGATTTTTATTTAATGAAATTTCACGAAATAATCGAAAAATATAACAAACTTACTAGAAATAAACGTCCTGTTCTGTCTCGAGATCGTTTACATTTTTAGGTTAGGTTGCGTCTCGAACCAACGTAAGATTTCCCAATCACGACAAAATTTCACAAAATTGTAATTTATGAGAAAGGAGGACACACTTGGGGAATTTTCGTCTCACGAACTATTTTGAATCTTTATTCACTTGGCCGTAAGCGACACTGAAAAATTTCTGAGTATTGAATTTCGACCAAATTCATCAAAGAAAATCAACAAAAAGAGGAGAATTCATTTGGGGGGACGGGTTACACAAAGATCACTATTAAATATTAACGTTAAAACGTCGCGAGTTTGAGACGCAAACAACCACTTGCTTCTAACATTTTAAACAATTACGAGTTTTACTCAAAACTTTAACACTCCGAAAACTGAGTCTAATTCGCGGAATTATTGAAAAGTCCTACTTACATCTTTGCCGAACGAGAACTCGGCGTTCACCTCTCAATTCACACTTTACAAAAAAATTTACTCAAAGACTTAAATTTTATAGCCACTAGGCTAACGTGAAGATCCGGCGATCCAGGGAAGAAGAAGAGAGTGATCGGCGTCCTTCCAATCTATTTATTGATTGATGCTCTTGTTTCTCCGTCTTTCACATTGTCTGTCCCCTTCCGTGTTCCTTTGCCACCTTTTCAGCAGTCCATTTCTTGTTCCACAGCGTTAGTCGGTGTTGAACAGGGCCGTCTCTCCAAACAATGGTATCAAATTTAATTAGAAACATTTCTAATTATTCCAAAATTGATTATCGCCTTTTCCCCCCTGTGGTCAGCTACCAGACGATCACATTCCACCAGATCGGCAATTGAGGCGTTACCGATCTGGGATGGGACAACAGTCCGCATTCTGGACAGGGCCTTAGGCGTAGGGTCCCGGTCACCAGACCGGAAATGACAACAATCCAAATTAATCGAAATAATCCTCCTCTACTCCAGAAAACCTCCACTAAGACAACTTGAGCGATGTTCGACTCCTTTTGCATAAATATCCTGGCCAGGAACTTCCATCTTAGTGTTTTCAGCAGTCCTGTAGAGTAAGGCTAGATACGTCAGTTCCTCGGCGGGAAATTCAAAACACGAACAAAACACATGGGGTTGTGTTCTTCAGGTTGGCTACACTGAGCGTGCGACTTGGAACGGGAATGGGACAGCGACGAGAAGCGTTGATTGGTTGGACCAGAATCCACGGCGAAGTCTCAAAGATGGCCGCCACTCGTTGACAGGTGTAAATAAACAAAAAGGAAACAAAGATTCTTAAAACTAATTTTAACAAATAAACCTTTTCGATTGTTGAGCATGATGTCCCTAGATCGCCGTGCATTTGTTTTCTCATTATTGTAGTAAAGAGGTAACACGAGATTCTCGTTTAATTTATTCCATATACCAAAAGAAAACGAAATTTCGACTAACTTGTAACTGGCAAAATTTTGCCATGTTACAACACCCCCTTTCGTAGAAAAAGGGACCGGTAGGACCTTTCCATAAGTATTCGACACAGCTTTCTAGGAGTACAACATGCTCAAAATTCATAATTTTCAAAAAAAATTATTCTATAGAATCAATAACAAGATTAATCAAAATTCGGTCTCTTACCAAAACAGAACATATTCTCGTGCTTAACTAAAATTAGAAATTTTTATCCAAGCAATCTCTCTAGATTCTCATCTTACTCGGATCTTAATAATTCTTTTTAAGAGGAAATAACATGGGATTATATAATTAATCAATAATCACTAGCTTTGGTCCATTTTTAGGTGATTTATTTTTAACTCAAACTAATAAAACGAAACTAAATGTGGTACACTCATCAATAATAACATCAATCACCTTATTCTAATATGATCACAAAATAATACTCATATTTCTTAAATGCTTAAGATAATGACTGGCCTCTCATTTAGTAAAGAGGTAATTAACAAATAATTGTAAACTAAAACATTTCTCTCTTAGAGCATTGAATTACGTCGGTAAAAACTGTAATGAGGAATTAGGTAAAGAAACCCAAAAAAAAAAATTATAAGAAGGAATTAAAGGTGGGGTACTTTGAGGATGAAGGATAAGATTACTTTGGGGAGCCTGGTTTTTTCAGGGATTCTGCGGCCTGTTTGTTTAGGAGGCAGTTGCGACAATTGTCTTTGTGAACTCCTTTTTCGCCACATACGATACAAAAAAGTCGAGTTACGTTGCTCTTACAACGGTAACGAGTATGGTTGGACTTTCCGCAGTTCCAACAACCGTGTATGGGAGAACGGCGAAGCCAATCGATGGTTTCCTCACTGACGTTTTCCGGTTGGTTAACAGCGATTTCGAAGATCGAGGGAATGTGTCGCGTAGGGTTGTCATCAAAACGAGGTGGGATTTCTTGTGGCGGATGGTGGTTCACGTCGGGAAACGCGGGGTAATCATATCGCGAATAGAGAGTGGGGGACCCAGAACGATTTCCCTTACTGGTCGATGGGTAAACTTGATCTGGTGTGGAGGGTAGCTCGAGGGGCGGTTTTAAAAATTTTTCGACCGTTTTGTGTGAGACCTTTGAAACTTTTGGGGGGGTTGAATTTGCCGACTCGGTCGTATGTGATCGTTTGGATCGTACGAAATTTTCGCGCAATATAGGGGCGTTCTCGATTTTTCCGGAGAAAGCTAGTTCCAAGTCTTCTATAGTAATGAACTGAGGCTCGTTGGGTTTAGGAGGTAAAGAAATCTCGGAATTAGACATTTGTTTATAGTCTCTAGTCGTAGATGAGATCGTGGGGTTAAATACACGTGTGTCTCCTTTGGAAGTGGACGGAATGGTGTCACGTGACGACATAGCCGGGTTAGTTTTTAATAACGAAAGCCTAGGAGCTGGAATTGGTGGAACTCTATCGGTAGGCTTTAGGATCGGTATCGGAGAAGAGGTTTTTGGGAGGGTTAAAGTGGGGAGGACAGGGGTAGGGTGACTCGGTAATTCGGTTTGGATTTTAGCGTTTTTAAAGGTTTTTACGGCGACTTCTTCGGTTTGCGTTGAAGCGGCACAGCGTAGATGACTCATCCTCGTCTGAATCTTGGCGTTTCTCTGTTTTGGAGGCTTCGTCTTTGGTACGGCTCCCAAGGATCCGGCTGCTGGGTCTATATCGTCTTGCAAAGTTTGAACCGAGGCATCGGTTGTTGGTGGCGGTAGAGGGATCCAGGTCAAGTTGTGACGTCTCATTAAATCTGCAAGACAATCTTCCTCACTAGACACGGTCCCACGGGCCTTAGACCTTTTGTTCTCCCTTTCAGCTACAATAGCCTCATTGATAGAAGGCAGCAGTCCAGGGTACATTGAGCGTATTTGTCGGATAATATTATAGAATGGTTTGATGTAGTACCACCCTGGACTATCCTTTTGTACCTCTTGATCCCTCGCAGTCCAAGTTTCATCCACGGCCTTGGGCCGGGAGTAACAGTCCAACTGTTTCTCTAGGTCGTCGATTACCCTGTATAGGGTGTCGTTGAGCTGTCTCATTTTTGTGGCCTTGGCTTTATAAGAGTTGGAAATTTGTACTATTTTGGACAGCGACTCGGACAACTCTTTGATTCGCAACTCCTGCGTTCGTAGCTTCGATGAGGGGTCATCGGTAGGATCGGGTTGATTTTCCTTTCCAGCCATCTTCAATTTGTTTGTGACGCTTTTTGAAGGGTTACTCTGGGTCGTAATCTGTAAGAACACAAAGGGAATTAGACTCTATATACGGTTTGAGGTCTTGAACGTGACATTTGGCGACCTTTTTCTGGGAGAGGTCAACTAACTGGTAAACGGTAGGAGAAAGGATCTTGGATACTTTAAAGGGACCAAAGAACTTTGGATTCAATTTCGCTGCGACCTGTTTCAGTTTGGAAGAAAGAGTTCGACATCTCATAAGGACTAGATCGCCAACGGAGAACTTCACTTGCCTTCGCCTCAAATTGTAGTATTTTGACTGACGTTGAAAAGCAGAATCCAAATTCATCGTTACCCAATCCTTCATCAGTTGTAGCTTTTTCATTCTTTCCTCCCATAGCTTAGGTTCGTTTGGGGTTATGTCTGGTTTGCCCTCTTTTCGTTTCTTCACCGAATTGATCGGTTTGGGGTCTCTTCCCAAGTTAAGGAAAGCTGGTGAGGTCTTTAGGGATGAATGATACGCTGTGTTGTAAGCGAATTGGAATTCGCTTAGGTGTTGATCCCAAGTCCGGTGATCCTGGTCAATAAACGAAACCATCATAGTCTTGAGTGTTCGATTAACCCGTTCCACAGGGTTAGCCTGGGGGTGGTAGGGTGGTGTCGTAGTGTGGTAGATATAATATTCGGCAGCCAGAGATTGGAGAACCTTGTTCACAAACTCAGTGCCATTGTCGGTCAGCAGCACTTGAGGTGTACCCCAGCGGTTAATAATCGAAGAGAAGAATGCCTTGCGAACTAGCTTGCCATTGGCTGAACGTAAAGGTATAATCTCCACCCACTTGGTGAATACGTCTTGTAGAACCAAAACGTATTGGAAAGAAGCTCGACTGGTTGGGAATGGTCCCATAATGTCCGCTGCTACCATAATCCAGGGCTCTTCGACCACTCGATGTCCTAACATTCCTGCAGGGACTCTTTGGTCCACTTTGCACCTCTGGCAGGTATCACAATTCTTCACATACTGGGCCACTTGGTGATAACAGCCGGGCCAGTAATAATCTTTAGCCACACGAACATACGTCTTTTCTGTCCCCAGATGTCCTGACTGGGCTTCATCATGAGCTTCTCTTATGATGACCTCTCGCTCTACGTCGTCTGGGACTAGCTTCCATTCGTTTAAGTCGGGAACCAAGCATGATATGACAGGATCGGGGCGATTGTAGTACAGATTGTTATCAACTATACGCCAATTTGGAAACCTCTCCGGAAATTGCGTCACTAACAGGAATCTTCTCGTGTACCAGGTAGGTATATCGGAATTTAAGAGAAACAACCTCTCTTTTAAGGAAGGTTCTGAGTTGCCGTCTTGCTTTTCATAAATCCTTGACAATGCGTCTGGTACGTGGTGGTTAGCACCTTTTCTGTGCACAATTTCGAAATCATACTCTAATAACGAGAGTGACCATCTAGCTAAACGTCCAGTCGGATTTTTCAGGTTATGTAACCACCTGAGGCTACTATGGTCGGTTATGACAGTGAAGTGGTATCCCTCAAGGTATGCTCGATACTTCTGGATGGACCAAATCACTGCCAAGCACTCTTTCTCCGTGGTATTATAGTTCTGTTCAGCCGCTGACATTGCTTTGCTAGCATAAGAAATTACGTGTTCTACTCCATCGATGGTCTGTGTCAGAACTGCTCCCAGACCTGTGTTGCTGGCATCTGTTTGTAATACGAATGGAATTTCAAAATTCGGGCAAGAGAGAACAGGAGCTTTGGCCAACATCTGCCTTATTTCTTCGAAAGCTTGTTGCTGTTCTTCCTCCCAGACCCATGGTTGCTTCTTACGGAGGAGCTTCGTCAGAGGAGACACTACAGTAGCGAAATTGGGGAGAAACTTTCGGTACCATGACGACATGCCGAGAAAACGTCGGATATCCTTCAGATTTTTAGGGACAGGGTAACTCAAAATTGGTGCGACCTTTTCTGGGTCTACTTGAAGGCCTTTTTCGTTTACTACGAATCCGAGGTATTGTACTTGTGAGGTGCAAAACTCGCTCTTCTTATCATTGATTTTGAGTCCAGCCGCTTTGATGATGTTAAGTATCTTCGACAACCATTTTAAGTGTTCCTCGAATGTCTCAGTCACTATGATAATATCGTCCAGATAAGTGAAACAGTATGGCTCGAGTTCAGGACCTATTAATCGGTCCATCATCCGTTGGAAGGTGGCGGGGGAATTTGTCAATCCAAAGGGCATTCTTTTGAAGTGGAAAAGACCACGACCTGGTACTGTGAAAGCAGTATATTCTTTGCTTTCAGGGCGCAGAGGTACCTGTAGAAATCCTTTGTGGAGGTCTATCTTCGATATATATTTGGCTCGTCTCAATTTACTAAGTATGCTCTCCATTTGAGGCAGTGGGTAGGCATCCTTTTTAGTCACTTGATTTAATCTCCTAAAATCCAAACAGAATCGATAGGTCGAATCTGGTTTCTTAATCATTACGATCGGGCTCGACCATCCGCTATTAGAAGGTTCTATGATGTCGTCTGCTAGCATTTGGTCTACTTCAGTTTTGATCGCTTCTTGGACTTTTGGCGATACCATGTAGTGACGTTGTTTGATAGGAGGGTGTCCATCCACAATGATCTCATGCTCTATAATATTGGTCACGCCAGGTTTATCGGAACTTTCTGGAATTTCCCTCGCTAAAAATTCTTTTAAGATATCGGATTGATCCATGGTCAATTCTCGCAAACCATTGCAACAGTCTAACGCCTCGTCGGCTTCCTCGAAGTGGTAGATTTTCTCGGGTTGATCCTCAAAATGCCAATCTCGCGATCCAAATCCCACAGTCACGTCGTAATACCTTAGGAAGTCAAGTCCTAGAATTAGAGGTACCGGTAGGGAGTCCAATACTCTGATTGGGAATTCCTTTTCTTTGGTCTCCAGTTTTATAGGCAACAATATTTCTTGAGAGACTAGTTCTATTGAACTATTGCCCATTTGTACTGCTCCTTTTCTTGTTCTGATCTTTATACCATTTTCCTTGGCTATGCTTAATCCGATTGTGCTAATGAAAGTCCTGTTGGCTCCGCAGTCTACTTGAGCTTTGATTGTGGATCCACAGATTTCTACGTCAGTGAGTAAGGACGGTTGCCTACCGGGTAGATCGTGTGGATAAGCGATATCGGATAGCTTGAATAAACAATCGGGTTTCTGGTCGATCGGCGGATCAGTCTTTTGATCAGATTTAGGAGAAACATAATCAGGCGGAGAAGGGGAGTTTTGACTAAGGAGAGGCTTATTTAATGGAGTCTGAGGCAATTTCTTTTCGGAGGAGGGTTCACATGAGGAAGGTTGGATTACAGGATACTCAGGTAAGTATGTTTCTTTACAGGTGGATTGATCTGAGGAGGAAGAGTTCATAGGATCAACAGGTAAGTTACTTCTTTTGTAGGAGGATTCAAGTGGGGAGGATTCGACCTTATCGACGTCGAGAGTCTCGGACTCACTTCCACACCCCATTTCCTTCTCTAGATTAGGCTGAGCGATACTCTTCAGTTCTTGTTGATCGTTGGGCCGCTCGGGGCTAGGCGGAATCAGTTTGGCCCCAGTTAACGATTCCCTGCTTCGTTTCCCGTGCACTTGAGACACTTAGGCTTAATGACACCTTTCTTTCCACAGGTATAACAGAAAATTTGCTTATCCTCCTTGCAGTTATTGTGTCTGTGACCTTCCTGGTCACAGTTCCAGCACAGGAGTTTGGATGGTTTATCATTGGACGATTCAGTGGGACTACTTCCTGGTCCTGTATCTTTCGATGATATCGGTGTGTCAGACGTCTTAGTTTTACTATCTGTGCCTTTAGGAGGATTCGGACCACTTTGTTTCTTAGTATTTTTCTTCTGAGGGTTTTTGGCAGTGGGATTGTTTTTAGATTGCTGTTGTCCCGTGCGATTTTCTTGTGAGTAGAAAATTTCGTCTACTGATTCCGCATCACTTTCTTCGAAATCGTATCCTAAGTAATTTAGGTTGTCCTTTCTCCTGACTGGTCTAGGAAAATTAGGTTCTTTATAAGCGAGATCTGGTAAAAGTGACCTTTCAGGCTTAGGAGGAGGTCTAAAAGTACGGGCTACTCTAAAGGCTTTCTCCGTAGCTACCGCTACTTGTTCCAGTTGAGCGAAAGTTATTAACGTTGACCTTGGTATGGCTAAGTGTAGCCGAGGTAATAGATTTCTGTGAGCGAAACTAATCTCATCATTTTCTGACAGCCTAGGGGACACCCTGTCGAACATGGCTAACATGCATGTTAAGTAATCTGCAACTGACTCGTGTTCTCCTTGAGTTCGGCGGTGAATCTCCTGTGTCAACTCAAATTGAAAGTCTGGATCGCTGAATCTTTCCCTACAAGCGTTTGCGAATTGGTCGTAGGTCGACCAATATCTCTTGTGGCCGTCGAACCATCTTGCTGCTATTCCCGTCAGGAAGAAAGGCAATAGACGTAGTAGTTCGCGGTCATCTATGTGGATCATAGATCGACCATTATCGATCCTAGTGAGGAAAGTGTCTGGGTCTTCATTGCGTGCTCCCGAAAACTGAAGATTCCACTTCCTCATCGTCTCGTATGTAGAAGCCAGAGGGTTATAGTTGTTTCTTCTAAATGGGAAATCATAATTTCTTCTATCGTTGAACCACTCGTCCTGGGGCTCTCGGTAGCGTGATCTTTCTCTAGGACGAGGAGGAGTATAATCATCTCTTCGATCTCGAAAATTATCGTAATAATTATATTCTCTGTTCAAATTCCGGGGAGGTTGACGAAATCTCCTTTCGTCTCTATTTTGTTCTGCATCATCTTCAGAGTCTTCGTTACGTTGGTTATTCTGTGTTCTAGCTCGGGAACTTCCAAGGGGATATTCGGCTTGAGGAAAATCTTGTGACCGTTCTTCTCGAGTTGTATTTTGATTTTGAAATCGTGTGTTTTGACCAAGGTTGGGAGGATTAAAGTTATTACCTCGTGGAGGTGGTTGGGATTCTCTGTTCGGATATCCTCGGAATCCTGTATCCGGATTTCTTCTTCGAGAACGTGGTGAATCCTGGTAAGTTGGTCTTTCTCGGTTCCTTAAATCTTCATTGAATCCGCTGTCGTTGACGCGTGACCTAGGGGGAGCTTGGGAGTTAGGAAAGGAATCGCGTGAAGGTCTATTTCGAGTCCCTGTCGGAGGCGTGTTTAGAGGCACTCCAACAAAAGGTCTACGTTGTCGTCGCGGACTAGCGTTACGTTGATTCTCTAAGTCTTCATTTCGAGAATTTTGTCGGTTAGAAGCCGTTCCTTCCGATTCATCGATTTCAGATCCGGTGATTGTCGCGCGAGATAGTCTTTCGGCTAAGTTAATTCTTTCTACTGGGTCTTCTAATTCGCCGCGTAGCCTACGTTCATACCGAAGTAAACGTTGCCTTAATACTGGAACGGACCCATCTAAAGCTTCATTACGAGCAGATAATTCAAGGATAAGGACTTCCCGGTTAATGCGGGTAATCCATTCATCTCTGGAATCGAGGTCGCGCGAATTTGTCCTGGGATTTGGGGGGGCTTTGGGATTGTTAGTGGATCCTTGATTGGGGGGTTCACGCGGTAGTCCTTGATCTGCGGGGGGTTCGCGAGTGGTAGAGTTATTCGTGTCGGAGGATGCACCAGGGGGATTTGAATCATGAGGGGCGGATTGGTTACTCGGGATATTAGGATTAGCCATCACTACTCAATGTCAAAAAAAAATTTTAAATCAAGTACAAGTTCAATAATAATACACCATAAATCAATATCAATATTAGTACAATAGAAATTTAGATAAATGGATAATGTGGCATACACATGGTCTGATCAATTGAAAATTAAAGCATTGGTACAAGGTTATATCAATAATACACGATAAGTGAATCATCCAGACTGTAAAAATTAATTAGATACAACATTCAAGTTTCTACTTTCCTTACAACCCAGAAACATTGAACCTTGCTTCACTATTTCAAATGGACCTAAGGTTCTGATTATTTTGTTTACAGATATGAAAATAATATCTGTTAATTCGCAAATGGATCAAAAGTATTTTCTGTTTATAGAACAATATAAATTTGTTCTAGTTCATTTCTCATTCGTATTGAGAACCAGAGAGCTGCAACAAGTCATTGAGCATGAGAGAGAATTTTTTTTTTTTTTAATTACTATTATTTTCAGAGTTTTCGAAATTCAAAATTATTATTATAAATATTAACAGAAAGTTGAATAGATTTAATAATGCGTGAGCCCCACGTTGGGCGCCATTTGTAATTGTTAAAATTCAAAATGGCCGATCTAGTAATTTTAATTTCAAAATAATAAATAATTTCAATCACTCAATCGAAAAGATAATACATAAATCTAAAATTTACTGTTAGAAAAATTATTATTACTTCTAAGAATTCTAAATTACTATAAAATTCTAAACAATTGAAGGTTTAAATTTGTTAACAATTACTCTGCCAGATTTGTTTTCAAAGAACTGCGTAATATAAAATGGGAGGGCGCCAGTCCTTTCCTGGGACACTTTAATTACAAAAAAATTAAAAGGGTATAATTATCCCAAATATTTTAACCTCAAAATAATCGGAAACAAAGAATTTAAATTGTTGTAATGAACGACTTCAAGATTTCATATCCGTTGAAAGTAGGGATTTTCGAAACTTACCGTTAACCTCAAAAAAAAATTACAGTACGACTTCCATAGTCAAGAGCGGGATCAAACACCCAGAGTGGTTCCAACAACCAAAGACCTCAATTAAATATTATTAAAACTAATATTGAACTCAGTAAAGCTTCATCAATCCCGATACTCGAAATTAAAATTTTAATAGTTCACATATTCAATCTAAAGTTAAATAATAATACCAAAATTAATTAATTGAAGACATTGTTAATTTTAAGCAAAATTCAAAATTAAAACAATCGCAAAAATGAAACTCAACATAAATTAAGTAACTCATAAAGCAAATGATAATCAAATATGTCAAAAGAAATTACACAAAATTTCGTTCTCAGAAAAACAAATCCCAGATCGGAAGCTCAGTACGGATTGGAATTAGAGAGGGAGTGGTTCGTCATTATATAGTTTTCTTTAAAAAAAAATTATATAAAGTAAAAAAAACTCAAATTTAGAACAAAATAATAAAGTTTATTTTAACAAAATTCAAATAAACTCCAAGGAATGACAATAACCAATTTTCGGGACTATTTCCCAAAATGATTTGAAATTCACAAAGTTTTTCGTTGATCAGTTAAATATGACATGATTAAAATCCAAAATCGCATCAAAAAGGGGATTCACGTGGGGAAAATTTTTAATAGGTCACTCTAGACTATATCGTAGCAATAATTCACAAAAATTAATCAAAACAATAATATTACAATTTTCATATGGGGAGAATGGGTTACTCTATAAGGGGAAATCAAATAAATTAATACTACGCAATCGAGTTTTTAATTTAACAGATCATGTCGTAATAACTCAAAATAAATTGTAATTCTTTATAATTTTCAATTTTCACTAAATTGACTCAATGAACCATTCTGATTAAACTTAGTATTTTGAAAATACTTGTTTTATAAATGTTAGAGAAACAAATCAAATTAAACACTTTCTTTATTACTAATTAGCAACATAAAATTTTAAATTCTAATTTTAAATCATCGTGACAGAATAATTCAATTGAATTTCAATTTAATTGAATCACAAGATTTAATCTCTAATGTTGTGTAAACTTTGAATTTCGAAACAACTCATTTCACCAAATTTTACGAATCAAATAAAATTAAGTATTTTTAATTTTCACATGAGATTAATTCAAACTCAAAAAAATAAAATCATAATTAAAACGATAATTCTAAATAATGTTACGCACTAAACATTTTAACTTTTTATAACCTAAATTCAAATTTGAAAGAAATAAAATCATAATTAAAACGATAATTCTAAATAATGTTACGCACTAAACATTTTAACTTTTTATAACCTAAAACTCGGTAATTTTACACATTTAACGTCGCCACGAGGTCGACGGCTCTTCTCATCATGCTCAATGTTGCAATCTTTTTAATCGAAATTATTAGTATAAAATCCTTAGATTTTTATTTAATGAAATTTCACGAAATAATCGAAAAATATAACAAACTTACTAGAAATAAACGTCCTGTTCTGTCTCGAGATCGTTTACATTTTTAGGTTAGGTTGCGTCTCGAACCAACGTAAGATTTCCCAATCACGACAAAATTTCACAAAATTGTAATTTATGAGAAAGGAGGACACACTTGGGGAATTTTCGTCTCACGAACTATTTTGAATCTTTATTCACTTGGCCGTAAGCGACACTGAAAAATTTCTGAGTATTGAATTTCGACCAAATTCATCAAAGAAAATCAACAAAAAGAGGAGAATTCATTTGGGGGGACGGGTTACACAAAGATCACTATTAAATATTAACGTTAAAACGTCGCGAGTTTGAGACGCAAACAACCACTTGCTTCTAACATTTTAAACAATTACGAGTTTTACTCAAAACTTTAACACTCCGAAAACTGAGTCTAATTCGCGGAATTATTGAAAAGTCCTACTTACATCTTTGCCGAACGAGAACTCGGCGTTCACCTCTCAATTCACACTTTACAAAAAAATTTACTCAAAGACTTAAATTTTATAGCCACTAGGCTAACGTGAAGATCCGGCGATCCAGGGAAGAAGAAGAGAGTGATCGGCGTCCTTCCAATCTATTTATTGATTGATGCTCTTGTTTCTCCGTCTTTCACATTGTCTGTCCCCTTCCGTGTTCCTTTGCCACCTTTTCAGCAGTCCATTTCTTGTTCCACAGCGTTAGTCGGTGTTGAACAGGGCCGTCTCTCCAAACAATGGTATCAAATTTAATTAGAAACATTTCTAATTATTCCAAAATTGATTATCGCCTTTTCCCCCCTGTGGTCAGCTACCAGACGATCACATTCCACCAGATCGGCAATTGAGGCGTTACCGATCTGGGATGGGACAACAGTCCGCATTCTGGACAGGGCCTTAGGCGTAGGGTCCCGGTCACCAGACCGGAAATGACAACAATCCAAATTAATCGAAATAATCCTCCTCTACTCCAGAAAACCTCCACTAAGACAACTTGAGCGATGTTCGACTCCTTTTGCATAAATATCCTGGCCAGGAACTTCCATCTTAGTGTTTTCAGCAGTCCTGTAGAGTAAGGCTAGATACGTCAGTTCCTCGGCGGGAAATTCAAAACACGAACAAAACACATGGGGTTGTGTTCTTCAGGTTGGCTACACTGAGCGTGCGACTTGGAACGGGAATGGGACAGCGACGAGAAGCGTTGATTGGTTGGACCAGAATCCACGGCGAAGTCTCAAAGATGGCCGCCACTCGTTGACAGGTGTAAATAAACAAAAAGGAAACAAAGATTCTTAAAACTAATTTTAACAAATAAACCTTTTCGATTGTTGAGCATGATGTCCCTAGATCGCCGTGCATTTGTTTTCTCATTATTGTAGTAAAGAGGTAACACGAGATTCTCGTTTAATTTATTCCATATACCAAAAGAAAACGAAATTTCGACTAACTTGTAACTGGCAAAATTTTGCCATGTTACAAATAATAATTAAAATACAATATTATTTGGGGTCATTCACATATCACGTGATAAAAATTTTAGCTAATTTGAACCCCCTCTCACCTCTACGTGATACTTTTTCTATTGTTAAAAAAATTGATTTTCCATGGAGCGTGATATTTTGCTTACCCCCCTCCCACCCCTAAGGATAACACGTAATACGTGGATGATTCCTTTTCCAAGAAATAACAGATAACGCCTTTCTGTATAATAATATAATATAATTGTACGAAATAAAGAGGGGTTGCTTTAGATTTTAAGAAGTCTTTATATATAATACTATAACCTATAAAGACGCCGTAAGTTATATTATTATTATACAGAAAAACGTTTTAAAATCCAAACCAACCCCCCTTTATTTTGTACAATTATATTATATTATTATACAGAAAGACTTCTTAAAATCCTTATGTTATTATACAAAAAGATGTTTTTTTAAATCCAAACTAACCAACCTATATTTCGTACAATATTATATTATTATACAGAAAGACATCTTAAAATTCAAACCAACCTCCCTTTCTTTCGTAGGAATGTATGGTATAATTATTCTTTTTAATTTATACCTATGCTTTTTATTAAGGGAAGAGGTAAAAAAGATTTAAAAAGCTAAGAAAATTAGGAAACGTATATAATTTAAGAAAAAATTTCGTTTCCTCACATATAAATTGTTTAAACAATCAAAATTGCAGACGGATAACTTTGTGATGTTTTTTTAATGAAGAAAGTCGAAAGCGAAATGCTTCTAAGAGAAGGTAATAAAAATTTGTTTTAAACAATTTAGATTATTTAAAGAAGTAATATAAATATTTAATAAACAAATTTTTTATAAGTTGTTACTAAAGAATCGACAGCTGTTAAAAAAATATTTTAATTTGAAAATATAAGAAACATACATTGTTTAAAATAAATAACTTCTTATTATCACAATTTCATCAAAAGTTGATTTTAAACCATTTTAATTGTATAAACAATCTCTCTCTTTCACATTTCGCACGCTATATTCTAAATCTTTTATTTAGAACCCACCTTTAGGTTTCTCACGCTTTAGTATATTCTGTCTTGCCGTTTCTCACCAGCCAAGCATTACATTCTTAAGCATGGCAGTATATCTATAGCTATGACTAACTGATTTCTTATATAGGATTACCTTATTTTTATTTTTTATTATCCTTTTATTTAAATAATTTAAAATTTAATTTTTGTAACGTTCTATTTTTCCCTTTCACTCTTATTCCTTTACGTTCGCGTCGTCTCCTTATATTATTTTTCACTTTCTTTTCACGACCACGTTTTCGTAAAATTTATTAATAATATATGCCCGGTTTACTTTTTAAATAAATATTTGATCAAATCTGGGAAGGGAAAATCAATGAGGGAATACTGTTAATTTAAAAATGAAACAACCACATAAATTTACCAATAACAAATTATAATATATTTTAGTGATAACAATAACTTACATCCTTTCAGATGTTACATCCTTTCGGATCGGAGATTTTCGCTATCTCCGAATCTCACGTCACACACCTGCCTAAATATGATTGGTAATAAGTAACTCCGTTACAATGCAGTTTAGTTACATGTCCTTTCATTACAGAATGCATTAAGTATCCTACTAACTAATTTTTAAGTAAAACTTGCAGTTTTTAAATTTTTTTTTGAGGTTTTATCCAGCTAGATCAAGGTTTGAGACCACTGTGTGCAGATTAGGTCAAAAAATATTGTTCGCATCATCCTTGGTACAAAGGTGATTGTGAGTTAGGCGAGATTAGGGAATCCTCGGCAATCCTTCCGCATTCTCTGTTTCCTTTATCTCGCCTTCCCTGGAATCGCCTATTTTGAACCTTTGATACATAAAATAACTATTTTAATAATGATGTACTTTTAACTTTAAACATAAACCTAAATTTAATTTTAAACCATTGTTAAATCAAGATTATATAAATAAAGTTATATAAATATGAAAAACTGCAAATATAATAATGAAGAAAATAAAAGGAGTGTAAGGGAATGAAGGGGAGTCAAGAAATCATGAAAATAAGAACATATTTTTGCAACTAAAGAAAAGATAATTTTATATCCAGAAAATATGTTTGCATATTGAGATAATATTTTCTCCAGGGCCGGTTTTAGGGGGGGGGGGGGTGGGCGGATATGATGTAATATAACGGTAATACTACAGTGATATTGAGGTGATATCACAAAATCATTATATATTAAATAAAATATTTAAAAAAATGTAGGCTCACACGGGGTTTGAACCTTTCTAATTTGAAGTGGAAACGTTTTTTTCCTCTCGGCCATCAAGCTTTTGGAATGTATTTCACAAAGTGTTCTTCATATTTTACCAAAGAGAAATTAAGGTAATACATGAAAAAATACTTTCTGAAGTACATTCCAAGAGGTAGATGGCCGAGAGGCACAAGGCGTATTCACTTTGAATTAGATAGGTTCAAACCCCGTGTGAGTCTAACAAATTTTAAATATTTTATTTAATGTAAAATGATTTTGTAACATCAACTCAATATCATCGTAATATTACCTCAATATCACTGTAATATTACATCAATATCACTGTAATATCACCTTGAGGCGGACATTTCAATATCACGTCAATATCACTGTCATTTTCGCATAATATTACGTGCTGCTTGGGTGAAACATTGAAACTTTCAAATATAAGTTTCAATATTTCAATGAAACCTTTTATCACTCACAACCCTACATTTAGGCTATATGGTTTTAGGCCAAATGGGTTTTAAGGAATATTCATGCGCCTCATTAAGAACTTCAAATTAATTTAAAGTTACATAACCTTAAATCCATTTGTTTATATTTTCAATTGTTCATTGGTTTATTTGATTATTATTATTATGTAAAATAGTATTACTTAAATATTGTTTTTTTTTAAATATCTAGAATTAATGAAAATTAAAAAATGAATTAGGGAGGGGGGTGCTGTTTCTTATTTTGCACAGGGCGAAAATAGTCCTAAAACCGGCCCTGATTTTCTCTGGGCAATTATTTTTACATTTCTTACAAGTTGCTTGTTAAATTGTAAGCTTGACCCTATACAGGAAAACTTCTATACGGCGGAAAGCAATTTGACGTTTCCTCCGTAAAGATGTTTGTTAAAATATCTGAACGTTCAGGGATATATTGTAGCTTCATTTTTGGCGATATTTTATAGTCAAAAACAATAAAGTTATAGTTTTATACGTTCTTGTAAAATGTAATTTTTTTAACCTTATATTTAAAAAAATTTCCGAAAATCGAAGATTTCGTACCCCATAAAGATCAATAATTTTTTTCTTAACTATCGTTACGTTTTACAGTAATATTTTTTTCGTGTAATTAAAAAAATACTTTCAATTTTTTTAATAAAAAAAATATTGCATATATTTAGTGAGTTGTATTATTCTGAAATAATAGAAATTAAGAATTCGTTTGATAAACCACACAGTGCAGGAAGGACGATATTATCAACTTTCATTGTGGCAAGCTTTTGAATAGTGTTTTTTTTTCTACAAATCTCCCTGATGAAAATGCTCTATTGACCAAAATCGTAACTGTTAATTTTTTCAAGATATATGTAGTTATACATCACAGCCAAAAATTCTGCGACCACATACAACTCGCGCTATTAATCCATTAATGCTGAGGCCTGAACTGTAAGTGCTGGATCAGAAATATTAATAAAAACGGAAGTATTTTGTCAAAAAATGTTAAAAAATGTAAAAAAAAAAAATTTGTAAGAATAAAATTTTTTTTTTAATTTTGTAAGAGTAAAAATAAATTTTTTAATTTTTTTACAGGACAATGAGGGTATTTTGTCAAACTATGATTAAAAAAGCACCCAAAAAAAATATTTAAAATTTCTTTTTTTGTAATTTGTCGATTGGGAGCAGCAATACGCCAATTCAGGTGATTGCTGAGAAACGTGACATACCAGTTAAGAGTTGAAGAACGTGCCATCTCGGCTGTCAAATTTTTTGTATATTTTATTTTTACTGAAATTTAACGAAAATAAACAAAGTTATTGAAATTTATACTCTAAAGCAAACTATTTAAAGTTTAAAGTGAATTAAAGAAAGAATTACTGACACTAATCAATCTTTTGCCATATTTTTATCAACCTGAAATAAGAACAAAATTTTGATATCTGAGATAGCACGTTCTTCAACTCTTAACTAGAATGGCTTGTTTCTCAGCTATCACCTGAATTGGCATCTTGCTGAAAGCAACTTTCGAAGTTTGAAAGTTTACGAAGTTGAAAGTTTTACGAGTTTTACGAGAGCACTGCAAATGCAAATTTAGAAAATATGCTGATAATTTTAAGTTTTTAATATTTTTTTGTTTTTATGTATAAGAAAAGTAAAGTTAAATGCTAAATGAATTTCGTTGTCAAAAAGAAGGATAAAGTTTATTGAAAACAAGTAAACATTACATTGCGATGAAAAGCTTGGCTTTTTTACCTCACAACAAATTTTTGTTACAAAAAGCTATGAAAATTTTAAAAACCGGGTTAATTTGCATAAACAAAGAACACATAAGTATTTTATTTTGCAGTTTTTTCTTGAAATACAAACAATTATTTTTATTTTTTATCCATTCAAAAAGTTGAAATATATTTGAAATGTTTCCCGAAATGTTTGAACCAGAACAGGAAAAAATAGAAATGACAATAAAAACTAATGTATTTTAGATACAACAGTCAAACTAAAATTAAAATGTTCGTATTACTCAACAGTTCTTACATTTTAAATGTCTGACAAATCGGTCTAATAATTTTAATATAAAATCCGAATTGCTTTTTTTTATTTTATTATCTACACTGAAAAAATTTTAGTACAGTATCCGTCCCATGGAAATATTTCATTATTCTGTTAACTTCAGATTAAATATTTTGCATGGATTTTCAACGTAGTGAAGTTAACTGAATAACGTTATTTTTCATTTGGGACGGATACTGTACTTTAAAGTACAGATGCTGCACCAAAATTTTTTCAGTGTATGTATATCTTTTTTGGGTTGTTACATATCTAAGCCCCACATATTTCCCCATATCTCCATATTCCCCTTCTTCACATTCCCCATAACCTAACACCCCCTTTGCGTTCCGCAGACGTCTTATATTAGGAGTACTCGCATTTGCCTGATCCTGTCTTATCAGAGTGGAGGAATACTGCTGTACACACTCTACTGATTGTGAGTATAGCCGATTAATTGACAGTCGAGTCGGGATGTATACCTTCGAAGTCTCGAATGTTACGAAAACCAGTCCTCGACGTCTAATTTCGCGGTTAATATGTCTCAACCGCAGAGAAAAACACCAGGCTAGCGGATCACAGAAGCAGTCGCCCATCCAGATACTAACCGTGCTGCAGTTTGCTTAACTGCCATGACCACGAAGCTAGGCGCATCGACACCTAAGCCATATCGCGGTACCCGAATTGTTTTTTTAATCCATGGCTTTTTTATCCCTCTTTACTCTATTATCAATTTATTTTATTAAATATAATACTGTTTATGTAATGATATGTTATTTTAATATCTTTAATCAATATAATATAAATTTATTTTGTTAAACATAATATTGTTTATCCATTAATACTGTATTTTAATATCTTAAATGTGTTGCAGATTAAGTTGGAACGAGTATTAGGTTTAACTGTATCAAGTAATGCAGCCTTAGATTGTGACTCAACCAGCGAGTTAATTGCTTATCCCGCTGGGTAAGTTTTTTTTTAAATATGTAGTGTTTTATTGCTAGTAGTAAAGGTTAAGATATCAATTTTCATTTTCTTATACCTATCGAGAGTTAGCTATGATAATGAGCTTCAATCACGTTTCACATATGATTTTCTTAAATCGCCCGTGAAATAACTTATGTGTACCAAATTTTAAATCTCCATTTCAAACAATTTAAAAGTTATAGGGGGGTCTAAAAAGGACATATCTACCTAGTGATTTTAATAGGGTTCAATTTGAAAGGTACGGAACCCTAAAAATGTTAAGAAACATCGTCATTGTTAAGCATTTTGATTGTCCTACAGGCGAATTGCATAGATATTTTGCATAAGCCGAAATTTAATCGCTTTTATCATTTTTCTCAAAGAGTGCTTGACGGAGATCTTTATTTTTGCTCTCAATAGTTATTTGTGTTACAAGTGCGCATTTGTAGTGGAGTCGAGATTTTCCTAGATGTGCACGCGTAATACATTCTTTTCTGCAACAGTTTGTGTTTAAAAAGAGACCCGAACTTCATATTATTTCACTTCAAAACAAAAACAACTGACAAGCCGCCTGAGTAGCTTTTGGAGCCGCGGGTGGGGGGGGGGGAGTCCCCCACATTTGCCCCACCGTGGGGCAAGTTTTCGGCCCCCCTTAAATTTTAATTTAAATTATCAAATTCTAGTTATTGACAGCTAAAATATATTTTTTTAATGATTTTGAGTTAAACGGGGGTGTTTTTGGCAAATCAACCCTTTGATTTGTGGGGTAGCATGCCAAAAAATATGAAAATTGATTATTAAAAACTGTTTTCAGATTATCACTGAACTAGCTTGAAACTAGTTACTCGGGGGTTTTCGGGGTCGCTGATTACGAATCTGACGTTGGATTTTAAAAATTTAAAATGGCGGATCCAATATGGCGGAATAATTTTTTAAAAGCGATCGAATTATCTTGAAACTTTGTGACGTTTTTGAATTTTTAGAAATTTGAGAAAGAGAACGAATTTCCTTTCCTAGATTATCTTTCTTCTCAAAAACGTTTCAAATTTTAAACATATTTTATACTCATTGTGGAGTGGTAATATTGTAGGTCTGACTTGCGGTCTATTTATTCAGACCGTTTCAATTTTATGCTTCGTTTCGATAATTGATAGGTTTTGGATGCTGGAATTTTTTAGGAAATAAAATTTTACTTTAATAACGAACACGCACTTTTGTTTTAAAATTTTTGTTGGTTTATTGAACACAATAAATTTACAAGTCGAAATTCCAACAGATTCTTATTTTCACGATTACCCGCGAAATGAATTTAAAAATATAGTGTATTGACTGTGTGTGTGCGTGTGTGTTGTTTTGATACATATTTACCTTAGTAAGATGAAAGACGATTGAAGATTTTTCTTAAAATTTCCTCTATTATAGAGGGCAAAAAGAACGATTTTTAATTTCAAATAAAATTTCTAATTTTATTAATTAAAAATTTTATTCTACCGATTTCTCTCAATTCAATTCGATTCTAGATTGAGTACAGAGACTTCAATTTAGTATCTTGAATTTATCCCGTTTTATTTAAATGATTAAATTCGATTCAAAATCAAGTTCAGAGTCTTGATGTTATTATCTCGAGTTTATTTGGTTTTATTTAAATAATTTAATCTTATACGTAGCCCGAATTGCGCTATGTGGCAAATCAGCGACGGGTCCGCGACCAGTTATAATCGGCTTGAAAGAATTTAGCAACAAAAGAAAAAAAGGATTTTCCCGGCTTAAATTGCAACCGATGAATAATTTTCTTTAAAGTTAGGATTTTTTTTTAAGTATGAAGACTTTATTAGAAAGAAATTTAAATTTACTTATTCACGTTCGAAAAATCATTCTAAAGTACAAAGACTTAATATGATTTCAAAGTTGAATAATTTTATTAGAAATTTTCCTTTAATAAACATTAAATCAAATTCAAATTTAAGTTCAAAGACTTGAATTTATTTTCCCGAATTTAATTCAACTTTCTTTATTATTTAACCGATTTGAAGTCAAGTTCAAAGACTTGATCTTATTTTCTCGGATTTTAAATTTCTTTAATTAACTAAACCGGCTAGAAATCAAGTTCAGAGACTTAAATTTATTTTCGCGAATTTAGTCTCGCCTTATACGTAGCCAGAGTAATAGATTTGCAAGTGGCGAAGGGTCAATCCTCAGAGCCGTCACTCTAGGTAAACGGTTGATATTGTAATGACAATGCGTGTAGCTACTTAATTCGCGACGTCTCCATTGCCAAGGTGTGTTAATTAAGTGGGACGAGGTACTATCTTCGATGCACGAACTACTGCAGGCGGTCTCGCGGCCGCGAGACGCTGAATTTCGTTTCGAACGCTCGTAAGGTGTTAAGGCGCGGAAATAGTGCCTGAAATTGGATGGCCTCTTCCGCCTCAAACACGCTTAGTGTTTGATTTGATTATGATTTTATTTAATTTGATTTTAATTATAATCTGTTCAATTACCTGTTTACTGTGGGTAGAAACCCAACAATAACACCTATTGAATATCGTACTGTTATATACAATGCACACCACCTTTTTAAATGATGTAAATTTTGTATTTTTCTAACATAATTCTGAATCTTGTTTTGTTACGGAATTATCTTTCACTTTTACAGTCTTTATCATATTTGTATTTTCTTGTTTTTGTAAAATTTATAAATTGATTCATGATGTTTAAGGTGTAAAAATCTTAAATGTTAATATGAAATGGATTTATTTTCGATTGGAAACAAGCTGTCAGGCTTAACGACGACATTTAAATTAATTAATAGAAAAACTATATTAGAATTTTGAACATAAATTATTTTTAATAAGTTTGAGCGAAACAAACTTGTTACTCGGAGGTTTTTAAGGTCGCTGATTACGAATCTGAAGTCAGATTAAAAAAATTCAAAATGTCGGATCCAATATGGCGGACGATTTTTTTAAAAGTGGTTGAATTATCTTGAAACTTGTTACTCGGGGGTTTTTAGGGTCGCTGATTACGAATTTGACGTTAGATTTTAAGAATTCAAAATGGCGGATCCAGAGTGGTGAAAGATTTTTTAAAAATAAAGGCATATTTCATTGGTTAATATGACAATATTGTATTTTGAGCATCGTTTTTGAACACTTAATTCGTATTTATAAACGATTAATTTTTAAATTATTATCTCTTTGTTCATATTAACAATTGTTAATATGTCCTTTTGGACTAATTCAAAAAAATTTTATCAATTATAATGCTTTAAACGAACATCAAAAGTAATGCAAAACAGTCAGGAGGATCGGATATCATTTTGTACCTTTAAAATTTTGTTTCTTTTGTGACCTTATAAATTTAAAAGACTTAATAAAATATTTATATTTAAATAAATATTATACTTACTCTAAAATTATAATTAATTTAAGATCACGCTTGATCCAGTTTTAAGAAATTTGCCAGGGCGCCAGATCTTTCCGAAGATCAAACGAAATATCAAATTCAAAATCAAATTTTGGATCAAATAAAAAAAAATAATTGGCTAACTCAATCCCTTTCTGGTTAAG
The DNA here is from genome assembly GCA_037103525.1 of Ganaspis brasiliensis. Lineage (NCBI taxonomy): Eukaryota > Metazoa > Arthropoda > Insecta > Hymenoptera > Figitidae > Ganaspis > Ganaspis brasiliensis. The sequence continues at coordinate 638,200 of JAZKLR010000018.1, forward strand.
ACAGAGGGGGTGGTTCAAAATTTTATAAATCTAAAATTATTAATTAAATTAACTTAATTAAGAAATTAAACAAAGAAGCAAAATTTCATACATATATTTAAATGATTCAATATTCAGAATACAGGTTGTAAATTCATTGTTAAGTTTAAAATTAGAATTTTTACAATTCAAAATTAAATTATATTTCGAGGTACAATTATGCGAATTTTTACAATGTTGTTTAAATATTTAAATTGGGAAAAGAACAAAATTATAAATCGGCGAAATAGGGAAATTAAATTGCTCTTTCGACCGAAAATTTCAAGATTGTGAGAACTAAGAAAATTGAGGGAATTGGACTAAACATGATTTTAAATTTACTAATTATTTCGGAAAATAAAATCAAAAGGAAAATATTTGACAAAATCAATCAAATTTTATTAGGGTTTACAAAATTTATTCAATGTAAGAAATCAAGCAAAAAGAAAATAAATTTAAATAAGAAAAACTTCCTTAAAATGTTCAAATTAAATTTCACCTGAAATTCAGAAGAAATTCAGAAGAATCACGAAATCCAAAAATAGAATTTAAAGAATCTTCTTTTTGTTGACACAACACAAAACACTTAATAAACAGGAGAACAAATTAAATTGAATTCATTTAAATATTTTTAATTGAGGAAAAAAAAATAGGACTAATTAAATAAAACTTCTGGCAATCAAATTAGACGATGTTAATCCTCTGGAAGCTGCCAAACGAAAGAGGTGGAGTCTAGTTCTATCTTTACGACATAAGCTTCCATGGTAACCAAAATTATTGATTTTCGATCTTCTTTTATTTTCAACATCTGAACTTTAAATAAAATAAATGAATGACATCCTGGTAGACTAAGTTGGTTTTGACTTGAACGTAGCTGAAATAGGTTGAAACAATATATCTTGACAAAAGACGATCTAATTTAAATTTGAAAATAAATTCAAATTCTTTTCTGAATTGATAATTTTAATGATTAAATCAATTCGGTCCAATAGATGTTGAATTAACGTCCTTCCTCTCCTAAAATATCTTCAAACAGGCTGACTACTAAGATTCTTAAGTGACAAAATTCAATAAATAAAATCGCAGCACCAAAATATGAACGATAATTTCAGGGCTTGATAGCTATAGAGGTCCTTGCTTGTAAGTGGCGAGCCAAAGATCGACGATAAACCTTCCCAAAACAATGGATAATTATTGAATTTCACTCCAGGTTAATATGTTAATCTGGATTATACAAAGGAACCACGTCAAAATCCAGTTAGCATTCCAAAAACCATCCAATAAATTCTGAGGTACGACCAGAAGGATAAATAGATTGTTGATTAAATTGTTGGATCAGGAAACAGGAAATTTTGAAGGATTTGTTGATTTTTCGCTAAAAGCCGACATCAATTTTCTCCGAAGTTGCTCCAAATTCATGAGAAATAAACGAAATTTACAAAATTAGTTCTAACTTAATTTCAAAATATAATTATTCAATCTTGGAAAATTCGTGCAACTTCCAGACACACTGTGCCTGAATCAAAAAAATATCTGACAAAAATGGATCCAAAATCTAGTTGTTGGGGATGTTTCTGCATCATATCAGAAGTAAAAATCAGTTGAGAACAAAATCCTGGCTGCTCCTTTTTTCGAGATATCAGTATTTCCGTTTATTGAATTTTTCGAATTTTTGAAAAACCTTTAATTTGAATCTTTGTAACTACATGTTACAAACTAATTATACAAAAAGTATATTTAATATTTTTTTATATGTAAATACAGGTTAACACATTTAAAATAAGACACAAATGAAGCATATTGGTTATCATTTGTCAAAGATATGAGCTTTTTTAGTGGTTTTCTACTAATGAATTAGCGAAAAGTGAGCTACTATTAAAATAGTAAGAATTTTACTAATTCTTAGTAGAAAACTACTGATTCTTAGTAGAAAACTACTAATTCTTAGTAGAAAACTACTAGTTTTGTAGTAGAAAACTACTAATTAAATTAGTAAAAAAATCTACTTTTTAAAAGTAAAGTTTCACTATTTCAATTAGTAGTTTTCTACTAAGAATTAGTAGTTCTCTACTATATGAATGAGAGAAAAATGAGCCATGTATTTGACTAATTCATAGTAGAAAACTACTAATTCATAGTAGAAAACTACTAATTCAGATTTAGAGAGTAAAAGGCAAATGCGGTGCCAAAAAATTGTTTCAATGCTATGGTCAAATTTTTTTTCAGTAAAGGAATCATTTTTCCACGTTCCCACTGGTTGCCGGGGTTCTGGATCTTATTAAATAGAGAGAATCTAGAAAAAATTTTAATTATTTTTACTTTATTTACATACATTTTAAAGCTCTTTTTAGAATAAAAGTAAAATAATTATAATAATAATCAAAAATAAATGTTTTTATTCTAATCTTAATTACAAGCAATATTAGCTTAGCTGAATAATAATTGGTATTTTATTAAAATACATTTTTAAATCTTTCCAGAACTCAAATAAACACTTTTAACTTCAATTCAAGATAGGACAAAAACTAAATATATTATTGCAAAAAACTAATTTTACGTAAAACCCCAAAATACAGTTAGGCAAAGAGATTAGGACCTATGGTTAAAATGTCAGAGTTGTGAAAGTATACTTTTGATGGTATTGACGATTTGTCTAATCAGTGGCGGCTTTACGTGGGGAGCAGTGAGAACAATCCCCCCCTACCGAGAATATTACATCTGTACAAGAGAGAAAGAGATAACACTATGGTGCTATTCCTTTCTATTTCATATATCGCCCATTCCGAAAACATTACATTCGCCTTGTATCAAAAGATGATAAAAATATATAATATATAAGATAATATATATGTATAATAATAATAACAACAAAATAATATGTGATTGTCGTTTGAATAGGCTAGTGATTTGGTCCTTTGTGAATTTTTGAAACAGAGCGCTACGAAATTAATCCAATCAAAGCTGAAAAATATCAATTCAAACTCATGCGAGCAGTTGTCGAATTTGTATTTTGTAATTTTCAAGTGAGGTGTATTATACTGATTATAGTTAATGTAAATATCTATTTAAATATTATTTCTTTTTACAGTTTTCAAACTATTGCTTAGTTTGACAATTATTTAACTTATTTTTTGCGTATGCTATGTTATGAATATTATTCTTTGTCAATTACAATAAAAAAATCTTATTGTATTGTACTTTTTCAATTAAATAATAGTATATTGTGCAACTAGGGAGGAAAGTTAGTGATTTCGCAAGTGTGAGTTTGTAGCACGAGCCGAAGGCAAGGGATGCAAACACACGAGTCGATAATCACTTTTCTTCCGTGTTGCACATACTATTTTTTCTAATACACGTATACCGAAAGTATAAAAACATTTGCTGATAAAAATTAGTTAACATTCGCAGAGTGACAACCAGCAGAAAATACGCTTGGGCTTCTGTCCATTCCGCATGCGTCATTAGCATAAAACATACTTCCGCATGCGTAATTCTCATGAGACACTATTCCGCATGCGTGATTATCATAAAACGCTATTTTGCATGCGTAATTGTCATAAAACTTTATTTATCATGAAACACTTGTTTCCTTGTTAATGACGTCACGGGGAGGGAATGTACATTCCCTCCCTGTCAATGACGTCATGGGGAAGAAATATAACATTCCCTCCCTGTCGCCAGGAAAGACTCATTTTCTGACCTCTTCACAGGTAAGAAAGATTGTACTTTCGGTGCGTGTGTTAAAAAAATTAATTTTTGTGCAAAAAAGTATTACAATATGATAAATATATTTTTAAGAGATATAAACGTTTTGGAAATATTACCTGAAATATTAAAAAAGTTCAAAACCAACACTTAATTGAGCTCGGTATATAAAAAACCCCATATCTTTCACAAATATTAAACAATTTTCTTCATTTTAAAGGTACTAACATGTATTTACATATAAAAAATATCGAAGATACTTTTTGTATAATTAGTTTGCCTACATGTAGTTATAAAGTTCCAAACTGAATGTTTTTCAAAAATTCGAAAAATTCATTAAACGGAAATACTCGTATCTCAAAAAAAGGAGCAGCTAGGATTTTGTTCTTAACGGATTTTCACTTCTAATATAATGCAGAAACATCCCCAACAACCAGATTTTGGATCCATTTTTGTCAGATTTTTTTTTGGTTCAGGCACAGTGTGCAGAGTTAGTTTCTTAAATTTCAAAATAATTAACTTGTGACTTGCAATATTTTGCAACGTCACAACTGCCCTCCCCTAAAAAGAAGAGACCGAATGGTCGTAACATTTTAGTGAGAAACAAAAATCTAAAACATTTAAACTTTAATTCTTATTTAAATTATCCGGGTGAACAGATGAAGATTATTTAAGTTATACTAGTTATTGTGCTTTCCTCCAAAATCATGACACAATGAAAAAAAATCGAAAATAAGTTGTTCTGGTATTTAATAAACTATTGTTAATTATGATCTTTAGATCGTGATAACAGTAAAAAAAATATAGAAACGACAAATTAAATTCATGATACGGGCTAGCAGCCAGGAGGTTAAATTAAATAAAAGAGACTTAATTTGAAATAATATGGAAGTGCCAATTTACAAAAGTCTTGAATTTTCCCAGATTGAAACAAATTGATCAATAAATCATAAATAATAAATTCTTATATATATATTTTTCTTTTGAACTTAATTAATTTATTATCCTTTTAATTTATAAAATTTTCCAATTTGACATGAATTCAATTATTATAAAATAAGAGTAAAATATAAAAGTAAAATATAAACTAACAAAGAACAGAATTATAATTAAATAGGCACAACAAAATTAATTTGAAGATAAACTTAAAATTCAAGAGCGTCTAGGTCGTTTATCTTTAATGCATTTGAGGCATTTATTACGCTTAACGTTTGGATTTCCACAACCATAAAAAAAGATGTTGTCTTGAGATAAGGGACAAAAAGGATGCGTGTGCGTTGTCTTTTTACAAAGAAAACAATAATCAATGTTGTTTTGCAAAGCAGCAAGTTTACATTCTAAGCATTCAGTTAATGTTGTGTTTGGACAACCACAACCATAGCAAAAAATTCTAAGTTTCTCGGCATAACACTCTTGGTGTCGATGATTTTTGTCCAAACCATTTCAACAATAAGGTCGAAATGTTCCTCGAATGTTTTTCAATATTTCTGGATTGAGATTTTCAGGCATAGGGATATTCATTTTAACTAATGACGGAATAGCAACAGATTGATCATTTTCATTTGATTCAAATTCTCGAAGTGGGGAATGATCTCTGGGGGAAACAAAATTTTCTTTCAAAATTGAGGAGTTTTTGATTTTTTGCTGAGGGACTAATTTTCGCAAACGAGACTGAGAATTTTGTTGATCTGATTTAGAATCAAGGGAGTCATCAAATTTAGGACAATTTTGTACTTTTATTTTACGCGATTCTGATTGCAATTGGGAAAGGGCTAAAGACACTTCATCAATTACATTGTGTGTTGAATCAGCTTGAACTCCAATAGATGAAACTTGAGGATGAAAAGAGGTCTGAACTTCTACAGTTGAACTGGAAGACTCTGGATTAGTGGCTACATCCTGCATAATATACTCAAAAACTTCTACCCTTCCATTATGTTGCCTCACATTCCGAAATTCATCTTCAGCTTTATAAGCCTCCAATAGGCTAGAGATGAAACCAGGGAATCTTTCATTGACTTTGTTAAGGATCATCGCATAAGGTTTTATATAGGTCCAACCAGGGTGTTCTTTAGACAGCAATTCATCATTCGGGGTCCATTCTGCGTCAATTTCACCAGTATAAACATCTGTGTTATAATCGTTAACCAAATCATTATATTCAACAACCAATTCTTCGTGGTCTTTTATTAAATCGTTCAGATACTGATTTAACTCAACCCAGTCCTGCATATTCATCGTAATAGTCTCAGACATTTTAGAAGGAAAAATTAAGGACTAACTGAAACAAACAGGGGAAACAAAAAAAATTGATAAAATCTAATCTTTTGAAATAAAGAGTTTCATGTCTTGGAAATGAACTTTATTGACTTTAGAACCTTCGAGATTGGTAATTTCATATACGGTAGGGGACAAAATTTTAGATATTTTAAATGGGCCAATAAATTTAGGATTTAATTTTGCAGATATATTTTTAATTTTTGAAGATTGAACACGATTTCTAATAAGCACTAAATCTTTAAGAGAAAACTGTAATTGCCTTTTATGAGAATTATATTGACTTGATTGTTTCTAAAAAGCTTTGTCGAAATTCTTGATAACCCAATCTTTTAAAATTGCAATTTTTTTCATTCTTTCTTTCCATAATTCAGGTGATTGGCGTTTGATTTCTAAATCATTTTCTAAATTATTTTTAAGCGAGTTAATAGATTTCGGGTCCCTACCAAGATTTAAGAAACAAGGTGTTGTTTTAAGCGAAGAGTGATAGGCAGTATTATACGCAAAGCGAAATTCAGAAATATGTTCATCCCAAGTTTTGTGATCCTTATCAATAAAAGAAACAATCATTGTCTTAAGGATTCTATTGATTCTTTCAACGGGGTTTGCTTGGGGATGATAAGGTGGGGTAGTGGCTAAATATATGTTATATTCTTCTGCAAATGATTTGATTAAATGATTAACAAATTCTGTACCATTATCGGTTACTTCTAGGAAGAGGACCCATTATATCAGCTGCAACAACACTCCAGGGTTATTCAACAACTCTTTCTCCCATCATTCCAGAAGGAGCTTTCTGATCGACTTTGCATGCTTGACAAATTTCACATCTTTTAACGTATTCTACTACATCTTGAAAACAACCTGGCCAGTAATAATCAACAGAAATTCTTTTGTATGTCTTTTCGACACCTAGATGTCCTGATTGGGGTAAATCATGATTTTCTGAAAGGACTTTGATTCTATCATCATCATTTAGGACTAATTTCCACTTGTTCAAATCATCTACTAAAGGAGAGATAATAGGATCAGGTTTAAAATGATATAATTTATTATTTACAATTTTCCAATTAGGAAATCTTTCGGGATAAGTTGAAATTACAAGAAAACGTCTATACCAGGAACTAATAGGATTTTTGATAATATTAATTGATTTTACATTTTCATACATTCGTGATAAAGCATCAGAAACATAATGATATTTACCTTTCCTATGAATAATTTCGAAATCGTATTCTGATAAAGATAAAGCCCATCTTGCTAATCTATCTGTTGGGTTTTTAAGGTTATGAAGCCATCTCAAACTACTATGATTAGATATTACCGTAAACTTATATCCTTCTAAAAATGCACGGAATTTTTTAACACTCCAAATTATGGCCAAACATTCTTGTTCAGTTGTAGAATAATTTTTCTCGCTATTGGTAAGAGAACGACTATCATAAGATATTACGTGCTCTAATCCATCAATTGTCTGAGTTAATACCACTCCAATTCCAGTACTATTTGCGTCTGTTTGAAGGACGAAAGGAACATTAAAATCGGGACAGGACAAAATTGGGGCGCTAATCAAATAAGTTTTAATTTTTTCAAAAGCTGACTGTTGACTTTCTGACCAAATCCAATGTTGATTCTTTTTGAGAAGCAAATTTAAAGGAGCTGAAATACTGGCAAAATTATCTATAAATTTCCTGTACCATGAAGACATACCCAAGAAACGTCTTAGTTCCTTCACATTTTTAGGAACTGGGTAGTTAACAATAGGAGATACTTTATCTGGGTCAACCTGTAAACCATTCTCGTTTACAAGAAATCCAAGATATTTTACCTGTGAACAGCAGAAATCATATTTGGAGGGATTCAGGGACAAATTAACATCTTTAAGTTTTGAAAGTACAATTTTTAACCAATTTAAATGTTCGTCAAAAGTTTCGGTTACGATAATTATATCGTCTAAATAAGCAAAGACATGAGGTTCCATTTCAGGACCAATAAGAAAATCAACGAGACGTTGAAAAGTAGCGGGAGCCTTTTGTTAGGCCAAATGGCATTCTTTTGAAATGAAATAAACCTCGACCTGAAACCGTAAACGCTGTTTTCTCACGACTGTTTATATCTAAAGGAATATTTAGAAGACCTTTCTGAATATCTAAAGTGGAAATGTATTTAGCTCTTCTCAATTTATCTAAAATAGCCTCCATTTTAGGTAACGGATAAGCGTCTGGTTTGGTTATTTTATTTAATTTTCTAAAATCTAAGTAGAATCTATAGGTTCCATCCGGTTTACGAACCATAACAATTGGATTAGACCATCCACTATTTGATTTTTCAATTATGTCATCTTTCAACATGTCATCTACCTCTTTATAAATAGCTTCCTGAACTTTAGGAGACACAGTGTAATATCTCTGTTTAATGGGAATTTGATCACCTACATCTATCACGTGTTTAGCTACGTTAGTTAATCCTGGTTTATTCGTACCTTTCGGAAGATTTTCTTTAAGGAATAATTGTAATTTTTCGGCTTCAGTGGAACTTAATTCACGAAGACCGCAACAAAGATCAGGATTCCAATCTTGTGTGACAAAATTATGGACTAAAAAGGGATTATCATTAAAACACCAAGTTCTATTATCATAATCAATACTTAGTTTGAAAGCTTTAAGAAAATCTAAGCCAACGATAAAGGGTACAGAAAGTGATGACAAAATTCTTAAATTGATAGGTCTGGCTTTATTTTCTAGAGTTATGGGAGTTAAGACTTCTTGAGAAACTAATTCTATATCACCATTAGCAACTTGGACTAAATTACGATTATTTGAAATTTTAAGATTTAATTTTTTAATTAACTTTAAACCCTCAGATCCTACAAATGATCTTGACGCTCCACTATCGACTAAAGCTTGCATTAAATTTCCTAGTATAGTTAAAGTTATATACATTAAAGGTTCTGGACCGTCAAAAGGTTTTGGGTGGTAAGAAATTCCATTTATATTAAATATAGGAATAGTATTTTTATTTTCAGAATTAGTATAATTTTTTGATGTATCTTGATTTTCAGAAGGGATTGACAAATTTAACAAATCTATTACTGAACTTTTATAATTATTAGTCTCTATTTCGGGGTCAGGATTTAAATTATCATATAATATAATAAAAGAAATTAGATTTCTATTAAATTATTATTTGAACGAATAGGGACAAAAGAAATTTCAAAAATTTAACCTCGAAATATAAAGTTCAAAAATTATTATTCATTAATAATTTTATTGCAAACAACTCAGCCCGACGTTGAATGCGCCAAATTGTGACCTTATAAATTTAAAAGACTTAATAAAATATTTATATTTAAATAAATATTATACTTACTCTAAAATTATAATTAATTTTAGATCACACTTGATCCAGTTTTAAGGAATTTGCTAGGGCGCCAGATCTTTCCGAAGATGAAACGAAATATCAAATTCAAAATCAAATTTTGGATCAAATAAAAAAAAATAATTGGCTAACTCAATCCCTTTCTGGTTAAGACAGAGGGGGTGGTTCAAAATTTTATAAATCTAAAATTATTAATTAAATTAACTTAATTAATAAATTAAACAAAGGAGCAAAATTTAATACATATATTTGAATGATTCAATATTCTGAATACAGATTGTAAATTCTTTGTAAATTCTAAAATTAGAATTTTTACAATTTAAAATTAAATTATATTTCGAGGTACAATTATGCGAATTTTTACAATGTTGTTTAAATATTTAAATTGGGAAAAGAACAAAATTATAAATCGGCGAAATAGGGAAATTAAATTGCTCTTTTGACCGAAAATTTCAAGATTGTGAGAACTAAGAAAATTTAGGGAATTGGACTAAACATGATTTTAAATTTACTAATTATTTCGGAAAATAAAATCAAAAGGAAAATATTTGACAAAATCAATCAAATTTCATTAGGGTTTACAAAATTTATTCAATCTAAGAAATCAAGCAAAAGGAAAATAAATTTAAATAAGAAAAACTTCCTTAAAATGTTCAAATTAAATCTCACCTGAAATTCAGAAGAAATTCAGAAGAATCACGAAATCCAAAAATAGAATTTAAAGAATCTTCTTTTTGTTGACACAACACAAAACACTTAATAAACAGGAGAACAAATTAAATTAAATTCATTTAAATATTTTAAATTGAGGAAATAAAAATAGGACTAATTAAATAAAACTTTTGGCAATCAAATTAGACGATGTTAATCCTCTGGAAGCTGCCAAACGAAAGAGGTCGAGTCCAGTTCTATCTTCACGACATAAGCTTCCATGGTAACCAAAATTATTGATTTTCGATCTTCTTTTATTTTCAACATCTGAACTTTAAATAAAATAAATGAATGACATCCTGGTAGACTAAGTTGGTTTTGACTTGAACGTATCTGAAATAGGTTGAAACAGTATATCTTGACAAAAGACGATCTAATTTAAATTTGAAAATAAATTCAAATTCTTTTCTGAATTGATAATTTTAATGATTAAATCAATTCGGTCCAATAGATGTTGAATTAACGTCCTTCCTCTCTTAAAATATCTTCAAACAGGCTGACTACTAAGATTCTTAAGTGACAAAATTCAATAAATAAAATCGCAGCACCAAAATATGAACGATAATTTCAGGGCTTGATAGCTATAGAGGTCCTTGCTTGCAAGTGGCGAGCCAAAGATCGACGACAAACCTTCTCAAAACAATGGATAATTATTGAATTCCACTCCAGGTGAATAAGTTAATCTGGATTATAGAAAGGAACCACGTCAAAATCCAGTTAGCATTTCAAAAACCATCCAATAAATTCTGAGGTACGACCAGAATGATAAATAGATTGTTGATTAAATTGTTGGATCAGGAAACAGAAAATTTTTAAGGTTTTGTTGATTTTTCGCTAAAAGCCGACATCAATTTTCTCCGAAGTTGCTCCAAATTCATGAGAAATAAACGAAATTTACAAAATTAGTTCTAACTTAATTTCAAAATATAATTATTCAATCTTGAAAAATTCGTGCAACTTCCAGAGTTAGTTTCTTAAATTTCAAAATAATTAACTTGTGACTTGCAATATTTTGCAACGTCACACTTTAAATCGAAAAGATTCAGAATATGTAAGAGTTTTCTTTCGGCATCGGGGAAAATTTTTTTTTTTATTCAGAACAGGTGTGCTCATATAGACACACATAGTGATTTTAATAGGGTTCCGTTTTACGGTACGGAACTCAAAAAAAGAATAAAATCATTGTTCATTCCTAATTCTAACCTGCCAGGCAAGTATCATATCAGACACTAAATTTTTATATTAGGGGAAAGGTACGCAGGTTGAGACGGGTTTTTTTTTCCATGAATATTTTTAGATAAACAAAATTTAGCAAAGAGTTCTATATGCTGTTTGAAAAGTAATGTTCAAGGCTACAGCATTGCCTTAGAAAATAATTTTTTTCTTAAGAAGTAAAAAAATTATGACTTATTATATAAATATGTTATTTTAGCTTTAGCTTTCACTGTAGTGGTACTATTACTTGCTAATTTTAAATCACATGTTTTGTCAGTCACATTTACTAATGCACTTTTATTGTTACAGAGGTGAGCAGTGCACCCACTATCGATGCACCAAAGATCGACAGATGAATTAACTTCTTTTTTGGCGAAAAAACAATGAGTGGTTTCACAATTGTTAGCGGTTTGATTTTGTTTTCTTTTGAGAATACATTCCGATTCTTTGTGTCCCCTTTTATTGCAAAAACCACATTTATATTTTGGTTTAGATTTAAATGAATTAAATTTATTTTCGGTTGTCACGGTTCTCGGTCGCGTTTTCACGATTATTGAATTTAGATTTATTGAAAAATTTAGGTTTATCTTTTACAAACATCGCGGCACCGTTATTTGACATTTCACTTTTCTGCATTCTGGCTGTATATTCTTCGACTATTTTAATTTTTAGGGTTTCTGGATCTGGTAACGAATCTCGAGTTTCAATCGCACAGCGAAAGTTTTCGAATGTACTAGGGAGGTTGTACCCTACTGTAAAAACGTGCGTGTGATCTGTCATAAGAAGGTAGGTATGTACTTACATGTGTACGCATATAAGATCTCAGGTGACACAGACGAGATCTCGTATAAGATCTTATGCGAGAACGTAGGTACGAACGCATGTAAGTTCTTATATTAAGTTCCGTCATGCGCCGCGTATAACGTTACTCAATATGAAATTAAAACAGCGTTCTTATATGAGTTCTCATCTGCGTACGTATGTAAGAACACAGGTGCGAACACACTTACGAACTCATGTGCGAACACACTTACGAACTCATGTGCGAACACACCTGAGTATTAAATTAAATATTTTAAATTAAATATATTATTAAAAAAAAATTCTCGCCAACGGGATTCGAGCTCATCTAACCTGAGCCTAAGTACGCCTTAAACCCGTCGGCCACCGTAGTTATAGAAACAACTTTACAAAATCTTAGTCACGACTTTCCGCAGAAATTTATGTATTAAACATGACTAAGATTTTGTAAAGTTGTTTCTATAACTACGGTGGCCGAGGGGTTTAAGGCGTACTTAGGCTCAGGTTAGATAGGCTCGAATCCCGTTGGCGAGAATTTTTTTTTAATAATATATATAATTTAACATATTTAATTTAATACTTAGGTGTGTTCGCACATGAGTTCGAAAGTGTGTTCGCATCTGTGTTTTTACATACGTACGGAGATGATAACTCATATAAGAACGCTGCTTTAATTTCATATTGAGTAACGTTAAACGCGGCGCATGACGGAACTTAATATAAGAACTTACATGCGTTCGTACCTACGTTCTTACATAAGATCTTATGCGAGATCTCGTCTGTGTCACCTGAGATCTTATATGCGTACACATATAAGTACATACCTACCTTCTTATAAAAGATCACCGTTAATGTCGACTTGCATTGATTGCAATTTGTCGACTGCGTCGAAAAATTCTGATATTTAAGATTGACAAAGATATTATACACAGATAATTCTAACAGTAATAATTATATTGTGTGTGCTTTTTTAGACACTGGTGCAGAGAATTCTTTCATAGACTTTAATACCGCGCATAGACTTCTAGCTTCCGGTGGTGTATTAAATAGAGAAAATGGTATTGCTGAATTAGCACAAGGTACAAAAATTGACATTAAATTTAGTTTTAACGCGTTTATTACGATCAATGATAGAAGAATTAAACACAAATTGATGGTGATGGAGAATCTTTCTCATGATATAGTTTTAGGAATGGATGGGATAAGAAAGAAGTTAAATTGTTTATTTTTTCTTAATGGAATTGATTTATTTAAAGATTAAAAAAAAAGTTAAACCGATTTCAACACTGGGACTAACCAAACTTCAGAAATCTCAAAAGAAAGTTTTGAAGGAGTTTTTGGAAGCACGAAATTTAAAAATGTACAAGGAAGTACTCCACTTGTAGAACATGAAATCCGTCATGATGACTGAACACCCCTGAAACAGCGATATCAACCCCGAAATCCTCAAGTGCAGGAGTTGATGAAGAAAGAAGTAGACGAGATGTTGGAAGCTGGAGTTATTCGTCGTTCACTAAGTCCTCCCAATCGAAAATTCAGAACTTCGATGGAGCATCCAGAGAGTTTATAGATAACCATTTTGAAGCTTTTAATTTATTCCCACAGCTATCTGTAAGCTTGTCTTATGATTTTTTCAATTTTGCTCGCTCACTATTTGTTGCTTGCTTGTTTATTATTTTCTAAAGCTTCCTGAGGACTTGTTTTCTTTGCAAGTGACAACCTTCAAATTATATACTTTGCTTACATACTGTCAAATGCAAGGTTAATTAAAGATGGTTATATGGATTTTTTTTGCCAAATGTTGAGTGGACAGAAGCTTCAAAATCGCTGATTATTATAAAAAACTAACACTACACAAATTAAAAAGCAAATTTCAAAACGCTGCTTCAAATTGTGACATCATTTTACTGGTGATTAGAAGCAATAAAAAAATACCTTATTTCCTTTTTATATAAACATTTTTAATTTTATAGCATCTAAATCGACAGAATTTTAATTTAAACTTTACTAAAGTTTATCGAGGTAGAGTCGTAAGAACGAAAAATATTCTTTTGCTGTCTGTTCAATACTTTTCAAAAAATCTTAAGTAAATTAACTAACCTCTGCTATTTTTGACGAAGTATATAAACCAATATTCTTATAAAGAGAAATATGTTTCCTAAACAGTTCATTAAGAATATTTTTTGAAATTAAATTGCATACAGGTCTGTCGCAAATATTTAAAAAGTGTGCAATTTAATTGTATAAATACAAAAAAATAAATTTTGTAATTTTCTTTTTATATGCTGTTTTTCAATGCGGAACTTAAAATATTACTATTTATTTACAATTTTAATTGTGAAATTCCTTTTTTTAACTTAAAATCTGTAATAAAATTTATTACAGATCAATAAACTTTTATTTAGATAATATTATTAATAAACATAAAAGGTAAGGTTGGATTTATGTTACATTTTACTTTGTGGTTGCTTCGTGAAAGCTGCTATAAAATTCTGTGGAATTTTTTTTAACTTCGTCAAAGCTATCTGAAGACTTTAATTGCAGTGTTAGAAATTTTTAATTTTCCTAATGTATAGACTTCTGCAAGAAGCGAAAACTCGATCATAACAGGCTTCCTGAAAGCTTGTCACAGCTACCTGTGTGTTATCTTACAATTCTGTAATGGTTATCTTAACGCCTCAATAAAACTTTTTAGACAACTCTACGGAATGTAGGATTTTTGATTGGGCTTGGAGTTCTCCAGTAGTAATGGTTAAAAAGAAAAATGGAAAATAGAGATTTTCTATTAACTTTAGACGTTTAAATAAAGTCACTTAAAAGGATGCTTATCCTTTGCGTAGGATTAACACGATTTTGGACCAATTAAAAGGAGCAAAATATTTATCAACGATAGATTTGAAAAATGGATATTGGCAGGTAAAATTAACCGAGACTAGCTGTCCATTAACAGCATTTATAGTTCCTGGTTAAGGAGTTTTTGAATTTATAGTTATGCACTTTGGACTACATTCTGCTCCTGCTACCTTTCAAAGATTGATAGATCAAGTAATTCCTTCAGAATTGACTCCAAAAGTATTTTCTTATTTAGATATAGTTATAGTCTCTAAAACATTTGAAGAACATATGCAACTTCTTTCTGAAGTTTTTTCTAGATTACTTGAAGCAAATCTCGTTCCTAATTTTAAAAATGTGAATTTGCAAGAAATCAACTTCGCTATTTGGGACATCTTATCGACGAAAATGGACTTCACTCAGATCCAGATAAGGTCGCCGCTATCTTGGATTTGCCTCCACCCGCTACGCTCAAGGATCTTCGACAATTTTTAGGAATGATTTCCTGGTATCGTCGTTTTGTAGATAATATAGCATAGATTAGGCCTGTGCGAAAAACCGGTTAACCGGTTTTTAACCGGTTTTCTAAAAAAACCGGTTTCCGGTTATACCATTTTTGTAAAACCGGTTTTTCACTTTTCGGTTAAACCCGTTAAACCGGTTTTTCAGGTTATTTAGGTTAAACCGGGTTTTCAGGTTATTTAGGTTAAAAGGTTTTTCAGGGTTTTTTATAGTCATTCAAGTTAAAAGGTTATTCAGTTTAAAAGATTGAAATAAGGTTTTATAATCGGTTTTATCATTCGTTAGTTAAACCGGTTATTTTTTTCATTTAAACTGGTCATTCTTTATTCAGGTAAAACGGTTTCTACACTTAACATTTGATACAAAAAACACAAAAAAAGTCAAGTTAACAACGGCAAAAGAACGAGATTTCTGATTCTAACTTAAAGTAATGTATTATATTTTATTATATGAGTTTTAACTATTTAACAAAAATGTGTCGAATCGTGAAACAATATTCATTATTCAGTATCCTAATCAATACATATAAAATAATTTTTGTTTCTTTGAATTAATTATCCTACATTACAAAATTAAAAGTTTCTAATGATTGTTGGAATAAAATAACAAAACCTAAATGTGTTTATTTCGCGCTCCAAAGAAAGGTATCTTGGGTATCTTTACCAGCAAAAAGTTTTAGGTTATGTTTGATATGTTCGAAGTGTAAATACAATAAAAAAGATTAACTTTTGGTGCAAACTAATTATGTTTAAGTCTTCATTACACCTAATCAATTCAAAGTATTTTTGATTTTACAAAATTAAAAAAAATCCAATAAAGATTATTTTCTATTTTTAAAAAATGTACCCAGTGGGCACACATGTCCGAAAGACGTCCCTATGTCGGCCTTTATGTCTAAAAGACGTCCTTAAGACGTCTTTTGGAGTAGAATTTTATACATACGGTTGATTGTACTTTTTAAGGGTAAAAATATAAAAGTCGAAAGTTTGAACCAGAAAACTGAGAAGTAAATTTATCGAATTCGGTTATTTAACTATTACATTGTTTTGTTAAGACTAGGAAAAGAAAATTAAATCTTTGTTATGGATCCAAGCTTAGTAATTCTAGTTCTGGCAGTTTTTGATTAAAAGCATCCGATCATGTTGCGTCAAAAAGAAGATGTTGGAAAAGATCGTATATGTATATTGTCGTGATTTAAAATATTGTTTAAAATTATTTATTAAAATTTGTTATTAAATTCTTTTATTATCTTTGTAAGCTAATTTTATTTTGTTTAAATATAATTTCTATCTTATTCTTAAATCAAGAATATTCTGAGTTATAACTGACTATACCTGTCCTTTAGAAATTAATTTTAACGATAAATGTCAGCCAGCAGGCTAAGATTACTTTGTATTTGCTTTTTTTTTAATTTTTAGCTAGAAATTAAGTCAAGAATCATCGTTGGGTTGAAACTTTAATTTAATTTTGAGGTTGTGGACGCTGTACAATCTGACGAGCGTAATCCGGAGCAAATTTAATAAGAAAGAAAAAGCTTAATCATTACAAATGCATGAAGTTTGGGAATTTTTTTTTCATGGACGGAAATATTTTTGGAAATGCGGTTTTTTTCATTTAAAAAGTACAAAATTATTATATGAACTTTTTGCATATTTATATTTAAAAAAAATTAAAAATGTCGGCTGTAGCTTAAGTTATAGAAGACCTTGCGCGCCGTACGTTCCACAGCCTCGCTGGGTTATCAGAAACAAAAATTCCTGATAAATTATTAAACTAGGATAAATTTAGGGGGTCTTATCGTTTTTCTTTTTTTGAAAAACGTTTTTTTAGCAAAATGGCTGCTATTTAAAGAGAAAACTCAATTTTTAAGCTTTTTTCTTTTTACTTTATGAGTCAAAAAAAATATTTAAAAAATTTTTTTTAAAAAAAAGGAAAACGATAAGGTCTTCTAAATTTATCCTAGTTTAATAATTTATCAGGAATTTTTGCTCCAGATAACCTGGCGAGGCTGTTAAACGTACGACGCATAAAAATAATACGGATTGCAGGGTCTTCGATAAGTTAAACTACAGCCGCCATTTTTAATTTTTTTTTTTTTTAAATAAATATGTTAAAAGTTTATATAATTATGTACTATTTAAATAAAAAAAACCGCAATTCCAAAAATATTTCCGTCTTTAAAAAAAAAATTTCATAATTTCATGAATTTTTCACTATTGAGAACGGTAACTCCCCTTAAGAAGGTCACCCAAATAATAGTTCCAAATTTGCTAAACTTAATGCATTTCATAGATATTTTTATATTCTCATCAATTGTTATCGATTCATAATAATAATGACATATTTTGTCATTTCAAGAAATGTATAGTTGAATTTTTTAGTTAAAACAGGGTTTGCATTTTATCAATTTACATTTATCATTTATGATAAATTATTTGTCCTATACTAAAATAATAATATTGATATTAAATTTATAATAATAATATGTTTATTTGTTAAAGACATTTTGTCTATACAAAGAGGTTGCGAAAATTACATTTAACATTTTTACTTGTATAGAAGAAAGGAGAAAAAAAAACAATTCATAATAGATACAAAATTAAAATATTAAGACGGCACACCTTGCTAGTTAGTATTTACTATTTACAAAAGTTCTCTTTTAATTGCTATTGCTTCAATAAATTGGTAAAATTTTTTAATCGAGTCTCTCTGAGGATCCTCTAGAATATTCATAATAGATACAGTTTTTGAGGGATCGTCCTCCGCAGAACAAATAAATTTTTTTCTTTCTTCATATTGAAGGCAACATTCAACCAAAATATGGTAATCAGGATTGTCGGCCGCCGGCAGACCGCAACCACCGCAAATATCCTCGCATTTCCACTTAGATATATTATTGTTAATTTTTATTATTGGCTGGAAAGTGTTAAGGAGTCTCACTTGCGCAAAAATTCTAAGATATTTTAATGATACAAATAGCCTAAAATATTCTTAAGAATCCACACTTACTGAGAGCCGCGGGAGAATTTGCAATGATTGCGATGCCCGTAGTCGAGACATATCTTCCGAGTACAAGTAATTCTCGTAATCTGATATCTAACGAGCTTTATTTAATTGCAAAGATGCTAATGTAAGGCTTTCCCATTCTGGAAATCTATCTATTAATTTGAAAAAGTGACTTATTTGTGTACACCAATTATTATATTTGGGCGAAGTATTGTTATTTTCTGATAATGTTTTTAATTTATTGAAGCATATAAGTGGGTAACGGCTGATATCCATAGACAGTATCTTTTCAATAAAATTAAGGGCGAGTTTAAAACTAATCACAATGAGTTTACGGTTTCCGGTTTCCAGTCTAACCGCATAGCCAGTGTATTCCGAGGTAGATGTAACAGTTTTTTATAAAATTGAGTTTGAAATTTCTCGATTTCATCTTCATATCTCAGGCTCCAGATGTGCGCATTATACAACAATACACTTAGGGATAGGCTTTTAAACAGTCTTTCAATCGACGGCCATGATTCAAGTTTCATTCTATCAATCAGAGAGATCGTACTATATAGCGCAAGATTAGCCTTGGATAACGCTGCATTTGTCGCATTTACAAAAACTGATGAATTAGAGAAGGGGATTCCCAGATAGGTATAATTGGGAACAACTTCAATTCTTTCTTTTTCTCCATATAAAAATAATCCCATTTTCCTATCATGTGAATGTCCCCCTTTCCTAAATACCACGATCTTAGTTTTGTCCGAATTAATATTTTATTTATTTAACAAACAATATTTGTAGAGGGCCCTCAATATCCGCCTCATGGCTGACTTCGAATCTGCAAAAAGCGCAATATCATCTGCAAATGCTAAGAGTATAATCTCCGTTAGACGATCAATCGAGACTCCCCTGATACCTTCTGCTTTAAGAAATTCTTCAAAATCCGCAATAAAAATACAAAACAAAATAGGGCTCATCACTTCGCCCTGTAAAACTCCTTTTGTTATTTTAGTGGCTTTCGAAACATCATTAATTCCTTTAACTACAACAGTGGCATTGCTATAAAGATTATTCAACACTTTAATAATTTTTGAACCCGCACCTAGCTTGTACAATTTTTCCCAAAGTAAGCCATGAGACACGGAAGGGAAGGCACTACGGAAGTCCACGAAGAGCACTAACAATTTACCTTTATTATGGCTTAACCGGGTTTGGACAATTGAATTAAGAGTAAATATGTGATCTGCGCAACCTCGATTTCTTCTAAAGCCCGCCTGATGTTCTGGTAGTATATTATTAAATTCAACCCAATTACTCAATCTCAGATTTAATATCTGGGTGAATACCTTAGTAATACAGTTTACTAGAGCGATAGGACGATAATTAGATGGATTATTTATTTCTCCCGTTTTATATAGCATTCTTAAAGCAATATTAGACCAAGTGATCGGAACCTTTCCCAAAGTCCAAATTTTATTGAATAAAAGGGTTAAATATTTAATTCCATTTTCAGGAAGGCTTTTAAGAAATTCGAAGGTAATATTATCCAAACCCGAGGCCTTATTATTCTTGCACTTCTGGAGGCTAAGTATAGTATCACTTATAGTTATAGGCAGGTCCAAAAACGGGTTACCTATATCATCGATAAAAAATCGTTCGCAACTAAGAGAACATTTCTCCGGAATTGGAGTAAAAATCGCGTTAAAATAATTATGCCATGCATCTAAACTCACAACATTAATACTCGGAGAACGGTGTCTAAATCTATTTACAATTTTCCAAAAGAAAGTAGAGTCTCTAACCACTGACAAACCGTTTAGCAATGACTCATAATAATGTTCCTTTTTAATTGTCAATAATTTTTTATACTTTTTTTTTCTTTCATTATAATTCATTATCAAACTTTTATTTTCAAATTTATTATCTTTGCAAATTTTTAAACAATCCTTCAACAATTTTTTCAATTCGACACACTCTCCGTCATACCAAGGCTTCGAGCTTCCATTTTTACCATGTATTATTTTAACCATTCCAACGGCTTTAGCATTTTTTTTTATATTTCTTACTAATTTATTTTCCAATTCATCCACAGAGAAATTAATTTCATCTCCAGGCAGGCTGCATGACCGCATAAGATCAATGTACTCATTTTTTTTATTAGGAAACCATTTTAAACCTGGAGTGACCTTTTCAGAATAGTTTAAATTATTTAGCGTTACTATTATCGGAAAATGATCTGAGGCAGTTACTATGCAGTCCACCTTGAGGTCCCAGATACACTCCGCCCCCTCCAAACTCGACCAAAACAAATCTATAACAGATTTACCGTTTTTATTGAAAAAAGTAAAGTTTCCGGGCCAATCGTTTCTAGTTCTGCCATTAATAAAAATAAAACCATTATTTTCTATCATAGATAATAACTCTTCACCCCTCTTGTCACTCTTCACATCCAAACTATCTCTCTCTTCAAAAATATACCAATTGCGTAATACTATTTCATTTGACAACTGATTCAGATTCCCTACTCTAGAATTAAAATCCCCACCTATATACATTGGTATATTAGGAAATTTAAATAAAATCTTGTTAATTTGAAAATCCAAAATAGATACAAAATTGCCAAAATCTGAACCGGGCGAAGCGTACACAAAACCAATTATAAATTTAAAATTTCTATTCGTAAACTTAATAAAGATACATTCATCATTCATGAACAGCTTTTCAGTCAAATATTTACATTTATTGTATATCACCAAAAGTCCTCCTTTCGCTCTTCCCCTCGTTGCTGTCTTCGTTGCCTTGCTATAGATAACACAGCAGTTGCTGAAGCATTCAGAAATAAAGGGAGACGGATCATAAATAAATAAATAAATAATCTATAGCAATGCCTTGCTATAGATAACACAGCAGTCGCTGAAGCATTCAGAAATAAAGGGAGACGCATCATCTATAGCCCAAGTCTCGTTAACACAGACCACGTCATTATTATTTACTCCTGGCAGGATATCGACAATGTTTCGGAGACCTTTCGCATTCCACATCAGAATCCTTGGACGTCTTATCTCTAGTTATGCTTTATTCTTGGATTTGTTGACATCGTTTGAATTAGAAGGGCGGAAATATTGATCTATTACCCCACTGCTCACATCTAGTTTCCTATTTTTAACTTTCAAACTCCCAGTAGCATTTTTTGAGCCAAATGGTCTTCCTCTTTTTCTACTATCAGTTGAAATGATTGAGTCAGCAGAATCATCATTTTCCTCATCCGAAGACCCGTCGTCCAACGGGGACATATCACGTTGAGAGATGGACAGATATTTCATACTCATGCTCAAATCAAACTTTTCATTATCCATGATGATAAAATCGCCTCTGATTTGTACTGATTTTCCTTGGCTTTCTAGCTGGTGTTTACAATTTAAAAGTTTACTATGTTGTTCATTCCTTTTTTCACGAAACGTTTTATAAAAATCATTAGAGACACCAATGTTCATTTTGCCAAAATTCTTTATTTTACGAAAGATATCAGCTTTGAAATCATAGCTTTTAAAAGTTATAAGAACTGGCCTTGAGCCTATAGTATTACCTAATCTTTTGACAGCTATTATATTGGCAATATCACAAGTCACTTCAGCTTTACAAAATATTTGGTTCTCTATTTCGAGTAAATTCTTGTTTTCGTCCGGTAAATCCGGCACTTTAAATAAAATAATATTGTTCCTTTTGTCCTTATTAATAAAAAGTTCTACTTTCATTTCATTAAAAATTAATTTGTTCTCGAGCAGATCATTTTTTAACTTTAGGTCTTTCACTTTTTCACTATTTAAAATCAAAAGTCTTTTAAGACACGAGTTTTCTTTCGATAAAACTTTCAACTTTTTTTTCACTTTATCAAATCTGGTACGAAGAGAACTTGTATCACTTTGGATGGCATCCAGTTTTTTCATAATGTCTTCGTTCGTCGTCATTTTTGTTTTGATTGTAGTGAAATAACTTAATTAGTGAATAGTAACCGAAAATATTACATTAAAATGAAAACAAAATTACAGATCGGCACGTAAACACGTCTGTTCAGCTCGAGAGACAATTCGCAACTCTTCTGATATTAAATTTAATAATATTATAAAATGGTAATTGTAAATATACTCTTATATATTATTAACATAAAATTAATAATAATCGCAAACTTCATTCTTTCATTCTGTCATTCTTTCATTCTGTCCACACCTGAAGTTTGGCACAATAGTTGTTTTTTGTTTCAAATCAATAACTTTTGAAAAAATGTATTTTTATATTATTTATAATAATTTGTTTATTTGTTAAAAGACAATTTGTCTATACAAAGAAGTTGTGACTAAATTTATAAATTTTTTTCTCGTTTAATTACAATATATTCAATAAATTCAGTGATTCGTTTAATTGAATCCAACCTAGGATTATTTAGAATATCAAAAACTGCCGACACTTTATAGTATTCGTCTACGGCATCTGTTATAAATTTTGTTCTCTCTTCATTATGAAACGTACATTCGATTAAAACATGATAACTAAAATTATTCACAAGGAAACCACACCCACCACATACTCCATCACATTTCCAATTGTAAAAAGTATTATTTATAATAATTTTGGACTGAAAAACGTTTAACAATCTTAATTGAGCAACTATGCGAAAATATTTCAATGGTAAACAGAGTTTAAAATACTCCTGTATATCTACTCTCACTGTTAAACGCGGAAGAAGCAGAAGTGAACGTGATTCACACAGACGTGACATATCATTCATATACAAAAAATTTTTATACTCAGCTAACCAACACAATTTATTTGTTTTTACATTTGTCAATGTAATATTTTTCCAATCATCAACTCTATTGACTGATTTAAATATTTTTTCTATTTGTGCACACCAATTAAACTTTAAATTAACATCTTTATTTTCTGACAATCTTTTTAATTTCGTAAAACATATTTTCGGATAACGGTCGTTGTCCATAGCAAGAATTTTCTTAATAAAATTAAGAGCTAGCTTAAAACCAGTAGCGATAAGTCTACATCTTCCATTTTCTAGTCTCACAGCATAACCCGGTGTGGCAAGGGGGAGTTGTAAAATTTTCTTGTAAAATTGGATTTGAAATTTCTCAATCTCGTCATCGTATCTTAAGCTCCAAATGTGAGCGTTGTACATTAATACACTCAACGATAGACTGCTAAATAATTTTTCAATTGGTGACCAAGAATTTATCTTCATTCTATTGACTAAGGAGATCGTATTAAACTGCGCGATATTAGCTTTGGATATCATAGCTTTAGTAGCGTTTAAAAAAACAGATGACTTATCTAAATAAGTTCAGTTTATTTTTTGTATTGAAATTAATTTATATTTAATTTTTAACAATAGTGTATTAAATTATAAATGCGTATTTTACTTTAATCTACTTTACAGGGTTGCCACAAATATTTTAATACAATTTTGCTTGACTTTTCCTAGATTTGCAAACAAAATTTTTTCTTTTCCTTGACCTTTTTTGCGGCCTTAAAACTAATTTTTTGTATGCTTACTATAAAGTTGTGAAAGATAAATATTTTTCAGATTGTAAACATTAATTATTTTTAGAAATGTTATAATATGACTTACAAAAATCCATTTAGTAAATTTTTATACTTATAGTAAATTTTAGAAAAATATAATTTTTAATCGGTTTTAGAGAGTTTTTGCATTTTCCAGTACTTTTGATGAAAATCCCTTACTTTTCCCTGATTTCCCTAAATTCCCTGACTTGTGGCAACCGTGTTTAAACATAATATGTAAATTAATGAAAAAATATGTATAAATAATTCGAAATAATTTAATGTTTCCAATATATTCGACGATTTAATTATAATTTTATGGAATACAACATAAATAAGAATAAAAATGAGATATCATGAAATTAAATTGAAGAAAGCGAGCACAGTTTTACAATATTTTTTAAGGCTTTTAAATCGTAAAACTTTGGTTATATCAGGGATCACAGGTTGTTCTCTATTCACCTTTTTTCCCCTATTCTAAATTTTTGCACCTATTTCCCCTATTTTATAGAATTGTCCCCTATTTCCCTTTTTTCTAATTTTCAGTATTAAAGTTTATAGTTATAGCCACAATTTTTAGCAGTTCAGTATAAAATTTTTTTTTTATGAAACTCCAGCCAAATTGATTTATATTAACCTGTATGAGCAATCGATAGAAAATCCCCATTAAAAATATATGGGGAAAAATAAACTTTTAAAAAAAAAATTCCAATTTTTTTAATTTATAAGCTAAAAATATTTCAGGTCATAAATTTCTTCACTTTTAGCCATATTTTAAGATATGATGTTTAAAGAAATTAAACTTTCAAAACGTCGGATGTTATAAAAAATATGTAGAAATAATACATTGCAATATGTGCAATCTTTTATCACATAAATATTCAAGGAAATTCAACAAGTCTTATTTGGAGATTTTTGAGGTCGCAAATAAAGATTCCGATATCAGAAATTGATTTCTTAAAATTTTGGATATAAATACATTCAAAATTTTGACTTTCCATATTTTCGAATTAATTATCTTGAATCAGGATTGCTGAGAATTTTCGGGGTCTCCCAAATAACAAATCTCGTGTAAAAAATTCAATTTTCAAACAAATTACATTACATCATCAATTTTTTAACTACAGTCTACAAATATTTAACTTCTACATCTCTTTTCAATTATCTTTTTCATTTTTAAAGTACTTTTGTCAATTTTCAAGTATTTCTAAGATTTTGAATTTGATTTTTTCGAAAATCAATTATTTTCTTTAGTCTCTAAATTATTGTCAGGAATATTTAAATTTATTACACAAGTTTTCATTTATTTTTATTATTTTTAAAATATTTTCTTAAAATTCCAATTATATTCTAAAATCTATAAATTATTGCCAAGAATATTTAAATTTTTTACACAAGGTTCAATTTACTTTTGTCATTTTTTAATTATTTGCTTAAAAACTCTAATTACTTTTGTCATATTTCTTAGTATTTCGTCATTTTTAAATTATTTTCTTCATATTTCTATTATTTTTGTCATTTTAGAATTATTATCTACAAATTTCAATTATTATATTCAATTTTTTTTTTCATGAATTTTTAAATTTTACACCAGTTTTAATTTATTTTCTTCAAATTTTAAAAATTGTCTTCATTCTTTTTATTATTGTCACGAATTTATTAATTTTTTACAACTTATTCAATTATTTTCTACACAGTTTAATTATTTTCTAGATACTTTAATTACTTTCTTCATGTTTAAATTTTTTGAAATTTTTTAATTAGTCTATTAAATTACAGTTATTTTCTTTGAATTTCAATAACTTTCTTCAAATTTAAATTATTTTGTTTAAATTTTAAATTATTGCCATAAATTTTTAAATTTATTACACAAATTTTTATTTATTTTTGTAATATTTCAAGTATTTTCTTAAAATTTCAATTATTTTTGTCATTTTCCAATTATTTTCTTCATATTTTTATTATTTTTGACATTTTAAAATTATTTTTAACAAATTTCAATTATTTTCTTCAATTTTGTTTATTGTCAAGAAATCAAAAAAATTTTACACCTGTTTTAAATAAATTTCTTCAAATTTCAATCATTTTCTTCATCCTTTTTATTATTCTCATGAATTTATTAATTTTTTACAACTTTTTCAATTATGTCCACAAATTTCAATTATTTTTTTTATATTTCAATTTTATGACATTTTTAAATTATTGTATTCAAATTTCAATTTTTTTCTTCAGACTTCAATTAATTTCTTAAACTTTCAATTATTTTCCTTAAACTTCCAAACAAATTTTCAATTGTTTAATTATTGTCTAAAATTTTTAATTTTTAAACCAGCTTTCAATTATTTATCTCATTATTCAATCAGTTTCTTAATATTTCAATTGTTTTGTCAATTTTTTAAGAATTGTCTTCAAATTTATAGTCTTTTACACTTTTTTCAATTATTTTCTACAAATTTTAATGTCTTTCCTTACATTTAATTTTTTTGATATTTTGGAATTATTCTCTTTAAATTTTAATTATTTTCTTCAAACGTCAATTAATATCTTTAACTTTTAATTATTTTCCTCAAACTTGTAATATTTGTTTTTAATTTTTCAATAATTATTATTGTCTATAAATTTTCAATTCTTTACATCAGTTATCAATTATTTTTGTCATTTCTCAATTTTTTTTTTAAACTAGCATTATTCTTGTCATTATTAAAATATTTTTGACATTTTGGAATTATTTTCTATAAATGTTGTTTTCTTCAATCTTTTTATTATTGTTGTCTATAAATTTTTAATTTTTACTTATGACATTATTCAATTAGTTTCTTTACGTTTCAGTTATGTCCTTAATTTTTCAATTAATGTAATACATTTTTTATTTTTAACTTCATTGAATTATATTTCTCTTTAATTTTTTTCCAAATTTAATTTTTTTTTGTAATTTTTCAACTATTTTATATATATGCAAATTTTTTTTATCATTTTTTAAATAATTTTCTTTTTAGTTTGAATCATTATTTTTCGTCAAATTTTACTTATTTTTGTCATTTTTCTATTAGAATAGAATAGAATTTATTTTTCTTTAACAATACAATACACTTGTTTCTTGTCTAGTTACATTGATACAAAAATTTCCATTTTTATCTTTACATCTGAATTTTTTTTGGTAGTCCCATACAAGCTTTCACAAATCTATTCTGCACTTTCTCGATTATTTTCCTCCTCTGCCACCCCCAAATTTCTACCCCGTATAATGCTCCTGCCTTAACCGTTGAGTCCATGAGAAACAGCTTTTTTTAAACTATTAATTCTTGCCCTCTTAGCTTTTCCCCAAGCCTTGTTGATCAATTGTTGCATTCTTCCAGACACCTTTCTTGTATGATGATTGAATAGATTTGTACTTGTGAACCAAAAGCTTAGGTAATTAAATTCCTTTACTTCTTCTAATTCGTTTTGTTCGAATTTCCATACTGTCTTCTCTTTTTTCCCTTCCTCCGCGTTTAAATATAATAATTTTGGTTTTTTCAGTGTTGACTTACATTCTGTTTTTTTTGTCGAATGCCTTCTTCAGATCTACAAATGATGCATATAGTTTTCCTCCTTTCTTCTTTAGCCGATTCCCTATTGCCGTATTCAAGATAAATATCTGTTCCATCGTGCCTCTTCTTCTTCTAAACCCCGCCTGTGCTTCTGTTATTTTTTCTTCTTCATCTAGCCAATACCCTAATCTTTTTGCCATAATGGTTGCTAATATTTTATAGCCTATATCAAGCAGTGATACTCCTCTGTAATTCTCAACCATTTCTATATCTCCCTTTTTATGAATCGGAAAGATTCTAGCCATTCACCAGCCTTCTAGTATTTCTTCTTGTCTCCATATTTCTTTTACTATTTCTACTAGTTCTATTATTCCTGCCTGTGGTAGATTTTTTAGGAATTCCGCTACTATTCCATCTTCCCCAGCTGCTTTGCTTTTTTTCAGTGCCTTTATGACATCGTTGACTTCATTGTCACTTATTGGATCGTTTAGCGACTTTGTCGTATCTTCCTCGCCTTCTTGTTCTTTGCTTTCTTCTTTCTTTTTATTGCCTCCTTTGTTTTCTTCATCATTGCCTTGCTTCGCTTTGACTATATCTTCTTGGTTTGAAGTTCTCTCTTCTTAACATTCCATCGTCCCATTCTGGGACAAATTCTCTTTCGACTCCGTCCCATCTTCTCTCCTGTTTTTCTTTCTTGCTGTCCATATTTCTTTCCATTCTTTACTGTATATCTCTGTATTATCATCCATCCATTTGAGTTTTTCTTGCATTTTTACTGTTTCATTCTTCTTGTTTCCCAAGCTTTTCTTACATTCTAATCTTATTATCACTGGAAGGTGATCTGATCCTTCTTGAGTCGCAATTCAAAGACCTTAGAACCATTCCGGTTCTGTCATCTTTTTCATCTTGATTAGTACTAAGTCCAACACTGATCCTACGCATTGACCATATTCTATGCACGTTAGTTTGCCCTCTTCATCATCTTTTGTTCTTCCATTCATAATTAACATTGTTTTTTTCTCGCACCAATTCAATAACCTTTTTCCTTCATTTCCTATTTGTTTGTCTTCTGGCTTCCTCTTCTTTATTTCTATTTTTATGCCTAATCCACAATCCGCTACTCCTTGTCCCTCTCCAATCCTTGCATTGAAATCCCCTATGATAATCAACTTGTCTTCATCGAACTCTATATTTGCCATTCTTTCTTCCATTTTTTCTAGACACTCTATTAAATTCTTCTTGTTTTTATTATAAACACTTATTATTGTATATCCTTTCCTCGCTTTTTTTTGTATTATCTTTAATATAAAGCCGTACTCCCATTCCTCCACTTGCCACTCTGCTTTCAAGTATTTTTTAATTGCTAACATTTGTCCTGATGATGCTCCTCCTCTCTTACCATTTTTGTCTTCTGCTGCTTTTCCGTACCAACTGTATCCTTGATCAAGTTTTACTAATTCTTTTTCTAGTCTCTTCTTTTCAAGCCATGTTCCCTGTATTATTATTATTTCGAAACTCTTCAATAGTTCCCAGTTTTTAGCTACATTTTTCCAGCCATTGGCGTTCCATCCTATTATTGCCAACTCATTGTTTGAATAATCTGTCTTATCTTCGTTCACGAAATCCATTATCTGCACTGTTTCTTTCTTTCATTTGCATAATTTCTGCTTTTTCTTCTTCACATTTAATTTATTTAACTATACATATTTTCATATATTCCATCCTTACCTTTTTTCCCTTGCTCTTCCATGCCTTCGCCTCGTTCTCGAACCACTTGTATTTTACTTTGTCGTTTTGTGTAATCGTCTTCTATGCTTACTCCCCACTTCTCTTGATCAATTTTCAATTTGTTCTTCATTAGTTCTATTTTCTTGTTCAATTCTTCTATCCTAATCTTCCACCCTTTTTCTATTCTTTCCATTTTGCTCACTCTTATTTTCACTTCTAACTGGTTCCACACCCATTCCTCAAATTCTTCTCTTTTTTTTCCCATCTCTCCTTTTTTTCGTCTTCCCACTCTTCTCTGTTGAACGCTTTCGGTAGGTTACTTGTTCTTATTAATTCCCTTTCTATCGTTTTCTCCGTTTTTTGCTCAGTACTCGTTTCGTTTAATACACTGTTTTCCATGATACTGTTCTTTGTAGACTGTGCGTATGAGAATTTTAGATTTAAGTTCTGATTTTCATTATTATTATCTCTTTTAAAAAATTTTACTTTACTTGTTAACATTTTTATTTCAAACTCTAGGGCTATTTCTCTCTCTTGCATCTCTACAGCCACTGTTTCTTTTTCCTTTATTATTTTTATTGCCTCCTCTGATTCTCTTTTTGCCCTTTCTTTTAATTCTTTGATTTCTCTTTGTGCCATTAATAACTCCCTATCTCTTATTTCAATTTCATCTTCCAAAGCATGATTTTCAGTCTCTAACAGATCTTCTCTTGTTTTTGACTCGTTTGTCTTTTTTCTAGCCTTTTCTATTTCCATGTCCTCATCTTCTTTTATTTCACAGAAAGTCTTATGTATTTCTTCCTTTATAAAAACTTTTAATTCTATCATTTTCATTTCCCACACTTTTTCAAAATAATTTTCTTTGCTGTTTTCTTTTCTGCCATGCTCAATAATTGTCTTATCCATCGATAAACTTTCTTCGCTTTGTTCACTTTCTTCTTTAGATGTTTCTGAGTTTCCCTGCTTTTCTTTTGTTTTGTTTAATTCACCTTCTTCCGACGGACTGTCCGATTTTTCTTTATCTTCTCTCGTTTTGTTCTTCTATTATACTATTTTTCATGTCCTTCTTGATCCAATAGTCTTCTAAGTTTTTATTGCCTGTTCCTTTCTTATTTATTAACTGGCCCATTAATCCAACTAGAAGGCTCCCAACAATGTTGCGTGAAATAAGTTAATTAATAAATCAACTAACTCTTAATTATTTTAGTCACAGTCCTTTATTGGAACTATTAAAACTTAACAATCCATTTGAATCTAATAGACAACGTGGTTTCCACCTAACTGTCTAGATTAATTCAGAACGCATGCATATGCGCAATCGCTAATTCACCAGTAAGTCTTTCTCACTCATACAAGAGCGAGAGCTCTTCAGACTCGTACCTAGAGCGAAATACATATAGAATCCCTACAATACCCCCCCCCCCCCCCAAGTATAACGATTACTAAAACTACACATGAAAAATTACTATACATTTAAAGAAAAACAAGTCTCTAAATCATTTAAGGTGAAAATATCACGATGACCTATATTTTGAATTTTAAACTCATAGTGACTATGGAAATAACAATCTTCGCTAATCTTCTAAACTATTTGACTTAGGATGCTGAAATTTGGTACACGTATGTAGATTTACGTGTAGATTACAGGAAAATTATAGAGAACTTACGTAAAGCTGGTCTTCATAATGTTTACTAGCCAAAAAGTACGATTTTTTGAAAAAAAATCGAAAAAATTACCATGCCCCCCCCCTTAATCTTCCAAACTATTTGACTTAGGATGCTGAAATTTGGTACACGTATGTAGATTTACGTTTAGATGACAGGAAAATTATAGAGAACTTTCGTAAAGTTGGTCTTCATAATATTTACTAGCCATAAAGTACGATTTTTTAAATAAAATTCGAAAAAATGACCAGGCCCCCCCCCTTAATCTTTCAAACTATTTGACTTAGGATGCCGAAATTTGGTACACGTATGTAGATTTACGTGTAGATTACAGGAAAATTATAGAGAACTTTCATAAAGCTGGTCTTCATAATGTTTACTAGCCAAAAAGTACGATTTTTTAAATCTTTTTAAATCTTCTTTAAATCTTTTTTTTTAATCTTTTTAATATTGTGGACAAAGCTGTCTCTCTTTCACATAAGAGCTTCCACAAAAAAAACATTGAACTCACAAAAAGTTTGCTTACTAATAACAAACATTTTTTCTATTACATCCAATTTTTTCCATAGCACACGCTGTACAGTGCTAGTTAACATTAAGTAAATAAAATATTGTTTATTTTTGAAAATTAAATTTTGATTTTTGAAAATTCTAAATCTGGGAGTCTTAACAATTATGGAAATCTAAAATTTTATTGAAAAAGAGTTACAATTAAAGAAATGGCAGTGTATCTTATAATCAGAGGGGGATATTAAAAAACTAACATCAATTTTGAGTTGTAATTTAGAAGTATATGAAAAGAACATATGAATCATGAAAAATAAATATAATATTAAGGTATTTAATATAAATTATTTAAACATTGTAAAAAGGAACAATGTCTGAACATTTAGTATCCGTAATTGAAACGGATAGATTTCACATTTTTCTTATTATTAGATAAAAATTGAAGTACAAATTCAAATCAAGCATTCAAGCGTATTGAAATTTTCTATTATATACTGTTATCGCCTTGTTAAGGGTCGTCCATAAATCACGTGATAGGTTTTATACCAATTTTAGACCCCCCACCCCCCTTGATTATCACGTGACTTTGAATAATTATAAAAATTACTTAAAATACTGAAGGCATATAAACAATAAGTTCACAGACTGTTTATTGCTAATTCCTCGTACAATTACATTAGAAGGCCATTTTATATTCTTTATTTTTGCATATATGAGACATTCTTTCTCAATTCGACTACTCCTCTGTGCATTTTAATTTCCAAGATAGAAGACTTTATTATAGCTTAAAATTTTTGCCAAAACATCAACTTTTTGATGTCGTATGGTATACGTATAATTACGAGATTTAAATAAAATACTTAATCGCATTTAAAGAAATAATCAAAGCTTACCAAGCATTATAATAAGGAACAACCCTTCATAATCATCCCCTAAAAACGAATTAATAAAATGATAAATATTCTTAAACAAGTAAACAAAAAACCTCTAAAAAAATGTAGAGGATTCACAAACTTTGTCACAAAAGTGACAAATATTCTTGAACAAGTAAACAAAAATCCTCTAAAAAAAATTTAGAGGATTCACAATAAACTTTAAAATTCAATAAGAATAAATACCTATGAAATTTACCCCTATTAGCATCGAAAACCACCCTTTAAAATCATCCCTTATTTACTTAAAACCCTGCTTTGAGTGTATTCTTATCTACCTTATCCCCTTCCGCATCGAAAAACACCCTTGAAAATCATTCCTTAATTAGAAATAAAGAAATTGAAAAAAATGGCTCAGAATTTATTCCTTTCTACCTTACATAGGAATACATTCTGACCAATTTTTAAAACCGGAGAATTCTCTCAAAATTTTTTTAGTTTATTTGTTTAATAAAAAATTGTCCATTTTTTGGATTAAAGATGAAAAGAAGATTTTTAAGGGTGGTTGTCGATGCTGAAGGTAAAATTTTTATAGAACTCTTATTCTTAGTAATATTTAAAGTTTGTAAATTCTCTAAAGAATGTTTTTGTCTACTTGTTTAAGAATATTTGTCAATTTTTTTAAATTCATGTTCAGGGGATGATTTTGAAGGGAATTTCCTTATTATAACGCTTGTTAAGGTTTGATTTTTTTTAATGCGATTAAATATTTTATGGAAATCTCGTAGTTATTTAGAATAATAATTTTTAGTTTTTCGTTTATTTTTCGCACAATTTTTATATTTTTTGGAGGTTTTAAGCGTTTATGCGTGATATTTTTCAACCCTTAGCTGGAAATAAAAAACACCTTACGACATCAAAAAATTGATGTTTTGACGAAAATTTTAAACTATAGTAAAGTCTTTTATCTTGAAAATTAAAATATTACTTTTACTAATTAATTAAAATGCGCAGGGGGTGGTCGAATCAAGAAAGAATGCCTAATATTATATTTTTTATAGTTACTACATTACATATTTATCAAATTCACCTCTAGAATGCGTGTAATGGGCTAAAAAAGTTATAAACGGAGAAAAACAAGTTCAATAATTTATATCTTTTGTTATTTTTATCAAACCACGAACTACA
The DNA here is from genome assembly GCA_037103525.1 of Ganaspis brasiliensis. Classification (NCBI taxonomy): domain Eukaryota; kingdom Metazoa; phylum Arthropoda; class Insecta; order Hymenoptera; family Figitidae; genus Ganaspis; species Ganaspis brasiliensis. Next base: position 671,714 of record JAZKLR010000018.1, read on the forward strand.
AAAAACACGTATGTTTATGCTGCAATAAAGATTTTAAAAAAATTATTCGAAGCATATCTAATCTTTGAATGAAAATAATCCGAAGGATTCCCTATTAGAAAGAACTAAGAAAGTCTCTGTTTTCAATAAAAATTTACAGTTAAAATATCACGTGATCAGAGGGGGAACCCCCCCCCCCCCCCCCGGTGATGAACCATGATAATTTTCATGACCCCCACCCCCCTTGTTGGCTCACGTGATTTATGGACGACCCCTCATTGGGTAGTCTGTGGTGTTTTAATTAAAGCTGTGCAAAGTTCGAATCGAATAGAGTTTTGTTCGGTTTTAATTTTTAAAGAACCGTAACTCGAATGTCAAAATCCGACATTCGAGTCAGTCTAGTTCGGATGTCGAATATTTAATATTCGAACTAAGCCAACTTGAATATCAAATATTCGACATTCAACTTAGGCGTAAAAATTCGAACAGTTCGATTCGGTTTATTTTGCACAGCTCGAGTTTTAATGCTTTTGTTATATAAAGCACTATGTGGGCTTCGGAGGCAAGTTTTTTTGCCTTGCAAAATTTTTGTAATACCCGGTTTCGACTTTAGCCACTCGCCTTTGGCTCGTTGGCTTCGTCTGCGCCTCGTATGGGGTCAGGCTTTGCCAAGCGGATCGGCTAAAATTAATTATAAAAATTCTGTTTCTAATGAGACATCATTTTTGTTATCCTTAAACTATGTAAATTAGGCTCCAAAATTCTTAGAACAAAAAAATTTTTTTTCGAAGTTATTAGTGATTGAAATTTTTAATAGTGCAAAATGAAAACATATTTTTCTCGAGATCTTCTTAACCGATTTTAAAAGTTAAAACAGCATTTTAATTGTCTTGAAACGTAGTTTTTAAAAATATTTTTTGTTCTGAAGAATTTATAATTTTTATCGTTTTTTAAATTATTTATTTAATAAATGTTAATAAAAAACATCTTTCTGCGTGCATTACGTATAATTTTAAAATACTGTTGTATTCTTTACACTTTTTTGATAATAAAAACGTTAAGAAAAAAAAATGGCCCGCTATTAGAGACAAATATATTAAATTTTATTTTCGGCGTGCAAAAAACATTTTAAACTTAATTACATAAATCCGTTGACAATAAAAACCATTGAAAACAAAAGAAAACTTAAACATACATAATTTTTAAACTTTCATTCACTACCTATGCAAAAAAAATTTTGAACGCCGAAAAAAAATTTAATATCTTTGTTCCTAATCGCGGGCCATTTTTTTTCTTAACGATTTTATTTTCAAAAAAGTGTGAAGAATACAACAGTATTTTAAAATTTCACGTAATTCACGCAGAAAGCTGTTTTTTATTAACATTTATTAAATAAATAATGTAAAAAACGATAAAAATTAAAAATACTTAAAAACAAAAAATATTTTTAAAAACTACGTTTCAAGACAATTAAAATGCTTTTTTAACTTTTAAAATCGGTTAAGAAGATCTCGAGAAAAATATGTTTTCATTTTGCACTATTAAAAATTTCAATCACTAATAACTTCGAAAAAAAATTTTTTTTTGTTCTAATAATTTAAGAGCTTAATTTACATCAGGCCTGCACAAGCGAGCAGCTCCGGAGCACCCGTAAGGAGAAGTGGTCCCCTACCATGCGGACGGATAGGCATGTGCGGAGGTAAGAGAGGCAGAGCGAAGGGTGGAACGTACGCATGGTGGGAGACCGCTTCCCCTTAGGCGTGCTCCGGAGCTGCTCGCTTGTGCAGGCCTGATTTACATAGTTTAAGGATAACAAAAATGATGTCTTATTAGAAATAGAATTTTTACAATTTTAGCCTCCTCGGTACACAATGTACTATGATTTAGAGAAAATTAACGTTGAAAATGAGTGCAAAAAATTGTCCGTCCCGTGTTTAAAGGGTTAAGGTTATTTTAGCAAATATTTACTGGTTAATAGTAAAATCAAAAAAATGAAATTTTTATTTGAATTTTATAATAATTGAAATAATTATTTTTTCAGTTGTACTATTGTGCTTTTCAACCCCTCGAAAAACACGCAGACTCATGTACTGAATGGATGTCGAAAAACAGTTACATCTTTGGCCTTGTCAGGAGATGGTAGACTTTTGGCAACTGGTGAATGTGGTCACATGCCCAACGTTCGGGTATGGGATATTTCAGATTCGCAAAATGCCTTGCAAATTGCAGAATTTTCAGGCCATAAGTATGGTATTAATTGCGTTGTAAGTAGATTTATGATTCTACTTTATTATGTTTTCTTCTCTCCTTTTCCTCTCTCTTTTAAAAGCTTTTAGGGGATTGTAAATATACAGTTGCGATGGACCAAAAAATGCATTTTTTTATTACATATTCTTTAAGTATATCTCTTTAAGAATACTCACAGTAAATTCCATAACGATCGGGACACACAGTGGTCTGAGTGCCGAATCGAGCTGGTCAAAAGTCAAAAAATCAGAGTCTTTAAATAAATTTTTTTTTTAATGATTTTATGATCTCTTATATCTATTGTGTTTGATTCAGAATATTTCAGCCATTAAACATTTTTTTATTGATGTATCATAGATTGAACATCATACAAACTATCGCTTACAGTTGATTTGCCGTAAAACTCATAGCTTCAATTATTTGCAGCTTGTGACCTTTTAAATTATTATATTTAAATAATGTGCATATAAATTTAGCATCTTGTTTTACTAAGTGTTAGGTATTCTAAAAAATATCCCTCTATTTTTAAACCTGTGATTTAAAAACAAGCAATAAAGCCAAGAATTTACACTATTCACATAAAGTAGAATCCGTTTACAACGACTTCGGTTATATTATATAACACAGAATTGAATGTTTATTTAATGCAAATATTATAAAACAAAAACGCATGAAAACGTATTCTCGAAAAACTATTATTAAGTACATTTGTTCATTTTAATTATGTTAATGAGAATATTAAAAGTACTATGTCTTGCCTTCATTATGTGATACGCAATTCTTACTGTGAGACAAAATTTAATGAAAAATAAACTAAAATTACCGATTTCCTACGTTTATAGCTCTATATGTTTGATAGTATCTTCAATAAAGCTCTCTAAAACTGAATCAGTCAAAAGTTGACTGATTTAAAATCACTGAACAACTTCTGGTTGCTGAATCAATGAAAAATAACTGATTTTCAGTGAATTTTGCTGATTCAGTAGCCAGAAGTTGTTCACTGATTTCAAATCAGTAAAAATTTGACTGATTCAGTTTTAAAGAGAGCATACTAAATTTAATGATTTTACATTTACATCCACTCTATATAATAATGATCAAATAAATTTAAGTTTATATAATTATATACGTATGGATTTTTCTTCTTGACGGTTATAAGGACGGAAACCCTAGGTCCCTTGAAGTCGTTATAACCGGACTCCACTGTATATTACAAAACTGAAGATACTCCTACTGTAAAAACGTGCGTGAGCTCTGTCGTAAGAAGGTAGGTATGTACTTCCATGTGTACGCATATAAGATCTCAGGTGACACTGCCGAGATCTCGTATAAGATCTTATGTGAGAACGTAGGGACGTACGCATGTAAGTTCTTATATTAAGTTCCGTCATGCGCCGCGTATAACGTTACTCAATATAAAATTGAAACAGCGTTCTTATATGAGTTCGTATATGAAGTCATATGTAAGAACGTATGTGATTTTGTAAGTAAGAAAGTATGCCATATTATGTCGGTTATTCAATGAAAATTTACTTATTAAATATTTCAAGTAAAAAGTCACGTACGAACACACGTGAGAACCCACATGAGAACTCATGTACGTACACATGTACGAACTCATGTGCGTCCACACTTACGAACTCATGTGCGAACACACCAAAGTACATTATTAAATTAAATATATTAAACCATATTAAATATTAAATATGTTAAATTAAATATAGTAATAAAAAAAAATTCTCGCCAACGTGATTCGAGCCCATCTATATGACTAAGATTTTGTAAAGTTCTTTCTATAACTACTCTTGCGGAGGGGTTTAAGGCGTTCTTAGGCTCAGATTAGATGGGCTCGAATCCCGTTGGCGAGAATTTTTTTTTTAATAATATATTTAATTTAATAATGTACTTTGGTGTGTTCGCACATGAGTTCGTACATGCGTACGCAGATGAGTTCGTACATGTGTACGCACATAAGTTCTCATGCTGGGTTCTCACGTGTGTTCGTACGTGACTTTTTACTTGAAATATTTAATAAGTAAATTTTCGTTAAATAACCGACATGTTATGGCATACTTTCTTACATACGAACTCACGTACGTTCTTACATTTGAACTCATATACGAACACAGTTTTCTTAAAAGTATCAAAATGATAGCATATTGCGGATCAAATTCGTTTTTGATACCACTAATGGGATTAAGACGTTGCAAAATGATACTTTCAAAAAACTGTGAACTCATATAAGAACGCTATTTCAATTTCATATTGAGTGACATTATACGCGGCGCATGATCTTATATGCGTACACGTGTATGTACATACCTACCTTCTTACGACAGATCTCACGCACGTCTTTACAGTAGGGACCATTAGTTAAATCTAGCAATCTCTGGCAAAAAATTATTTATTGAGAAATGTTTATTAAAACGTTAATTTTAGATAAACATAAAAAACTTCTGACACTTTTTGACAATCAGCTTTGAAATATTTGCTTTTAAATAGGGTGACACGCGACGTTGTTGTGCGAACAGACAGGAGTAGGTGCGGCGCACAGTGGTCTAAATTTCAAATTTAGGTGGACCAAAATCGGAAAATCGATCTCTTTAAAAAAAAATTTAGTATTTTGTGTTTCATTACACCTAAAGCATCCGTTTTTGTATTATTAAATAACTAAAAAAAATGTATATTACTGTATTACTACTTGAACTGGTATAGCGTAGACTCACGCATAGTTGATTTTGATCTAGGAATCATAGCTTTAAATTAACGCAGATAGTGACCAATTAAATTATCAAATTTTAACCATTTCTGTATGAATTCAATAGTTTGATTTGCACACTGTAAGATAGTGTAACATAAATTATTTTATTTTTAATGTTCATTTTTGAAAATCGACGACAAAAGTGAGTTTCTCTGGAATATGACACAATTCAAAATGACAAAAGTTTAATTTAAATTTTTTTTAAAAAAATTATTCATGGGAGAATGTTTGTTAAGACTAAAAATTTTCCATAACCATTAACATTTCTGGTCACTTTTTTACACTTTTTGATATTTTCATTTTTAAAGCCGGCCATAAAACCTAATTATAGTTGGACAAATTTATTCAAAGTTTCAAAGACTATTAAAGACACTTCGATGGTATCTTACACCACTTTATTATTATCCGTTTTTGAGGTTGCTGCTTGCGAATCTGAAGTTAGATTTCGAAAATTCAAAATGTCGGATACCATGTCTTATTGAAATACACTGATTTATTAATTTTATGTCCGCCCTATTGGATCTCCCATTTTGAATTTTTAAAACCTGACTTCAGATTTGTCAACAGTAACCCCAAAAACTCCCAAGTAACAAGTTTAAAAAACATTCGACCGTATTTGAAAAATGTCATCCGACATTTTGAATTTGTGAAATCTGACTTCAGATTCGTAATCAGCGACCTCAAAAACTGCTAGAAACAAGGTTGGTTAAAATTAAATCAAAACATTTTTTAGTAAATAGGGCGCATTTATTCATACCGATTGACATTTGGTCGAATGGTCATTTGTTCGAAGGGCTTTTGTCGAAACGACATTGTACCGAAACAACATTTAGGCGAAACGAAATTTGGACGAAATGGCATTCAGGACATTCGTACGAATCTTTTTTGACATATGAGTTTACTCTCTATTTTGTACTTGTTCATGCTTTCCTATTATCAATTGTGCTTCAGTTTTTATTCGAGAGATGGAGCTAGGAGTATTAAAATTGAGTGTAAAATGAGCTTTGTATATTTTTTGATAATTCTTAGATACAATTAAATTCAAATTTAGGTTATTTGCAGGTAAGTTACCTGTATATTATCAACAAATATACAAAGTTCATTTCATACTCAATTTTAATACTTATAGCTCCATCTCTCGGACATCTCTCGAATGTCGTTTCGACAAAACGCCCTTTGACTAAATGACCATTCGATCAAATGTCAATCAGTATGAATTTATGCGCTCCCTAGAATCAGGTTTCAGACCACTGTGGGAAATTCAAACAGTATAGTTATAGCCATTTGTAGAATACTACCTTCGTAGCAACAGTAAAGTCATGCATCTGCCGTTCGGTATAGGTGGGAACGTCCACTTTCACCAATAAGAGAGTAATAGCATGGGTCTTCAGACTTCCCTGCTAAGAGTAAAAGAATAGAAAGAGATAGAAAATAAGTGATAGAAAGAAATTGAATTTTCTATGTCCGAGAAATACGCGATTTGCATTCCTAAAACTCTTTCTCTTCCTATCTCTGATCTATCCAACGGCTTCAATATTTTTCTATATCTTTCAATCATTCAGTCTATCCTAAATATTTTGGAATATCTATCTTTTTCTATGCCTAAGTTTATTACCAAAAAAGAATAGCTAATCTTTTCTATTCCTTTTATTTCTTTCATTCTATCTGTAACTATATAACTAAAAGTAAATAATTCCTGCTAAAAGTAGACGTATTGAAACGGATAGAAAATAACGAATAAAAAAAGATAGAACTTTTCTATCCATTCGAATCTCTGCGCCTAATCGTTTATATTCCTTTAAGGGGTAACACCACTCTAGAACCCTAAAAAAAGGCCTAACTTTGACAATTTATTTTAGGAGTATGGAAAAAATAATCGAATTTCTCTCTTTTAGGTTTTATTAAACATGTATTTAAGTACATAAAAAAATTTTATATTTACATGCTTGTTACAAAATGGCGGCTACTAAGCCAATCTTTGGAATCACCTTTTTAAAGAGGGCCTCTACGGGCGACCGTGATTCCAGGAACTCGTGGTATCTGATACAAAATAAATAACGGGTTCTTAATCTACATAAGATTTGCTAGTAAAGTACGTACGATTTTAGCTTTACATCAATTTTTCACAAAATGGCGGACTTTTTAAAAAATGTTCAATTTTTGACCCAAAAAATTAGCATTAAATTGTTTATAAAAAAAAAAGTTGCAAAGATAACAAAAAAATCGTACGTACTTTACTAGATAATGGTACTGTGAAGCTACAGTCAAAATTGCAGGTGGATATGTGCTATAGTGTCCGATTACTATGGTCGCCCGATTTGAAAAATGCAGTTTCGAGAAAAACGTGTTTAAAGTTTTAAGTGTTGAAAATTTTGTTATAACTTTAGTCAGCGATGCCTGCGCCGTACATTTCACCTTTCATGGACAAGTGGAACTCATCCTCTTCCTTTCTGGATGCCTTCTGCTCAATTCTAGATCTTCTTACAGCATCTGCTTTTGTTTTTTAATAAATAGTTGTTTTCATTTGTTTATTTATTGTTAAAAATTAAAAAAAAAAAACCAATTTAAACCAATTTAATTTTTTATGAAACGCAATATTTAAACTAGGAAAGACGAAAATTGTTGAAGTAATGATTTAAGAACCCATTCTAATAGTGAGTTCATTGTTTAAAAAATGTTTGTATTTGTTATAAACAAATTAGTAGAAAAAAAGTATTTTGATGATTTACTTGATATTTATCAAAATAAATCTATCTATTATTCATTATTTATAACTAATTAGTAATTAAAATTACAAAAATTATTATAAACAAATTATTTTGTTTATTTATAAACAAATTTTATAAACAATTCTACTTGTCCAATTCCTTATCATGAAATTACTGAAATTTTATACAAAATGTACAATATTATTGCTGCAGATTGTTGAAAAAGCAGAATTTATTTTTTTTTCAACATTTACATTGTTTAAACAATCACTAATTAACAAATTCATAGCTTCATTATTTTTAGTCGTACAGGCTTCGTTCTTTTTGCTTATCTCCTTAAATTCCAATTGCTTTTCAAACTTTTTGGAAAAAATTGACAACTATTAATAATTACCTATTGTTATTAATAATTTTATGAACAATTTTATTTGGCCAGTTCTTTACAGCAAAGTTACTGAAATTTTAAATAAAATGTACAATATTATTACTGAAGACTGTAAAATAATGCACATTTTAGTCTATTTTTCAAGTTTAACATCGTTTATACTTCTATTAAACAACATATATAAGGCTTGGTTATTTTTAGTCACATATGCTTCGTTAATAAAAGGTTAAACATTACTTAATTTGACAACTGACTAAAGCGTGCATTATTCGACAGTCTTCGGTAATAATATTCTACATTTCATTTACAATTTCAGTAACTTTGATGTAAAGAACTGGACAAGTAAAATTGTTTATAAAATCATTAATAACAATACTAATTATTAATATTTGTCAATTTTTTCCAAAAGGTTTGAAAAGCAATTGGAATTTAAGGAGATAAGCAAAAAGAGCGAAGCCTGTAAGACTAAAAATAATGATGCTCTGAATTTGTTAATTAGTGATTGTTTAAACAATGTTAATGTTGAGAAAAATTAAATTATTCTCTTTTCAACTATCTTCACTAATAGTATTGTACATTGCATTTAAAATTTCATTAAGTTTGAACTTTGAAGTAAAGAATGTGAGTAATAAAATTGTTTATAAAATTATTAATAACAATACTTATTATTTATAATTATTAAATTTTCTTTCTAATTTGAAAAATAGTTCAAATTTAAGGAGGTAAGCAAAAAGAACGAAGCCTGTACGACTAAAAATAATGAAGCTATGCATTTGTTAATTAGTGATTGTTTAAACAATGTAAATGTTAAAAAAATTTAAATTCTGCTTTTTCAACAATCTGCAGCAATAATATTGTAAATTTTGTATAAAATTTTAGTAATTTCAGGATAAGGAATTGGACATGTAGAATTGTTTATAAAATTTGTTTATAAATAAACAAAATAATTTTTTTATAATAATTTTTGTAATTTTAATTACTAATTAGTTATAAACAATGAATAATAGATAGATTTATTTTGATAAATATCAAGTAAATCATCAAAATATCTTTTTTTCCACTAATTTGTTTATAACAAATACAAACATTTTTTAAACAATGAACTCACTATTAGAATGTGTTCTTAAATCATTACTTCAACAATTTTCGTCTTTCCTAATTTAAATATTTTTTATTTTATTTTTTTTATTTAAATATAATGTAATACAGGTATAATATAGAAAACCTTTTTACATGAGGTTATGATGTAATAAATAATTTTCACTTATTCATTTAAACAAAATGCTCTTAATTTTACTAAACTGTCTGTAAAATAAAACAAATTTTTTCCACTCTGAACACTGTCAATTTTCAAAATGCTCGTTAGAGTGCTGTCGCGCACTTTCCTCGCTTTAGTACATTCCTCCAATAAAGGGCAATCCATTATAATATGTTTTAAATTTTCCGTTCGTCCAGAATTACACACCCCACATATATCGCTATCACTAAACTTGTAGAGATATCCAGTTTTAAAGTTCAAAACCCACTCTCTTCTTCCCGCCAGTCTCAATTGAGCGAAGACTCTCGTGTGACTTATTGGGAGCTTCCAGTTTAGATACATTTCGGTGTTTGGTTTCTTCATTTCTTTTATAAATTTATAAAGCGGACAGTATCTAGACCTCATTGCTCTGTTTCTATCCTCTATATATTGGTGTGTTCTCATCTTGTTCAGGAAATCTTCTATGGCTTCATGACTATGAATTTTTATTTCGAACTTCTTCTTATTTAGTTCATATACACATTTATTTGGATCTATTCTCTCTATATTGTTCTTCAATTTTTCAAACCAATTGAAAGTTTTGTTTGTTTTATACATTTTGTTGCTGTCTTCGACAAGTTTTTCGTAAAATATTTTTGGTAACCTGGTCTCGTCCATTTTTTTAAGTCTAATTAGCAATCGCAGTGCTGTCTTCATGATTTCAACCTCTAATTTAGTGTAATTCACTTCTATTCTCAGTAAATAGCCAGGCGTTCTGTTAGGGAGGCCCAACATCTTTTTGACAAATCCTGATTGGACACTTTCAACCATCTCTCCGTAATCCAGTCCCCAAACACTTGATGAGTATAGTAAAACTGACGTGACTATTGTATCGAAGAGTTTTCTCCGTGCGCTCCAACCTTCGGCTTTCGCCATTATCAAAGGTCTCCAAATTGTCCCCAGAGCCCCCTTAGCTTTACCCATGAAGTATCTTACTGCTCTCGAAAAATTGCCTGATTTGTGAAAAGGAATTCCTAAATAGATATACTCGTCGACGATATCAATACGTCTGCCTCTATATTTAAATGTCATATTCGAACTTCTTTTTCCTCCTTTTTGAAACACTATAATTTTTGTTTTCTTGATATTTACTGTGAGCCTATTCTCATCACAGTAGTCACTCAATGTACAGAGCTTTCTTTGCAAATCAGCAGCCGTTTCTCCTGATATTGTAAGATCATCCGCAAAAGTCTGTATTTCTCCATTGGCTTCCATCTTTCTATGACCATTTCTTTCGAAAAATTCTACCATGTCGTGTATGTACAGTATAAATAGAATAGGGCTTAGAGAACCCCCTTGTAAAACTCCTTTGGTTATATCAATTTCCTTCGTGTATTCTCCATTATTTAGTTTGACTTTCATTTTAGCGTTTTCATATATAGATCTTATGACACTTAAGCATTGACCACTCATTCCTAGTTTGTAAAGTTTTTGCCACATCAGTTCATGATCTACAGAGTCGAAGGCTCTCTGAAAATCTATAAAGGCGGTAAAAAGTTTGCCACCTTCCTTTGCAATGGATAGACTGACTTTGGCTTGCAATACGAATATGTTATCCTCGCATGAGCGTTTCTCCCGGAAACCGGATTGACTTTCGGGAAGAATTCCAGACATTTCTGCCCATTTGCTGATTCTATTTGCTAAAATGTTTGTGAAAATCTTTAAAATTGTGTTGGCCAGTGCTATTCCTCTGTAATTCATAATATCCTTTTTTTCGCCCTTTTTATGTAGCAAAATCTGCACGAAACTGCACCAGCTTTTTGGAACTTTCCTTTCATTTAATATTTGGTTTAATTTGGATATCAGGTACTTTTTGGCATTTCTAGGTAGGGCTTTATAAAATTCGTTGGTGATGCTGTCTTCTCCGGGAGCTTTTTTTGATCCAAGATTTTGAAGTGTCTTATTCAACTCAGATAGGGTAATGTTTTTGTCCAGGTAAGGATTTCTAACATCGATATAGTTATCCTCTGTAATTAATCTGACTGGAAAAATATTCTTATAAAATTCGACTATTTCCTCACTTTGAAGTTCACAGAAATTTCCTCCTCTTCTCTTACTTCTAAATTTACTTACTATCTTCCAGAATTCCGAGCTTCTTTTCACATTGCTAATACCATCCTTGAGTTGTTTTCTGAATTTTTTCTTTTCCTGTTTAGTTATTTCCTTATATTCTTTTTTCTTACTTAAGTATTCTTTTCTTGATTTTTCAGAGTTTGATTTCTTGAATCTTCTATAAAATCTTCTCACTTGCCTTTTTCCCTCTCTACACTTTTTGGTAAACCATGGGCTGTCTCTAATATTGTCCTCTCTTCTTTTTCCAACTGTCTTGATCATATCTAGTTCAGTTGCCGTTTCCCTGATCATTTCAATTATAGTTTCGAAATCAATATCCTTGTTTTCTTCTTCGAAATCTTCGACTTTAATCATCATACTCATTATAAATTTATCCTTTTTGTCATTATCCCAGCAGTATTTGGTGGTCTGGACAACTTCCTTTGCTTGGATACCATTTTCTTTAATTCCAAAATTCGGTTTTCTGTGCAGTGTAAGGCTTTGCGCCAGATGATCTGAGTTTCCCAAGTCTATCAGCTCAAAGTTCTTGATACTCTCCAGTCCACTCCAATCCGTCCACGAATAATCCACAGTACTCCTTCCATTATTAATGATAAATGAATATTCTCCTCTTTGGTCACCGGCAGTTCTGCCATTTAAACAATATAGGCCAACTTCGCACATAGATTCATATAGGAACTTTCCGTTATTACATAAATGTGTATCCTCTGAGTTTCTTATGTAGTTTATATTCGGATTATCAATCGTATTTTCGTCTAAATTGTTGAGATTTCCTATCCTGCAATTAAAATCTCCTGCCAGCAGAATAGCTGCGTCATATTTTTCTCTTATTTCCCAAATTAGGTCTCTTAACATTATCAGACTTTCTTTTATATAATTTGGTCGAATATATACACTTATGTACACCCATTCCTTATTATCTACCCAGCCTCTGCTCACTATCCATCCTGCACTTATTTCTAATATTTCAAAATTTTTTACGATGTTTTCATCGACCAAAACACAAAGTCCCCCACTAGCTCTACCCCTATCGTAAACTTTGGTCGCTGCACTCGCCACAATTCTGAAATGTTTAAAATCTTGTAAAAATAAAAAGTCTTCTTTTGTGTACCACGTTTCTAAGATGCATATTAAGTAATAATTTTTCAATAAAATTCTTTTCTCCTCACTGCATAATTCCTTAAAATTTTTTAAACCATGAGAGTTCCAAATTAAAATTTTATTTTTTGCTATTTCTGTGTCATCGTTCTTTTTTTTGTTCTTTTTTTCACTACAATTTTGATACTCTTCTCTTCGATCGGTAGTTAACACTTTAGTTGTTATGCTTGTCGCCTTCTCTGTAATAGGTCTTGTCTCTTTCTGAGTGATATTCGTTTCTCTTTCGTTCAGTATTCGTTGACTGTATATGTTCTCGATCGTAAAATTGTCCCGATGCGATGTGTCTATTTTCGTTTTGCTGCCGAAAGGATCTGTTTTGTTTAATCAATCCTGCTCCATTCTTCCATATCCATGGTTGATCATTAACGTACATTTTTTTGAAACCTATTTTCGCTGTATTTCCTTTTTCTTTCTCTTCTTTCACTCTGATAAAAATTTGCTTCTGAATCTCTCGATCCTCTTTCGAAAGGTCATCATCGAGGTAGATCTGTGTCCCTCTAAGTAATGATTTTTTTTCGAAGATTTTTATTTTATCTTCCGTGCTTTTAACCCTTACCTTTATAAATTCTTGACCTGCAGCCGGTTTAATTTTGATCACTGATTTCACTTTTATTTGAACGTTTAGTTTAGTGTCTATAAAGTCTTCGATCTCTTTGTTGACATCTTTCTTTTCTGTTCTTAATCCTCTAATAATTATGTTTTGTCTTCTCTGTTCCTGATCTCTTCTGCGTTCTGTTTCTTCCAATTTATCAATTCTTTCCAATAGCTTTTTCTTTTCTCTGTCCCATTCTCCTAATTTAATTTCTACAGCGTTCCACTGATCAAGTATTTTTCGTTCCAGGTCTTTTTGCACATCGATTATTTGTTCTTTAACTTTCGTCATTAGATTTTCAATTTTGTTTTCCACATCTTTTGATGAGTTGTTAATCTCCTTCTTTATTACTTCAGAAATCTCCGATTTCATTGACTCAAGCATATTTTCCAAAGAACAGTTTGTTTCTTTCATGTTTTCCTTGCTACCAGCTGTCGACTGTTTTTCTGCTTTTTCATTCATATTTTTCCACACTTCGTTTATTTGTAGGTTGTTTTTGTCTTTTTGAAGAGAATCGAGGTTTGTTGGCCTGCCAATGACAGTTCTTTTCAGATCACTCTTTGTTTCCTGGGTATTAGCTCTGGTGCTTGGCCTCTATCTATCTGATCTATCTCCTTTTGCCGTTTGTCCCGCGTTTGGCATACTGCTAGTGTGGAGGCGTGTTACTCCTAACCTCACTTTTGCAGTACAACTATCTTTATGAACTATTTAACTCACTGTACTCTTTTTTTCAGTCACCACTTTCACAAATAAAACACCAAATTAAGATGCATCAACGGATCTACTTTGAATAGTTTTCACTGATACCGAAAACCAAAAAAATCGTATTTTTATCGGAGCGGTTATTAACACGCGTCATAATCCTATCATTGTTCAACATAACCTCCCCTAATTTAAATATTGCGTTTCATAAAAAATTAAATTGGTTTAAATTGGAAAATTTTTTTTTTCATTTTTAACAATAAATAAACAAATGAAAACAACTATTTTCCAAAAAACAAAATCAGAGGCGTTATGCAAAATTTTATTACCTTTAAATTAAAAAAAAAAACTTCTAAATCGGTTTATATTTGTGGGCTCTATGTTAATTTGTCCATGGACGCTTTTCGCACTGTGCGGCAGGTAGTGTATGCGCTCATCCCCCGCTTTGAACCCTCCGACATACAGCGGATTAGAAAGGGAAAACATTATTTTCTCACAATTTTACCAATCGAATTATGTTTTTAGGACCCTAAAGTGTACTTTAAGCAACAAAAAAAATTTCGATTTTTTGAAAATCCTAGAGTGGTGTTACCCGTTAAATTTTTTTCTATTCGTCCAACTGTAAATTAATACAAGTTATACATAGTAAACAAAATACCGAAATACATAAATTGAAATCAAACCTTAAACAGAAAAATCAGCTCGTATGAAGACTTGAGCCCGGGCCTCTCGATGTCAAAATCCTTGCTGCTAGCCACTTTTTTTTTTATTATTATTTTTTTTTTATAACAGAGAATAATTTACAAGAAGTATTTGACGTGAAACAGTGAAAAAAAAACGCCCAGACAACTAATAAATGCGTACACCTGTATTCTGCTAAACGTGCCGCACGGGCCACTCGTTAGCTAGACACTTTCCCTTCAAACATACCACCAAAACATTATTCTTATGATCATTACCAATTATATTGGTGTTAACTCTCTTTTATTCGTCGATTAAAGTGGGTCAGAAAGCACCTGCAACAGGCAAAAAAAACTGGTCCTCATCATAACGTAAAAAAAAATCAGTAGCGTAGAATTCACCGGAGTGGTTCTCAACTAGCCCCAGCATTCCTGACTCTTATTATTAAATTAATAAAGTTTATGATTCACAGTTTTTACCTAAGTTCTACTCACTTACTCGTTGAAATTTAAATTATTTTTCTCGGGGTCGAGCCACCAAAATCTAGAAGCGTATTCTCTATAGTTTTTTTCATTTTTTTTTTAAAATGATTCAACGGAAACTGCGAATTTTAGACAGATAGCCAGACACTCTTTTAATCAAACGCTAAAATCGGTGTGTATGCTAAATGGATATAAAGAGTATTCAAACGTATGTCAATGGATAAAAGATGGATTCAAACGGATAAAATTTGAATCCGTTTACTTGCAGCAGGAATGGATATTTTTCCATTCCTCATAACTATATCCTTTATTTTTTCTCATTGTATGCCTATATCTATAACCTGCTTTAAAGTATATCCATCTTTTTCTGTTCTTCACACTGAAAAAAAAAATTTTTAATTTACTTGAGTATTAGGTAATATTTACTTTTTTTACTTAAGCAATGCAAATAAATTAAAAATTGCTGTGAATTTTTACATTGTTTTCTAAAAAGAAAAAAAAACAAATGACACTTTTGAAGCAAATTTGACGTTTTGTGTCAAACTCTTCGAAGTTAAATTTTAATTATATTCCGGAAGATTTAATAATGGAAGTATAAATAAAAGTAGGGGAGAGTGGCCATCAATGTACCGGGTTTTTTTTCAAGGTCATAGTACTTATTCAATTTCACCAATTTCAAGCACTTCTTTGCATCAATATAAAACTACAACACTTCTCTAGATAATGCACACATATTATACACGATTTATTTTGATTAAATAATAAAATTTAGGATCTTTCTAAACTAACAAGCTATTTTCATTTTCAACAACCTGGGTACACAATGAACCACCTCCATAAAAACACTAAAAATGTTCAACAATAATAATATTGCAATTTTCACTTTGTAAAAAAACTTATTTTCTATCAAATACTATAAAAAAATATTACTTAACACTTTTTAATTGATAATGTATAACATAAATATACCTCAAATTTAAGTTAACTAGCTAAAATGGCATTTTAGTTTTGCTATGTTGAGAAAAGTACTGATAACAATCGCTGTAACATGCTGTACGCATGCCTAGTTTTATAATCAGGCATACCACTCTAGAAATCGAAAATACACTGAAATTCCAGGTGGTTCATTGTTCCCCGGTACATTGAATCAACATGACATTTGCAACAAAAATGGTTTTTTATAACTTAATCCAATATTTCAAAATCTTTATCTCATTAGAATATTGTAGTTAAGGCCCAAAACAAAATAAATCGTAAGTACATTTATTTTTAAATTGCCTTATTTCAATTAAAAAACGTGTTTGTATTTTAGGTAAATTTTTTCTTCAGTGCATCAAAAACAGTTTTTTTTCAGTTTTCTCTGTAAAGAATAAATCCACACGTCTCAAATTTATGGACGTAGTGTGATGGCCACTCTCCCCTAAGTAAAAAAGTAATTCATGTATTAATTTATTATTTATTTTTCTTTAATTACTCCAAATATTCGTTTCAAATACAAAACGTCAAATTTGATTCGAAAAGTGACATTTTTTTTCCTTAGAAAACGAAGTAAAAATTACCTGGTTTCACAGCAATTTTTAATTTGTTTCCATTGCTTGAGTAAAAAAGTAAATAATACTTAAAATTCAAGTAAACTTTAAATTGCTTTTCTTTCAGTGCGTAACTATCGTTTATTTTTAGCTCATTCTATTCTTAACTCTATAACCTGAGTTTAAGTATGTCTATCTTATCTTTTCTATCCTTACTTTTATTGCTCAAATGTAAAATATTTTATCTCTTTCCATCCCTTATTATATCATCAAATTGCAGGACAGCTACCCTAGTGGGTTTGCACAAAGCGCTTATATGAGAAATAGCTACAGTTACAATGTTAGGGAATAGACTGGAATAGAGAAGGAAAAACTGAAAGCGATTGAATACTGATGTCATTGACCAAGGACAGAAAAAGTAATATGTAGGGATTAAGAAAATTTGTTAGGATAAAAAAGAGGAAATTGAAAAGGATATGATGTTCATTTTATTTATTAGGAGATAAGATGCGATGGAGAGCAATTTAGAATGCATAGGGTGAGATTAAAGAATGATGATTACAAGGAACTAGCTATTCAGTTTATTTATTTATTTATTTATTTTACAAACATCCCGCAGTCCAATGGACCATAAATGGGATTCAAAAGGGTTTACAAATTACAATAATTCTGATATAAATTTAGATAATGAGTAATAATAAATGAATAATTTTCATCAAAAAATTCTTAACGTAAAATATGCTCATAGCAACTCATTTTCTCTTACATATTCAATATAATCATTTAGCGATATAACAAAGCGTCCACTATTCGTGAAAAATAAATCAAGATTGATCTGGAGCCTATTAAATATCTGATTTATATGATAAGTTGACAAAAAAACCATAGTAGTAGAGTCCCTTAAAGAACGCGGATACGATAAATAAAATGGAACAAAATAACGTTCCTCATCTCTTGGTAGCCTAAAAGAAACCGACTCTAAAATTTACTTAAAAAAAAGAATAATATAGAGTTAGAGTAGTAAGAGATTGACAAAGATTGAAAATTATTGATTAAAATAGATAGGATATTCATTATGGTGGTTCAAAGAATGGACATTTTTGAATTTTGTTTCCGGAACAAAAAAAATCGACTAAAAATGGAAAAAAAATTACCCCTATTTTTAATTTTTAGATCCGACAATATTAAGGGGTGCCGCTCGCACCCCCTATTTTCCCATTAAAAATGCATAAAAAAAATGGATTTTTAAAAAAAATTAAAAAAGAAAATGACAATATTATTTAAAAATGCTCAAAAGTTTATGAGCCCTTGCAAAATGTTCAAACTTAAAGATACCATCGATTAATATTATATTTTTACAAATACACCCTTTTGGGGGGTCCCTAAATAAACCACCCCCAAACGTAAATTTATCATTCAAGCTTAAATAGGTCTAAAATATTATTTTCATACGCCGTATTTTTACAGGCTTTATTAAATTATTAAATTACAGCACTCAATGGACTGTTAATTAATTTTTAATTGCTTAAACAATGTTAAATTGTTTAAAATCTTTATTTATTCTGTTTCAATAATAGTATATTATGCATCGAGGGTTGGAAGGCCGTGTTTTTTTGCCAAGCACAAATGTTCGAAGAACGAGTGTAGCACGAGCTCGTCGCGCAATGCGCCTGCGGGACAAGAGTTTTTTTCACTGTTTGGGAGTTTTTTTACCTCTGACGCTCACTAACCTGAAAACTGCGAGTTCTGCCCCGCTTAACGAGAACAAAAACATGGGTTTTTTGTGCATGTGTGGTAGAAAATATATTAATAGCCAACTGTATGTTTAATAACTGAAGAGACCGAAAAAATTTATTGACTTACTCGCCTCATTTGTTTAAACAATTAAAATTGTTTAAAATTAATTTCTAATTAAATTTACCTATAGAAACTTGTAGTTCTTTGCATAATTTATTAAAGAATTATAACTGTTTTAATAAATTATGTATACAAGTAAAAAATAAGTCCACAAACTTTTTATAGGCGGAATTATATACTGTTAAAAAAAACTTGCTTACTTTTAAAAACTTGAGAGAAATATTGTTTAGACAAATAAGAATTATTTAAGCAATTGAAAATATCTTGCAAATTAATGATAAATAAACCAGTTATATTTTTTCAATAATTTATGTAAAAAAATACACGGCTATTGGGAGATTTCATGAGAAGCTGATTTGAAAAAATTTTAACTGTTTAAACAAATAAACAGTCAATCACTAATTTTTTCTATCTTTCCAGTTACTAAAAAGATTGGAGGTAATAAAACATTTTATGGGAAATAAAAAAAATGCAAAAAATTATTTGTTTAAACAAATTAAAAGTATTTAAACGATTGAAAATTTGTTTCCAATTGGAGATGAATAAACGAGTTATAGTTCTTTAATAAATTATGCCAAAAAATACAAGTTTCTAGGTAAATTTAATTAAAAATTAATTTTAAACAATTTTAATTGCTTAAACAAATAAGGAGTAAGTCAATAATTTTTTTCGATCTCTTCAGTTATTAAACATACAGTTGGCTATTAATATATTTTATTGAAACAGAATAAATAAAGATTTTAAACAAATTAATTTGTTTAAACAATTAAAAATTAATTAAAAGTCAATTGAGTGCAGTAATTTAATAATTTAATAAAGCCTGTAAAAAAGCGGCGTAAAAAAGTAATATTTTAGACCTATTAAAGCTTAAATGAAAAATTTACGTTTGGGGATGGTTTATTTAGGGACCTCTTAAATTGGTGTATTTGTAAAAATATAATATTAATTGACGGTATTTTCAAGTTTGAACATTTTTCAAGGGCTCATAAACTTTTGAGTCTTTTTGAATAATATTTTCACTTTTTTTTTCATTTTTTTTTAAAATCCATTTTTCCCATGCATTTTTAATGGGAAAATAGGGGTGCGGGCGGCACCCCTTAATATTGTCGGATCAAAAAATAAAAAAATAGGGGTAATTTTTTTAGTCGATTTTTTTTGTTCCCGAAACAAAATTCAAAAATGTCTATTTGTTTAACCACCCTAATATTCATAATTATAAAAAATACCTGCAGTTACAATGTAACGAAATAGACTTGAATAGAGATTAAAAAAACTGAAAGAGATTGGATGTTGATGTTATTGACAAAAGATAGAAAAAATAATCTGTGGACATTAAGATAGGTTTGAAGTCACAAGAGATAGGATCAGATAACACAGCAGGGGGGTATCAAGAAAATTGGTTAGGATAAAAAACGCGATTGAAAGAGATAGGCTTTACATTTTACTCATTATGTGATAGAATATGATGGAGTGCGTTAGAAAAAGGATAGGATGAGATTTTAAAAAGGTGATTAAAAGTGACTTGTCACTCAATTTATTTATTAAAAGAAAAAAAAAAGATAGAGTAATGGTAGTAAGGACCAAGATGGAAACTAGTTGATTGAAGTAGGCAGAATTTTTGTACCTGTGAAAAATAGCTACAGTTTCGAAGTTAAGACAGGAATAGAGGAAATAACAGAAAGAGATTGGTTATTGATGTTCTTGGCAAAGCATAGAAAAAGTAATAAGTGTGTATGGAGGAAATAGATTAGGATTTAAAAGAGGAGATTGAAATAGACAGACTGTACATTTTATTCATTAGAGGATAGAATGTGATAGAGTGCGATAGAGCAAGGATATGATGAGATTGAATTGAAGTTATTGGATAGGATTTCTATCTTTTTACTTTCAGCAGGGTTGTTCGATTTTAGATGAAGCAATATCGAATTATGATGTCCACCTCTAGACGTGGCCAAAAAAAGCTCTTAGAACTGGCGTTTAATTCTTTTAAAATATTTTTATGCCATAACATTTTTTTAATTATACCTCAAAATATGTTCCAATATATACATTTAAATTTTTTGTAATAAATAATTATTGTGTTGTTAGGAAAAATTGAAAAACTTACTTAATTTTGTTTGACACAAGTGTATATAACCACTTAAGCGGTAACACCGCTGTAAAATTTTAAAAATTCGAATTTTTATTTGATTGCACTATTCTTTTAAGCTTCCAGAATAAGAGACAATAGTCTCTTCAGCAACAAAGGGTTAAAGGTAGCAACTTGTTGACGCTGATGTTTGTGCACTCGTACACAAACATCAACGTAAAAAAATTGGACTGACTTTAAACCCATGTTACTTACGATATTTTTTATAACAAAGGCACAAACGTAGCGCTTTTAAATGTTTGTAGGCAGGGTCTAAATGCGTTCATTTGTTTGACCGTGTGAAAATGGCTTCCATTTTGTTCCTGGCGAAAAATGAACAGCTGACCCATGTATTTTTTTTACCTACGACTGTGCAGTAAATTTTTGTCCTATCCAAAATGGTGCACAATGCATGTTTATATGAAATCATTATAAAATTAATAATAATAAAAAAAAATTTTATCCCACAGGCACAAAAATGGCGCTTTTAGATGCCTGTAGGCAGGGTCTAAACGCACTCATTTGTTTGGCCGTGTGAAAATGGCGTCCATTTTTTCCCTAGGGAAAAAATGAACAGCTGATGCATGCATTTTTTTCACCTTAGGGAAAAAATGGACGCCATTTTCATACGGTCAAACAAATGAACGCATTTCGACCCTAACCTACAAGCATTTAAAAGCATCTCTTTTGTGCCTTTGGAATAAAAAGTATCGTAAGCAACACGGGTTTAAAGTCAGTCCAATTTGTTTACAATGATGTTTGTGTACTCTTTTTGTCTCGGCTTCGCCCTCGACTGTCACTCGTACACAAACATCAGCGTAAACAAATGGCTGCCTTTAACCCTATGTTGCTTAATATACTATTTGGTGTATTCTTTGCCATGTCATTTTTCTCGTGTGGTCGCGAAATAATGACACGCAAATGACACAAAAGTAAGTACACGCATCCGTGTCATTATTTTCATATCCTACTTTTTCATACGGGTTATCACTGATCAACGCAAATTTATTATTTTTTAGTAATGTGACGAAGCAAATCGTCACTTAGATTTTATTTAGTGTATTAGAGAAATTGTGATTTATTCCGAGAATTTCTGGTCGGTTTATATAATATATTTATTATTGATCAGAGTTAATTTTAGTAGTTAATCGGTGCAGCTCAGGTGTTTTTCCGTATTTACGGCCCTGAATAAGCGCCCGATTTCCGCTTCGTCGCAGTCCTCGGAATTATTGAATTTCAAGTTCACGTGGGGTAATTAGCCAATTAAATTGGTGAAATAATTTGCGCGGTTTTTCTTTATTTTTCCCTTGTTAGCGGCAGAGCCTTTTTTTTGTGTTTCAGCCAGGATTCATCGTGAGTTGGAAGAGGACAGCGGCCGAATTACGAAGGAGAGACGAAGGAACCAATAAGGAAGGTGCGGAGTCCCCACCCCTCACGTGGATCCGCACCGGCTCAATCAGCCGTTTGATGCGGCATTCTTGTTTCACGAGTCCGCGCCGGTAACAGGTGTTAAGCGTCGAGCTAATTTTCTTTTGGAAGTTTTGCGTTTATTTTTGAAGTAGTATGTATAAGAATAATTCTGTTTTGTTGAACGAAGTGTGAGCCAATAAGTGGGTGTGTGTCGAGTTAAGACACTAAACTTTGTAAAGAGTGTTGATTCACCACCGGAGTGAACGAATTTTTGTTAGAAATAAATATAGAATTTATAGACTATTTTTAGTGCTATTATTTGTGCCCACCGAGTTCTATCTTTCCCCTGGATTATTGGTCCGCTTTGGAAATTTTGGACAATCGACTTGGTGAGTAATTAACTTGAAATTTTCTGGGTTGTCGTTTCTTTCAAGTTTTCGAAAGGCTTGTGCTTCCAGCGGAACTTCCCTTTGGTAGTAAGTTTGAGGAAAGTAGTGCGAGAGTAAAATTTAATAAGTACGAGATTTGTTTGGGGTTAGTAATCCCTAATTCATTTATTCGTTACAGTGAACAATTAAAAATTTAACCAAAATATAATTGCGAAATTTTGGGCACCAGGCTCACCGATGAGCCACGTCAGCAACAACAACAACAAAATCAAACAAGAGCAATCTATTCCGAAAAAGACAAAAATAGATTATCGCAATATTACTCATTATTCCAAATTCCTATATCATTTCTAAAACATCAAAACACTATTAACAACTTCAAAACTTTATTATCCCTGCTGAGAGTAAAAAAAAATAGAAAAAGGTAGAGATAAAAAATAAGTGATAGAAACAAATTGACTTTTTTATATCCGGGAAATACGCGATTTGGATTTCTAAAACGTTTTCTCTTCCAGCTCTGATCTTTCCGACCACTTCTATCATTCTCTATATCTTCCAATCATTTAGTCTATCCTAAATATTTTTGAATATCTATCTTTTTCTATGCCTAAGTTTATCACCAAAGAAGAATATCTAGTCTTTTTTTTCTTTTTATTTATTTCATTCTATCTCTAACTATATAACTAAAAGTAAATGATCCCTGCTGGAAGTAGACGTATTTAAACGGATAGAAAATAACAGATTAAAAAAGATAGAACTTTTCTATCCATTTGAATCTCTGCGCCTAATCGTTTATATTCTTTTAAATCTTTTTCTATTCGTCCAACTGTAAAATTTTAATTTATTTCTTGTAAATCAATGTAGTAAATTATTACAAGTTCTACATAGTAAACATAATACCGAAATACATAAATTGAAATTAAACCTGAAACAAAAGAATCAGCGCGTATGAAGACTCAAGTCACCCGGGCCTCTTGGTGTCGAAATTCTTTCTGCTTGCCACTGGACCATCTAAGGCTGTGACAGTTTTTACAAATACAGTCTAATGAATGTAAGGTTACAATCTATTTATTTTTTCTTTAAATCATTTTCTATTCGCTTTAAGGTAGTTCTCTCGAAAACAATTTTTCTTTAAATATTTTTTTAATTGAAATATCATATAATAGAACATTCAACGAATACATTGATATTTTTTTAAAAGTAGGAAGCGGTGCTACTTTTTAAGATATTTGAGAATGCAGTTGAACTTTTTATCATGGAAGAAAGTAGAAGCTATGGCTAAAAAATACAATTTTGCTAACCACGCAATGAATTTTCTTTAGACTTAAAAATAAAAACTACTAAATTATTTTTTAAAGTATAAGGAATAAGATCCCTTTTTGAAAAATGTGTCTTACGGTTCTAAATTTCGAAAAATAGTATTTTGAAATACACTTTTTGACGTTTTATTCATTTTTTTTTAATAAATACAAAAGAGAGGGACTCTACACCTTGAAGTGGCGTTATTCATTAAACATCACAAAATAAGTAAAAAATGACAAAATTTGAGTTGAGAACCACTGAACCAAGAGAACTACCTTAATCTATTTAGTATAAAAGTGTTTGTCTATACGTCTGAATCCGCAATTTTCAATCCGTCACATGATTCCTTCTCTCCGTCAGCTATTTCAATATTTATCATTAACAGTTATTAATCAAAGATGAATCCACGTAAATCTTTCTATATCCATTTCATTCCATTGATTGAAAAAATGTTCCTATATTCATCTGAATTTGTAGAATTTGTACCTTTTCTCGATTCGTTTCTATCTGTAAATTACATTTAAAAAATCTTGATTAAGCAAACGATTCTTCTGACACACATTGTCGTCATGTTCGGGCTCACGGATAGAGTTTGCGGATTTAGTGAAAGACCGCCGAACACTTTTTGCATTAAACGATTAAAGCAGCTAATAAATCATATGCACGGATAAATCTTTTACCCGTGTAGTAGTTCACGGATAAACGAGTATTGGTAAACGAATAAAAATTTTCTGATTTAGACAAGTATCAGGACATATTTTTATCAAAGGGTTGATAAAAGGGATAGACAAGGATTATTATGTGGATAGAAAACTGCGGCTTTGGACAGATAGCCAAACACTTTTTTATTCGAACGATAAAATCGGTTAGAAAATGATTAATACAAATACACCTTTTATCCGTTACAAGTGATGAGTTGCTCAAGGATAGACAAGGACTATGAGGCGGATAGATACCTGCACATTTAGACAAAAAGTCAAACACATTTTTTATCAAAAGATTGTAACGGTTAGAAAATGATTCGCGCTGATTAATACGTATAAGCTGAAAAGAGATAAAGAGGATTTAAAAGAATAGACGGATAGACAGCTGATTCAAATTAATGGAGGAGTATCAAAATAGTATTCAAACGGATATCAATAGATAAAGGTTGGATTTAAATAGATAAAGTTACAATCCGTTTACTTCCAGAGGGAAGGATATTTTTCAAATCCTTATAACTATCCTTTATTTTTATCTCATTCTATCCTATCGAGATCTTTGACTCTCATGACATAGTGTATGAAGTTTCGTTGGTGCGCCAATCCTCAACAGAAGGAGTCATAAGCAGGATCATGTTCTCCTGTGTCACCCTGCGGCTTACACCGTCGAACATGACCTGCCTCTCCGCTTCTCAACGCTTACAACTGAAGAGTGTGTGTTCTGGTTCGTTCACTAGGAACTTGCAGTACACACACTCTGCGCTGTCAATCTTCTTAAAGTGCTTAAGATATGAGCCACAACACACGTGCTCTGTAAGGGCTTGAGATAAATAATAGGAATCTACTCCGTGCTTCCGATTTATCCAAGTGGCAAATGTTGGTATCAGCCGATGCGTCCATCAGCCTGTATCCTCCCCGCTCTATCTCGGAGGATTTGGTTCTTGCTGGGTCTATTGTCATCCCTATAACGGGTGGACATGCTATCTTTGAAAAGGAGGAAAATTTCCTCCCTTTCTTGCTCCAAAAGGTTTGCCGGCAACGCTGGCATGGACCTGAGCAGCTCTCGTAGATACAGTCGTGCAGGCAGAGATTATACGCTTAGTAATAATCCTTTGCACGGACAGTATCTTGTTCAAGATGGTTTTGCTTCTGTCTGTTTGCAGGGAGGGAGCTCACACTGGTGCTGCGTAAAGCAGCTTTGAGTGGAAAACACTCGCTACCAATCTTCTTTTTTTTTCTGAAGGCCCACCGACGTTCGGTATTATCCGCGCTAAGCTTAGCGCACATTCTGCAGCCTTGTCGGATGCCACAGCGATGTGGTGCTTAAAATTTAGGAACTTGTCAAGTTAAACTTCTAGGTACTTTATATGTTTACTCTACTTGACCTCAAATCCGTCTATTTCGATCTGTGAAAGTTTATAACCACGTCTGTCTGTGACGATAAGCGCTTCGGTTTTGTCCAGGGCTATTTGAAGGCCTCTGGCTTCCAGTCAGCTGTTTGCTTGTCGCAGACATTCGTTTACCAAGATTCCAAGCCCTTCTGCAGTTTCGGCAGTGCATACGATTAACACGTCGTTCGCAAAGCCGATGATCAGCGCGCCTTTAGGTAGACCCATTTGCAAGACTTTATCAAAGAGACTTTCCATATGAATGGTCCTATCCTCGTACCTTAAGGGGCACCTCGTTTCATCTTTTTCTTCAGAGTGCAGGTGTCTCCCTCATATATTACCCACCTGTCGCTAAGATGATTATTCATTATCCGCAACAAGTAGGGCGGTATTTCTTTTTTACATTCTCATCCTAAATGAGAAAGTCTTCAATTTGTGCGATTTTGAACTTTTGCTAAAACATACATTTCTCGACGTTTTGAGACCTCCTGATTCCAAAAAAATGGGTTTTACGAAGATGTCTGTCTGTCTGTCTGTCTGTCTGTCTGTCTGTCTGTCTGTATCAAAATTTTGAAATCGGATAACTTGAGTAAAAATTGTCGTATCAACTTCAACTTTGGTATACTTTTTTTTGGTACCAAAATACAGGTCGAGTTCGTTAGCCAGCAATTTTCGTCCAAAATTATCAAAAATAGAATATTTTCAAAATTCAAAAAAAAAAAAATTTTCAAAAAAAAATTTTCTCTAATTTTTTTCTTAAACTACAAGTAAAATCGAACAAATTTTGTTTATAAAAGTTTCCGATATAATGCAACCCCACAAAGCTATGAATTTTTGAAGTTTACATGTGCAAAAAGGGGTACTGAAAGTGGATAAATCCTATACAAAAACTCTATTATTTTAAAAAAAAATGAAAAAACTTCCGGTTTTTTCTTCCTGTTTACTTCCATTGATTACAACTAATAAAACTGCATAAAAAAATATTGACTTTTCTAAAAATTTTTGAAAATTTTGAATAAATTCATTTTTACATTCTCATCCTAAATGAGAAAGTCTTCAATTTGTGCGATTTTGAACTTTTGCTAAAACATACATTTCTCGACGTTTTGAGACCTCCTGATTCCAAAAAAATGGGTTTTACGAAGATGTCTGTCTGTCTGTCTGTCTGTCTGTCTGTCTGTGTGTATCAAAATTTTGAAATCGGATAACTTGAGTAAAAATTGTCGTATCAACTTCAACTTTGGTATACTTTTTTTTGGTACCAAAATACAGGTCAAGTTCGTTAGCCAGCAATTTTCGTCCAAAATTATCAAAAATAGAATATTTTCAAAATTCAAAAAAAAAAAAAATTTCAAAAAAAAATTTTCTCTAATTTTTTTCTTAAACTACAAGTAAAATCGAACAAATTTTGTTTATAAAAGTTTCCGATATAATGCAACCCCACAAAGCTATGAATTTTTTAAGTTTACATGTGCAAAAAGGGGTACTGAAAGTGGATAAATTCTATACAAAAACTCTATTATTTTAAAAAAAAATGAAAAAACTTCCGGTTTTTTCTTCCTGTTTACTTCCATTGATTACAACTGATAAAACTGCATCAAAAAATATTGACTTTTCTAAAAATTTTTGGAAATTTTGAATAAATTCATTTTTACATTCTCATCCTAAATGAGAAAGTCTTCAATTTGTGCGATTTTGAACTTTTGCTAAAACATACATTTCTCGACGTTTTGAGACCTCCTGATTCCAAAAAAATGGGTTTTACGAAGATGTCTGTCTGTCTGTCTGTCTGTCTGTCTGTCTGTCTGTCTGTCTGTCTGTATCAAAATTTTGAAATCGGATAACTTGAGTAAAAATTGTCGTATCAACTTCAACTTTGGTATACTTTTTTTTGGTACCAAAATACAGGTCGAGTTCGTTAGCCAGCAATTTTCGTCCAAAATTATCAAAAATAGAATATTTTCAAAATTCAAAAAAAAAAAAATTTTCAAAAAAAAATTTTTTC
Organism: Ganaspis brasiliensis; assembly: GCA_037103525.1. Classification (NCBI taxonomy): domain Eukaryota; kingdom Metazoa; phylum Arthropoda; class Insecta; order Hymenoptera; family Figitidae; genus Ganaspis; species Ganaspis brasiliensis. Next base: position 699,488 of record JAZKLR010000018.1, read on the forward strand.
TAATTTTTTTCTTAAAATACAAGTAAAATCGAACAAATTTTGTTTATAAAAGTTTCCGATATAATGCAACCCCACAAAGCTATGAATTTTTTAAGTTTACATGTACAAAAAGGGGTACTGAAAGTGGATAAATCCTATACAAAAACTCTATTATTTAAAAAAAAAATGAATAAACTTCCGGTTTTTTCTTCCTGTTTACTTCCATTGATTACAACTAATAAAACTGCATAAAAAAATATTGACTTTTCTAAAAATTTTTGGAAATTTTGAATAAATTCATTTTTACATTCTCATCCTAAATGAGAAAGTCTTCAATTTGTGCGATTTTGAACTTTTGCTAAAACATACATTTCTCGACGTTTTGAGACCCCCTGATTCCAAAAAAATGGGTTTTACGAAGATGTCTGTCTGTCTGTCTGTCTGTCTGTATCAAAATTTTGAAATCGGATAACTTGAGTAAAAATTGTCGTATCAACTTCAACTTTGGTATACTTTTTTTTGGTACCAAAATACAGGTCGAGTTCGTTAGCCAGCAATTTTCGTCCAAAATTATCAAAAATAGAATATTTTCAAAATTCAAAAAAAAAAAAATTTTCAAAAAAAAATTTTCTCTAATTTTTTTCTTAAACTACAAGTAAAATCGAACAAATTTTGTTTATAAAAGTTTCCGATATAATGCAACCCCACAAAGCTATGAATTTTTTAAGTTTACATGTGCAAAAAGGGGTACTGAAAGTGGATAAATCCTATACAAAAACTCTATTATTTTAAAAAAAAATGAAAAAACTTCCGGTTTTTTCTTCCTGTTTACTTCCATTGATTACAACTAATAAAACTGCATAAAAAAATATTGACTTTTCTAAAAATTTTTGGAAATTTTGAATAAATTCATTTTTACATTCTCATCCTAAATGAGAAAGTCTTCAATTTGTGCGATTTTGAACTTTTGCTAAAACATACATTTCTCGACGTTTTGAGACCCCCTGATTCCAAAAAAATGGGTTTTACGAAGATGTCTGTCTGTCTGTCTGTCTGTCTGTATCAAAATTTTGAAATCGGATAACTTGAGTAAAAATTGTCGTATCAACTTCAACTTTGGTATACTTTTTTTTGGTACCAAAATACAGGTCGAGTTCGTTAGCCAGCAATTTTCGTCCAAAATTATCAAAAATAGAATATTTTCAAAATTCAAAAAAAAAAAAATTTTCAAAAAAAAATTTTCTCTAATTTTTTTCTTAAACTACAAGTAAAATCGAACAAATTTTGTTTATAAAAGTTTCCGATATAATGCAACCCCACAAAGCTATGAATTTTTTAAGTTTACATGTGCAAAAAGGGGTACTGAAAGTGGATAAATCCTATACAAAAACTCTATTATTTTAAAAAAAAATGAAAAAACTTCCGGTTTTTTCTTCCTGTTTACTTCCATTGATTACAACTAATAAAACTGCATAAAAAAATATTGACTTTTCTAAAAATTTTTGGAAATTTTGAATAAATTCATTTTTACATTCTCATCCTAAATGAGAAAGTCTTCAATTTGTGCGATTTTGAACTTTTGCTAAAACATACATTTCTCGACGTTTTGAGACCCCCTGATTCCAAAAAAATGGGTTTTACGAAGATGTCTGTCTGTCTGTCTGTCTGTCTGTATCAAAATTTTGAAATCGGATAACTTGAGTAAAAATTGTCGTATCAACTTCAACTTTGGTATACTTTTTTTTGGTACCAAAATACAGGTCGAGTTCGTTAGCCAGCAATTTTCGTCCAAAATTATCAAAAATAGAATATTTTCAAAATTCAAAAAAAAAAAAATTTTCAAAAAAAAATTTTCTCTAATTTTTTTCTTAAACTACAAGTAAAATCGAACAAATTTTGTTTATAAAAGTTTCCGATATAATGCAACCCCACAAAGCTATGAATTTTTTAAGTTTACATGTGCAAAAAGGGGTACTGAAAGTGGATAAATCCTATACAAAAACTCTATTATTTTAAAAAAAAATGAAAAAACTTCCGGTTTTTTCTTCCTGTTTACTTCCATTGATTACAACTAATAAAACTGCATAAAAAAATATTGACTTTTCTAAAAATTTTTGGAAATTTTGAATAAATTCATTTTTACATTCTCATCCTAAATGAGAAAGTCTTCAATTTGTGCGATTTTGAACTTTTGCTAAAACATACATTTCTCGACGTTTTGAGACCCCCTGATTCCAAAAAAATGGGTTTTACGAAGATGTCTGTCTGTCTGTCTGTCTGTCTGTATCAAAATTTTGAAATCGGATAACTTGAGTAAAAATTGTCGTATCAACTTCAACTTTGGTATACTTTTTTTTGGTACCAAAATACAGGTCGAGTTCGTTAGCCAGCAATTTTCGTCCAAAATTATCAAAAATAGAATATTTTCAAAATTCAAAAAAAAAAAAATTTTCAAAAAAAAATTTTCTCTAATTTTTTTCTTAAACTACAAGTAAAATCGAACAAATTTTGTTTATAAAAGTTTCCGATATAATGCAACCCCACAAAGCTATGAATTTTTTAAGTTTACATGTGCAAAAAGGGGTACTGAAAGTGGATAAATCCTATACAAAAACTCTATTATTTTAAAAAAAAATGAAAAAACTTCCGGTTTTTTCTTCCTGTTTACTTCCATTGATTACAACTAATAAAACTGCATAAAAAAATATTGACTTTTCTAAAAATTTTTGGAAATTTTGAATAAATTCATTTTTACATTCTCATCCTAAATGAGAAAGTCTTCAATTTGTGCGATTTTGAACTTTTGCTAAAACATACATTTCTCGACGTTTTGAGACCCCCTGATTCCAAAAAAATGGGTTTTACGAAGATGTCTGTCTGTCTGTCTGTCTGTCTGTATCAAAATTTTGAAATCGGATAACTTGAGTAAAAATTGTCGTATCAACTTCAACTTTGGTATACTTTTTTTTGGTACCAAAATACAGGTCGAGTTCGTTAGCCAGCAATTTTCGTCCAAAATTATCAAAAATAGAATATTTTCAAAATTCAAAAAAAAAAAAATTTTCAAAAAAAAATTTTCTCTAATTTTTTTCTTAAACTACAAGTAAAATCGAACAAATTTTGTTTATAAAAGTTTCCGATATAATGCAACCCCACAAAGCTATGAATTTTTTAAGTTTACATGTGCAAAAAGGGGTACTGAAAGTGGATAAATCCTATACAAAAACTCTATTATTTTAAAAAAAAATGAAAAAACTTCCGGTTTTTTCTTCCTGTTTACTTCCATTGATTACAACTAATAAAACTGCATAAAAAAATATTGACTTTTCTAAAAATTTTTGGAAATTTTGAATAAATTCATTTTTACATTCTCATCCTAAATGAGAAAGTCTTCAATTTGTGCGATTTTGAACTTTTGCTAAAACATACATTTCTCGACGTTTTGAGACCCCCTGATTCCAAAAAAATGGGTTTTACGAAGATGTCTGTCTGTCTGTCTGTCTGTCTGTATCAAAATTTTGAAATCGGATAACTTGAGTAAAAATTGTCGTATCAACTTCAACTTTGGTATACTTTTTTTTGGTACCAAAATACAGGTCGAGTTCGTTAGCCAGCAATTTTCGTCCAAAATTATCAAAAATAGAATATTTTCAAAATTCAAAAAAAAAAAAATTTTCAAAAAAAAATTTTCTCTAATTTTTTTCTTAAACTACAAGTAAAATCGAACAAATTTTGTTTATAAAAGTTTCCGATATAATGCAACCCCACAAAGCTATGAATTTTTTAAGTTTACATGTGCAAAAAGGGGTACTGAAAGTGGATAAATCCTATACAAAAACTCTATTATTTTAAAAAAAAATGAAAAAACTTCCGGTTTTTTCTTCCTGTTTACTTCCATTGATTACAACTAATAAAACTGCATAAAAAAATATTGACTTTTCTAAAAATTTTTGGAAATTTTGAATAAATTCATTTTTACATTCTCATCCTAAATGAGAAAGTCTTCAATTTGTGCGATTTTGAACTTTTGCTAAAACATACATTTCTCGACGTTTTGAGACCCCCTGATTCCAAAAAAATGGGTTTTACGAAGATGTCTGTCTGTCTGTCTGTCTGTCTGTATCAAAATTTTGAAATCGGATAACTTGAGTAAAAATTGTCGTATCAACTTCAACTTTGGTATACTTTTTTTTGGTACCAAAATACAGGTCGAGTTCGTTAGCCAGCAATTTTCGTCCAAAATTATCAAAAATAGAATATTTTCAAAATTCAAAAAAAAAAAAATTTTCAAAAAAAAATTTTCTCTAATTTTTTTCTTAAACTACAAGTAAAATCGAACAAATTTTGTTTATAAAAGTTTCCGATATAATGCAACCCCACAAAGCTATGAATTTTTTAAGTTTACATGTGCAAAAAGGGGTACTGAAAGTGGATAAATCCTATACAAAAACTCTATTATTTTAAAAAAAAATGAAAAAACTTCCGGTTTTTTCTTCCTGTTTACTTCCATTGATTACAACTAATAAAACTGCATAAAAAAATATTGACTTTTCTAAAAATTTTTGGAAATTTTGAATAAATTCATTTTTACATTCTCATCCTAAATGAGAAAGTCTTCAATTTGTGCGATTTTGAACTTTTGCTAAAACATACATTTCTCGACGTTTTGAGACCCCCTGATTCCAAAAAAATGGGTTTTACGAAGATGTCTGTCTGTCTGTCTGTCTGTCTGTATCAAAATTTTGAAATCGGATAACTTGAGTAAAAATTGTCGTATCAACTTCAACTTTGGTATACTTTTTTTTGGTACCAAAATACAGGTCGAGTTCGTTAGCCAGCAATTTTCGTCCAAAATTATCAAAAATAGAATATTTTCAAAATTCAAAAAAAAAAAAATTTTCAAAAAAAAATTTTCTCTAATTTTTTTCTTAAACTACAAGTAAAATCGAACAAATTTTGTTTATAAAAGTTTCCGATATAATGCAACCCCACAAAGCTATGAATTTTTTAAGTTTACATGTGCAAAAAGGGGTACTGAAAGTGGATAAATCCTATACAAAAACTCTATTATTTTAAAAAAAAATGAAAAAACTTCCGGTTTTTTCTTCCTGTTTACTTCCATTGATTACAACTAATAAAACTGCATAAAAAAATATTGACTTTTCTAAAAATTTTTGGAAATTTTGAATAAATTCATTTTTACATTCTCATCCTAAATGAGAAAGTCTTCAATTTGTGCGATTTTGAACTTTTGCTAAAACATACATTTCTCGACGTTTTGAGACCCCCTGATTCCAAAAAAATGGGTTTTACGAAGATGTCTGTCTGTCTGTCTGTCTGTCTGTATCAAAATTTTGAAATCGGATAACTTGAGTAAAAATTGTCGTATCAACTTCAACTTTGGTATACTTTTTTTTGGTACCAAAATACAGGTCGAGTTCGTTAGCCAGCAATTTTCGTCCAAAATTATCAAAAATAGAATATTTTCAAAATTCAAAAAAAAAAAAATTTTCAAAAAAAAATTTTCTCTAATTTTTTTCTTAAACTACAAGTAAAATCGAACAAATTTTGTTTATAAAAGTTTCCGATATAATGCAACCCCACAAAGCTATGAATTTTTTAAGTTTACATGTGCAAAAAGGGGTACTGAAAGTGGATAAATCCTATACAAAAACTCTATTATTTTAAAAAAAAATGAAAAAACTTCCGGTTTTTTCTTCCTGTTTACTTCCATTGATTACAACTAATAAAACTGCATAAAAAAATATTGACTTTTCTAAAAATTTTTGGAAATTTTGAATAAATTCATTTTTACATTCTCATCCTAAATGAGAAAGTCTTCAATTTGTGCGATTTTGAACTTTTGCTAAAAAGTGATTCCAAAAAAATTGGGTTAATTTTTTTTTTTTTTTTTTAAGTGCTACATACGTCTTGCTTTAAAGGAAAATTTGATATTCGCCTGTTAGTTTTCACAAACATTATTTATCTTTTGAGATTTAAATCTTTGGGAAAATTGATGTTCTTTTAAATTTAAAACTTTTGTGAATAAATATTATTATGTCCTCATAACCTGTAAGTTATTTTACAACTAAATGTAAAAATACAAGTGTTGTGTTCCTTACAATAAAAAGAAAAAATATACGAAAAATAAATCAGCAGCTGGAACTGATCACGGGATCTTCAACTTGAAAGTCCGACACACTAACCTCTGCTCCATGGAGATACTTGTCATAATTTTGTTTTATTCAAATAAGTAGATGAATAAATATCAAATCGCGTATAAAATGAATAAAAATTCTGATATTATGCCCAAATAATACTTATTAAACTAGTGTTTGTAATTGATAAAATAGTTTATCATTTCTCATTAGTTTTAATACAGAATTTTAAAATCTCTTTTTATAACCTACAAATAGTCTACATTATTTACATGCGTTGTGTTATTCAATAGCCTCGACGAAGTAAAATTACGGCACCTTACGTAATATTACGACACATTGTGTATTTTTATTAAATAATGTATATTAACTGTCGTTTGTTAAAATACACGTCGGACATAGTGAAACTATTTTCCAACGTCGGATATTGTAATTTTACACAACACTGCTAAAATACTTTGTGGCAAATAATATTTTTACAGTATAATACTGAATTACGCATTGGCACGTAGTAAACTTACGACGTCTAACGTGTATTTCAGCATGTAAAATAACATGTTAAGGTACGCTCCCACTTAGTTTGTCTGCCTGCACGCGCATGCAATCGACATGAGATAGAAGAAGACAGAAATATAAATTTGCATGTTTTGTCTTCCTTTATCTCATGTCGATTGCTGCATGCGCATGCAGACAGACTCCGAGGTGAGATTGTGCCTTTACATGTTTTAATACACTGATTTCTTTTAGAGTGTAGATCGAATTATAAGCCACACTATGTCATTTTTGTGTACATGCAATTATACTAACACAGTTGAAATGTTTTTTGCAAATGGCTATCTACAAACAGCTGAGTGATCACGTAGGTCACGTAAATAGCTTAGCAGACGAAAACCCATTGTAGCAGACGAAATTTTGAAGTTCCAAATTATCTCGCTTGGTTCTCCACTTTCGCTAATTTGATTCGTTGATAAAAACTGCATCTTATAGTTAATCGATTTTTCGACTAAAAAATCGCTATTTAAATATCTCTAAAAAAATTTTTTTTTATCTATTGTTAAAATCGTGTGTACTTCTTTAGATAATCTAATTAAGAAGTTACAGTTAAAATTTCAAGTCAATCGGATGAAAATTCTTTGAGTTCTACTGCGTGCAGGTTTCAAAAATGTGGTTTCGAGAAAAACGCGTTTGAAATTGTTTATTTTTACACTTCGGAATTGCTCCAGAAAAATTAATTTTAAGAAGAATTCTAATTTGTTTTCCATGCAAGTACGTTATTGATTATCAATCTAGGGATGTTATAGTGTACTTTAAGCCAATAAAAAAATATGGTTTCGAAAAAAATGCCTTTGAACTTAAAATTTTCTTTGTTTACACTTCGGATGTGCTTCAGAAAATAATTTTCAGAACATTTCCAAGTTGCTTCCTTGTAAAGACAATATTGATTATTTATCTAGCAATATTATAGTGTATTTTAAGCCAATAAAAAAAGTCGAAGGAAAAAAAAATTGCAAACAGATGTATCCCCGTAATTGTATTCTAAATTTGAGTTTAATACTATATTGGTTTGAAGACTGGTCTTACTCAATTATGGAATTGTATTGAGGCAGAAGTCAACTAATATCAATAAGTTCAAACAGAAATTTTAAGGTTTTTTAATGACATTTAGGTGCAACAATCTTTTGCTTTGAGGATTTAAGTAACTGAGATTTTTCTTTTCGTTCCAGTATATCGCAAATATTCCGGAAAGTATTAGTATCGAGCGCGAAGCGCGAGTGCCGTGATGAGAATGTATTCCTTAAAGGCGTAGAACTTTAAGACAAAAAAAGTCTTATATTTTAAGTGAAAATCCAATTTAGAATAGCGCTAAACAGTGCCAAAGATTAAACTGGCTCATGTTGTAGGGAAAGTATACAATTTCGATAACGAAGAGCATGTATTACATGGTCGAAGCGTGCAGCCTGACGGGAAGATTAATAATAATCGGAGTGCGAAGCACGACGTTTATTTCAAGTACGGAGTATATACTAGGGGGGCTCCGACCCCCTGCGCGCTTCGCGCTCCAACCCCCTATTTTACAACTCTAATTTACAACATTAAAATTCAAATTTCATTTGATTTAAAAAAAAACCTCTTATTTTTCTTTTATTTTTTAAAATAATTAATATAATTGGTTTTTAGCCAAATTCATTTAAATTTAGCTCCTCATTTGGTATTAATTATTATACTACCTAAATATATTAAAAATATTTTTATTTATATTTAATCAAATTTTTTTATATAGAAAATATATTATTATATAGAAAATAAGAAAAAGATCTAAAGAAACAATTACCATGTGGTTTAATGTGTACTTTAATATCCATTTTAAATGTATACACAAATTAAAATATATCCAAGTTATAAAAGTTTTCACTCACTTACTAAAAGAAGATATTATTTTTATTAAAAAAGAAAAACTCTTTTTATTATTTTTTTAAATTAAATACAAAACTATATGTTTAAAACCTTAAATTAACTTACATTAGTAAATATTTAATTTTAATTTTTTAAAAACTCTTCTGCTTTTTATTTTTAAAAATTCTTATAAGGTTATAAAAATATCAATATGGTGAATATCCTCACTCTTAGACTATCTTTATGAAAAAGAAAAGAAAGCCATATAAATAAAATATGAAATAAAATTTCCAAAACTGGGAAAGACCAACTTGAAATTTTATGTTAATTTATTTGATCGTCATTATTCATTTGATATAGTAAGTTTTATTTGGTCATACGATCACTATTAATATTGGTCTATCAAACTGGATTAATGGTTAAAAATGAGCTATCTGGATTACATCAAAAATACATTTGGAGATAGGTCACGAAATGATGCTAGTGATTGGATTTCTTCAAGTAGAAAATTAATACAAGCAGAAGAACAATTGACATTTTTAATCAGATGTCGAAAATTTTCGATATTTCCAGCACATATTTTAAAGATGGAAACTTTGAAAAAGACACATAATTAGTGTCGAAACAGTTTATATTTTGTAAAAAGAATGTAATTAAGTGATCGTATGACCAAATAAAACTTACTACTTCAAAGATCTATTTTATGTTCACTTTAATAAAAAATAATAAGTCTGTTGTGGGTTATGTAGAAACTACACAAAAAGTTAAAAATGTAATATCAAAAAAAGGACAATCAAAAAACGAATATCACTTTTTCAAATTTATTCTGAACAACAACGATAATTGTAGAATTTCATGTTTATCATGGATCAATAATGCTTTAAAATTTTCAATTCTTGTAAAAGAAAATCAAGTAAATATTAATAATAATAATAATAATAATAATTTTTATTTGTTTTTAAATCGAAAGATTTATACAAAGAGGTTACAGTTCTATATTTACAACTTTCAGTAAACAATATCATACATACTACTGCTTGCACATACTTTCACTTTTAAAAATCTCTACAATAAATTCCGCTATTTTATTTACATTATTTTTATCCACGGTGCCTAACGCCTTAATCCAGTCATCCCTTATGTTGTCGATTTCGGAGTGTACGCTGATACTTAATTTTTCATTATAAAACCTTGGACATTCGACTAGAAGGTGATAAATATAATCAATATCATAGAAATTTACAAAACAGAACTCACAGAGTTCTTGCTGAATAAATTTCTAATGGTTCCTTCCAATTACGAATTTTGGTTGGAATTTATTCAACAGCCTCAATTGTGCTACTATTCTAATATATTTTAGAGAGGCGGTTATAGATGTTAAATAGATCTGGGGACCTGCTTTTAGAAACTGGGTTAAGTATGGGTAAATTGATAATGCAGAAGATTCTTTAGCTCTACTTAAATCAGAAAAATGAATTATTTCTTTGTACTTTTTTAACCACTTACTTTTGTTTGCTTTAAAAAAGGATAATCAATCCCGCATGTTTCTTATCCACGCTTCTTTTATCTAGTTCTCTCAGCCTTAAAAAACATATTTTAGGGTAGCGTTTATCAGACATGTTCAACATTTTCTCTAACCAATTAAGTATTAATTCAAAAATTTTTCTGAAAGTTGGGAAGTACCTATTTCTAATCTGATCGCATATCCCGCAGTATTATTTGGAAGATTTAAAACTCTTTTAAAAAAGGTTGTCTGTATTTTTTCAATTAGATCGAAATATCTTAGGCCCCAGATATGAGATGTGTAAAAAAGCACACTAGTAGTAAGGCTCCGGAAAAGAGTTACAATTTGGTTGAAGGATTCTATTTTCATTTTGTAAATTAACCCTAATGTAGAGTTCATAGCTAGAGAGGTTTTTCTAATTGCATCATTTTTAGCGCTGTTATAAATCGCTGTTTGTGTGAAATTTACTCCGAGATACATGTAACTCTGTTTAACTTCAATTGGAGAATCATCATATATATATTTAAAAAATAAGTTCTCATTACTGTGACAGTGACCTCCCTTCCTAAAAACTACAATTTTAGTTTTGCCTAAGTTTACTTTTAGGCCATTTAATTTACAATATTCGCATAACACTATTAAAATTTTTCTCATTTCTACCAAGTTATTGGAAAAAATGGCTAGGTCATCTGCGTACGCTAGTATTGAAATTCCAATCAAATGATTTATGGAAACCCCTCTAATTCCTCTCGCTTTTAGGAAATTTTCAAGATCGGAAATGAATAGCGCAAACAACATAGGACTCAGGACCTCCCCCTGCATAACACCTTTAGTAATGTCAATTGCTTTACAAATTTCATTTTTTAATTTAATGGATACCCTGGCATTCATATAAAAATCACTCATAATTCTAACAAATTTCGATCCACAATCAAGAGAATACAGCTTATTTAGTAGTATTTTGTGGTTTAAAGAAGAGAAGGCTGAATTGAAATCCACAAATAGAACATATAGTTTGCCTTTATCATTATTCAGTTTATTTTGAATTATAGAATTTAACGAGAATATATTATCAATGCAGTCTCTGCCCCTCCTAAAACCCACCTGCCACTCTGGTAAAATATGCAAATCTTCAACCCAATTTGTTATTCTAAAAAAAAGTATTTGAGTAAAAATCTTGGTGGTACAATTAACTAAAGCAATGGGTCGGTAGTTTGACAAATCACTTTTGTTTCCTTTTTTGTAAATCATTCTTACTAAAGTATGACACCAAGATTTAGGAATTTTCTCTTCATTTAAAACTTTATTAAAAACTGAGTTAAGGTACAGGATCAGATTAGCAGGCAAGTTTTTTAAAAACTCGAAAGATAATTCATCCGGACCCGATGCCTTTCCTGTTTTACTTTTATTTAAGCTTTTTATTGTTTCATCCAAAGTAACAGGTGAGTCCAGATAAGGATTCTAAACTACTCTAATTCTAATAAATAATTTTTAGCACAACGGAGAGAGAAAACAGTTTTCAAAAAATCCACCCATTCATTCATTTCAATACAATCAGAAGAATGCGGGCTATATCTAAATCTATTAATAACACTCCAAAATTGCTTAGAATCTCTCACCTTAGAGAGACTGACTAATTGTGATTTATTACATTTATACTTCTTATTTTTTATGAGTTTTTCATATTCTTTTTTCTTTTTAAAATAATTCAATGTATCCTCTTCATTGAACGCAGATTTTTTACATTGACTAAACAACGATTTAAGATTCTTTTTATTTTTTCTACAGTCAGAGTCAAACCAAGGATTTGAGATTCCAAACTTTCCTGAAGCTTTCACAATCATCTGCACCTTATTTGCCACGTCAGTGATGGCTTTCGTGAAATTATAAGCGATCATATCAATTGATAAATTAACTAATTCATTACTTCACGGGTATTGAATACATTCCTTATACAGATCAGCTTTTTCTTCGTTCCATTTGATTAAAGAGGGTATTTTTCACAAATTTTGAATCAGAGATTTTATTAGATTTATTTAGAGAAACCATTATTGGAAAAGGGTCAGAGCCAGTCACAATATTTAACACTTTAAAATTTTTTATAAGATGTGTGCTTAAATTATTAACCCAGATATAATCTATAATTGAACGGCTCTTTTCTCTTAAAAAAATATGTTGTGAGGGGGCGTCCTCTGCAGATCGACCGCTCAACACAAGCAAACCGATCTTCTCAAAGCATTCCACAAATGATTTACCCCGGTTGTCTATTTCTATATCTAAACTGGATCCTTGTCCAGAGAGTTTTGTGAAGGACAAAATCTCATTCTCTAATTGGTTCAATTCTCCAATTTTACAGTTAAAATCCCCTCCAACAAAAAAAGGGAGATTATGAAATTTCAAGCTTAGGTTATAAATTTCTTGTTTCACTTTATTTAAAAAATTATCTATTTTCGAATTCGGATTATTGTAAATTGAACCAACAATAAATAAGGTATTGTTCCCTTCCACTTTACAAAAAATATAATCTTCAGATAAGCTTAACAGTTCTAATTTATACTTAGATTTACTATCATCCTGCGTTGCATAATCCAGAATATCTTCAAAATTCTTCAACCCTCTGACGTTCCAAAAGATAACTTGAGGATAAGAAGCAGTATGACATTTCTTTATTCTTGTAGCTTTGCTGTCAGGCCCTCCTCTGGAGTTTTTGATTGTAAAAAAGATGTTATGGTAGTATTCTTTAGATCAGTTTTGGTTTTCTTAATTGGTTCGAATACAGTAGATATCCCTTTCGGACGTCCTCTCTTTCTTGTATTACTGGAGGCCTGTGATTTTACTGAGATGTTTTCATCAGCTTCTTCAATGTTTAGAAAAGATTCTGATATTAGTCTTTGTGATTCAGCAATATCATAATTTTTTTTTTTAAAGAGTAGACGTGTCCCTTTAATATAAGAAGATCGACCTTGTCCCTTTAAGGAATTTTGTACAATTTTCAGATCTTTACGTATTTGTTGTTGTTCAGGTGTACAATCAATAGAGAAGGTTATATCACGAGAACGAAGGTATTTTGCTTTCTGAAATATAAGATCTCTATATGTCTTATTGGAAAATCTAATTAGAATAGGTCTTAGACCATTTTTCTTTCCCAAAGTAAAGATCGAATCAAAACCTTCGTTAGGAATAATAATACCTGATTCAACAAAAATTGATTGTACAGATTCCAAAAGAGTCTTCTCATTCATCGCAGTACACTCAATATTATAAAGAATTAAATTTCCTGCTTTTTCCTTAATCTCCATTTTCTCCAGCCTGTTCGTGAGAAGTGAGACTTTATTTTCTAGTTTTTTAGAATTCTGCTCCAAATCGATACATTTTTCCTTGTAAATCTTTAGATCTTCCAGAATCGTTTTATCCGAATCTTTTAAAGATTTAATATCTTCGGTAATTTCATCAACTTTTACCGTCGTTGTTTTTGCAACCTCTTTTACTTCAAGTAAAAGAGTTTTAAACTCTTCATTATAAGTCATAATTAAAACAGATTTATAAAGTTTCACTGTTCAGAACTCACTATCACTGAACAAACAAATCAAGAAATTTGGGATCACCTTGCCGAGCGTAACCAAAACACGTCCGATCACTTTGAATGCTAGAACCGAACTCTCAAGTAAATATTATTTTTCCATTTAATTAATTAATTAATTTATTTATCTGTTATTATTTATCTAAATTATTTATTTACTAGCTTTCGAGCCCGCCTTCTGCGGGCATCGAAATCTAGTGGCGTGCCATCAACAGTATTTTTTGACCAAAAGTATTTTCTGACAGAAAGTATTTTTTAAAAGCGTGCATTTTCCGACAGAAAGTATTTTCTGACAAAAATTATTTTCATGCAGGTGTTTGAAACAAACTTGGGTGTACTTCCGAAAAGCTTGAACCTCAAATCTTTTTGATACTTCGTATGCTTACGTAATTAGATGCGCTGTTTACAAAGATCATAGTGAAAATTGACGCAAATTTGAAGTTCATCGTAAAGAAGATGTATAAAGAATCATAATAATTTTGCTTGTTTGCATTTATCTCTTTAAATATTGCAAATATAAAAAACAAATTTATACAAAAGATGTAGATCTCATTAAAATACACATTTTATGTTTGATGCATTTTTTACTGAAACCAATTAGTTTACGAAATAATTGCAAAAAACATAAATCACCATAAATGTGATCAAATACCCATATTACATCAATATTAAATTACCTACAGTCGTAATTACGTTATTAAATTACGTAACTTTATCTTCATTACGTAACATTACGTTTATTACGTAACATTACATTTATTACGTAAAATTATGTAATTTACGTGCAGTAATTACGAAAATAATAATTAAAAAATTGTGAACTTGATCATTTTTATGATAAATACTTTAAAAACCTACACAACTATAGGTTTTCCCACCGCGTTGTCTACAATACACTCCCAGTATGGCACCCCAACCCCCCGGTATTTTGTCCAAGACACGCACCCAGAGAAAAAATATATTTGTCTCACAGCCAAGTAACTTTTTATTTGTTTCAAATAATTTTTTATTTCTTATCCAATAAATTTTTATTTGTGTCAAATAAAATTTTATCTGATTCAAATAAATTTTTTTATTTGAAACAAATAAAAAGTTACTTGGCTGTGAGACAAATATATTTTTATTTGGTACAAATAACATATCTTTGAGTCAAATATATCACTTCTCTGGGTGCGGGGCGGTTAGGGGCTAGCCCTTAAACAACAAACCAACTCAAGCGATTACACAAAAATACGTAAATTACGTTATAAATAACGTATTTATGATGATTTCTAGTTTTTTGCATTTTTCTTGAAAACTATGCACATTTAGAAAAAAAATATTTTAATGAGACCTACAACTTTTAGCTAAAACATTTTTATATATTTTGTTAATTTACTGAAATAAATGAAAAAAAACCATTATTATTATGGTTTGTTATGGTTTTTACCATAAAGATGAGCTAGTCGCCAATTTTTACTACGATTTTCGTAATCAGGGCATTAAATTTTATAAGTATACAAAGTATCAAAAAGATTTAAAGTTCGAGCTTTTCGGAAGTTTATCCACAAACTTTTCTAAGCAACATAATTCTCCTCCAAAAATTATTAAATTCTAATATCCTTTATTGGATATTAGAATTGGATATTATTTATTTATTGGATATTATTTTCTTTGAAAATTCTTTACTTACGTATTTTGATGTGCTGATTACGGATATCATAATGAAAATTGGCACCAATTTTATTATAATGTAAAAAAGCAAAAATCTATTCTATTTCACAGTTTTTTGCTGTTATCTAATAAAATATTCTTAATTTTAAAAAATATTTTAAACAAAAATTGTAGATCTGATAAAAATACGAATTTTATGCGCTATGAGTTTTTTATGAAAATAAATATTCTTCGAAAAAAATAGATAAGGTTCTATAACACATATGCATGTACTGCTTTCAGCGCAGTGTATATGTATAAACCGGAAGGTAAATTTTTCTATAAAGTTGGGGTTGGTTTTACGAAATGAAAAGTATCATAAAAGTTGGAAGTCAAGTTTTCTACATTGTTAGCATTGGGTCAAAGCGTTATAAAGAGTTGGGTTTTTCATAAACGGATAAGGTTAAGAAAAGGTTGGGCGCCATTATAACTGTAAATTTTTTTTAAACAAATAATCATAAAAAGTGTCATAAAAAGTGTAATTTTTTAAATGGATACGAGGGAGTGGGCATGCTATAAAAAGTGGAACCCCGATTTTGATATAATTTAGTATATCATTTATTAAACTTTACACCCCAGATAGCACCAGAATTTCTCGAAAGTTTCCTGGAAGTTTCCTATTGTAATGTCTGAAATTACCAAAGGAAGTCTCCAGAAAACTTCCTGGACATAGCGAAATATCCTCCTCCTGGAAAGTTTCCCTCGCAAACATCCCGGAAACCCTTCCTTAGAATCTTCATGTAAACATCCCTTGGAAACCTCCGGGGAACTTTCCGGAAACATTTTTTGAAAACTTATTGGAAACTTCTCGAAAACTTCCCTTGGAAACTTCCTGGAAATTTGCCGGAGACATCGTTTAGAAACTTCTCTCAAACATCCCTTGTAATCTTTCTGGAAACTTCCTTTGAAAATTACCCTAAAACATCCCTTGTAAACTTCCCGGAAACATTTATTGGACACTTCCTGGAAACATCCCTTAGAAACTTCATGGAAACGTTCCTTGGGAACTTATTAGAAACATCTCGGAAACTTCCTTTGGAACATTTCTGAAAATTTCCCGGAAGCCCTCCTTGGAATTTTCCCAGAGGCTAGCTTTGGAAACTTCCCGAAAACAGTCCCTGAAATCTTTTCAGAAACTTCCCTTGGAAATTTCCGGGAATCTTTCCGGAAACATTCTTTAGGAACTTCCTAAAATTGTCAAGGAGACTTCCTTTGGAAACTTCTAGCAAACATCTCTTGGAAACTGTCCAGATACTTCCCGTAAACTTCCTTTAAAAACTTCCTTTGGAAACTTTTAGTTATTTGTTTTAAACTTAAATGATAATTAAATTTTTAAAAAAAAGTTGCTAATTTTTCTTTAGAAAGCTGACAATTCAACAGTGAGGGGTGCTATTAAATAATTAGCAATTAATCTCATTTAAAGAGATTTGCTATGATAGATTTTAAAAATTACAAAATCGTGTATTACAAAAATCCTTTATTATCAAATTAAAAAAACAATAACTGCAAAGTTTCAACGCAAGTTTCCAAGGGAATTATCGGAGGGAAATTTCCGGGAAGGTTCCAGGAAGTTTACAAGGGAATCTTCCCCGAAGTTTCTGAGAAGTTTCCAATTGAAGTTTTTGGAAAGTTCCCAAGGGAAACTTATTATGAGAAACTTCCCGAAAACTAAGGTGCAATTACCAAAAAGAATATTCTCACATGTAAAAGAATATTCAACTTTTCTATGACTCAATATTATTCAATAAATAATAGGATATTGTGGAACGAAAATGGTTTTTAAAATTACATGTTTACTCTTTTTTTAACTTAACCTTAATTTAAATGGATAAAGGATGGGTTGGAGTACCATAACAAGTTCAATTTTTAGTAGGGGTACCGGGGGACTGAGGTGCTATAATAAACTGAATTATTTTTAAACTGATACAGGGTTAGGGTGTCATAAAAAGTGGGAACTGTTTTTAAATCAAAATACATAGATAGAACATTTGTTTCAATCATCAGATTATTGTTCATTCTTTAGGAAGAATATAGCTAACTATAGACAGTTTTCATGGCGTTAACACGTTTTTTTATTTTTGTTTAGAAAACTATTAACTATTTGTAAAAAATATATACAACATAAAATGTCTTTTTTTATTAGATCTATAACTTTTTTCTAAATAAATTTTTTTACAATCCTTATAAATAATATTTTGAATATTTCATGAGATTAACAAAAAAAACCGTGTATTATTATAGTATTTTTTACGGTTTTTACCATGATAACGCAATTTGCGCTAATTTTTACTATCATTTTCGTAATCAGCGCATCAAGATACATACCATAACTTATGGTCATACACGGAAAGAAATATTTTGCATTTTTAGCATGAGAACACTTCATGCTCTTTCTAGCATGAGAACACTTTATGCTCTTTCTGTAAAGGCGTTTGGACCCATACCAGGGTATAAACGGTGTCAAGGGCGACTGGGGCCCGCGGGAGGGGGTTAGCATGGCTCTCCATCCTCCCGTCCCGGTCACTGGGTTGGACTCTTGGTGGCAGTGGTTACAGCCCACATCGCTTGGGGCTAGCGGTTGGTAGGAGCGACGGACCCTTTGCATGCTATCTGACATGATCGGGGTCACAGAACTCCTACCAATCACGACGTGTGAGTTGCGGTCTCAACTCGGGTAGCAGCCTGCTTAGCTGCTAGGGATTAGAAAGGTCCCGGACCCCCACTCAGTAGTAGGTGCTTCACCGTTGTCGATGTGAAGTGACTACTGCTGTGTGGGAACCGAGGGTCCGCAGGGTCTTACCGCCCTGTGGGAATCGGTAGATTTGGGAAATTCCCAAATCGCGTTGACCGAGCGTATCTCGGTCCCGGATTCATGCGTAGGCGCATGGGTGTAGGAATGTCCTTATGGGTGGGTCCTGCACCTCAAATCAGAGACAGTATGTAAAGCCGTTTGCTTACCTATAAAAGTAAAAATTTATGCATTTTAAGTATTAAGTGCTACCATAGAAAAAATGTATGGTAGACGAACTCTTAGTCTAAAATCATTTTACATAAAACGCAAAGGTATTTTACTCAAAAAGTAAGAAACATCGTTTTACGAAAATAGCAAAGATACTTATAGACTAAGTCGGTGAGTCCGCTGGAACCAGCGATTTGTCTCCGCCTATTTACCCTCTCCAACCGTTTAACGTATGTGTCAAACGGTCAAACACATACGTCAAACGGTTGGAGAGGGTAAATAGGCGGAGACAAATCGCTGGTTCCAGCGGACTCACCGACTAAGTCTATAAGTCTCTTTGCTATTTTCGTAAAACGATGTTTCTTACTTTTTGAGTAAAATACCTTTACGTTTTATGTAAAATGATTTTAGACTAAGAGTAAGTCTACCATACATTTTTTCTATGGTAGAACTTAATACTTAAAATGCATAAATTTTTACTTTTATAGGTAAGTAAACGTCTTTACAGAAAAAGCATGAAGTGTTCTCATGCTAAAAATGCATAATATTTCTTTCCGTGTAGGGATAAAATTTTATTTTGAACATAAACATTTTTTAAAGAATTTTTTTCTAATTGTTAAAATTTTCGGTCTAAGAAAAAAAGGCTCCAAGATGGACACCTTCTTAAAAGTCTCTGAAAATTGTAGTAAATAAAAAATGAACATCTTGTAACAATTCTTAAACTAATTTTTAATCATTTAACGGAATTTATGAAAAAATAACATTTCTAAAAACTGCAATTTAATAGCTTAACCCCTTCGCAGCCGATGGCAAAGATCTTTGCCATTTGGAACTTTTCTCAGACTGCCGGAAAATTGCAAATCTTTGCCATGCTTAATATTGAAATAGAAAAGTCAATAGCTGTCGCAAACCATACGTAAAATGATTTTTATATAATCTAAGATATACGAAACGAACTCCCGTTGTCCAATTTGAATTTTCTTAAACCAAAAAAAAGATACAACTTATTAAAAACTACATTTTTAAAAATTTTTTTAAAATCTTTGCCATGAAGCAATAACACAATCTTAATTTAAAAAATGATTGAAATCGTCTGAAACTTGTTACTCTGGGGTTTTTGGGATCGCTGATTACGAATCTGACATTAGTTTTTAAAAATTCAAAATGGCGAAACCAATATGGCGGACGCTTTTTCGAAAAATTACTTGAAATTGTCTGAAACTTATCACTCACAATCTTGTCAGGGGTTTTTGGGGTCGCTGAATACGAATCTGACATTAGTTTTCAAAAATTCAAAATGGCGGATACCATATGGCGGACGATTTTTGAAAAATGCTTAAAATCGTCTTAAACTTGTTACTCGGGGGTTTTTGGGGTCGCTGATTACGAATCTGACAATAATTTAAAAAAATTCAAAATGGCGGAACCAATATGGCGGACGCTTTTTCGAAAAATTGCTTGAAATCGTCTGAAACTTGTTACTCGGGGTTTTTGGGGTCGCTGAATACGAATCTGACATTAGTTTTCAAAAATTCAAAATGGCGGATACGATATGGCGGACGATTTTTGAAAAATGCTTGAAATCGTCTGAAACTTGTTACTCGGGGGTTTTTGGGGTCGCTGATTACGAATCTGACATTAGTTTTTAAAAATTCAAAATGGCGGAACCAATATGGCGGACGCTTTTTCGAAAAACTACTTGAAATTGTCTAAAACTTGTCACACAGGGGTTTTTGGGGTCGCTGAATACGAATCTGACATTAGTTTTCAAAAATTCAAAATGGCGGATACCATATGGCGAATGTTTTTTCAAAAATGTACTTAAAATTGTTTTAAACTTGTTACTCGAGGGTTTTTGGGGTCGCTGAATACGAATCTGACATTAGTTTTCAAAAATTCAAAATGGCGGATCCAATATGGCGAATGTTTTTTCAAAAATTTACTTAAAATTGTTTTAAACTTGTTACTCGGGGGTTTTTGGGGTCAGTGAATACGAATCTGACATTAGTTTTCAAGAATTCAAAATGGCGGATCCAATATGGCGAATGTTTTTTCTAAAATTTACTTAAAATCGTCTGAAACTTGTTACCCGGGGGTTTTTGGGGTCGCTGATTACGAATCTGACAATAATTTTAAAAAATTCAAAATGGCGGAACCAATATGGCGGACGCTTTTTCGAAAAATTGCTTGAAATCGTCTGAAACTTGTTACTCGGGGGTTTTTGGGGTCGCTGATTACGAATCTGACAATAATTTTAAAAAATTCAAAATGGCGGAACCAATATGGCGGACGCTTTTTCGAAAAATTGCTTGAAATCGTCTGAAACTTGTTACTTGGGGTTTTTTGGGGTCGCTGATTACAAATTTGACATTAGTTTTCAAAAATTCAAAATGGCGGATACAATATGGCGGATGCTTTTTCAAAAATGTACTTAAAATTGTTTTAAACTTGTTACTCGAGGGTTTTTGGGGTCGCTGAATACGAATCTGACATTAGTTTTCAAAAATTCAAAATGGCGGATCCAATATGGCGAATGTTTTTTCAAAAATTTACTTAAAATTCTTTTAAACTTGTTACTCGGGGGTTTTTGGGGTCAGTGAATACGAATCTGACATTATTTTTCAAAAATTCAAAATGGCGGAACCAATATGGCGGACGCTTGTTTGAAAACTGACTTGAAATTGTTTGAAACTTGTTACTCGGGGGTTTTTGGGGTCGCTGATTTCGAATCTGTCGTTATTTAATAAGTAATCGATAGTTAATTACAATTTTTTATACATCTTATACCCCTTGCCATTAGCTAGTATATTTATAAAAAATGTACGTCCCCAGGATGCACCCCCCAATCTGATGGCGTCAGTTTAGGTTCGAGGAGGTTGACAATAGGTGCTTTGAAAATTATCACAAATTATAACTGCCGCCATTTTCTTCATGCGCTAGTTTTAAACTATTTTTAATGCATGCAACTGTTTTAAACTATTATTTATTTGATAATTTAAATTTAAAAAAAATAAAACTATACATAAAAAAAGAAAAAAAATACAAAAACACAAAAAAAAAGAAAAAAAAAGAAAAAAGATAAAAAAAGTGAGATGCTAACACCTATTGTCAACCTCCTCGAACCCAAACTGACGCCATCAGATGACAGATTCGAAATCAGCGACCCTAAAAACCACCGAGTATCAAGTTTCAAACAATTTCAAGTAAGTTTTCAAACAAGCGTCCAACACATTGGTTTTACCATTTTTAGGGTTCCGTACACAAAGTGTCCAAACGGAACCCTTATGTTTTCACTCGTTTGTCCGTCGCCCAAAACCATTACCCCCCCTCTAGCGGCCAAACTATTTGAGATGGAGAGTTGAAATTTGGTACACTTATGTATTTTCACGTGTAGATTACAGGAAAAATATAGCGAACATGATTGAACGTGATGTTCATAGCGTTGTCAAGGAAATAACAAGATTTTTTTCAAAAAATGCATTAAAATGCCTATTTACCCCCCCCCCCCCCTTATCTCCTAAACTATTTGACCTAGAGTATTGAAATTTGGTAGACATATGTATTTTCGCGAGTAGAGTTCAGGAAAAATATAGAGAACATGATTGGAGGTGATGGTCATAGCGTTGTCAAGGAAAAACTTTTTTTTCAAAAAAAACGTGTCCCCCCCCCCCCCCCTTATCTTCCAAACCATTTGACCTAGAGATTTGAAATTTAGTATACCTAGGTATTTTTACGTGTAGATTACAGGAAAAATATAGCGAACGTTGCTGGACTTAATTTTCAAAAGTTATTAATGAAAAGTTGAAAAATGACAAAAAACCCCTATGCTAGAGCTCAGCGTATTTATCCTGAAAGGTTGGGAATTGGTTAAAAATGTGTAATTTTATGCAGAATTTTTTATAAAACCATAAAAATTGTGGTTTAAATTTATTATCATAACATTTTTTCAAAAAAACTGAAATTTTACCAAAAAAAATTTTTTTTCTTCTAAACAGCTACAATATTTTATAGTTTCAGATTATTTTTTTGTACAAAATGTTTATGTTTATGTTTAAATTACTTTAAAAGTTAAAAAATAAAAAAAAATTAAAAAAAAAATTTTTTTGGCTTTAAAATTTAAAATTATATAAAAAAGCTTAGTCTATTTAATTGGAAATTTTTAATCTTATAAAAATCATTAAGATTATACTTAAATTTCTTTAAAAATAAAAAAAATTATTTTAATTTATCATTATTTAAAATATTATTCAAATAATCTCTGACTCATATAATTTAACAAAATTAGAGCGGTACGGAACCCTTCGACTTGGTACGAGTGTAACTCGTAGTTGCCCGATATTTTTAATTTTTGAAATCTAATGTCAGATTCGTAATCAGTGACCCCAAAAACCTCAAAATAACAAGTTTCAGGCAAGTTCAAGTAATTTTTAGAAAAAGCGTCCTCCATATTGGTTCCGCCATTTTGAATTTTTGAAAACTAATGTCAAATTCGTATTCACTGACCCCAAAAACCCCCGAGTAACAAGTGTAAAACAATTTTAAGTAAATTTTTGAAAAAGCATCCGCCATATTGGATCCGCCATTTTGAATTTTTGAAAACTAATGTCAGATTCGTATTCAGCGACCCCAAAAACCCCCGAGTAACAAGTTTAAAATAATTTTAAGTAATTTTTCGAAAAAGTGTCCGCCATATTGGTTCCGCCATTTTGAATTTTTTAAATTTATTGTCAAATTCGTAATCAGCGACCCCAAAAACCCCCGAGTAACAAGTTTTCTTCAAATGTTCATCAAAATCTTCGTCTATACAAACAACAAAAATGACAGAAAGCATAAGGCGCTGTCATCTTAAACAAAAATTTTATACGAAATGTCCATCTTGGGCCCTGTCCATCTTGGGACCAAGTTTTATTAAAATTATAGGTTTGTCGTCTTCGCCGGAATTACACCCTTTACCTGTTTAATGATATATTTTATAATATTTTGTACATATAATTATGTAGAAATGATTTTTCATTTTAGGCTCTACAATACCTAATTCACATTTTCAGACTAAAAGTTAACAGCTTGATTATTATTAACAAATTTTTTTATATTTTAAAATATTTTCTGAATAGAACTGTACAGAACTAAAATTTTTTATTTTGTGCCTTATAAGGCCCAATTTTTATTTTTTCTGATGAAATCCCAGTTAACGACATACAATACACACATACACTAAATTTAACTGCAATTTTTTTTATTAACTGATTTTTCATTTTTTTACCTGAAAAAAATCCAGATTTAAAAAATGATATTTTCTATTGTTTCATCTAAAATTGATTTTGATATTTATTTTTTGAAATTTATAGACAAATATGTTGTTAGTAACATAAAAAAATTAATGCAAAAATATTAGAAGTAATCTAACAAAAAGTCAGTGATCTAAAAAAATTTGAGGTTTTTAATTTTATTTGTAAAATTCTTATATTTTTCGTTCTAATTTAAATTTTTTAATTTTCTATGTTCACAAACCTAACCTAATTGCCAAACGGTAATTTTACAGGAGAGTGAAAAGAAGCGGCGCGCGCGCCATTGGATTCTGTACAAATCGCTAATACTTAAGTCTTAAATATGTGAAAAATATTCAATGAAAATGTTTTCTGACTTTAGATAATGAAAAGGTGACATTTAATGAACCTAATATTATCAAAATCCGAAAATCGATTTTTTGCTTCTTAGGTGCTTTTCTTCACTACGCGTCACATATGTGTGTGTATGTATATATGCGTGTTTATGTATATGTATGTACGTATATGTGAAAATGTGACTTAGTTGTATATCTCAGCTTTTAATAATATTTTCTGAATTTTTTTTTTTTATAAATCTAAGTTGAGTGACACTCTAATACTCTGTCAAATTTCACATGAATCGACCGAGCCGTTTTAAAGTGATGCCCGGACAAAAAATCCTGGACAGACAGACAGAATTTTTTTTGCATTTTCGCGATCCTTATCAGTCAAAACGAAAAAGTATGTAAAAATTTTTGAGTTTGGCGCAATGTACAGACAAAATGTTGATTTTATTTATATAGAAGATAAAGAAACTTCTTCAAAATTTAACGGCAAAAGAATCATCAAATTTTAATGATGGAAACATGGAATATGAATTATTATTAAACACTTTTTCTAACATAACACTTTTAGGAACTTATGATATTTTAAATAGGGCTGTGCAAAAAGCTCGAAACTCGAAGCCCGACCGAGCCGAGCCGAGCCTAACAGTCTTCGAGCCGAGCCGAGCTCAGCTCGCCTTCGTCGGGCTCGAGCCGGGTCGGGTTCGAGCCGGGCTTTCTGAAATACCCGAAATTATTCGAGCACTCAAAAGTAGACGAGTTCTCGAATGATTCGGGGGCCCGAAAATTTCGGGCTATGAACGAGACCCGAACGTTTCTACAAGCGCAGTACAGTTTCAAGCTCCAAACAAATGCGCACTAGTGTTCCAAGCACCAAACACATGCGCAGTAATGTTCCCCGCACTAAATACATGCCCACTAGTCTTCAACACATTAAATACATGCGCACTAGTTATCTACACACTAAATACATGCGCACTATTTTTCTACGCACTAAATACATGCGCAGTAGTGTTTCACGCACCAAACACATGCGGACTAGTGTTCCACGCACTAAATACATGCGCACTAGTTTTCTATGCACTAAATACATGCGCACTAGTGTTCCACGCACTAGTTTTCTACGCACTAAATACATGCGCAGTAGTTTTCTATGCACTAAATACATGCGCACTAGTGTTTAAGGCACTAAATACATGCCCATTAGTGTTCCACACACTAAATACGTGCGCACTAGTGCTCCAAGCACAAAACACATGCGCAGTAGAGTACCCCGCACTAAACACAGGCGCAGTAGTTTTCTACGCACTAAATACATGCGCACTAGTTTTCTACACACTAAATACAAGCACCAATACATATCTATTGTTTCATCTAAAATTGATTTTGATATTTATTTTTTGAAATTTATAGACAAATATGTTGTTAGTAACATAAAAAAATTAATGCAAAAATATTAGAAGTAATATAAAAATATAATATTCAGTTTTGTAATATAAAAATTCAGAAAATATTATTAAAAGCTGAGATATACAACTAAGTCACATTTTCACATATACGTACATACATATCCAAGCACCAAATACATGAGCAATAGAGTTCCCAACACTAAACACATGCGCAGTAGTGTTCCCTGCACTTAACAAATGCGCACTAGTTTTCTACACACTAAATACATCCGCACTAGTCTTCCACACATTAAATACATGCGCACTAGTTTTCTACACACTAAATACATGCGCACTATTATTCTACGCACTAAATACATGCGCAGTAGAGTTCCATGTACTAAATATGTACTGTGCGTAGAAAAATTGTGTAATAGTAATTAGTGAGTGGAAAACCAGTGCGCATGTATTTAGTGCATAGAAAACTAGTGCGCATGTATTTGGTGCGTTAAACACTAGTGCGCATGTATTTAGTGCATAGAAAACTAGTGCGCATGTATTTAGTGCGTGGAACATTAGTGCGCATGCTTTTAGTGCATAGAAAACTAGTGCGCAGGTATTTAGTGCGTGGAACACTAGTGCGCATGTATTTAGTGCATAGTAAACTAGTGCGCATGTATTTAGTGCTTAGAAAACTAGTGCGCATGTATTTAGTGCATGGAACACTAGTGCGCATGAATTTAGTTGCTTCAACACTACTTCGCATGTATGTGATGCGTGGAACACTAGTGCGCATGTATTTGTTGCTTGGTGAACTAGGACCCAATCATGTTATGTTAATCAGAGTTCTTTAAATTTTCGGGTTCCCGATTCGTTCCGGTCCTTTTCGATTTTCGAGTCCTCGAATATTTCGGGTTCTCGAATGATTCGGGGACCCGAATGCATTTGTGACCACATTTTGGTCGAGGGCTCGAATTTTTTCCGAGTACTCGACAAATTTTTCGAGCTCGAGCTAAGCTCGAACCCCGCTCGACTCGGCCCGAAAAAAGCCGGCTCGGCTCGGCTCGACATTTCGATCTTTTTGCACAGCCCTAATTTTAAAAGAACAAAATAAAATAACTGAAATAAAATTTAACGCTGAAAATGTACTAAAAACTATACTATATACTATATTAGTAGGGTAGAGGGCCACAAGTTGGACACCCTTTCGATTTATTGCTGTTGAATCCAAACCAAATAAAATATATTAAAATGTTTTATACTGAATGAAAGTGCAATTTATAAGGTAACTTATGGCCACAGGGATAAAATTTTATTTTTAACATAAACATTTTTTAAAGCATTTTTTCTAATTGTTAAAATTTTCGGTCTAAATAAAAGTGTCCCCAAGATGGACACCTCCTTAAAAGTCACTGAAAATTGTAGTAAATAAAAAATGACCATCGTGTAACAATTCTTAAACTAATTTTTAATCATTTTACGGAATTTATCAACAAATAACATTTCTAAAACCTTCAATTTAATATCTTAACAGTAAAAAGTATTAAAATATCGAAAAATATCGATATATCAAATTCTCTAACGATAACATCACTTTTTTTTTTTTTTTTGCGTAGGATGTGAAAACCTGCCCTCAGGTACCCTGTAGCCCGTACTACAGGGTTATGCGGGGGTGGCGATGTTCTGCCGACCCGCTAAAAACACACCCTTATTTGGGGACCTCAAAAAATTATTGAAAAAAGTGTAAAATCGAAAATATGCAAATAAATACATTTAGATTTGAGGCCTGTCCATCTTAGGGTACATGACACCATTTTTTAATCCCCAGTAAAAATATATATACGAACACTGAATTGGTAAAATCATTTTAGTATATTTTTGTGCGATAAATGTGACCTGGACTGTGAAAAGGGGGCTTACGTGTTAAAAAATCATTTTCAACTTTTTTGCCGATTTTGATAGATTTGGAGATGCTCTTTCACGAAGTGCAAACCAAAAAGTCATAACTTGTCAAAAAGGTAATTAAAACTAAAGCTAAAGAAGAGTACTTTTGCTATAAAAAAATTTACATTTTTTAAAAATCTGGAAAAAGGAAATAAAAGATTGAAGTCGCTTGAAACTCCTTGCTCGGGGATTTTTGGGGTCGCTCATTACAAATCCAGTGTCAGTTTCTTAAAATTCAAAATGGTGGATCCAATATGGCGGACAAAAAATTAAAAACTTATCGGATTTGCTTAAAACTGTTTGCTCGGGGGTTTTTGGGGTCGCTGATTACGAATCCGGTGTTATTTTTTGAAAATTCATAATGGCGAATACAATTTGGCGGACAAAAAACTAAAAACTTATCGGATTCGTTTAAAACTGGCTACTCAGGGGTTTTTGGGGTCGCTGATTAAGAATCCGGTGTCAGTTTTTAAAGCTTCAAAATGGCGGATGCAACATGGTTGACAGGAAAATTAAAAACTTATCGGATCTGCTTAAAACTGTTTACTCGGAGGTTTTTGGGGTCGCTGATTACGAATCCGATGCCAGTCTCTTAAAATTCAATATGGCGGATAAAAAAATTAAAAACTTATCGAATTTGCTTAAAACTGGATACTCAAAGGTTTTTAAGGTCGCTGGTAACGAATTTAGCATTAGGTTCTTAGAATTCAAAATGGCGGATCTAATATTACAGCCTTTCAAAAATGTGAACCCCGAAAACTACTGTGTAACGAGTTTCAAGACGTATAAACGTGCAGACGTATCAATATTGACTTCGATATTGAGTCGCTCTTTTACATGTTAAAAACCAGAATATCATAATTTGTTAAAATATTTATTCATAATCAGCGACCTCAAGAACCCCCGATTAAGGAGTTTGAAGCCATTAAAGCGTGAAGAAGTATCAATATTAACTTTTTAACTTTAAGATCGTTTTTCTCGATATCTTGTTTTAACACGTAAGCCCCCTTTTCAGTGTCCAGATCACAAATATAACGTTAAGTTATAACGTTATAACGTTAAGTACTTATTCTAAATCATAAGTTTAAATAACTTTACCAACTTGAGAACAAACTGTTACAAAAGTTTTTAGACACAAAATTACGTGGTATGTGTAGAAGAAAACCCAACTGGTATTTTTTCTTCAAATGTGCATCAAAATCTTCGTATATACAAACAACAAAAATGACAGAAAGCATAAGTCGCTGTCACCTTAAACAAAAATTTTATAAGAAATGTCCATCTTGGGACCCTGTCCATCTTGGGAGCCACTCCCCTGAGTAATATTTTAACACAAATTATTTATCTCTTAAATCACTATTAACTTAATTCGATTTACTTCCCACAGAAATTGAAGGTTATTTAAGAGATGAATTTATCTCTATGAAAATTAATTCAAATAACTATTTTGGATCTATTACAAATGGCAAAAATAAAATTATTATTACAATTCAAAATTTTTTGGACAAATATAACTTTCAATAGGGACAAAAACTTCAAATTATTGGGCAGTTATATGACAATGGTATGTCTTTAAATCATTTGCTGGAAGGAGGAGATTTAATTGATAGAATTGCTAAATTAACTAATTTATTAATTAATTTGTGAATTTTTTTATTAAAATGTAATAAAATAAACTCTATATTTAATAATTATCTCTTTATTCAGCGGCAGCGAAATATGTTTATAATATAGATATATATATATATAAAATTCCAGCGGCTGCCGCCGCTGATATATATATGTATACATATATATATATATATATATATACTAGGGGGGCTTCGCCCCCCTGCGCGCTTCGCGCGCCAACCCCCCTACTTTTAACTTTAACCTTCTTTAATTTAAGTTTTAATTCAATTTTCACTTTTAAAATTTAAAATAAAATTAAAAGTAAAATTGTATTTTAATACAATAATAAAATACATAAATAACTATATTCATTGAAATTTAGATTCTCTAATTAAAATAGATATACTTATATAGTTAATTATTTGAATTAATTTTTATCTAAGGTATATTTTTATATAAAAATAAATGCTAATATACTGGAGTTATATCAAACAGTTAAAATTTGTAAATACCCTATGGAATATTTGCCGATGCTCAACATCGCCCCAAGCTTGGGCTAATATTGGTCTAATATTGGCCAAGCTTGGGCCAAGCTCTAGTCGATTGTCATTTTCCATAGGGTAGATTTACCTTTATTTTAATTTAATAATACTTTTTATAGATTGGTTTTTAACCAAATTCTTTTAAAAAAACTTTAGGTTATTTAATTTTCATAGAATTTATTTCCAAAATGCACTGCAAGGACGTATAATAAGCTTTAAACTTTATCACAAACCAATTTTACATCTCACCTGAACTAAAAATTTATTAGAATATTTTAAATACACTGAAACTATCTTTTGAAGTTTTTTTTTTTTACATCTTGATCCAAAAGTTAGATAGAAGCTTGACGCTTTAAAATAAGCTTCCTAAATTTTCCAACTTGAAATTTCTATCTTAAATTAGGATCAAAATGTAACAATTTAAATTAAGTTGTATTTTTTCAAAATTTTCTTCTATCGATCTGTTCGTCATTTTTTAACAGTTGTTTATTATAATTAATTAAAAATAAGTTAAGTTAATACAAATTTTAACTTTAAAATTTTACCCAATTCTTTCGGGAAAATGTCCGTTTGAATAGGCCATTCAACAGTTTCGATTCGGGATTTCGAATTCGATAGTACTGAATTCTTTCGGGAAAATGTCCATTTGGGATAGGCCATTCGGAAGTTTCGATATTTAAGATTTCGAATTTGGTAAAATGGGCATGTCCATTTTCCCGAATTCATATATATATATATATATATATATATATATATATATATATATATATGTCATATATATATATATATATATATATGTCATATCTAAAATTCCTGAAACTGCGGCGGCGGCGGCGGCTGCAGCGAAATCTTTTTATAATATATATATAGAGAGAATAGAGAGAATAGAGATATATATATATATATATATATATATATATATGTGACGCGTCGCGAAGAAAAGCACTTAAGAAGGAAAAAATCGATTTTCGGATTTTGATAATATTAGGTTAATTAAACGTTCCTTTTTCATTATCAAAAGTCAGAATACATTTTCATTGAATATTTTTCACGTACTTAAGACTTAAGCATTAGCGATTCGTACAGAATCCAATGGCGCGCACGCCGCTTCTTTTCACTCTCCTGTAAAATTACCGTTTGGCTTCTCAGGTGCTTTTCTTCGCGACGCGTCACATATATATAGATGTTATATTAAAATTCCTGAAATATATATATGTGGACCAGATCGCGAAAAATGAAACCACGGAAAAAAAATTTACTTTCAAATTCCATGGGTTCTTGATTATTTGCAGGCTATATACATCTTAAAGTATTGAATGAAATAAATATCAACGCGAAATCAGTTGTCTGTTCAAAAACTCAGGCTTGTTTCTTTGTAGTATCGAGATTAATAAAATTGAACAAAAACGTAACACGAAACAAAAAGTTGCATTTTATTGAATAGATGTTACTTTTTACGTACTATCCGTTATTTTCGGATAGAGTTAGGTTAACTGAAAGTAACTAAATTAAATACTTGAAAGAAAAAAATTTTTATAACATTTGTAATGCAAAAGAATTTGACCGCTTTTTTTAATGTAACGTAACAGTCCAAAATCCCAAAAAGTTTTTTGACGCAAAATCTATCACGTCAACTAAATACAATGACTTAATTTTTTTCGAGCATTTTCATGTTATTTTCTAAATAAAATATAAAATCAGCAACATATTCAATTGTTTCTGTTTTCAGAGCCAAAATCAATTTGTAACGTAACAGTCTTTTTTCACCCATCTCACAACATTCCGAAAAAAGTATCTTGATCTGTGAATAAAAACCATATGTGACTGTTCATGAGAAAACGTGCCTTAGCTCCCAAACGGCAATTTTACAGGATGAGCGATTGAAGTTGCTGCAATGCATTGAAACCAATGCAATAGACCTACGCTCCTTGCTTAATATCACATAAAGTTCTTTAAAACAACAATTTTTTATTTTTGGAAATGAAAGAGCAAGTGAAAATCTGTCGGTTGAAATTAAAAAATTAAAATTTATTTTTTGGAGCTAAGGCACGTTTTCTCATGGACAGTCACATATTCCTATGTATTTTGATGCACTGAATCTGAAATTGACACAAATTGTTTGAACATTAAAAATATACATTCATTAAGGGCATGTGATGGATTATGACGTCACTGGTATAGGCAAACTTTGTCTGTAACTCTTCTCTTAAGGGGGTAGTCTGGTTTTCGAGCCTGTTTTGAAAGCTTATTTCAATATTCTTTTTTTTTATTATAAAATAATTTTTAATCATATCAAATCTTTTAACATCTTTTTGTTCTTATTATAAATTGTTAAAAAAAATTATATTCTACTATTTTTAAATTGATATTATACTTATAATTAATGTTTAAAACAAAAAAATTAAATAGGGCGCTGGCGCAGGTGATAACATCCGTTGGCGATATCTAAAACAAAAAAATCAAATTGATTATTGTTCTGTATGTAAGTGGCTATCGCCCGAACTAGAATAATAGATTTTTGTTAATAAATAACAAAATGGCGGACTATTATATAAAAAAAATTGAAAAATCAACTGTTCATTATTGATAAAAAGTTAAAAATAAGAAAAAGTTATTAATAAAAATGCATAACTCTAGTTCGGGCGATAGCCACTTACATACAGAACACTAATCAATTTGGTTTTTTTGTTTTAGATAACGCCAACGGATGATATCACCTGCGGCAGGGCCCCACTTCATTTTTTGTTAATATAAACATTAATTATGAGTATATATATGAATATCAATTTAAAAATAGTCAAATACAATTTTTTTTTAATAATTGATAATAAGAACAAAAAGATGTTAAAAGATTTTATTTGATTAAAAATTATTTTATAATAAAAAATAGAATATTGAAATAAGCTTTCAAAACAGGCTCGGAACACCAGACTACCTCTTTAAAATATTGAATATTTTGTCACGAAACTTGGTGCATTTACTTAAAACGTCTTTAGGAAAGTCTCTCTGACCCGAATTTGCTGGAATTTAGGCCCAAAATTAATTTTGGAAAATTTTAGAAAAATTGCATTTTTTCAAATCTAATTTTGATTCAGAAAGACCTTCCTAATAATATTTTAGGTAATTCTACCAAGTTTCGTGACAAGATGTTTAATATTTTGGTAGAAAAGTTACGGGAAAATTTTGCCTAAACCAGTGACGTCATATCCATTACATCCCCTTAATACATTATATTTAAAAAAAGCGACGCGAAAATAGCGCAAATTGTACAAAAAATAGAAAATGTCATCCATGTTGGATCAAACTTCATCTTATTGATTAAAATTAATAAAACCAGTATGTGGGGATTTTTGGGGTCGGTGATAATAATGAATTCGCTGATAATTTTTCAAGATTCAAAATAGCTGATGTATAATGGCGGACAAAAAAGCATAATTTTCTACAAACTTAATAAAACACAGTATTTGTGGGTTTTTGGGATCGCTGATAACGAATTTATTCATGATTTTTCAAAATTTTAAATGGCAAATGCAAAATGGCAGACAAAAAATTTAACTTATTGATTAAATTAATGAAACTCATTATGCATTCTTATCATACTATTTAAGGTCAGGATTTATTCATAATCTTAAAAACGTTGAACCTAGATTCAAAACGTA
Source organism: Ganaspis brasiliensis (assembly GCA_037103525.1). Lineage (NCBI taxonomy): Eukaryota > Metazoa > Arthropoda > Insecta > Hymenoptera > Figitidae > Ganaspis > Ganaspis brasiliensis. Next base: position 732,509 of record JAZKLR010000018.1, read on the forward strand.
CATCCAAGTTTGAGTATTATTATCATTTTTAAAATTTTTAATTTTTTTTAGACATTTTGATTTTTCCATTATCAACTTTAAAAAGTCATGAATAGATTTGTTATCAGCGACCCTATAAATCCCCATATAGTGAGTTTAATTAAGCATTTCTTAAAAAAAAATTATTTTTGTTTGCTATATTAGCGATTTAAAATTGTTTTTGAAGGTTGTAACTCAGACCCGTCTGACCAATTCTGATCTCGAATTCGGATTTAGCTCTTCAAAATTCGTAGGAATATATAGGTCTTGTTCCCAGATCAAGATATTTTTTTTGTGTGGCTGTGTATTCAGAGTGTTGTTGCTTGCTTGAAAGTTTATATATTCTATTGTAATGTTTTAATTGTTTAGTCGTAAGACAACCGAATTAATGTTCATAATGTAAAATAAAACAATGGTAAACATTTTTAATACCTAATTTCACTTTTTACATGAACATAAATCGCACAGGTAACGTAACAGTCTTTTCGTGTAACGTAACAGTCCAAACATTTTTGTTTCTAAAAAATTAAAAAATTGTTTTTTTAGTGTTATTGACATTTATTTTATTACTTGCATTCAAAAGCTACGAAATTATTTACTACACGTTAAAAATAGTTCACTAGAAGAACAGGCTTTTTCAACAATGTAGGACAGCTCTAAAGCTTACGTCCAAAACTATGTAACGTAACAGTCCGTACTAAAACATTCATAATTCTTAAATAACAAAACATACGGAAATGTTTATATTAGTAAAAAATGTTATTAGAGAAGCATACTTTTAGATGCATGCATAGAAGATATTAAAACAATTCAATTTCGTGTGGTTTTGGAAACTTTTTGTTGAAATGTGCGTACAAATGTAACGTAACAGTCCGCGATCTGGTCTATATGTTAAATCTAACATTCCTGAATCAGCGGCGGCAGCGAAATATTTTTATAATATAGAGAGATATATCTTCCCATATTACAAAAAGATATCTTCGCCGTCGCCGTCGCCGCTGTTTCAAGAATTTAGCCCTATGACATATATGGGGCAAAATTTCTGAACTGTCCAGGTCAAAAAATAAAATTTATTCAAACTTTGCTAAAGTGTTTCTATTGTTAATGGAAGTGTAAATACCAAATATTTTTAAATTCCAGGAAATAGTTTTTGAGTTACACAGTTTTAAAATTTTGAATTTTTTTAAAATATAGTTTTTTAAATTTATTATATTTCTAAGTAGATTGCATAACATATATATAGTGATTTTTAAAGCTTTTTTTACAGGCTATTCGATGATGATAAATGTTTTTTTGTAAAAAGAAAATTTGACCTTGAAATTCAAGGTCAAAATGTTAATTTGATTGTATCTCAAAATCGGATTTTTTAAAAAAAAATTTAACCTATCTGAATGGAAAGCTTGAGTTTTTTCCTTTAAGATATGTAAAAATCAGAGTGAAACTCTAAATACTTTTGTCAATAATACCCGTGCGCGCTCGAATAGCGTGACCTCGAGCGAGTAATCACTGGTTCCTCGAGCCCGCGCAGGTATTTAAGATGTATTTTTGACAAAAGTATTTAGAGTTCCACTCTCATTTTTACATATCTTATAGGAAAAAAGTCAAGCTTTTCATTGAGATAGGTTAACATTTTTTTTAAAAAATCCGATTTCAAGATACAATCAAATTAACACTTTGACCTTGAATTTCAAGGTCAAATTTTCTTTCTACAAGAAAACATTTATCATCATCGAATAGCCTGTAAAAAAAGCTTTAAAAATCACTACATATATGTGTCACGAACTAACAAAATTATACCTTGAAACAAATTAATTAATAATCAAAGTGGGACCTTTGAGATGATCAATTTTGAAGTTTGCGGAGGCACCAAGCTGCCGAAATTTAAGAAAGTCCAAATTTCGTTTAATTTGCGGGATCGTTTAACCTCTATTTTTTTCGAAAGCTGCCAAACACCAATTACCTGAATTATAGTCCTTTCATTTTATTGGGAACAAACTTAGGGAACTCAAGTCAAAGAAACAACTTATCTACCTTTTTACGTATTTATTGAAACCCAGAGATTTAACCCAACAATCGTGTTGATGATTGATTAAGCATAAATATAAAATACAAGCGTTGAATTTACAGAAGAATGTTAATGTAATAAAAATAATGAGAGTGTTCTCTTGAGCATCGAGTAAATTGTTTTTAAACGAAATACAATTTATCACACAGTAAATTTTCGAATAGATCTAAAGGTTAAATTCGGAATTTCTGAGTAAATCAACTAAATTAAATAAACTACACATTCCATTATTTAGCATCCAGATAAATTGTTTTTAAACGAAATGCAATTTATCATGTAACAATACTTCGAATAAAATTAAAAATTTGTTAATTTTGAATTTTTGAATAAGTCAATCAAATTGAATAAATTACTTATTCAATTGTTTTTACATTCAGATGGATTGTTTTTAGTTGAAATACAACTCATCATATAACAATTATTCAAATAAAACTAAAATTGTTAAATTTGAATTTTTGAATAAATTGATTAAATTGAATAAATTACTTATTCAATTACCTTTACATTCAGATGGATTGTTTTTAATCGAGATACAATCCATCATACAACAATACTTTGAATAAAATTAAAAATTTGTTAATTTTGAATTTTTGAATAAGTCAATCAAATTGAATAAATTATTTATTCAATTGTTTTTACATTCAGATGAATTGTTTTTAGTTGAACTACAATTCATCATATAACAATTATTCGAATAAAACTAAAATTGTTAAATTTGAATTTTTGAATAAATTGATTAAATTGAATAAATTACTTATTCAATTACCTTTACATTCAGATGGATTGTTTTTAATCGAGATACAATCCATCATACAACAATACTTCGAATAAAATTAAAAATTTGTTAATTTTGAATTTTTGAATAAGTCAATCAAATTGAATAAATTACTTATTTAATTGTTTTTACATTCAGATGAATTGTTTTTAGTTGAAATACAATTCATCACATAACTATTATTCGAATAAAACTAAAATTGTTAAATTTGAAATTTTGAATAAATTGATTAAATTGAATAAATTACTTATTCAATTACCTTTACATTCAGATGGATTGTTTTTAATCGGGATACAATCCATCATACAACAAAATTTCGAATAAAATTAAAAATTGTTTAATCTTGAATTTTTTGAATAAATTAATGAAATTGAATAAATTACTTATTCAATCACTTTTACATTCAGATGGATTGTTTTAATCAAAATACAATTCATCATACAACAATTCTTCGAATAAAATTAAAAATTTGTTAATTTTGAATTTTTTTTGAATAAATTAATTAAATTGAATAAATTACTTATTCAATCACTTTTACATTCAGATGGATTGTTTTAATTAAAATACAATTCATCATACAACAATTCTTCGAATAAAATAAAAAATTTGTTAATTTTGAATTTTTGAATAAGTCAATCAAGTTGAATAAATTACTCATTCAATTGTTTTTACATTCAGATGAATTGTTTTTAGTTGAAATAAAATTCATCATATAACAATTATTCGAATAATACTAAATTTGTTAAATTTGAATTTTTGAATAAATTGATTAAATTGAATAAATTACTTATTCAATTACCTCTACATTCAGATGGATTGTTTTTAATCGGAATACAATTCAACATATGATGACTTTTGCTAACCTCAATTCAAATTTTTAGTGAGCTTCATCATTTTGTAATTTTTCTAAAATTAAGTGAATCGAACTTTGAGAGTTAATTTCCAAAATATTAATATATTGTTTTAGGTTTTAATATTTTAATGTATTTTCTTGCACTTACCCTACCTAAACTACCACAGGAACACCGACACTCGTGGTTCACTATGGGCAAGGGCCGATTTGTTGATTGAGACAGTTAGTTATCCGTGGTTTGAAGTGCCCGGATTGCACTCTTGAGCTCACCACCTCTCGGATGGTCCAGGTACAGTCTCAGGTATCTGTCAGTCCCAGGATGGCTGGTTTGAACTCGCGATAGACTAATTTTTATTTTCGTCTGCGCAGAATGAATTCTACGTCACTATGTCGAGGACCGAAAATCCGCGTCAAATCGTGCAGACGGGCGAGTCGCGATTCTCATTCTCACTACAATACCTCTAGGTTATTGCCAAAAGAGTGTACTGGTCGGTCGAGACTGATCGTCGTACTGCAAATTAGTTCTCTACTCGTCTTTTCTCTACACGTCGCCACACGGCTCTTGGAGGGAAATTTTGATGATTTGGATTTTTAGGACTTCGAGGAGTGGTTGGATTTTTTCGCTGAGGCAGAGCTCAGTTCGTTCAACTAACGTGAATGAACTTTTTATTTTAATTATTTTAACGCAATTGTTTCGAAAATGGCTTCGAATTGAATTGAAATGCAAGCTGGCATTTCGCAATTTCAGTCGTTAAAATTATTGTTAATAATTTTTATAGATTAGGTATACAATCACTAACAACTTATTAGTGATGATACTAACCCTTATAATAGTTCACAATCACAACGTGAATGTGAATAGTAATTCGCATTGGTTCTGAAATTGATCAATCTTCCAGAGGCGAGATTGATTCATTTTAAAATGCGCGAACACGTGCATTTGTTTTGATGCAGTCATTCTGCCGCTCAACTAGGGTTAGAGAGAGGGATGAGGTGTGGGAGGTAGGGAAACAATGATGGCCGCCAGCCGTGTCGCGTGCCGTGTATAAGAGTATTGTCCGTGCGTCTATGTGTATTGTGAATGCGCGACATATTCTTATGCTAGTATTGGTACCTGAACCTTCCCACGAGTGTAACACTCACATGTGCAATTCGTACACACTCCTTTCTGAATTATTGGTACTTTACATTAATTAATTAACGGATAATCCGTCATAATGTCTCAGCCACTGAAATATGGCCCTTAATCCATAATTTGGACATTTTCCTTTTAATTACATTATAAATATATATAAATTCGATCTGCTTCCTTATAATTAGACGATTTCAAGCGCTGTAATTCGCTGACGAATTTCCTTTATAGCAACAGGTGTAGCAATCCTCTTTTATTGCCACATCTTGAAAAGAATTACCTTCTATTTTCAACATAATTATAATATTATCACGTATTATATATATATATCTTTAATACTATAATTTGTTAAAAACAATATTTATGCATATACACATAATTCTTTTCAGTATTATTTCTTTTCCATTACTACGTATGTAACAATATGTTATGCAATCTACTTAGAAATATAATAAATTTAAAACAGTATATTTTAAAAAAATTCAAATTTTTAAAACTGTGTAACTCAAAAACTATTGTCTGGAATTTAAAAATATTTAGTATTTAAACTTCTACTAACAATAGAAACACTTTAGCAAAGTTTGAAATTTTTTTTTTTTTTTTTTGAGAGAGAGAGAGAGAGAGAGAGCACCGACACACACTCCTCCCCCCCCCCCCCGAGTGTCAACGAATTAACAATAATTTTATTTTTTTTATTTTCCATTCATACTTATAATAATTTACGTTCATTCCGACATACTTTCAAGCCTCTTCCTCTTTTTTTTATAAAATTTAAACTTTTATTTTTACAAATGTATTTTAACAATAACAGTCTTCAATTGTTTACAAATAGTAAGAAAACAGTAAAAATAAGAGTTTTTCATCATACATAAAAATTTATCTGTGGTTGTGATACATTAGATAGACTGAAACATTTCTTCCCAGATGACAATTCCTAATAATTCTTTTGTAACCCTTTTTTATTTCTTTTTTTATTTCAGGTTTTTCGTTATTATTGCCTTAACTTTCAATCAAAGTACTTTTTTTTACAAAATTTAAACTTTTATTATAACATGTATTTTCCAGTCGACGATAAGTGCTTTTTCCTAATATACAGAACGCGTTCTTTTACCTGGCATCTTGCGATTTGCACGGGACAGAAAATAAATAAATAAACGCTACAATCAAATAAACAAAACAAAAAAAATTTATTTCTAATGTTATTTTTAGTGCACATGTCAATGAATTTATTTTACATTTTATCCTTTAACATAATTACCTTTATCATTATCAGAATCGCGTGGTGATCAATCTCACGATTCCCAGAAATGAGATTTACTCTATTTAGGAATAACACAGCCACACAAAAAAAATAAAGTTCCCTGGCCTGGGTATGACACCCATATTTTCCTATGTATTTTGATGCGCTGAATCCGAATCCGTTATCAGAATTGGCCTAGCACGTCTAGGTTTGACCCTAACCTCAAAATCAATAAAATGACACCTTTTGTTAATTAGAATCTGAACCCGACTTAACTTTAATACATGCCAAGGGTCAATAGAAAGCTTGGTTTATGACCTTTAAAACGCTTTTTTAGAAATTGTTCTACGATGGTTTTTAACGAAGTTATGATGTTTTACTTAAAATATGACTTTTTTCTAAATGTTAAAAACACATCAATTATTGATGTGTTATGGTGTAATGGAAAAAAATGATTTTAAGTAAAACATCATAACTTCGTGAAAAATCATCGTAGGCCAACTTTTAAAAAATCGTTTTAAAGATCATAAATCAAGCTTTCTATTGGTCCTAGGCATGTATTAAAGTTAAGTCGGGTTCAGATTCTAATTAAAAAAAAGTGTAATTTTATTGATTTTAAGGTTAGGGTCAAACTTAGACGTGCTAGGCCAATTCTGATGACTGATTCAGATTCAGCGCATCAAAATACATAGGAAAATATGGGTCTCATACCCAGGCCATAAAACTTTTTTTTTTGTGTGGCTGTGTAATCCTACAAGCCATACAACCATCTATGCGAAAAGTAACCCTCTTTGACCCCCTACGCAAAATCGAGGGCACAAACCTCTGTCGTTAAACGGGTCCATCAACCTGAGGGACATTCACACTCTCTGGTGTAGTTTTTGCAACGTTGCCGTTGTTTTCCGACGTAAAATAATTTTTCCTTATGTTTCTGTGCACTAATTTTTCTTATTAGGGTATAATATAATTATATTTTAAACGATTTTACTACAACTATATTTATACGGAAATAATAGCAAATTTTTTAAAATTGGCTGCTATGGGGAGCTGAACCGCATCCTTTTATTCCAAATATATTGTACAAAATAAAAATTTCTTTTTAATATTTTGCTAAAATGAAAATAAATAATAAATTCATAAATTATTTAATATTATAACAGTATTTTACATATTAGTTAACACATATATAATTTTATAATACAACAGCAAATAAAATATTTAAGAATGAATATTTCGTTTCATTTTTTGTATAATCTGAAATCGAGATAGAGCAGAGTAAGCCGGCATAGCTAAACTACCTTATAGAATAATATTTTAAAATAACCGCCACAGATAAAGAAGTTTCTCTGCATGAAGCACACTGAACACTTTATATAGGCCATGGAGCTGAAATTATACGTGTTACCATGGAGCTGAAATTTGACATTTATTCTAACCTCACTTCTACAATAGGGCAAAATAAATCTATTCCTTTTGCAGATCGCTTGTTTCGCATGAAAACTCAAAGAAAATGGTAACAATACTATCAAATAGTTGTTACAGTAATATAATAGTAATGACATGGAACTGAACGCTTTTTTTGTACGCATGCGATTTTCACAAAAATTATAAGTCTACAGATTGCGTTCAAAAATTGGAAAAATTGAGGGACAAAATATTTTTACAGATTCTAAGTATGAAAAAGGTATTGTGAAGTCCAATATAACCGCGACCTTACTGTATTAACAATTTGTTGTTGTCAATTTAAATTAAACAATCAATGTGAAAAAACAGGATTTTTTACAAATAAATTTGGTTATTTTAAACGCGTAATGCTACAACTGTGAGAAATTTTTTTTCTTGTTTCACTTGTGAAAATGTATAAAATATAGTTTAGCATTTTTTTACACCCTAGTTTTCTTATAATAGCATTTTTTTTTTGTTTGTAAAATAACCCAAGTGAAACATTCCGCAGACTTTCTGTGGACACTTCGCAGACTTTCAGCAGACTATAGTCTGCAAAAATCCATATTGGATCCTTCATTTTGAGTTTTGGAAATCTGAATTAAATTTCGCTTTCAGCGACTCCAAAAACTCCCAAGTAACAATTTTCATGTGAATCAGATAAATTTTTAAAAATTCTTCTGCTAAATTGGATCCTTCATTTTGAGTTTTGAAAATCTGAGAAGATATTAGTTTTTAGCGACCCCAAAAACTCCTGAGTAGTAATTTTTAAGTGAATACGATGGATTTTAAAAAATGTAGCCGCCATATTGTATCCGACATTTTGAATTTTGCAAATCTGAGTAGAAATTCGTTTTCAGTGACCCCAAAAACCCCCGAGTAACAATTTTCAAGCAAATCCGATGAATTTTTAAACATTCATCCGCCCTATTGGATCCGCCATTTTGAATTTTGAAAAGTTGATAACGGATTTGTAATCAGCGACCCCCAAAACCGCCGAGTAACAATTTTCAAGCGAATCTAATAAGTTTTTAAAAATTCATCCGCCATATTGGATTCGCCTTTTTGAATTTTGAAAATCTTAGTCGAAATTCGTTTTCAGCGATCCCAAAATATAGAAATACGAGACATGCAGAAAATCCGTTGGCTGGAAAAATGTGCCCTTCAAAGGGTTAACCAACTGAGCTAACTCCATGGTAAATTATTAAACTTGATCTTAGTTATTAGGTATGAACAACAAGTTCAATCATTCAAATTTTCCCAGAATTATGACGTCAAACATTTTTCAATCGTAAGCAAGTTGTATACTTGGTTTGTGTGACGAAACTTACTATACCGACTTTTATTTCGACAATTTAAGGAATATTAAATGATCTTTAAATCAAGTTGAAATGATTAAATTATTTAAAATTTGAAATCTGTGAAAAAATATCGGACATTTAGCTCATCCGGGATTCAAACTCGGGTCTTTCAATTGGCGCTTGACTGATCTGACCACTAAACTACAGAGGTCCATGTCAGATATTTTTTCACAGATTAAACGCTTCATTCAGCTATGACATTCGTCTTTATATTTCTAATATCTGACATGGACCTCTGTAGCTTAGTGGTCAGAGCAGTCAAGCGCCAATTGACAGACCCGAGTTTGAATCCCGGCGGAGCTAAATGTCCGCTATTTTTTTACAGATTTTAAATTTTAAATAATTTAAACTTCAATCTTGTTCTCTATAATTTTTCTGTAATCTACACGTGAAAATACATATGTGTATTAAATTGGAGCTATAAATAGATAAACTTATAATTTTTTTCCTTCAACTTTTCTGGCTTAGGTAAAGAGTTAAAGTAAGAAATTTTCAAAAACACTTAATAATTTTCTTGTGATAACTAAAAAACTATTAAAGCTATTACTTTCGGATACCAATCATCTTTTTAAAATGTTTATAAGCCTGCAGATCCCATTTTGAAAATTTCTCTAGCATTATTCTTCGAGGACTTATCACAGTTCAAAGGCAGTCCTGTTTTTAATCGCGTTCCTCAAAGTGTCCACTTAATTGTGACCGGTAGTTATTCCTCATAAAGGAAGCAATAGGTGAAAATAATGGAAAAAATTTTAATTTTGTTAAAAACAAAATAAAGAATATTTTATAAATTATAATTATTTATGGGGAAATATGTGCTATATAAATACCAATCAATTCGTTTTTCATTGTAAAACATTTTGTATACAGGAATCATTACTTAAAAATGACAATTGGAGAAGATATATTAAATAAATGAAAAATAAAATATCATTAAAAATTAAGAATCTCCATTATTTCTTCAAATTTAGGGTAAAATGTGTACTTTATATAATTAAATTCATTTATTTTTTCATATAGAATATTTCATCCGGTTGGGTAGGAAAGACCGGGGCTAAATGTTAAATTTTCGAAAAAAATATTTTTGAGGCACTATTTACCCAAATAAATATGTATAAACGCATGTATCTTGTAGATAAATCTATCCTCAACAATTTTCTAGATGTTTTTACGAAAAATGCTTTTGTCCGTTTTCCTAAACTTCAATAAATTAAACATTTAGCCCCAAGGCTGGGCTAAATTTCTAGCCTACTGAAACTATTTTTTTAGCCTTCTTAAGAAATTTATTTATTTATTTAATACATACAGGACCAGCCCTTTCGTACAAATGTACTCCTTAAAACTAAAGATTGCAATTCCGCAACTTATATTATACGATATAATAAAGCGCTAGGTAAGCGCTATTAAATTAGTTAATCTCAAACAATGCTCGCAATAAAGAAGTAAATCTCTCTACATTCATATCAAACAAATTAATATCATCTGAAATAGAATTGACTTCTATACAAAGTCGATTAATTAACGAATGGTTCCCATAATTGGATCTATGGAATTTAACAAAAAATAATGGGTTTCTTTTAATACTTCTAGTCTCTACAGTTTTTTCCTCAGAAACAGATAGTTTAACCTCAAGTTATACAGCTGGACAATTGATTATCCCATTAACAATTTTATATAAGAACATTATATCAGCATATAAGAATCTGGATATCATCAAAGGAATTCCAGGTAATATACGTATGTCGCTATAATCATGAGTGTATCTATCAATCGGTACATTTATCTGCCGCGCAGCAAATCTAAGGAACCTATTTTGGATACGCTCAATAGGATGGGTCGATTCCGGACTTTTTTCGATTCGAGATTTCTAATAGTGCGGAAAAGTTGCCTTAGTACTTTTTGATTCCAATGCAATTTTTCGTTTTGAGATCGGACTGCATCTTCAATCCCAACTCCGGCCTTGAAGTTTCGGAAATTCGCCTATAATCGTGAATTGACTACCTAGCGCTTAAAATGCGCGTCTCATGGCAAAATGTATAAAACAAAATTTGTTTGTCGCGTCATTAGCTACCGAAATGGTATATGTGATTATGGACGCAGGACGAACCGTTTCCGAGATACGAGGGAAAAGGCGGCGTGCCGCAGCGCAACGTGAAAATTTTTGTAGCTCTCAGTTAGCCTGTGTTGGTTATCCAAAATCCACTACGTGGAGTTGGCTGCACTTCGGGTTCCTCCCAACCCCAACCAACGGACCATATGTCAGGCTTATTTTAGTCTGAATCTGTATCAAATTTATTGATAAAATAAGATTTTGTACTATACTTTCGCAGTTGTTGCCTGGATTTAAGTGTAGAGCGTATAAAACAATCACGAGACTGGGGGCTAATAGCTTTAGAAGATGCCTCTGTCACCAGTTTGACGGTTCTCTCGACTGCCACGGTGTGAGAGGGGAATTCACTAAATTTCCATATCTCTGCAATGTCTCCCGAGAACCCTTTTATGAACTCTTCGTTAGAAACTGAACGAAGAACTAGTGGAACAGTCAAGGTAATAGTCTTCCAGTTAATCATATCGTAATAATTATTAGCTTTAAAATTCAGCTTTGGCACTTTATTACATCTAACCCATACATTTACGGTGTCAGTTTCTGCTTCTCTGGCTGCCAGAAGACTGTCACGGACCAACTTTCTGACTTCTACCCGTTCGACAGTCATCATACTAAGGAGAATGTTTTCTGGAAGAGCAATGAAAGCATTATGTTGAATGAATGAATGGACAACCTTGCGCAGTTTAGTAGGTAAGTATCTCGACCTTTGGATTGCAGCAAAGAGATAGTGCGAGCCATCTTTGATTGAACTGCGGAATCTTATTGAGAACCACAATGATGTAATTAACCGGAGAAGTATTCTACGTAATTTACATCCCTTATAAATATCACGTGATCTACAAAAATACGTATGCAACATAACCTAAAAGTAAAATCTAAAACCCAAATAATTGCATAATTTAGTTTAAAACTAGCCGAAATATATAATAACACCCTTCAAAATTAATAAAAAACATTCATCGAATCACAAAATTATAAAAAAAAGTTTTTTTTTACTGCCGCCATGTTGAATTGTAAATTACCTAGGTTGTTTACAGTTTTCTACGTATTTTACCTCAAAATCTAAAATGACATGTCAATTTCCGATCTCTGGTTGTCGATTCATCCATTCAATAGAATGCTTTCTTTGCTCTTTCAGAAAACATTTAATGAAAATTGTTCAGAAAACAATATGATGACTGACGAAGGGGTAGAAGTCATGGTGAATCCACAATAGGGATCTATGAACGTCGACTTTGATGGCACAGCGTCGATGTCGACACTTTGGTTGGTGGTTCTCGACTATTTGGAAAAACGTTGCAATTGGCTTATGTTCCATGTTCCACCATTTCGACAGTTAACTGATCGCAGCTGACAACATGACTTTCCCCAAATAGTTGAGAATCACTAACCAAACGACATCGACGCTTTGCCATCAACGTTGACGTTCATAGATCCCTATTGTGTAGTCACCATCAGAAAAGTTGTCTCTTGACTGTCTTCTGGCAGCCAGAAAAGCAGAGACTGACACTGTAAATGGATGGGTTAGATGTAATAAAGTGCTAAAGCTAAATTTCAAAGCTAATAATTATTACGATATGATTAACTGGAATACTATTACCTTGACTGTTTCACCAGTTCTTCGTTCAGTTTCTAACGTAGAGCTCATAAAAGGATTGTTGGGAGACACTGCAGAGATATGAAAATTTAGTGAATTCCCCTCTCACACCGTGTCAGTCAAGAGTATCTTCTAATGGCATCTTCTAAAGTTATTGGCCACCAGCCTCGTGATCGTTTTATACGCTCTACACTGAAATCTAGACAACTGCCAAAGTTTACTACAAAATCTTATTTTATCAATAAATTTGATACAGATTCAGACTAAAACAAGCCTGACATATGGTCGATTGGTTGGGTTGGGCTTGGGAGGAACGCAAAGTGCAACCACCTCTGCGAGGTGGGTTCTGGGCATCCAACACAGGTTAGCTGAGAGCTGCAACAATTTTCACCTTGCGCTACGGTACACTTTTCGCTCGTATCTCGGGAACTATTCGTCCTACGGCCATGATCATACATACCATTTAGGTAGCTAATGAAGCGACAAACAACTTTTGTTTTAAAGATTTTGCCATGTGAGGCGTATTTCAGGCGCTAGGTAGACAATTCACGATTTTAGGTAAGTTTCCGAAATTTCAAGGCCGCAGTTGGGGTTAAAGATGTAGTCCGATCTCAAAACGAAAAATTGCATTGGAATCAGGAAGTACTAAGGCAACTTTTCCGCACTATTAGAAATCTCGATTCGAAAAAAGTCCGGAATCGACCCACCCTAACGCTCAATTCTTATTAGATTAAAATTATATAAAGGCACCCAGATGACAGAAGCATATTCGAAAATAGGTCTAACCAAAGTAAAGTACAGAATTTTTATAGTGCCTATGTTACGAAACACCGAGTCATTTCTGATTAAAAAACCGAGTGATCTCAGAGCCTTAGAAATAACTTCCGTAATATGCTCATTAAACGAGAGATTAATTACTTTAGTAATTAACAGACCCAAATCACGTACTCGGTCTACACGAGCTAGTACCTCCCGACCAATAGTGTAAAGGTAAATCATAGTGCTTTGTTTAGAAAAGGATGTAACTGAAGTTTTGGAAACATTAATACACATGATTATTGACACACCATTCGTCAAGACGATCAAGATCAGACTGGAGTTCTTGAGAAGCCTGGCAAGGATTTAACTCTGGATCAATTAATTTAAAACATTTAAGATCATCTGCATACAATACGAAGGATGAGTGTCTGAAAACAAATTTAATGTCATTCATATATAATATGAACAATAGTGGTCACGGTGTGAACCTTGCGGAACTCCAGAGGTCGCAGTAAATGGATTTAAATATACATCTCTGATTCTCACCATTTGAGTCTTATCAACTTGATAACTTTCAAAAAATGTCACCAGATTATCAGACACACCCATGATTTCCAATTTTTTAAGCAGTGTTCTGTGATCAACCTTATCAAAAGCCTTCGATAAATCAGCATAAACCGCGTCTACCTGAGACCCTTTTTCTATACTTAATAACAAATTATTTACAAATAATCCCAAGTTAGTGACTGTTGATTTACCACGAACAAAACCATGTTGTTCTTCAATGATTATGTTTGACACTGCGTTATATACCGAATCATATACAAGGCTTTCGAAGATTTTAGATATAGTACTCAGAATTGTTATTAGTCTATAATTTACAATGCTACATTTATCCCCACTTTTATGTACTGGAACTATAATACCTCTTTTCCACTCATAGGGAAAAACTTTATTTAGCAGTGATTTATTATATCAAATAAATAAGGGTTCTACAAACTGAAAACAACAAAACTTAAGAAAGGTTGGAGGAATTCCATCAGGACCCGTTCCCTTGGTAGCATCCAGATTCTTTAATTTGTTTAAAATATCATTTCTCGTGATATTTATGGACGAGAGATTCACTCCCTCCTCACTAACCGAACTCCCATCAAACAATCTAGACGTTACAGTCGTATACACTGATTTTAAGTGTTTAGCAAATAAATCGGCTATAGTTAAAGAATCATTTCCGGTCTCGTCGTTCAAACACATTTTATCAGGCATACTTTGACTCTTCCGATTTTCGTTAATAAATTTCCAAAAATTTTTTGGACACTACAATAGAATTTTCAGTCTTAGAAAGGTAGCTATCATAACAAACCCTTGAGAACTATTTGCATTCCGACCTTAATTTAGCAAATATCATGTAATTATTACTGAATCTCTTATACATGAGTCAAATCACGCCAAGTGGGCACCCCTCCGGACCTTTTTCAACCAATTTTGATGAAACTTGGAAAAATTGTTGTACCAATAGGATACATTAAATTTGTAAAATATGGTTCATAAATCGACGCCTCCCTTTAATAAAATTTTGTTTCGAACGTCATTTCAATATAATTCTATGTCAAAACAAATGCAATATGAATTGAACTCGGAAATTTTTGCAAAATAATTTTTAATCAATCGTTGGTTTAAGATAAATATGATAATTATGATTCTAAAGGAATCATATTGAATAATAATTTCACTTTTCAGTGTATTACACTGAAATTGACATAACATTATTTTGAACCGACGATTGATTAAGAATCACATTGCAAAATTTTTCGAGTTCATTTCATATTGAATTTGTTTTGACATAGAATTATTACAAATTTAATGTATCCTATTGGTACAACAATTTTTCCAAGTTTCATCAAAATCGGTTGAAAAAGGTCCGGAGGGGTGCCCACTTGGCGTAATTTGACTCACATAGTATGTGCAGTCTTTTTTCTCTGGATTAATTGTTTCAATTCACCAGTGAACCACGGTTGAAAGCTCGCTTCTCTTACAATTTTTAAATGTACATAGTAGTCAAATGCCAAATTTAAGTAATCATAAAATATGCCAACAGATTCATTAATATCCTTAACTTTGAGTACATCCTTCGATAAGATTTAATTCATAAAAGATATAAATCCAGCTAAATCAGCATTCTTAAAATCATACTTAATGTTATACTGTAAAGAATTATCATTTTTATCATTACTATAGAAGATGTCTACTGAAAAAGGTGGGTGGTAAACATCTATCGGCATAAAAAATCACTGACAAAGGACGAGATTATTTTTCCTTTCCATCCGCTTATTAACTTCATCAATGCAGTTACATGCTAATGTATTAGTAGATAGATAGATTTATTTATTTTCAGCCATTTGGCCCAGAAACGGACTTGGTTTACACTTGTAAATATACACCCATTCTTCCATACTTCGTTCACATTCTCCTAATTTATTTAATTTCTATTTACTTATTATCTTATGGTTATATAGTTATATAGTTATATACATTTTTGTTATATATATTTTTTTTAAATTATACATTAATATCACAAATTTCGTAAACTCTATACAATGCAATTTTCTTTTTCCTATTTTTTTTTCTAAATTACAGAATATTATTCTATTCACATTTTTCTTTATATTTATATTATGTTTTTAAGTGTCCATTATAACTTTAAAATATCTTATATCCTACAATACATTCTGCTTTTTCCTAATTTCTGTTTCAATTTTACAAAATACTTTACAAATCTCAAAATTACACTTTTCACTAGTTATAGTTTCTATTTTATCTAGTCCTTTCTCTATTAAACACTCTACCCAACTTTTCGACATTTTGCATTCATATAATAAATGCCTAAATGTGCTCCAACCCTTTTCACATAATTTACATGTCCAATCCTTTTCTTCCAACCAATATCTATTAACTTGTTCTAAATTTCCACATCTTATACTTGCTATAGTCGTTTAATCTCTACCTTTTTTATATTCCCTAATATATTGAGGCAATTTATCACTCATAATGTTCTTGTACCCTGGATTAAACTCTGATTCCCGTATTTGTCCTAACCTTATTTGTTTCTCTATATCTATACTTCTTTGCTTTGCTTCTCTATGTATTCTTTTTCCTAAATTTCTATTGTTTTCTACTTCCAATGTACTCCATCCTATTTCTTTAAAAAAAATTTTCCTTTCTTCGCAGAACTTATCTTTTTCTCCTGTCTTCACTTTTTCCATCCAGCAAATTTTTGTGAGTCTATCATCTTCTAATTTCATAATCTTCTCTTCAAACGTGATTGCTATTGCACTCCAATCACTTTTCATTTTCATTGTGTCTGTTTCTGTATATATTATGTACTTGGGCGTACATATATCCAATCGTAGAACCCATCTGTAATAGTCTAATTGTATTTTCTCCAATTCTTTTTTTTCTTCCCAACCCCAGATTTCTTTACCGTATGACATGACACTTTTCACTAGATAATTAAATAGTATTTTTCTTCTCCTAAAATCTCCTTTACATTTATTTTCTCCTAATGCCCACGTTTTTTTCATTGCCACAACTCCCTTTCTTTTTAGTTCCGATATATGATCCTTATAATTACAATCTTTGTTAAAATTGAACCCTAAATATTTAAAAACTTTTACTTCTTCTATTTCTTCATTATCCCATGTCCATTTCTCTCTCTTGCTATTATTTCCTTTGTTAAAAACCAATACTTTTGTTTTTTCAACACTCAAAATTAATTTTCTCTCCTTTAGAAATCTTCTTAGTACATTCATCATGTCATTCATTGCTTCTCTGCTCACTGCCAGTAAAACGATGTCATCCGCAAATGCCAATGTCCATATCCTGATTTTTCCTATTTTTATTCCTCCAATATTCCTTTTCCTAAATTCCTCTTCCATCCCTGTAATATATATACAGAACAGTATTGGACTTAAAACACATCTCTGTCTTAATCCTTTACTAGTCCAAAATTCCCCTGTTAAGTCACCTTTGATTCTGATTCTTACTTTGGATTCATAATATATTTCCTTTATTTTCTCTATTAAATAAGTACTTATTCCAACCCTTTCCATTATTTCCCATAGTTTCTCCCTATCCACCGTGTCAAATGCTTTCTTCAGATCTATAAACATAGCATATACTTTCTCACCCCTTTCCTTTGCCATTTGAGTAACATGATTTAAAATAAATATATTATCCATTGTCGATCTGTTTTTCCTGAATCCTGCTTGACTTTCCGGTAATATCTTTTTTTCTTTAACTTCCTTTTCCAGTTTTATCATTATAACCTTTGTGTAAATTTTATACGCTGTTGATAATAGAGACAGTCCTCTATAATTTTTAACATCATTGATATCCCCTTTTTTAAAAATCGGTGTAATTATTGCCATTCTCCACTCTTCTGGGAATCCTTTTCCTATCCACACACTTTTAATTAATTTTATCAGTAGCTCTTTTAATCCTTCCCCTGCGAATATCCAAGCTTCATATGGCATATTGTCTATTCCTACAGCCTTGTTCTTTTTTAATGTTTTCCATATACTCCTCATCTCTTCTTCTGTAATTATTTCTTCTTCGCTTTGCTGGTCTGGAATTTTTCTCATTACTCCTACTTTCTTCTCCTTCGATCCTTCAAGTAGTTCTCTGAAATGGTCTTCCCACATTTTTGTCTCAATGTTATTATCCTCTTTTCTCTTTTTTGCTTTATCTTTGTTCAAAAACTTCCAAACTTCAGATTCACTTTTGAGATTTTTTAATTCTTCTTCTTCTTTTTCCTTGTATCCTTTTTCCTTTTCTTTACATAAAGGCCTCCAATCTCTACGTTTTTCTAAGTATATTGCTTTGTCTATTTTCCCTTTTTTCCAATTCTTATATGATTTTTTAACTTTTTTTTTTACTTTCAGCACAATCCTTATCCCACCATTTCTTCATTCCTATTTTCCATTTAGTAACTTTCTTTTCTTTTTTTATTGACGCATTATTCACAGCTTCCTTTATTTCTTTCCATAATATTTCATTATCTTCACATTCGTTTTGTCTTTCGTATACATCATTTGTTCTTTCTTTATATACCGAAATATCTTCATCTGCCCACGAAAATACCGTTCTTTTTTCTTCTTTTTTTCTTTTTTCTTTTTCGCTATTAACTATTTTCCCTTGGCCTTTTAATTTCAAACATACAGGAACATGATCTGAATGTATTCGTTCTCCAATTTTAAACATATTTAAATTTTCCCAGCATTCTTCGTTAACTATTACGTAATCAATAACTGTACATCCTCTTGCTCCTATAAAGGTAAATTCGCCTGTTTCATCTCCTCTTGCGAGTCCATTAAGTATTATCCATCCTTTATTTTCTACCATGTTCACTAAGTTTTTTCCTCCATTTCCTATTGTTAAATCTTTACTTTCCCTTCCTTCATCACTTCCATCCCTAAATATTCCTATGAATTTTCCTAGTTTTCCTATTCTTGTATTAAAATCCCCACCTATTATTAAGTTTCCTTCTTCGAAGTCTTCTTCTTCCATTTTCCTAATTATTTTATTTATTTCCCCTGCGTTGTATACTGTCCAGATTTTTGTTTTTTCTTTTTTATTAACTATAATTGTTTCTATAATTTCTTTTGTGTTTATACTTATTTTACTATTCTCCATCCACCAGTCTTTTTTAATTCCTATTAAAAAACCTCCAATTGCCCTGCCTTTTTTATTAATTTTCTTTGCCGGTATAATTTCCCATTTAAATTCTTTAGATAATTTATTCTCCAGGTATTTTGTGTCTTTATCCTCTAACCACGTTTCCATTAATCCTATAAAATCAAAACTTTCCACATAATCCCAAAAGTCCCTATCTTTGTTGATTATTCCTGCTACGTTCCAAAATATTAAAGACCTCTCTCGAACTTTAACTATATTCGTATTTTTGTTCTTTTTTAATTTGCGCGGTTTCTGGGCTTCGTAAAATCCTCACCTGTCATGTTTTCTGTTTTACCTTCCTCTTCATTCATTTCGTTTTCAATGTAATCTTTTTCTTCCCATTTTCTCCAGATACCTTTAAATTGTATTCTTCCGTTTCCTATTTTTAAGTTCCAACCCTCGTCCTTTTTTGCTTTAACCCATTTCACGATTTCTTCTTGTTTTCTTCTATCGCCGTATGTCAGATCTACATCGATATATACTTTAGTACCTACTAGTTTCGATTTATTTTTTAATACTTCTTTTTTCTGTTCCATATTATCCAACTTAATAATCAAAACATTGCCACTTTTCCTAGCCTCTAAAACTCCCACTTCCAATCCTAATTTTTCTTGAATGAAATTTCTCGTCCAAGCTTTATAATCTGTATCCTCGACGCGCACCCCTTTGATGATTATATTATTTTCCCTTTCTTTTCTTTCTTGATTATTAACCAGTTTTTTCATTTTCCATACTTCTTTTTCGGATAATCCTGAAGCAAAACTCTTTCTGCTTGCAAAAGTTTTAACTGATTCGTTGTCACCATCTCTTGATTCCCTTGTGTCATTTCTACTACTACCCCGATCTCCCATTCCCCTCACATCCTCCCACCATTCCCCCTTTCCCTCTCTTTTTCTTCCCAATTATCT
The DNA here is from genome assembly GCA_037103525.1 of Ganaspis brasiliensis. Taxonomy (NCBI): domain Eukaryota; kingdom Metazoa; phylum Arthropoda; class Insecta; order Hymenoptera; family Figitidae; genus Ganaspis; species Ganaspis brasiliensis. The sequence continues at coordinate 752,497 of JAZKLR010000018.1, forward strand.
ATCCTTTTTTCTAGTCTCTCAATTTTTTCTGTCATTTCAATCTCCCTTGTATTAATATCTATTTTCAACTTTTCAATGTCTGCCCTCTCTTGCCTTATTTTTTTAAGCTCTTCCTGAATTTGTTGCTTTAGTTCTATTAGCTCCTCTTTTTCTAACCTATCTTTTTCATCTGATACCCCTTCCCCCTTGCCCCTGCCAGTGTTGCCCTTGCCCTCTGCCTCCTACTTTAACAATACTTTTTATTTCGTTGACTTTTTTGGAACTCATTTTACTTTTCAATCTCTGGCCACGCCAAAAACCTAACCTCACTTTTCACAATATCCTATTTATTAACAATAATATACAAGTTCCTACCTTGCTTTGTGTATTTTTTGATAGCCTGTCACTAAATACCTCTTATTGTCCTATAAATCAATCTATAATATCTTTTTTTATTACAATTTTTATAAACTTTCAACGCAGCGACACTGACATACGTCCACTCACTCACACAGCAACCAACCAAGTCCTGCTAATGTATTAGTATTGACAGGTACAACAGATCGTGCATCCACTTCCTTTAATTTATTTTCAGCAATGAGAAGACGACTAGATAAGTCATCAACTTTGCTTCTACGTTACCTAATCTGGTCAAAGCATCGTTGAGTGTGATTGACATGTCATCCAATTTCTTGTTCACAGTGCTATCCAGGTTTTGAATAGCCTTCATGAGCGAATCAAGATCTACCGATGTCGACGATGACGGGGACAGTGACCTCTGCTTACAACAACTCACAAATGCACCATTAGTTAAAGTAGTCAAAATTTGAGCACATCCTGGATGATAAGGTGTTTTACATCCTTTTAGATAGTTCAGGAGTAGCCTTATTGATTTCTCTACCACATTTAGCACATATAACCTCACTTCCAGATGTAGACATGACATAGCGGTATATAATTATGATTCCGAACACGTGCAATTTATAGGTTAGAATCGAAAAAAGGATTATTGCTCTCAATAAATTGAATTAAAACCACTAAATCAGTCAAGGGACGCACAGTCTTATGTTTGTTTACTATGCAATGCATAAAACAATCGATATAAATAAACAATTTATAATTATGATATAATTTATAATTATTATACAAAGTATAATACTACCTTAAAGGGAGAAAATAAAACTAAAAAAACAAAACAAAAAACCGCTGCCAAGTTGTACATAAAGTATTTATTTGGTGTAAGTAATTTTGCTTCCTTATAGAGGAAGCTTTGTGATCGTTAAGATTTTCGATTTTCCAAAAATAGTCTAAATCGACTTATTTTCATCTAAAAAGCGTTAATTTTCATTCCTAAGCAAATGTCCAGATGTATGTGTGTGTATGTGTGTGTGTGTGTGTGTGTGTGTGTGTGTGTGTGTGTGTGTGTGTAGCGTTTTTTGTGTACAAGATATCTCGAGAACGCTTTAACGGACTCCTATAAAATTTGGATGACTTATTATCATGAATATCTAAATTAAGACACAGGGATTTTTGAAAATACCCAACCAAATTTTTTTAAGCATCTTTTTTCATAAAAAAAATCGTTTTTTGCCAAAAAAATTTTTTATGCTAAAAACACAACTTAAAGAATACAAAAATCATATTCCTTATCTCAAAACGAATCGATTGACCTATATAACATTTATAAGTAAAATTTTGATCCCTCACAGCTCTGAACCCGGCCGCGTGAGGTGAATGAATAATTCCGATAAATTTTAAAATATAAATTTAGTTTTCTCATTATAACAATTATTCCTGTTTCAATATTTAAGTTTGTAATAAAGAATAAAAATAAAATTATTAAAAAACAAGATTTTCAAATTCTTCGATTTTTAAAATGCTAATAATTTCGGATTAAATTGCACCAGAGAGTTCGTTAATAGCTCAATCGATGCGTTTTAAAAAAATAAAATGAATAAAATACTTACATTTTAACCTTTTTTTTAAAAAAATACAATTTTGCACAAAAAAAAATTTAAATAAGATAGTTAGAATTGATTGATCGTGTTTAAACGTATATCATAATTTGTCCTCCTGAGAGACCTATAATTTCGTAAAAAAACATAGTTCTAAGTATTATAGTTTTAGAGATATTAGGCCAAACGTAATGTGGACAGACACTTACACACACACACGGACATTTTTTAAAAACTTCATTTTTGACATCCTGAGGTCGAAATATGTTAAGATATGTCAAAAAATCGCAATCAATAATTTGAGAATATAACAATACTTTCTCTATGAGGAAGCAATACATAAAACACAAACTTATTTGGGTATCAAAAAATAGATCATGCAAATTTGATTCAAGTTAAACTAAAATTACTGATAAACTTTAATTAATATAAAATTTATTCAATTGAAAGAAATATTGGATATCAATATTTAAATGTATTTTTGCGCTATCGTATTGAAGTCAAAAAGGATATAAGTATACCGTTGCGAAAACTGTACAATTAAAATATGTGTTATTATGAAATCGAATTCAAATCTTCGTTATGTATTCGATTTATCTCAGGGGGGTTGAGCGTCTATATCCTCGTAACGTATGTAAACAAATATATATAAGTCCGAATATGGTTAGAACTTAAGAAATCAATATCAGTAGTATTCGACACTTGTTAATTTTTTATATCAATTTGTATTAACCCTCTAGTAACACGGTCACTCACCTGTGGTAGGGAAAGCGACCCTCAGATTTCTTACAAGTAGGGTGTCTTTCTATTTTTCCACCCTAACGAAGGGTCAAGAAATCATCCTCCTGTATTGTCTGTATATGGGTGATTTTTTTACAACCGTACGCTTTTTGACCGACTATTTTTTAGTTTGTATGAAAATGTTTATATGCATTCTAAGTCCTGAACAAACGAAAACGTGAAGTTCAAAATTTTTTTATCTTTAATAGTTTTGAAAATATCGAGGTTCAAAGTTTATAAAAAAAGGCTCAAATCCACTATTTGACTGATATTCAAATCATTATAACTTCGGTTCTATTAACCGTGGCATCAAAAGATTTGTATCATTTTATAGGTAGAGAAATTAACTTTTTAAAAGAAATATTTTCGTCAATGATAAAAAAAATTTTGACATTGTTACAAACAAATGAAATGTTTTAAGCTAATTTCCACACGGAAAAAAACCAATATCTGAATTTTACATTTAATATAAAATTCAAACATAAATTATCTCTAAAAACAAAAGTAATATGTGATAAAATCTTTAAAATTAAAATATGGATTTATATCAGATTAAAATATTAGTGTTGTAATGAACACATATTCTTATACCTAAAAACAATATTAGAAATCTCTACTTCTGTGATATATGGAAAATACACAATAAAAAAAGCAAATGACTGATTCAGCCGATGCATCGCAGCAACATTACAATTATTATAATTTTTATCTATTTTTTCAATTCAAGTCTGATTTTCAAAATTCAAAATGGCGGATCCAATATGGCGGACGAATTTTGAAAAAGCTACTTATTTTGCTTGAAACTTGTTACTCGGGGGTTTTTGGGGTCGCTGATTACGAATCTAAAGTCAGATTTTCAAAATTCAAAATGGCTGATCCAATATGGCAGACGAATTTTGAAAAAGCTACTTATTCCGGTTGAAGTTTAATACTTTAAACTATATTTACAATTGTCAAATATTAAAAGAATGTTTCATTGCAAAATTAGGATAAAACGGCATGACAGTAAATAAATTATAACCTTCTATTTAGATATATATTGTAGACCTTTTTACATAAATAATTCGGACGATTCTTTGTAGCCATTGGTCTAAAAAAAAACAATTATGAGAGAAATTTATAAAAAACAATTATTTAGAAAAAATAATTGTTTTATGTGAACTAGAAAAAAAATTATGAACGATGGCAATAATTTGTTTAAATAATTATCAGTATTATATAAGAATGTGTATTTACACTTCAGAAGACTGACAGAATACCAAACTGTGAAGATAGGAAAAAAATACATAGACAAAGCTAAATTTGAAAAAAGTTTATTAACAACTATTAATTGTTTAAACAATTAAAAAAATAATAATTGCATAGTACTTCAATATTTCTGTTTATAGCTCAACAACTTGAAAAATTAGTTTAAATTAATTTCTCAGTGCATTAGGACGAAATTAATAATAAACAACATTTATTTGCTTAAATAATTAAGGATAATAGTTTGAAACTAATTTCGGCTAATCTCTTAGTGTTTGAAACATAAAAAGTTGGTAGATTTAAAAAACTGTAGCTCTCTTACTTTATTTTTTTAACAATTATTATACATTAACAATTAAAACGACTTAAATAAATAAAAATTGGATGTATTATTAGTAAATGTTCAAAGCCTGGGACCATAACTAATAATTATTACGAAGATGCCTGTAAAGAAGCTAATTTTTACTAATTTTATGAAATTTAGTTTTTTGAAAATACCCGCGAAGGCTTAGTTCTAGTCCTCCCGAAAGATGGATGTCGCATTCTCACAACTGCAAGCAATTTAATTTTGTTGCGTGTTCATTTCATTATTCATGATTAGCGACCCCCAAAACACCCGAGTAACAAGTTTCATGCAAAATAAGTAGCTTTTTCAAAATTCGTCTGCCATATTAGATCAGCTATTTTGAGTTTTGAAAATCTGACTTTAGATTCGTAATCAGCGACCCCAAAAACCCCCGAGTAATAAGTTTCAAGCGAAATTGTTAGATTTTTAAAAATTTGTCCGCCATTTTGGATCCGCCATTTTGAATTTTGAAAGTTTAATTGAAAATTCCGCACCAGCGAAATCAAAAATATTCACATACCGAGTTTTGTGAAAAACTATCAGGTTTGTACGATTTCCAATACCAGTCCATGATTTAAAAAAAAGAACCACTTCAGTCGCCATTTTGTGTCCGCCATTTTGAAATTTAACTTTCACCATTGTGGTTTCTTGTAGATTAAACATCCTTGCCGCGATATTTGTATTAGTCAAAGATATTCATTTACCATAAAGGGTCCAAAAAAATTCATAAATGAAAAAAAACTGAAAAAACGTGTTTTTTATTAAAAAAAACTGCTTGTAACTTGTTTATTTATGAATATACATAATTTTTTATTGCAAAATTCGAAAGAGCGATGTCTAATCTATATAAAATAGGTTGAGTAAATTTTTTTTCATTCTCTTCTAACAGTAAAAAATAATACTAAACTCCATGGCAAATTTATGTACTTCCCGTCCTTAATGGGTTAAACAATTCCCATACAAAAAAATATTTATGGCTATGTTTTTCTTGATTGTACTGTAGAATATCTTGATAAAATACTTTATACAGCCAAAACGTTAAAAAATATTTTTTTATACAAATTTATAAATAATAACTCAAAGTTGTGCACAAAGTAGACCCTATGATGGGGTTATTTTGTGCACAACTTTGAGTTTCTATAACCCAGACAAAAATTTTCTTTCTGTGCATAAAATAGCCCCGCTCGACGGTATGTCAATATCAAGTGTCAGTTGGCTGTATATTAACAAATTTTAAGATCAATTATTATCAAATAACTATTTCGATGTTAACTTTAATCAATATTATAATTTCAAGCATTTCGTTCCAATTGAACAATAAAAAAATTACAAAATAAAATTTGTAAAAAAAAAACTTGATAAATTTTGTTGTACATTCTATTTTTATTAAACATGTGGAAGCATATTTAGAATTGTCTACAAAAATTAGTCCAGATTAAAAAAAAAAATGATCAAAATTTGACAATTTCTTCGAAAGTTATTGAAACTTTTGGTAATTCGAATAATTCAATTCAATTCTGTCTCGAGACTCTCGCGCGGCATGGAATTCCCCCACCACCGTCCACATTGACGGCTCCAACTGCTACCCCTAATTTGATCGCAATGTTTAGCAAGTATAATATGAGTAACAACTTCGTCGATTTTTTAACAGCTAATACATGTTATCTTGTAAACATCCTGTGAGTTTGACTTTAAACAGTTAAAAACGACAGCGTCAATATTTTACTAAAAAAAAGCATTTTTTTTACCCCTTAATTGAGATAGAACAAAAAATTTTTTTTTTAAAGCATAAAAACATGTAGGGGAGAGTAGTCAGAGTTGGACAGTGGTCAGAGTTGAATCATCGCGTTTATTTTGTTTTATTACAGTAGATCCATATGTCTTTGAGTGTAAATACTTGTTAGCAATGCCAGCAAACTTTTTACATGGATTGCAGTGAAGTGTGTGAACTATATAGACGTATTAAGCGAGTCCGTGTTATACGCTCAACAAAAAACGTTTTTGTAGTTTCAAAATTAGATAATTAAATGTAGCAGAAATATGCCAAAGACAAATTAAGTTGACTAAAATTGTTCATTAAGATGTTATACAAAAATATGGAACGTAATTTGGTGTTTGCATAAAGCGTTCATGGTGTGTGTGTGATATGAAGCTAAACGACGCTTGAGTCAAGGTTGGTACACCCAAAATTTTGCAATTCTGAAGCATGTTTGCAATGAAAATGAATTTGTTAACTTAAAAAGGTGTCAAAAACTTCATTTCTATTGGAAAGAAAGAAAATTCAAATTTTTCGTAACACTTTTTCACTTTTAGATCAATTTCGCGATACAAGAGGAAATATGATTTATTCCAGTTTCATGTTTCCTTTTGTCATTTGCAAATGTATTTGAGTGCCATTCTATCATGCGAAGGCAAAGATATTGTAATTTTCAATCATTTATCTTCATATTTCATTGATTTTCTACAGTGACCCAACTCTGACTACCATGTTCAACTTTGACTACCTTTTTTTTTTTTAATTGCCTATAACTCCGAAACTTTTGGTACAAATTTTTTGCAATGTTTAGTAAAAACATTGCATTTTAGTAGAACTTTCCAATAATATAAGAGACATCACAAAATTCGGCCTACAGGAGAAGTTATAGAGAAAAGTCAAAACTATATCCAACTCTGACTACTCTCCCCTACTTTACGATCCAATTTTAACCGATGTCATAACACAATTATTCACCAAGTCATGCCATTTGTTTATAACGTTAAAATTTTTGACACTACTTTTTTACAACTTATTGTTAACAAATTGTTATGCATAAAAATGTATATGTTAATATGACTCTCCAGGAGTAAAATGGGTGCATTGTAGTTAAAATGCAATAAGACAGAAAAATATTATTTACATCTGTATAAAACAGTTTTTTTAAATAACAAATGTAATTGGAATAAAACTATTCATCCGATTGGGTTAAAATTTGTTACACTTCTTAAGAGTGACAAGAGGGAAGATTTTACATCATTTGATTTTTTAATGGCTTTTTTTTATTAAAACTTTTTTCTTGTCAAAGAATTAGTTAAGCAACAATCATCAATAAACCCTATTTCTCCAACTTCTACGATTGTTTATGCAAAACGGTACCGGTAAAAAAAGTCGGAAATGCAAAAGTTTTAATTTTTTTGCCCCGCTCTTTCCAAAAATCGTTAAATGGCTGCTGTTCCGATTTTTCCGAGTTTTTTGATAGAATTACGGGACTAAAACGCTCTAACCACTATGCTATACGCTCCTTGGTACAAAACTTAATAACTGCCGTTATAAGGTATACGTGCTAATGTTCACTCAAAATAGAGTGAAAGTTTTACTCTTAATCTTGGAGTGAATATTCACTTCAATCACTGGAGTGAATTTCTGCACTCTTTCCATTAGAGTGAGCGATCTCACTCTTTTAGACTGAACTTTCACTCTATCTGGAGTTAATGTACATCTCACTCCTAATTAGAGTAAGATTTTTACTCTAATCGTAAGAAATTTAGAGAGTAGTGTATTCCGATGTAGTTTTTCGTGCTGAATCCGAATCTGAAGTCAGAAGTGGCAGACTGTGTGGATTTAGAAAATCTAAAAACTTGTGATCATTATTATTATTATTATTATTTTTTTAATTAGTATCATTATTGCTACTTAATAGTCAAAGTTTTCAAATAATATTAATATCGGGAAAATTTCTTTATTAACCGTTAATAATTTTTTGTTCTTTATTAAACATCTCAGAATTGTTTATGTTAAATGTTTTATAACAAAAACATATAATAAGTACAAAAACAGTTTAAATAATGCAAACAGCATACGCGGTTCGTGAAAAAACGTATCTTAACTACCATACAGTGCATCTTGCGGGCCGCCGCCCAAGAGATTGCGGCGTACAAAACAATGATTAAAAAATACTAATTTTACAGTCCCCATCAAATTAAAACGTGTTTTTTTCTTAAATTAAAAAAAGGCATGTGCTAGTACTATTTTTAAATCGATATCAGTTGGGCGCGATGGTGCACGGAAAAAAATTAATCACAAAACTTGAAATGAGTTTAATTCCTAATTGCAGAGAATTAAAAATGTATCTAAATTAAGCATTATAATCAAACTTTTAATAATAAGTTATGCTTTATTTTGCAAAACTTTATATCAGAAAATGCCATTATCTGAAATTTTTAATTTAGAGATATGTTCATTTAACAACCTAGAAATCTATAAGAAAGGTTATGCTAGAACATATTTTATTATTCGGAAAAGTTTAAAAATGTTTGGTTTTTGGGATATAATGAAGATTTGACTAAATTTAGATGGATTTTTTTATTAATAAATTTGCTCTAAAAAAATAATTATTTTTGTCGAATTCTTTTAAACAAAACGTTTTACTATTTCTTTTAAATTTTTAAAACACATTCATTCTAAGTAATCCGTTTGCTCTAAATTTCAATAATAACTAAAATTTTATTCGTAATGGGCTATGTATAAAATGAGGAATTATGCAATTTATAACATTAAAATACTTTATTTCTTATTCTAATAATAATATTAAAATTTTTACCAAAGAATTGAAAAAATAGATAAAAAGTATAATAATTGTGAATGTTGCTGCGATGCATCGGCTGGATCAGTCATTTGCTTTTTTTATTGTGTATTTTCCATATATCACAGAAGTAGAGATTTCTAATATTGTTTTTAGGTATAAGAATATGTGTTCATTACAACACTAATATTTTAATCTGATATAAATCCATATTTTAATTTTAAAGATTTTATCACATATTACTTTTGTTTTTAGAGATAATTTATGTTTGAATTTTATATTAAATGTAAAATTCAGATATTGGTTTTTTTCCGTGTGGAAATTAGCTTAAAACATTTCATTTGTTTGTAACAATGTCAAAATTTTTTTTATCATTGACGAAAATATTTCTTTTAAAAAGTTAATTTCTCTACCTATAAAATGATACAAATCTTTTGATGCCACGGTTAATAGAACCGAAGTTATAATGATTTGAATATCAGTCAAATAGTGGATTTGAGCCTTTTTTTATAAACTTTGAACCTCGATATTTTCAAAACTATTAAAGATAAAAAAATTTTGAACTTCACGTTTTCGTTTGTTCAGGACTTAGAATGCATATAAACATTTTCATACAAACTAAAAAATAGTCGGTCAAAAAGCGTACGGTTGTAAAAAAATCACCCATATACAGACAATACAGGAGGATGATTTCTTGACCCTTCGTTAGGGTGGAAAAATAGAAAGACACCCTACTTGTAAGAAATCTGAGGGTCGCTTTCCCTACCACAGGTGAGTGACCGTGTTACTAGAGGGTTAATACAAATTGATATAAAAAATTAACAAGTGTCGAATACTACTGATATTGATTTCTTAAGTTCTAACCATATTCGGACTTATATATATTTGTTTACATACGTTACGAGGATATAGACGCTCAACCCCCCTGAGATAAATCGAATACATAACGAAGATTTGAATTCGATTTCATAATAACACATATTTTAATTGTACAGTTTTCGCAACGGTATACTTATATCCTTTTTGACTTCAATACGATAGCGCAAAAATACATTTAAATATTGATATCCAATATTTCTTTCAATTGAATAAATTTTATATTAATTTAAGTTTATCAGTAATTTTAGTTTAACTTGAATCAAATTTGCATGATCTATTTTTTGATACCCAAATAAGTTTGTGTTTTATGTATTGCTTCCTCATAGAGAAAGTATTGTTATATTCTCAAATTATTGATTGCGATTTTTTGACATATCTTAACATATTTCGACCTCAGGATGTCAAAAATGAAGTTTTTAAAAAATGTCCGTGTGTGTGTGTAAGTGTCTGTCCACATTACGTTTGGCCTAATATCTCTAAAACTATAATACTTAGAACTATGTTTTTTTACGAAATTATAGGTCTCTCAGGGGGACAAATTATGATATACGTTTAAACACGATCAATCAATTCTAACTATCTTATTTAAATTTTTTTTTGTGCAAAATTGTATTTTTTTAAAAAAAAGGTTAAAATGTAAGTATTTTATTCGTTTTATTTTTTTAAAACGCATCGATTGAGCTATTAACGAACTCTCTGGTGCAATTTAATCCGAAATTATTAGCATTTTAAAAATCGAAGAATTTGAAAATCTTGTTTTTTAATAATTTTATTTTTATTCTTTATTACAAACTTAAATATTGAAACAGGAATAATTGTTATAATGAGAAAACTAAATTTATATTTTAAAATTTATCGGAATTATTCATTCACCTCACGCGGCCGGGTTCAGAGCTGTGAGGGTTCAAAATTTTACTTATAAATGTTATATAGGTCAATCGATTCGTTTTGAGATAAGGAATATGATTTTTGTATTCTTTAAGTTGTGTTTTTAGCATAAAAATTTTTTTTGGCAAAATACGATTTTTTTTATGAAAAAAGATGCTTAAAAAAATTTGCTTGGGTATTTTCAAAAATCCCTGTGTCTTAATTTAGATATTCATGATAATAAGTCATCCAAATTTTATAGGAGTCCGTTAAAGCGTTCTCGAGATATCTTGTACACAAAAAACGCTACACACACACACACACACACACACACACACACACACACACACACACACATATACACACACATACATCTGGACATTTGCTTAGGAATGAAAATTAACGCTTTTTAGATGAAAATAAGTCGATTTAGACTATTTTTGGAAAATCGAAAATCTTAACGATCACAAAGCTTCCTCTATAAGGAAGCAAAATTACTTACACCAAATAAATACTTTATGTACAACTTGGCAGCGGTTTTTTGTTTTGGTTTTTTTAGTTTTATTCTCTCCCTTTAAGGTAGTATTATACTTTGTATAATAATTATAAATTATATCATAATTATAAATTGTTCATTTATATCGATTGTTTTATGCATTGCATAGTAAACAAACATAAGACTGTGCGTCCCTTGACTGATTTAGTGGTTTTAATTCAATTTATTGAGAGCAATAATCCTTTTTTCGATTCTAACCTATAAATTGCACGTGTTCGGAATCATAATTATATACCGCTATGTCATGTCTACATCTGGAAGTGAGGTTTTATGTGCTAAATGTGGTAGAGAAATCAATAAGGCTACTCCTGAACTATGTAAAGGATGTAAAACACCTTATCATCCAGGATGTGCTCAAATTTTGACTACTTTAACTAATGGTGCATTTGTGAGGTGTTGTAAGCAGAGGTCACTGTCCCCGTCATCGTCGACATCGGTAGATCTTGATTTGCTTGGGTATTTTCAAAAATCCCTGTGTCCAAATTTGGATATTCATAAGAGAAAAAAAATTAACTATTCAGTTATGTGGTAGACATCCTTGTTAAGGTGACCTATGAGTTATCCGACAAGAAAAAATTTTTTGTCCGAGTTATAGAAACTCAAAGTTGTGCACAAAATAGCCCCACTGATTTACTTTACAAAAATGTAGATTTACAAAAAAAGTTGCTTTTTAAGTAAATCTAACTAAATAAAACTTCTACTACACTTCTTGATTTATTTTGAGAAAAAAAAGTTTCAAAATTAACTTGAAAAGCATGTAATTATTAAAGGTAATTTTTTGAGGTTTTTATGGCACCGCGTGTAAAATTGAAATTTTTTGCTTAATTCTCTTTTTTATAACAAAAATAAGACAAACATGTTTCAAAACTAAAGTCTAAAGTATTTTTTACTAACTTCAAAACAAATTGTTAAAAAAATGATTGATTTTAATTCAAAATTGACATGTATATTACATGAATTATGTTTTGAGCATCGCGCTGTAAATTTTTACGATGCCAAAAGCTTTAACTTTTGATTACCTTTATTATCTATTTTAAAGAGTTGTGTACTGAACAGATAAAAAAGGAATAACAAAAGAAAGCAAATTCTGCAGCGGGAAATAACAAGAAAATAAAACAAACTGATAACTGTTCATTTTTCTTTTTCTATTACGTGTACTTTTAAAAAAACACAGGAGTTTTCTTTATTAAATTTATCATTTAAATATCTTTAAACTTATCTATTTCTTAAGAAGGCTAAAAAAATAGTTTCAATAGGCTAGAAATTTAGCTCAGCCTTGGGGCTGAATGTTAAATTTATTGAAGTTTAGGAAAACGGACAAAATGCATTTTTCGTAAAAACATCTAGAAAATTGTTGAGGATAGACTTATCTTCAAGGTACATGCGTTTATACATATTTATTTGGGGAAATAGTGCCTCAAAAATATATTTTTCGAAAATTTAACATTTAGCCCCGGTCTTCCCTACCCAACCGGATGAAATATTCTATATGAAAAAATGGATCAATTTAATTATATAAATTTGTTTGAAAAGGTTTAACCTTAAAGTTTTCAAGCCGTTTAAACTGTATTTAAACGGTATAAAAAACACAAACTTTCTTTTATAATGTCACATTGTATCTTAATTGACTTATAAATATTATGATTTACAGTTCTGATGAGGATGTGATATATTAACAGGCCACAAAAGTTAGAATAGTAAACAAATATGGCTGACAGCAAGTTAGCATCCGTCAACCACTGTCAACGCTTTTTTTGTGCATATTTTCTGCAACTTTTCAACGTACTTTCGGCTGGGGGCAAAGAAAAATCGTATACGACACACGGCCAGAAAGCTGGATGCCCTGGCAAGCGAGATATAAAGCCTCGGCTTCGCCTCGGCCTTATAACACGCTTCCCAGGAAATCCAACTTTCCGGCCTAGTATCGTAATATACTATTTACAATGAAAAACGAATTGATTGGTATTTATATAGTACATATTTTCCCATAAATAATTATAATTTATGAAAATATTCTTTATTTTGTTTTTAACAAAATTAACATTTTTTCCATTATTTTCACCTATTGCTTCCTTTATGAGGAATAACTACCGGTCACAATTAAGTGGACACTTTGAGGAGCGCGATTAAAAACAGGACTGCCGTTGAACTGTGATAAGTCCTCGAAGAATAATGCTAGAGAAATTTTCAAAATGGGATGTGCAGGCTTATAAAAATTTTAAAAAGATGATTGGTATCTGAAAATTTTTTACTTCAACTCTTTACCTAAACCAGAAAAGTTGAATGAAAAAAATTATAAGGTTATCTATTTATAGCTCCAATTTAATACACATCTGATGGTTTTGACATCGATTAAGAATACAAGTTACCGATAAGAAGGAAGGATGACTAACAGGTGAAGGGGGGACGGCACAAGACGAGCCCTCGAATTATCGTCACCATCTTCCTTCCTGGTTGTACCTTCGTCTTGAGTGGTCGTGGATTCAAGTCCACGCATTTTGCTTTAAGTTTAAACCACCCTGATAACGGACTTTTAAAAAGTATTATTTATAAAATTAAGTCTGAAAATTATTGGTGATTGCCACGGCGAGTCTCCGTTCTAATGATAAGCGGCTCGCTATTATTTTGTTTGTCATATGTTTGAATTTTGGAATCGCCATGTGCTTCTGCCCGACACAGGTCGGACTTTATTTGTTCAGATAAATTTAGTGCAAATTATACTTTTTCTTTTAAAGCGATCTCGGGATGGGCATCGGGTATTTAAATATTAAAGTCACCTCCCTCTGAGGATTTCATAATTTTGTTAGTCATTGAAATTATTATCTATGTTAATCATAATTCCGAGCTCTATTATTTTTCATGAATAAATATTATTTATAATAATTTTTAATTGATAATAGTGTATTATTTATTTTATTTATTATTTTGAGCCCGAGTATTACCTTCCCTCAAGAGGGCAGAAAGAGTTCCAGGAAGCATGGAAAATTTTCGAGGAATTTGTTCGTTCGTCGATTCACACCCCTCTCCGCACCAGATGAGCTAGCTGGTGGCATTTATTGAAGGTCAAATCTCTAATTGTCGATAGATTTGAGGCGACAATGATTAAATTTATTTAATTATTGTCTGGCGCATCCGAGAAGTACGGGTAAAGTCTCGGATTTTAAAACTTTTGACCTTCCTGTAGAATAATGCCGGAAAGGCGTTGAGAGGCCAAAAATTATAACAAGGTTTTATTTTAGAAAAGAACATTATAAGTTGTTAAATGAATGAAAGGTTAAAAATCTCGTTATATTACCTAACCACCTTAGATTTTTTAATTTAGATTTTTAAAATCATTTATTGGATTCAGATATTTAGTAATATATTTAAATTTTAAGAACAAATTTGATTTAATTGATTCAGATTTCAAACTATTCAAATTTAAATTGATCCACAGTTTTTATTAAAACTAAATTTTTAAAATCTTTAAAATTTTCTTAATTTTAATTGCATTCAAATTTTATAGGCAGAAGCTTTAATTTACTTAAATGTTTATATCTTTTTAAAAAATAATTATATTAATTACTATTAATACAATCATATGAATTCTTAAATTATATTTTTATAATTGTGAATTGAATGTAAATCGTCTGTCTCCGGGGGAAATTAATGAAGCACACGTTCCTGAAATCGTGCAAGAGGCTTGACTTCTGCGGCGTACGACTATCGAGTTTGAAGGGTGGGAAAATTTCATAGGTTGTCACGACTAACGAGGGCTCACGGTATTTTTTTTGTAACACATGTAAACCAAATTTTAGCTCTCTAGGTCCAATAGTTTAGTCGTTAGGGGGGGGGGGGGGCGAATGGTTATTGACTTCGGACGCAATAGTCTCACTATAAGGGTTCCGCTGAACACCAAAAGTGTACGGAACCCTATTCGATCGGCGCGAGTTTCGATTCAATATACGGACTTGATTTCCGCACTTGTCCATTAGTTAATACAAAGTTGCTCATGAAACAAAAATACATAAATAAAGAATATTAGTAAAACAATTAG
Source organism: Ganaspis brasiliensis (assembly GCA_037103525.1). Classification (NCBI taxonomy): domain Eukaryota; kingdom Metazoa; phylum Arthropoda; class Insecta; order Hymenoptera; family Figitidae; genus Ganaspis; species Ganaspis brasiliensis. Next base: position 767,699 of record JAZKLR010000018.1, read on the forward strand.
TCAATAATTATAGTGCTCTTCCCAGGTATTTTGACCCTTGTTCCAAAGTAAAATCTTGCTGGTTAAAGGCGAATATTAAGAAAGAAAAATACCACGTCACAACTGATTTAAAATAATCTGATTAGTCAGAGCCGAATTTGCGCGCGCTTATTCAAAGAATTATCATTCTTTGTCTACGAAGAAGATTAACAGGAGAAGTAGATAGCGGATACCGCCAATTCAATGAAACCAGCGCGTCAACTCGACACGTTTCAGTTCAAAACTGGAAAACTGGTCGACATTTTTTAAGTTTATAAATCTCAAATTAAAGGAAAAAAGACCATGATTAGGTAAAGGGTAAAGTTTTAATTTCTTCTTCAATTTTTCTGACTTAGGCATAGAGTTGAAGTAGAAGTTAGAAATTTTCAAAAACTGAAAAATTACTTAATATTTCTCTTGTGATAATTAAAAACCCATTCAAGCTGGTGCTTTCGGTCCAATCATATTTTTATAAATTTTATAAGCTTTCAGAATTTGTTTTGGAAATTTTTCTAGCATTATTTTTCGATAGTTTATCACAGTTCAAAGGTAGACGTGTTTTTAATCGAGCTCCGCGAAGTGTAATGTACATACAGACACCAAATTTTCTATTGACATTTTTGAATTCCTCGTTGCTTAAAACAATAAATTAATATAAAAATTTTGAAGTCTTAAGCAATCTACAGACAAAACTCTCATTTTATTTATTTATTTGTCTTTATGAACTATTCAATTCATTTTACTTTTTCATACATACAGTCACTGTTCTTAGAAATAAAACTAATTTAAATGGTTTTGATCGTTTCTGAGTACAAAAACTAGTACTTTATTTTATTTAACTTACTTAACTTATCTTAAGTTTATCTCAAATTTCATTCCGATTAGTCTTTTTTTAAAAATGTAACTTATTCTAATTTTAGGCATTTTCACCAAGCAACAAATATGTAGTTTCTGTTGGCTCACAGCATGATATGATAGTTAATGTCTGGGATTGGAAAAGTAATGTAAAAGTAGCATCAAATAAAGTTTCAAGTAAAGTAAAAGCTGTATCGTTTGCTGAAAATGGAAATTATTTTGTTACTGTTGGAAACAGACATGTGAAATTTTGGTATCTTGAATATTCGCGCAGTACCAAGGTATGACTGAAACCTTTATAAAGTTATATCTAACACTAAAATATTATTTTAAAACAGAATAGAATTAATTTTATTTAATAAATTTCAATTTTATTTTTCAGTACAAGGATCCAGTGCCTTTAATGGGTCGTTCTGCCATATTAGGGGAGCAAAGAAACAATGATTTTGTTGATGTAGCCTGCGGTAAAGGCAAAATGGCAGATTCAACATATGCTATTACGAAAACAGGCCTTTTATGTGAATTCAATAATAGAAGATTGCTTGATAAATGGGTTGAGTTGAGAGTAAGTTTTATGTAATATACATATTTTTTAAGTTATCGTTAACTACTAATTATTTAATAATAATTTCTATTATCTTTTTTAGACAACTAGTGCAAATTGCATGACAGTTGGAGACAAATATATTTTTGTCGGATGTGCGGAAGGAATTGTAAGGTGCTTTAGTCCTATGACTCTTCAATTTATCACTACATTACCTCGGACGCATTATTTGGGAGTAGATGTCGCCCAAGGACTGTCAATTGGGTAATTTTCAAAAAATACAGTTAATATATATAATATTATAGAATATATATATATATATATATATTTAATAATGAAAAACACAGCTGGCTCAAAATTTCTGAAGCGGGACACTTTTTTTTTATGGTGATATTTTTTTATGTCTTATAAAAATGTTTGTAGTATTTTCGATCCAAAATACTGTCCTGAAGTTGTTTTGCAAACTTTTAATTTTTTCATGAGTTATTGTTTAAACAATTTTCAAGTATCAAGTTATTAATACATTTTTTTTACCGTTCTATTTAATGGATTTTGATAAAATTTGGTATGAGTAGTACACAATATCCATGCTATTTTCAATATTTGCACAAATTGAGCTACAGAGTTGCAACTTTTTCTCAATTTCGCAACTTTTCGAGGTCAGTTAAGCTATGTACTAACAACAAACTAAAAATAATAATTTTTACAATTGTTTAAACAAATTAATAATGTTTAATTTTAACTTTTTATTAAATAGAGCTAGAGAGTCGCAACTTTTTCTCAGCTTTGCAACTTTTCAAGGCCTATAATGGCAAGTATTAGCAACTAAATAAGAAAATATATTTTAACATTTGTTAACACAATTTAATAATATTTATTTCTAACTTTTCATTGAATAAAGCTACAGAATTGTAACTTTTTCTAAATTTATCGATTTCTATCTTCAAAAGAATTCCTTCAAAACTTTGGTCAAATTTAATGAAAAGTTAAAAATAAACATTTTTTAATTGCTTCAACAATTGTTAAAATTTATTTTCTTATTTTGTTGCTAATACCTGTCTTTATAGGCTTAAAAAAGTTGCAAAATTGCAAAAAAAAGTTGAAACTCTCTAAACTTTTTTTCATAAAAAATAGAATAAAAAAAATACAATTTGTTTAAACAATTGTAAAATTTATTACTTTCACTTTTTCTCAGTATTTGTATGGATAGGCCTTGAAAAATTGCATCTGTGAGAAAAAGGTGCAATTCTCTAGTTCTATTTCATAAACACTTGACAATTAACATTAATAATTTATTTAAACAATTGTTAACAATATTATTTTAGGTTGTTGCTAATACTTGTCTTTATAGGCCTTGAAAAGTTGCAAAACTGAGAAAAAGTTGCTACTCTCTAGCTCTATTTGTGACGCGTTCTGAAGAAAGGGACCTAAGAAGCAAATTGGTTATTTTACAGGAGAGCGAAAACAAAAGTCAAGCGTGCATGGCAATCTGTACAAATCGAGAGATTTGAATTGTTATAACTTGAAAAATATTCAATTAAAACCTTTTCTGACTTCAGATAGTGAAAAAGGAACCTTTAATAAAATTAAAACATCCATAAACCGAAAAACGATTTTTTGCTTCTTAGGTCCCTTTCTTCAGAACGCGTCACATTTAATAAAAAGTTAAAATTAAACATTATTCATTTGTTTAAAAAATTGTAAAAATTATTATTTTTAGTTTGTTGATAGTACATAGCTTAACTGACCTCGAAAAGCTGCGAAAATGAGAAAAAGTTGCAACTCTGTAGCTCAATTTGTGCAAATCTTGAAAATAAACAATATAATTCGTTTAAACAATTTTTAAAATTATTATTTTAATTTTTTTGTTCGCTTTTGGCTCCAATGGCCGCGTAAAGTTGCGAAATTAAGAAAAAAATATAATTCTGTAGCTCAATTTGCGAAGAAATTTAAAATAAACAATAATAATTTGTTTAAACAAATTAGAAATTACATTAAATAGTTTTTAATAATCTACATTTATGATAATTATTCAAAATTTGCCTAAATATTTCCAAAAAAATAGTGATAAATATTTTTTAAATTGTTAAATTTTGTTTCGGACCATGCTAATGGGTAGCCGTGTATCGTCTTCGCGCGCTGAGCGTCAAGAGAAAAATGGTCATAACTTCTGACCTAATGAAGAATACTAACTTTTTTTTTTAAATTTCTCGTAACAAAACAGGGAATCTAAATTGCTAAGACAAAATAAAATTCGGACGAGAAGTTTAATTTATATTTAATTGTTTATAATAATTGTTGCTATTTTAAACAAATTTAGCACGACATCAAATTAATTTTTTTTATCCTAAAGCATGGTTATTGTGTACTACTTATACCAAATTTTATCAAAATCCATCAAATAGAACGGTCAAAAAAAATTTATTAATAACTTGATACTTAAAAATTGTTTAAACAATAACTCATGAAAAAATTAAAATTTTGCAAAACAACTTCAGGACAGTATTTTGAATCGAAAATACTACAAACATTTTTATAAGACATAAAAAAATATCTCCACCAAAAAAAAATGTTGCCCACTTCAGAAATTTTGAGCCAGCTACAAAATAATAAAAGACCACTGAGCACCATGGCTCAGCACAGCCGCGACCGCGCAGAACGATGCTCCTCAAGCCTCCATTGTCGGGATAAAGAAAAGGGACTAACCTTGGAGCAGTCGAAAGACCCTACGTGGATCCGACATCCGTCTTCTTTAGTCTCCACTAGCGCCAATTCCACTTGCTCCAAAGAATTTTTCTTCCCAAAACCGGTCCAAGGAAAACAACAGTGACAAGTACCCTTACAGCTTTCACGTTTCACTACACATTGAGTTTTTCCGGGGCCTGGCGCCCGCAACGTAAGTGCTTGTGTTTGCCGATAGATGGCCCCGGGTTATACTCTCGACCGCCCGTCCACTGCTGGTCACTGGCAGTCACTTTCGGGACTAACTGTCACTTTGCGTCGCACAGTGGGAATAATCAGGGTTGCCACTTTCAGTACAATTGTACTAACTCAGTACAATTTCGCATTTCCTAGTACAGCAGTACAATTTTGAAATTTTAGTACACTGCATTTAGTACAATTGAAAAAAGCAGTACAATTTAGTACAAATTTGAGTATTTTTACATTTTTAATAAAAATTTTTATTTCTCTGTTTGTTTTTGTAATGTTTTTATTTGTTTCTATGTATAACTTTCATATAGCCTAAACAATTTTAATCTGAGGCAATGGGCATTATATTGTAACAAACACAAATCGTACTGACAGTGTTGTAACCAATCATAAACCTCTATTTTGGCGGTAAATTTAAAATTGTCAAAATTTGAACATTTTTTAGTACCGTTATTAATAAATTAATTTAAAACAGCTTAATAAATAGAAATTAAAAAGAAGTATTGAAAAACTTACAATTAATAAAAACAAAAAATTAGTTTATTTCTATTTTATTGGTACCTATATTAAAATTGTTAAAAGGTTTATTTGCTTATTAATTAAAGGGTTTATTAATTAAAGAAATGTTAAAAAATAAATTTCTATAGTCACAGATCTTTAAAGTCCAGAAAATTTCCTCAAAACCTTGGATTTAATAAGTGAAACAGAGATAAATATTTAAAGTTAAATTAAATAGTTGTTCTAGATAATTTGATATTTGTTTAATTAATAATATTTTTTTTACACTATGTAAACGCCAAAAATAAAATTGTAATAATTTTAAAGTCCATAAAAATAGAAATTTTATAAATAACTGATTTATTATTATTATTATTTCTTATTGATAGTAAATTATTAAATACTTTTTACATCGTATTGATTAAGATATTTTAAAATAATTAAAATTTCAAATTTTGAAACTTTTAAATTTACCGCCAAAATAGAGGTTCATTATTGGTTAGTACACTGTCAGTAGAATTTGTGTTTCAGGACAGCACATCTAGTACAAATTTTGTTCAAATCTAGTACACATGTCCGCCATTTTTGTGGCAACTTTGAGTGGGATGAATCTGGAATTTACTGTTCAAAAATGTCTACAGCCTTCAATTCTTGACCAAATTCAAAGATTTTTTTTTTAATTAAAGCTTAATAAAATTCTAAAAAATATTGTCGGAGCCGATTTTTGAAAAAAAATTTTGTTAACTTTTTTATTATTCTTGTATTTAACGTCCGAGGTTTTTAAATATTGAAAAATAACGACACTTTCAGACAGTCTTTTTGTTTAGTTTATTATAAAGGTATCCAACGTTTCAGGAACGAACCGTTCCCATTTTCAAAGAGTGAAATATACATAAATTTGTTGTCAAAAATATTCAAAAATAATTTATACAAGTTTTAATTATTATCACTCTCACTCACCATTAAAATTAACAATATGAAACACACATGAAAAAACAAAACGTAGAAAGAAAATATTTTTTCTTTCAGTCAAAAAAATTATTATTAATTTTTCGAAACGACGATCGTTTCCATGTCGAACTTATTCGTACGAATGAACAGAGAATACTAACAGAATGTAAACAAACGGATTTTCAAATTTATAAAAGGAAATTAAATGAATATAATTAGAAATAATGACAATGTTAAAATTTTAAGACATTGAGATAAATTTATTATTTTAAAATTTCTAAAATTGAATTAAAAGATGGGCTATAAAATTGTAAATCGGTTTTTTTAATAATACTTTTTTCATCTTCTTTTTTAATGAAAACCATCTCAGCAAATTTTCTTTTTTGGGTATTAGTTTCATTATGCAAAACTTTTATTTCATCCCATAAAATCTGATGTACATTAACATCACGGTCATTTTGTTTTTGATGACATGTTATAACATTGTGATATTTTTCATTTTTTAGGTTTTTGTTTTTTATGTGTTCTTTTCTTCTTACACCCAAAGGTCTCCCTGTTTCTCCAACATAACATTTTCCACATTTGCACGATATTTTGTAAACTACTCCTGTTTTTTCTAAAATATTGCTACGGTCTTTACCAAGTTTTATGAATCTATTTAATTTAGAATTTACTTTAAAAATAGTTTTTATGTGTTACATCGTAACAATAGTTTAGTTAGCATATTTTAATGTTTATTATAAATTCAAAGTCTAATACATAAATTCAACATTTTGAACCTATACTTTTGTAATAAAAATATAAATTTCGTATGGGTCCTTTTCTTTCGTGCTGCAGCTGGACATAGACTACTTAACAAATTCCAATTTCTTTGTAAAATTCTGCGTAGTGTTAAACTGACAACAGAACATTGTAAATTTAGAGACTCAATTTATACTATTCTACTCCCTTAAACCTTGAAAACTTAGGAAAATTACGAACAGATTGGCAACACGAGATCTTCTGGCTGGATAACGCCCCGACGACTCTTAAGTAGTTTATTACTCTTTTCCTGGGACCCTTTTTTGTACCGAGTCTACGAAAAGTACCTGAATTGGACATCGCCATTTTTCCAATTTTCTCCCACTATTCAACATTATACAGTTTTACCCCACTTAGGCTAAAATTGCTGGATTGCCAAATTTCGATGTACAGGCACCAGGTTCTAAACCTACCTCTTTAGCATTAACTCAGAAACTACCGAGCCCTCCGGTTGATCATTTTAAAAATATTAGAATTCGCGCAGTATATTTCTGTTTATCTTTTACATTGTAATAATTAATTGCCTTGATTTAATAAACAGTTATTAATCATTGTAAATGTAACAATGTTCGTGTCTTTATTTCTATACCCGAACATTTTTTGGTCCTTCGAGCCGGATTATTTCTAATTATCCGTGGTTTTTCAAAACGTACGTTGTGAATAAGTGACTGGTTTTAAGAACTCAAAGTAAACAATTGCAATTGTGTGAAGTTTCATTCTTCAATATGCAGCAAGAATTTGTGAACTCTTTAATCTTCATTTGAACATTTGACATTTTGTGATATCATCAAGATTTCGTGACGACAGTGAAGTTTCAATCTTCAAATCAACACGTGTGATCGAGTGAAGTTAAAGTTCTTATACAGACACTTGTGAGTCGGTACTTGTGAATTTTTACAAAGTTGAAAATCTCAACGAGATTTCATTGGTGACACTTTATCAAAAATTTGTGATCATAGTGGACGTCAACTTTACATCATTAAGTGTGACATAGTGAAGTTGAAATTCCTATTCTTTGTATTAAACCTTTTGCAAGTCAGTGAAGTTTCAATATTACTTCAGTATCTATGACTTGAAAGCACTTGTCGAATTTTAATTCGATGCACTTCATAAAATAGATCATTGAGGGTAATTCAGTTTCATTCTGAAGAAAAATTATACTGCGCGATATTTCCTAGACACTGAACTTTCACGTTCAAAAGAAACAATTAAAAAACAATAAACAGTTTGTTCTATTTGTTTTCATCATTCCAAAAATCTTCAGAATCCACTGGACTGTGAATCTTGTTCTTTCTAAATCTCATCAAGCAGCAGCCAGGCCATCTTTTACTTAAATCAACGAATGGAGTAAACTCTACGTCCGCCATCTTCATAATTAATCGGACTCAAGTAAGTTTTTTGCTCTACCCGTTTACCAATCCAATTTTCTGTGAGCTAACGTTTGTGCGAATAATAGTTGTTTATACGTTAAAAAATTATAGTTAACAAATAATTCCAAATAATAACTCAAAATGTCACAAGACGATCTATCACTTCTCCAAATTCCTCATTTAAAGGTATCTCGTGGTAGGGTGAAAGCCAAATTAACTACTGCTGAAAATCTTCTTGCTTCTATAAATGAAACAACAGATCTCGCGACTCTAAATTTACAAGATAGATTAGAAAAACATTTAAAACTTTGGGACGAGTTTGAAACAATTCAGGTTCAATTAGAAGAACACATTGTTGATGAAAATGAAATCTCAAATCCTGATCCCGAAAGAATATCATTCGAAAACCGATTTTATAAGATCAGTGCTCTCTTTAAACAGTATATTAAAGGTCCACAATGTTCCGCAAATGTGTCCTTAGAGTCATCAACTTCTAATTCAGGTTCTAACGATACAGAAACTCCAGGTCCATCGACTAACGAAAATCAAGGCACGGTAACACAAAATATGAGTTCAGTTAATTTTAACGCGAGATTTGAGCTTCCAAAGCTTCAAGCTCCGACCTTTCATGGAACGATTGACACTTGGCTAACTTTTCACGATTCGTTTAAGTCAATGTGTCATGACAATCCTTCTATTTCTTCTATACAAAAGTTTCATTATTTAAAGGCGTGTCTAAGAGATGAAGCAGCGGAAGTTATAGCTTCACTTGAAATAACTTCTCAAAATTATGAAGTCGCGTGGGAACTTTTAAAATCGCGCTACGATAACCGTAAATATATAGTCGAAAGCCACATTCAAGCACTTTTTGATATTCCAAACGTTTCAAAAGAATTCTCAGTTCGAGCATTGTTAGATAATATTCAAAAAAGAATTAGAGCATTACGGGCTCTTAAGCAGCCGGTAGAACATTGGGACACTATTCTCATTTTTATAATTCGTGAAAAGTTAAATACTTATACTCGGGAAAGATGGGAAGAATCGGCCGGGAGTAAAGAACTTCCAACATTAGAAGAAATGATCTCATTTTTAGAGCGAAGAGCGCTTATTGAAAATGTGCAAGGTTCTATTAAATTTAAAGGTTCTCAAAAAAATCCAAATGGTAAATCTCAAGTTCGAACTTCGCAGGCGTGCATGACAACTGCAGTAAAGACGGGTTCATTAAAATCACAAATTACATGTCCGGCGTGTAAAAATGCGCATAAGTTGGATTCTTGTTCCGAATTGAAAAAGTTAACACCACAAGAAAGATATGATGTGGTAAAACATGCGTCGATTTGCCATAATTGCTTTCTGTCAAATCACAGAACTATAGATTGTCGTCGGTCTGGTTGTAGTAAGTGTCATAAACGTCATCATGATTTGTTACATTTTAATCGAGAGCAACCTGATGAGTCAGGTTCGACCTCAAAAGACACAATTGTAGTAAATACAGCAACATTAGCTAGTTTTCAGGCACAACAGCAAACTCAAGTTGTCTTAGGCACGGCCATTATTGATATTTTAGACAATAATGGTCAATATCAACCGTGTCGTGCGTTGTTAGATTCCTGCTCTCAGTGTAACTCTATCACTGAAAAATTTGCGGATCGTCTAGGTTTACTTAAAAAAGATGTAAATATCCAACTAAGAGGAGTTGAAAATATTCAATCCAGAATAAAATATACTACTTCTAGTAAAATTAAATCCAGATATGACGATAAGTCCCTTGACCTATCGTTTCTTATTTTTAAACAAATTTCGGATCCTATGCCAGCATTATCTATTAATAAAAATACTATCCGAATTCCAGAGGATCTTTTTTTGTCCGATCCTACGTTTTATAAATCATCAGAGATTGACATTCTGATAGGTGCCGAATATTTTTATAATCTCCTTCGAGCAGGTCAAATAAAGGTCAAGGGCCAATCTGCCATATTTCAAGAAACCGATTTTGGTTGGATTTTTGCTGGACGCTTCCAGAGCATTCAAGGTCATCCTTCGAAATATAATTTAAATTCGCAGATTTCGTGCAATTTAATAAAATTTTATGATTTACCTATTTTATGGGAGTTGGGTCAAGAAAATACTAATAAAGTGCTTTCTGAACAAGAAATAGCAGCAGAAGCACATTATGTTAGTAACACAAAACGGGATGAAACTGGCCGCTACCTCGTTAAATTACCTTTTAATAATAAAAAAGAATCATTAGGGGATTCTCGAAATGCCGCTTACCAACGTTTCTATTCCTTAGAACGACGATTTTCAAAAGATGCCAATCTCAAATCACAGTACGTAGAATGCCTTTCAAGTTATTTCAAGGAAGGTCATTTAACCTTACTTAGCAATGAAGAGGATGCCAAATCAGGCTTTTATCTTCCGCATCAATCAGTTTTTAAAGCTGATAGTTTGACAACTAAAACCAGAGTTGTGTTTGACGGTTCCGCTAAAACTACATCCGGAATATCCTTAAACGATACACTCTTGGTTGGTCCAACAATTCAGGAAGATTTATTTTCAATAGTAATACGTTTTAGGTCATTTCCGATCGCTTTTTCAGCCGATATACAACAAATGTATCGCCAAATTCGAGTTTTTCCAGAAGATAGTTACTATCAAAAAATTCTCTGGCGCGAAAACACGAACGAGCCTATTAAAACATACGCTCTAAAAACAGTTACATTTGGAACGTCCTGTGCACCCTTTTTAGCTATTCGCACATTACATCAGTTAGCAGACGATGAAAAAGAGTCATTTTCGGCTGCGGCTGAAATTTTAAAGCGAGACTTTTATGTCGATGACCTTCTGAGTGGAGCGCAAAACATTCAGCAAGCATGTCAACTAAGAGATGATTTAATACAAATTCTAGGTAAAGGGGGATTTAATCTAAGAAAATGGGCTTCAAATTGTCCTGACTTATGTCGTGAGCTTTCTAACGAGTCATCCGATGCCTATTTTTCTCTTGACCCATCAGAAACCATTAAAGCATTGGGAATATATTGGGACCCCAAAAAAGATTGTATTCTTTATGCGCTAAATCATTTATCGGAAAACGATACTAATAGTGGCGTCACTAAGCGAATCATTTTATCTCAATGCGCCAAACTCTTCGATCCACTTGGTCTCAATGGCCCTGTTATTCTTATAGGCAAAATCCTGATTCAAGAATTATGGAAACTTCAATTAGGATGGGATGACATAATTCCCGTAGAAATTCAAAAAACGTGGTTCGATTACAAAAATCAATTAAAAGCTTTAAACAATATCAGTTATCCTCGGTGCATAATTCTTGAAAATGCCAAAGAAATTCAGCTTCATGCTTTCTGTGACGCAAGCGAGAAAGCCTATGGAGCATGTCTTTATTTACGATCGACTAATCAACTCGGAAAACATTTCTGTACTCTCATATGTTCGAAATCTCGCGTCGCTCCCATTAAAACGCAAACGCTACCAAGATTAGAATTGTGTGCTGCAAATCTGTTAGTAAAATTATACAAAACAACAATAAGCTCTCTTCATCTTACATTTGCCAAGACGATGTTTTGGTCTGATTCCACTATCGTCTTAAATTGGATTAATACTCCACCACATACTCTTCCTACTTTTGTGGCTAACAGAGTTGCCGAAATTCAAGCAGTAACTGTACCCCAAGCTTGGCATCACGTTCGCACATTAGACAATCCAGCAGATTTTATTTCTCGCGGTCAAAATCCGCAAGACTTTTTATCTAACAAGCTTTGGGTCCAGGGTCCTGAATGGTTGAGCAAAGATGAGGAACATTGGCCGCAATTTAATTTTCGATCGTCAGAAAATTTAGACTCCGATTCGATTAAATCAAAGGTAATTTTAAAAGCCACTCATGAAGAATTTTCATTGTGGAATAAATATAGCACTTTTCAAAAGCTTCAGAGAATTGTTGCTTATTGCCTGAGGTTTATAAAAAATTGTAAAATTAAAGATCAATCTATTAGAGCTCAAGACTCTCTTTCACGAGAAGAATTGGGCTCGGCACAGGATGTTATTATTAAAAAAATTCAATCAGAATCATTTCCTAAAGAACTAAATGCATTATTTAAAAAAGTAAATCTTGATAAAAAAAGTAGTCTTTTATGTCTTAATCCCTTTTTGGATAAAGGTATAATTAAAGTAGGAGGACAGCTATCTCGATCGATTCTTCCCGAGTCACAAAAATATCCTATAGTTCTTCCCAAAAATCATTTTATTACAAAGATGATTATTCGTGACGTACATCTCGATAGTTTTCATGCAGGCACTAACGCCACACTATATAAAGTTCGGGAAATTTATTGGCTACTAGATGGGCGAAATACTACAAGGCACATTATCCGACAATGCGTGAAATGTTTCAAAGCTAAACCTCGCGAAATAACATACTTAATGGGAGATTTACCTGAAAAAAGAGCGACGTTCGTAAGACCTTTTTTACATGTGGGCATAGACTATTGTGGACCTTTTTATACAAAAGAATATCGTCTTAGAAACAGAACAAAAATAAAAACTTATGTTTCGGTTTTTGTGTGCTTGTCTACAAAAGCAATTCATTTAGAATTGGCAAATGATTTGTCAACAGAAGCGTTTCTTGCATGTTTAGAGCGCTTCTTTTCTCGTCGTGGATTGGCTTCTTCAATCCATTCAGACAACGGTAAGACAACGGTAGGAGCAAGAAGAGAGTTAAAAGAATTATTAGAGCACATCCATTCCATTGAAACAAGCGACAGAATCAAACAATTTTTTTCAAATAAAGAAGTTGATTGGCATTTTATACCTCCACGAGCTCCTCATTTTGGAGGCCTTTGAGAAGCTGGTGTCAAGGCTTTTAAATACCATTTCACAAGAATAGCGGGAAACTCTTTGTTGACTTATGAACAACTGCACACTTACGTTGTGTCGGTCGAAGCTCTCCTTAATTCTCGCCCTTTAACTCCTTTGTCTTCCGATCCCAACGACTTGCTTCCCTTGACTCCAGGTCATTTTATAACGGGTAGTTCAATGACTAGCTTGCCACAAGGTGATTTACGCAACCTACCTGCAACTCGATTGAGCTCCTGGCAATTCGCTCAACAAATGCGTCAACACTTCTGGGACCGATGGCATAAGGAGTATTTGAATGAGCTAATATCCCGAACGAAATGGCAATCAACTACTGATCAAAAGGAAATCACTATTGGACGGCTCGTAATTGTCAAAGAAGACAATCTTCCGCCAATGTCATGGCTTTTAGCGCGTATTGTAGAAACCCATCCAGGAAAAGATGGTATTATTCGGACAGTCACAATACGCACAGCAAGTGGTACATTTAAACGAACGCTAAAAAATGTATACCCTTTGCCAGTAGAATAAATTCGGGTAACAAGGAAAATGTTATTATTTTAATCATTGTCAAAAGTACTTTTTGTGTATTTTTTATTATACTAAATACAACGATTGTTACTTCGAAATTGTTCTCAAGGTATTTTGTAATTTCTTCGTTTATATAAGCTTTTCACTTAATAGCTTAGTGTTTTTATTTAAGACTTTAATTACTTACAGTCGATTTTAAATTTGTTGAACTAAGCCGTTCAAGGGGGCCGGTATGTTACATCGTAACAATAGTTTAGTTAGCATATTTTAATGTTTATTATAAATTCAAAGTCTAATACATAAATTCAACATTTTGAACCTATACTTTTGTAATAAAAATATAAATTTCGTATGGGTCCTTTTCTTTCGTGCTGCAGCTGGACATAGACTACTTAACAAATTCCAATTTCTTTGTAAAATTCTGCGTAGTGTTAAACTGACAACAGAACATTGTAAATTTAGAGACTCAATTTATACTATTCTACTCCCTTAAACCTTGAAAACTTAGGAAAATTACGAACAGATTGGCAACACGAGATCTTCTGGCTGGATAACGCCCCGACGACTCTTAAGTAGTTTATTACTCTTTTCCTGGGACCCTTTTTTGTACCGAGTCTACGAAAAGTACCTGAATTGGACATCGCCATTTTTCCAATTTTCTCCCACTATTCAACATTATACAGTTTTACCCCACTTAGGCTAAAATTGCTGGATTGCCAAATTTCGATGTACAGGCACCAGGTTCTAAACCTACCTCTTTAGCAATAACTCAGAAACTACCGAGCCCTCCGGTTGATCATTTTAAAAATATTAGAATTCGCGCAGTATATTTCTGTTTATCTTTTACATTGTAATAATTAATTGCCTTGATTTAATAAACAGTTATTAATCATTGTAAATGTAACAATGTTCGTGTCTTTATTTCTATACCCGAACATTATGTTATGTTTAGAAAGCATTCTTTTTATTGTCTGAGAAACCCTTCCATAGTATGGAATAGTGATAAATTTTTCTTTTTTAGTGTTTTCATCATTATTATTATTAAGAGATTTTGTTGTAGAGTTGTTATTATTATCAATAACAAGTCTTCGTTTTTTAATTTCATTATTAACTAGTTGTTCTGGGTAATTGTTGAAAAATAGAAATTGTTTTATGATTTTTAGATCATCCTCATGGAAAGATGTATCAGACAAAAGTAATGCAGTATCGACAAGGTTTTTAATAATGGAAATCTTATGCTGAATTGGGTGGTTAGAAAGGAAATTTAGAAATCTTCCTGAAAAGGTTTCTTTTCTAAACCAATTGGTTTTTAAAGAACCAGCCTTATCTTTTATAATTGTTAGATTTAAAAAATTTATACTATTGTCATTTTCAATTTCATATGTTAATTGAAGTCTAGGGTGATAAGTATTAAAAACAGACAAGTTTTCTTCAATTTTATCTTTCGGAATGAACAAAATTGTGTCATCTACATATCTGCGGTAAAAGGCAATAAAAAATTTTAATTTTTTAAGACAGTTCAATTCTAAGTCTTCCATAACCATGTCAGTTCCATAACCTTAACGATGATAAAACTTATGAAATAATCCCCGAAGACCCTTTAGACTCAGTACAAAAAGAAACTTTTAAACTTTTAAATAATTTTAGATTAAAAGGTTTTTTAGGTAAAAATATAGAAAGAAAAGATATAATCACGGATAATACAGTTATAGCAAAGATCTATGGCCTTCCAAAAATTCATAAACCTAACACCCCTCTACGACCAGTCGTTTCTTGTATTAACTCTCCCACTTATCGGATGCCAAAATTTTTACATACATTCTTTCTAAGTCAATTCCTAATCTTATTTCAACGGTTAAAAACTCTTTTCTTTTTAAAAAAATTATTGACAAAACTAGTATTCCTAAAGACTATGTAATGATTTCACTAGATGTAAAATCCCTTTTTACTAACATACCTTTTGAACTACTGAAATCTAGTATTAAAAAAAGATGGAATTTTATAAAAAAAGAACACATTGCTTCCTTTAGATAAATTTATAAGTAGCATAGAATTTTTAATGAATAACACTTATTTTAAATTAAAATAAAATAAAATTGAAGAAACCTTGTCTGTTTTTAATACTTATCACCCTAGACTTCAATTTACATATGAAATTGAAAATGACAATAGTATAAATTTTTTAAATCTAACAATTATAAAAGATAAGGCTGGTTCTTTAAAAACCAATTGGTTTAGAAAAGAAACCTTTTCAGGAAGATTTCTAAATTTCCTTTCTAACCACCCAATTCAGCATAAGATTTCCATTATTAAAAACCTTGTCGATACTGCATTACTTTTGTCTGATAAATCTTTCCATGAGGATAATCTAAAAATCATAAAACAATTTCTATTTTTCAACAATTACCCAGAACAACTAGTTAATAATGAAATTAAAAAACGAAGACTTGTTATTGATAATAATAACAACTCTACAACAAAATCTCTTAATAATAATAATGATGAAAACACTAAAAAAGAAAAATTTATCACTATTCCATACTATGGAAGGGTTTCTCAGACAATAAAAAGAATGCTTTCTAAACATAACATAAAAACTATTTTTAAAGTAAATTCTAAATTAAATAGATTCATAAAACTTGGTAAAGACCGTAGCAATATTTTAGAAAAAACAGGAGTAGTTTACAAAATATCGTGCAAATGTGGAAAATGTTATGTTGGAGAAACAGGGAGACCTTTGGGTGTAAGAAGAAAAGAACACATAAAAAACAAAAACCTAAAAAATGAAAAATATCACAATGTTATAACATGTCATCAAAAACAAAATGACCGTGATGTTAATGTACATCAGATTTTATGGGATGAAATAAAAGTTTTGCATAATGAAACTAATACCCAAAAAAGAAAATTTGCTGAGATGGTTTTCATTAAAAAAGAAGATGAAAAAAGTATTATTAAAAAAACCGATTTACAATTTTATAGCCCATCTTTTAATTCAATTTTAGAAATTTTAAAATAATAAATTTATCTCAATGTCTTAAAATTTTAACATTGTCATTATTTCTAATTATATTCATTTAATTTCCTTTTATAAATTTGAAAATCCGTTTGTTTACATTCTGTTAGTATTCTCTGTTCATTCGTACGAATAAGTTCGACATGGAAACGATCGTCGTTTCGAAAAATTAATAATAATTTTTTTGACTGAAAGAAAATTATTTTCTTTCTACGTTTTGTTTTTTCATGTGTGTTTCATATTGTTAATTTTAATGGTGAGTGAGAGTGATAATAATTAAAATTTGTATAAATTATTTTTGAATATTTTTGACAACAAATTTATGTATATTTCACTCTTTGAAAATAGGAACGGTTCGTTCCTGAAACGTTGGATACCTTTATAATAAACTAAACAAAAAGACTGTCTGAAAGTGTCGTCATTTTTCAATACTTTTTTATTAATGTTTAAATATAATAAAAGAGCTAATTATTAACATTCCACACGTTTAATCTACGTCACTTAGTGATATTTGAGCAAAAAAAAATTAATAACTTTACTTTCAGGAAAGTAAATTTTTATTTAATAAATAAAATTTTACAATTTTCCTGACTGTTATAAACAAATTATTGCACAAGAGGCATATATTCAGTATTTATTAAGATTGAAGGCAATAAGTAAGGTCTTTTTCTATCTGATCACATAATATTAAATAAAATTTTACTTTCCTGAAAGTAAAGTTATTAATTTTTTTTTTGCTCAAATATCACTAAGTGACGTAGATTAAGCGTGTGGAATGTTGATACATTATTCTCTTTTATTGCATTTAAAAACAAATCTTTGAATTTGGTCAAGAATTGGAGGCTCTGGACATTTTTGAACAGTAAATTCCAGATTCATCCCACTGTGCAACGTCTGCTTGGCCAGATGTCAACATGGTTCGATCAGCTGGCCAACCATCTTGACATTGATCGTCCAGATTTTCCAAGTCTGCCTCGTCGTGTCGGTGCGTGAGTGTTGCGTTGTGCTTGTGCAGTGCGGCTCGCTCACTGGGCTTCGCATCGGTAATTTACAAGTACTAATAAAAGCATAGCTACATCGTGTTTTCAAGAAATCAAAATAGATACTTTTATAACAGATCGGAAAGCAGTTAATTTACAAAAGTAAACGGTAATAAAATGATGGTTGGTGTTTTCAGTGCGTACTGAGAGTATTTCGCTGATTTTATTCTTTTCAATTTTCCGAGTGCCAGATAGTGTTCTTAAATTCTCGAGAATTTAAAATCGGGTAATTTACCTGGAGAAGTTACGGTAATATTCCTCTTCCAAGAGCATTTAAGAGAATTTAAGAGAATTTTTATAATTTAAATACTGTAATGTAAATAATTTATGTTAATGTCTTTTATTAAATATTATATTCTTGTTATAGCGTATTATTAGTAACAAATTACTCTTATATCAAAAAGTTTTTTAAAATAATAAAAAAAAATTATTTTAGGATGTCCAGCAAAGACATTAAATAAAATTCTTGTTTGAATATATAAAAGTCCGCAACATTTTTTTTTGCATGTATTATTCCATTAATTTTAAATTTTGTTTTAAAAAAGGACTTTTTAAAATATTTTTACGATTCATTGTATTTTTAAGAAATAACATATCATTAATTTATTACATTATACAATACTTCTTAAATTGAATTACTATTAATAAGATTAAACAGTTTTTAAATCTTTTTATAACATTTAGTTTTTTTAAATCACAATAATCTTACTTCTAAAGACTGCCCTATCGATAGAAAGTGACTAGAAAATGACTGAAAAATGTCTAGTCAGTCATTTTTTAATCATTTTTATTTTTAAATATATGAAAAAAAATCTATTTAATAATAAATTTGTTGAATACTATTTAATGTGCTCTTAGCATTATATTGGCTTCATATATTTATAATAAACAATGAAAATTGTTAATTTTTTTATTATTTATTTAAATTTTTTGTTAAATATTTTTTTTATTGTTTAATGTTGTAAACCATTTCTGAAGTGCGCTTGAACACTTTTATAAAGAATCACGAAGCTCGGTGGCATTTAAAATGGTCTAAAAGCAATTTTAAAAAGAAAAAATCATTCGACATTTTCTAGGTACGAAATCATTCAAATCGTACCTAAAAAATGACTGAATCCATTTAGTCATTTTGGCCAGTCATTTTTTAGGTATTCTCTATCGGCAGGGTGTCTTTAAATTTTTTTCGACATTTGATTCTTGAAATCACAAGAAATATATTGTTATACTTTTAAAGAACAATTTTTGCGCTACTTATAAGATAAATTAAAAATTTTAATTCTACGAAAGCGTAGAAGTGGGACGACATTAGAGATCTCTCTAGACGACATGTGTCAATGTGCGAGCATTAAACTGAGGTTATGTTTACATTTTATTTTTATCTAATGTCTAATCTCTTTATCTATTGCATATGACAAGTGCATATACATTTATTTAATTATTTTAGGTTATAAAATAGATATATTAATAACATAATGCATTATATCTTCATAAATTCTAGTAGAATAAACATTTTTATACTTTTTAATTAAAAAAATTTGAATTATCTTAAATTCTCTTAAATTATCCGAGAATTTAATCGACGGTTATATTCTCGGTTATATTCTCGTTCTCGGTAATATTCTCCGGGTAATATAACCGACTTAGAACACTAGTGCCAGACGATGAGGTAAGGTTTCAGCATCTGCGAAATCCCGGAGCTGTGTTTACTAACGTGTGTTTTCGTAAAAACCACGTTACAATATATATGTCGTAGGCAAGTAGAAGAATCAGGCATCTAACTTAATTCCTAGGCATTAAGCTAAACTTAGGCAAGTAGAAGAATGAAGATGTGGAGGATGCGCATTCTTCTACTTGCCTGGATTTATTTAGGCATTAAGCTTATTGACTAGGCAATAAGCTGACTGCCTAAAGTGTTCCTGGCAAATAGAAAAAAAGGATATTCTATGACGAAGTATAAACACAGATATATAAACAAACTTTCGAAGTAAATAATTTATTAAAAGTAAACGTTACTTTGTATTTATTTTATAAAATTCAAAATAAAATTCAGTTTCTCGTTATTTGTTCCAACTAACAGTTGACGATTTTGCTGAATAATTTGAAAACGGAAGTTCATACTGTTGATAAATTAAAATTTGAGAAAACTGCTTCGATGTAATGAGTAAAAAAACTAGTAACAGATGTTTTTGGAATAGAAAACAATTGGAAAACATTATGAAAATATTAAAAGATGCCAAATTAGTTTTGAAAAAAATTCAGCCTGACTATTATTATTTAAATAACTATGAAAAGCGATGGATTTAGTGAATCTGGTGCCATTCGAAACGTATTTTCCAAAATTGTTTTCTATTCTAAAAACATCTGTAACTATTGTTTTTTACTCCTTACTTTGTAGCACTTTTTTTAAATTTAAATTTATCAACAGAATTAAGTTACATTTTAAAATTATTTAGCAAAATCGTCAACTGTTAGTTGGAACAAGTAACAAAAAACTGAATTTTATTTTGAATTTTATAAAATAAATACAAATTAACGTTTACTGTACTTCGAAAGTTTGTTTATATATCTGTGTTTATACTTCGTCATAGAATATCCTTTTTCTTCTATTTGCCGGGAACACTTTAGGCAATTAGCTTATTGCCTAGTCAATAAGCTTAATGCCTAAATGAATCCAGGCAAGTAGAAGAATGCTCATCCTCCACATCTTCATTCTTCTACTTGCCTAAGTTTAGCTTAATGCCTAGGAATTAAGCTAAATGCCTGATTCTTCTACTTGCCTACGACATATATATTGTAACTGGGTTTTATAAAGAAACCCCCGTTGGTAAAAATGCTTGTTTTGGTTTCTTGAAAAAATAATTTTTATTTTATATTTTTGCTATTGATCAGTAGGTACTTGTCAATACCAAAGCAAAGCACAGTCCGCGAACCAAATGACACGAAAACAAAACGCCACATCACTAACAAACGGAGACGACGAGGCCGACGCGAAGGATCCGGATGTTCGATATCACGATCTTTTGCCAGCTGTACAAGCCGTCTTGACATTTGGCTCGGCAGACGATGCGGATTGAGGGTTAGTCTAGAAAGCGAGCATTTGTGTCCAGCAGTGGACGGGCGGTCGACGAAAATCCAGGGACACCTATCGGCAAACGCAAGAAGCAACGGCGCGTGCGCCGGGCCATGTAAAACTCAGTGTGTACTGAGACGCTAAGAATGGTAACGTGCGCTCTGAAATTTGACTGCAACCTGAGACGAGAGGACGAAGCACAGAGTCTAAAGTCCGTTCCGAAGGAGACTTCAGATGTTTGATCCCCGGGAGATTTTACGGCGACTCTAAGGTTAGCACCCTTTTTTACCAAGTGGCAAATTCTGTGGCTGAAAGGTAAAACAGCACAACTCCCATTTTATCAAATTTGAGATAACATCAGATTTCTATATATGAAGATATACTTTTTAAAGTTTCATAATTGTAAATTGATTAACATGTTTATTTACGTAGAAAATATTAAAAAACGTAATCGCATAAATACATTAAAATCGAGAAAAATAATTAATGTTATACTCTGAAACTTTTAAATTTCATTAAATTTGTTAAACAGATCTAAAAACCACATTAGAAAACAGGATAAAATATTAAACACCCAAAATATTTGTTTATGTTTAGATTTTACAGAAATCAGAAAAAAAAACAAAAACACGTTTTACTCGAAACCATGAATATGTCGCTTGTGCTGTTTTACCTTTCAGTCACAGAATTAAAGGCCTAAAGAGTATTTGTTGTTCGCGATCGCGAGGAGGTCCTCGCCGTGAGATAGTTGCACTCAGGCCAGAGGATCTCAACTCCAGTGGAGGCCCGTGTGGAGATTCCCAACTTGCGCGAAAGAAATTGAAACGGTCTTCGCGGTATCTCGTTAGCCGAAAGAGCATAGCTTTCGAGTCGAGAAGGGTTGAAAGGGCCATTACGCCATTGTGATAAGTCCGCAGCTTTTCTCTCTCGCACGCATGTTGCTGCAATTTGCTTGTGTTATAATGTTCAATCGTGTGTTTCAAAAAATGAAAATTTTTTAATTTTGTTTAAAGGCCTGGGGCAATCGACTAGAAATAAAAAAAATTACCCCTTTTTTTTGGATCTGACAATATTAAGGAGTTTCGCTTTCGCCCCTTATTTTCCCATTAGAAGGGATCCATTTAGGAAGAAATTTGAAGAAACTTCATTACATTAAAAAAAATTTTATTTATAACAAATACAGGGGAAAGTCGGGTAAAGTGGGAAATGATAAATAAACAATGTTCTAATGCTCCATTTAGCATATGGTATTCCCCCACCCACTTGGATTTAGCGTGGGAAGCTTCCACACGTTCCATATGCCTTTCGCCGGCCCTGATCTACCATAATTCACATTTTTGTGCTGTTATCTGATGAAAATATTCTTTATTTTAAAAAATATTTTAAACAAAAATTGTAGATCTGATAAAAATACGCATTTTATGCGCTATGAGTTGTTTTATGAAAATAAATATTCTTCGACAAAAATAGATAAGGTTCTATAACACATATGCATGTACTGCTTTCAGCGCAGGGTATGTATAAACCGGAAAGTAAATTTTTCTATAAAGTTGGGGTTTGTTTTTACGAATTAGAATGTATCATAAAAGTTGGAGTCAAGTTTTCTACACCCAGAGAATAAATATATTAACTCACAGCCTAATTACTTTTTTATTTGAATCAAATAAATTTGTATTTGTGTCAAAAAAAATTTTATTTGATTCAAATAAAATTTTTTATTTGAAACAAATAAAAAGTTAGTTGGCTGTGTAACAAAGATATTTTTATTTGGCACAAATAACTTATCTTTGTGTCAAATGTATCACTTCTCTGGGTGTAGGGGAGACCGGGGCTAGTTGGGTCAGGGGTAGATTAGGTCATCGCGGTTTAGTCAAATGTTATTAGTTGAATTAATTCCTCTCTATACAAAAATTATTTTACATAATGAGATGCAAGTTTTTGTTAAGTTTCATTATTATATCATCATTTATGTGGAGTAAATGTAAGAAAAACTAATTTTGATACTTTAAAGTAAATTTTTACCCACTTGGTTTTTTTGTTATATCTTCCTGAGGAATAGTTTGAGAAAAAGTTTAATTATCAAATTTTGCTCTTTGAATAGTTCCTTTTAAAGGACAATGAGGAGATTTTAATTTATATCTGTAATATCGATAGAAAAAAATCAAATATTTGAAAAACACAGGCGGGGTCAGTGGGGTCGTTTTGACAAGGGTTAGTTGGGTCGCCCAAATTCTTGAGGAATCTACTATATAATTATACTACATATATAAACTACATTAATTTAATTAAATATCACTATAGGAATTATTTCAGTCAATTAATACTATTGATAATACTTTTTAACAATTATGAATTAAAAAATACTTTTTTTCAATATAAGCAATTTTTTTTATTTTATAATCTTATACTTTCACTGCTCTATTTTAAATATATTTATTTTTAAATTTCTTTTATTATAAAATAACCCTAAAAACTAAGTTTATTATACAAATTAATGTTTTAACAATTAAACAGTAATATTTTAATCATGACCCAATCTGCCCCGGGCCGCACAGTGGGGTCAAAAGCACTATTTTTGGACAAAAATCAACCGACAACTCAAAAATGAACTGATTTTAATTTTTTTTTTTAAAACACTCATAAATGTTTACACTATAACGCTTAACTGCTACAAAATCAAGATTTTTTTATTAACTAAAATAAATGTTAGTAACTTTTCAAAAGTAAAAAATTGATTTTTGAGAAAGTGATTTTCAGATACTTTGATGCAAGGAACTAAAGAAACTTATATATTTTACACACAAAACTTGTCTAAAATAATTTTAAATGGTTCCAGTTATGACACAACAATTTTAAATTTGTTTAAACAACCTTAGTTAACAAATAAATAACTTCCAAACTATTCCTACCTTAGATTTCGTTTCTTTTGTAAAACTAATTAATTACTATTGGTCTAATGTTCTAATACACTTACGGTTGTTTAATAACAATTTTTAAATTGTTTAAACAATCTTAGTTAACAAATGAACTATATTGAAAGTTTTCTTTACTTAGATTTCGTTTCTTTTGTAAAACTAATAAATTACTAATGGCCTAGAGTTCTAATACAGTTGGCGATGATAACTAACAATTTTTAAATTGTTTAAACAATCTTAGTTAACAAATAAATGACTTTTAAATTTTTCTTTATTTAGATTTCGATTCTTTTGCAAAAATTGATAACTATTGTCCTATATTGATAATGCAGTTTAAGATGTTTACTAATAATTATTAGATTGTTTAAACAATATCTTAGTTAACAAATAAATTACTTCTAAACTTTACCTACCTTAGATTTCGTTTCTTTTGTAAAACTAATTAATTACTATTGGCCTTGAGTTCTAATACAGTTACGAATGTCTACTTACAATTTTTAAATTGTTTAAACAATCTTAGTTAACAAATAAATGACTTTTAAAGTTTTCTTTATTTAGATATCGTTTTTTTTCAAATTTAACTGATAACTATTGGCCTAGATTTATAATAGAGTTTAAGATGTTTATTAACAATTATTATATTGTTTAAACAATATCTTAGTTATCAAATAAATTACTTTCAAAAATTTCTTTACTTAGATAACTGACAACTATTGGCCTTGATTTATAATAGAGTTTAAGATGTTCAGTAACAATTATTATATTGTTTAAACAATATCTTAGTTAACAAGTAAATTAGTTCCAAACTTTTTCTACCTTATATTTCGTTTCTTTTGTAAAACTAATTAATACTATTGGCCTAGATTTCTAATTCAGTTGAGGATGTCTACTTACAATTTTTAAATTGTTTAAACAATCCTAGATAACATATAAATGACTTTTAAAGTTTTTATTTAATTTCATTTATTCAAAAAATCCAACAGTCAAAGACCAATTACAGGATTATAAGTAAATCATTTAATCAAGAGTAGCATAGCAAAGTAAAATAGCAAAGTAGAATAGCAAATAGCAATGTAGAAAAAAAATCTTCATAGCTAACAATTATAACAGTAATTGATGTGTAAGTACATAATATTATTTAACAATAGTCAGTGAGTACGAAATTAAAGCATATTTTAAATAATTCTATTGAATTGACGTAGTAAAGAGATCAATGAAGAAGTTATTTAATAAAGATACGTTAACAATGTGAGATCGTTGAGATGAATCTAAGTTGGTTGCGCAGATGATGTCCTGGGCATCACAATCATGGGTTCTCCGAGTTTCTCTATTATTTTCAGATTTGTTTCTCCCTGAGATTGACGCATTTTCAAGTCCGCAATGACTTTCCTGTAGTAAGTACGTTGATAGGGTGTGCGGGTCCACTGTAAGAGATAATTCTAATTGACCATTCTGTTGAGAGTTCTTTTTCAATACACGATAGTCCTTTAGAACGGTTTGGACCACGGTGTTAGCTCAGTTGGTTAAGGTCCTGGACTCTACGGTCGCCCCAAGTCAAGCGTCAAGCTTGCTTGGTTCGCGCCCCGGGGAGCCTGGGATTTTTTCCGGCTGTGATATAACTTCAGTGGAAGATAAAGACGTCGAGGTATAATGATATGCACTGTCGGTAATCGACCTGTGCAGATCACTAGAACTCGACTGTCGATAAACCGGTTGTATTCAGGTGAGGTTTTTCTACAGTTTTCCCTCTCCACTGGCGAGAAAACCCAATATACCGGGTGGTCCAGGCAAATGCGAGTACTCCGAATTTCAAGCCGTTCTGTAGACGCAAAAACACTTAAAAAGAATATATACAAAGCACAATTCTAGGAACTCTCTACGGGGGACACTCATTGGGCCAGTAAGGTCGTTAAAACGAGTGTATAATGACTAGAACGGTTTGGCGAACGGTTTCCAGATCGAAAGCTATTATGATTGGGCGTGGAGGTCCAATATTCTGTAGTTTACCAATTCTGTATACCTTTATTTTAGCAAGATCACTTACAGATGAGAAACCAGAAAGGAATTTAATGACAAGTTCCAAATCGGTTAAAGAGTTAGAAACAGAGTTGCATTCAGAGCATCCAAATAAGATTAAGTTATGCTTACGCTGAGATCTGTCATTATATTCTTTTAGACATTGAAAGTTCCAAGGACCTTTCAGGTTAGAACTTGACGTCTGCATATTGGTAAACGATGTTTTCAAATCAACAATTTTAGTGTCAAGGTCATTATATTCATCTTCAAATCAATCAAATTAAGATAAAAGTCACAGAAAGTTTATACTATAGTATTCAACATACTATAGAAATTCGAAACCTCAAACAAAATCGGTTGTTAATGAGAGAATCCGGTTAAAAAAACAAAATTATTTACATCATTAGACAGCTTTACAAAAACACAACAAGACACTATTCTTATTAAATTTATACTAAAGAAAAACCACATTAAATCAACAATTTTCACGGAGAGCGAGAAGAACACGTGGTAAGCTATCGCTACTCAGGAGCGATAGCTCCTCTTAATTTTCTTTATTTAGATTTCGTTTTTTTTTGCAAATTTAACTGATTACTTTATTTGGCCTAGATTTATAATAGAGTTTAAGATGTTTAGTAACAATTATTATATAGTTTATCAATATCTTAGTTAACAAATAAATTACTTTGAAAGTTTTCCTTACTTAGATTTCGATTCTTTTGCGAATTTATATGATAACTATTGGCCTAGATTTATAATACAGTTTAAGATGTTTACTAATAATTATTAGACTTTTTAAACAATATCTTAGTAAACAGATAAATTACTTTCAAACTTTACCTACCTTAGATTTCGTTTCTTTTGTAAAACAAATTAATTACTATTCGCCTAGAGTTCTAATACAGTTGGGAATGATTACTTACAATTTTTAAATTGTTTAAACAATTTTAGTTAACAATTAAATTACTTTAAATGTTTTCTTTATTAAGATTTCGTTTTTATTTTTGGGAAATTAATTATTGACTATTGGTCAAAAGTTATAATACAGTTTAGGATGTTTACTTATAATTATCATATTGTTCAAACAATATCTTAGTTAACAAATAAATTACTTTGACAGTTTTTAGTACTCAGATTTTGTTTCTTTTGTAAAGTTAATTAAATATACCTACACTTGGCCTAGAGTGATATTTCTTATTTAAAAATCATTTAAAAACGGTTTATATTTAAAAACCATTTTTAAATTGTTATACAGTTTTAGTTGACTATTGGCATTGATTTATAAAGTAGTTTTAAATAATTACCAATTGGCTTTAATTAGCTTACTTTTCGCTTTTTTAAATTGTATAATGAAATTTACCCTAGAGCCTTTCAAGTAGTTACGAAAGAAGTGAAATCTAAGGAATGAAAACTTCCAAAGTATTTTATTTGTTAACTCCGATAATATTTAAACAATATAATAATTATTAGTAAACATCGAAAACTGTATTATAAATCTAGGCCAAAAGTTATCATTTAAATTTGAAAAAGAACCGAAATCTTAGTTAGAAAAACTTTTAAAGTAATTTATTTGTTAACTAAAATATTGTTTAAACAATCTAATAATTATTAGTTAACATCTTAAACTGTATTATAAATCTAGGCCAATATTTATCAGTTAAATTTGAAAAAAAAACGATATCCAAATAAAGAAAACTTTAAAAGTCATTTATTTGTTAACTAAGATTGTTTTAACAATTTAAAAATTGTTAGTAATCATCCCCAACTGTAGTAGAACTCTAGGCCAATAGTGATTAATTAGTTTTACAAAAGAAACGAAATCTAAGTAAGGAAAACTTTCAAAGTAATTTATTTGTTAACTAAGATTGTTAAAACAATTTAAAAATTGTTAATAAACATCTTTAACTGTATTTGAACTTTAGACCAATAGTTATTAATTAATTTCACAAAAAAAACGAAATCTAAATAAAGAAAACTTTAAAAGTAAGTTATTTGTTAATTAAGTAACCGTAAGTGTATTAGAACATTAGACCAATAGTAATTAATTAGTTTTATAAAAGAAACGAAATCTAAGGTAGGAAAAGTTTGGCAGTTATTTATTTGTTAACTAAGGTTGTTTAAACAAATTAAAAAATGTTGTGTTATAACTGAAACCATTAAAAAATATTTTAAACAAGTTTTGTATGTAAAATATATAAGTTTATATAGTTTCTTGCATCAAAGTATCTGAAAATCACTTTCTCAAAAATCAATATTTTACTTTTTAAAACATATTAACATTTATTTTAGTTGATAAAGAAATCTTGATTTGATAGCCCGCGATTAGGAACAAAAATATTAAATTTTTTTTTCGGCGTTCAAAATTTTTTTTGCATAGGTAGTGAATGAAAGTTTAAAAATTATGTATGTTTAAGTTTTCTTTTGTTTTCAATGGTTTTTATTGTCAACGGATTTATGTAATTAAGTTTAAAATGTTTTTTGCACGCCGAAAATAAAATTTAATATATTTGTCTCTAATAGCGGGCCATTTTTTTTCTTACCGGTTTTATTATCAAAAAAGTGTAAAGAATACAACAGTATTTTAAAATTATACGTAATGCACGCAAAAAGATGTTTTTTATTAACATTTATTAAATAAATAATTTAAAAAACGATAAAAATTAAAAATTCTTGAGAACAAAAAATATTTTTAAAAACTACGTTTCAAGACAATTAAAATGCTGTTTTAACTTTTAAAATCGGTTAAGAAGATCTCGAGAAAAATATGTTTTCATTTTGCACTATTAAAAATTCCAATCACTAATAACTTAAAAAAAAAAAAAAATTTTGTTCTAAGAATTTTGGAGCCTAATTTACATATTTTAAGGATAACAAAAATGATGTCTCATTAGAAACAGAATTTTTATAATTAATTTTAGCCGATCCGCTTGTCAAAGCCTGACCCAGTTTTAATATTTTAATGAATGTTACAGAGGTACATATCGGGATAGATTGAAAACAAGAATCGAAACGAAATAAATTTAATAGCTCAATTAAATGTCAGAGAGGAATATCCTATTATATAATATTAGTAATTATTATTTTATAATATTATTATAGACGTGTATCATATTAAAATCCATTAGGGGAGTGGGCCCTAAGATGGACAGGGCCCCAAGATGGACATTTCGTATAAAATTTTTGTTTAAGGTGACAGCGCCTTATGCTTTCTGTCATTTTTGTTGTTTGTATAGACGAAGATTTTGATGCACATTTGAGGAAAAAAAACCAGTTGGTTTTTCTTCTATATATACCACGTAATTTTGTGTCTAAAAAAGTTTTGTAACAGTTTTTTCTCAAGTTGGTAAAGTTATTTAAATTTATGATTTAGAATGAGTACTGAACGTTATAATATTCTTTGTTTATCGTATAATAATATTCTAAAATGATTTTACTAATTCAGTATTCATTTATATATATATATTTACTGGAGATTAAAAAATGGTGTCATGTACCCTAAGATGGACAGGCCTAAAATCTCAATGTATTTTTTTTGCATATTTTCGATTTTATACTTTTTTCAATAATTTTTTGAGCCAATTAATTAAAATTTTTTATTTTCCACCATAAAATGTGATTTTATAGTTAGAGAATTTATTATATTGATATTTTTCGATATTTTATTACTTTTTACTGTTAAGCTATTAAATTGAAGTTTTTAGAAATTTTATTTCTTGATAAATTCCGTAAAATGATTAAAACTTAGTTCAAGAAGTGTTACACGATGTTAATTTTTTATTTACTACCATTTTCAGAGACTTTTAAGAAGGTGTCCATCTTGGGGCCACTTTTTTTTAGACCGAAAATTTTAACAATTAGAAAAAATGCTTTAAAAAAGGTTTATGTTCAAAATAAAATTTTATCTCTGTAGCCATAAGTTACTTTATAAGTTGTACTTTCATCCGGTATAAAACATTTTAATATATTTTATTTGGTTTGGATTCTACAGCAATAAATCGATAGGGTGTCCAACTTGGGGCCCTCTCCCCTATATTAAACCCGCTTCGCTCCAAAAACTACAAAAATTTCCTGGTACTTCGTAGAAATTAACAATCCACTATTACGGCTTCCGTTTCCGGTACCGTAGAGTAGTGCACGCGTTTGTGAAGGGGAAATTTTTTTTTTTTTGAATTTTGATCAGTATTAAATAAGTGTGTGTAGTGTGGTGAGTCAAAAGTGAAGAGCTAAGTAAAGTGATTGTTTTGGAATGAATGTAAGTAGGCAAAAGTGTGAATGGGAAAAGTAAAGAAGGTAAAAATAAAAGCGTGAGTTGTGAGGTTAGGTGAAAAAAGTGATGAGTGAGTGATAGCGATAGAGTGAATGACGAGGAGAACGATTGACGTGTAGATAAGGTAGGGTTCTAATGGCGAAACTTGATTCAAGCAGTACAGGCGGGAAAATGTGGGAGTTACGAAATTCTATAGTTGAAATAGGAAGGGGAAAGGGCGGAAAAATTATGAAGTGTGAGGACTTACTGGAGTTAATCAAGACGTTGGTTAAAACTTTCGATAAAGAATGGGCAGAACTGTGGGACAAAATAAAGATTGTTAAGGACATAGAATAAAGTAGAGATAAGCAGTTTGATATAATAAAAGAAGAGATAGGTGGGATTAAAAGGAAGTTGGAAAAGTGGGAGGAAAATTGGAAAAAGGAGAAAGAAAGTATGTGGAAGAGAATGAACGGGTTAGAGAAAGAATTATCGGAGTGGAGTGAGGAAGATGGGGAAAATGGGAAGGTTGGTTTGGAGGCTATAGATATAGGGGGAAAAAAAGAAAGTAGGGAGAAGAATTGGGAAATAAGAGATGATAATTGGGAAAGGAAAAAGAAAGAGTTAACATGTCTGGTTGAGCTGCTTGAAAAGGAAAGAAGAAAGAGGAACATCGTCATTAGAGGTTTGAAAGTAGGGTATAGGGAAGGCAAAGAGGGAGTAGAAAAATTGCTGTCAGGAATTGGGGCGAAAGTAAAAATGAAAAAGGTTAAGGGAATTAGGGGAGAAGATCAGGAGATAGCAAAATTGTGGATAGTAGAGTTGGAAGAGGAGGAGAATAAATATTAAGTAATAAAATTAAGGGGAAGGTTGAGAGGTAGTGGAAAGAGGATAGATGAAGATAGAACACGGAGAGAGAGAAGGATAAGGTGGTTCTTGGAAGAGAAAGCGTGGGCAGAGAGAAGGAAAGGAGGTGAAGTAAGGATGGGGACAGATTGTATATGGGTGGATGGAATAAGATGGAAAGTGAGAGAAGAGACAGGAGAAGTTATAAAAGTTGAATGAGTACAGATATGGAGTGCATGGGCATTGAATGGAGGAAAGTGTCGGAGTGAATAACAAAAGAAGAATAACTGAAGAAGTGAGAAAAGAGAGGATAACGAGTGACTGTGTAAAGAGTGATTGAAAAAAAAGAGAATGGTAAAATATAAGAGGGTGGTCGATAAAAGGGATGAAGCCAGATTTGGCAGAAGGAACGGAAAATGGAAGCTCAGGCACTTAGTAGATAAAGGGTTTTGTAACATTGAAAATAAATGAATTAACAGGAAATCGAATTTCCTTAAATATTTAAAATATTATTGATCGAAACACTTCATTCTTAACCCTAAACAAAACTCCACCGACCAAAGGGAAGTTCCGCCGACGAAACACAACTATGTTGACATAGCACCCAGCGAAGATTTTTACTTACGCTTATTCTCAAACCAAAGTCCTCTCCACCACGTTGAACAACTCCTCCTGAACACGAAGTTGGACCCTCTGATACTGGGATAACTCCAGGACAATCCTCACTAATTAACACTAATTCAGTTCTAAATCTATTTATTCACAAAATGTCCAGTGTAATTCAGAGTTTTAATACTAATACAATTCCAATTTGCACACGAAGTTCACTAGGTAGCCGGCGCACGTGCTCCCTTCACAAGATATTCAAAGAATGTCTGTTAGCCGGCACCTCACACGTTCTGATAATTTTTGGGGTGGGGGCCCCGCCCATCGTCTCTAATTCTCGCGCTCCGTCTTCCGCGTACGTATATCCGTCCGTCCTCGTCTCTCTCATCGTCGTCTACCTGAAATATAGAATAGAGGTCGCCTCGGTAAACGCGGGAAAATGCGGAAAATCGCGCGAAGCACATTTTCCACCAATCTGGACGTTTGACCACCCCACACGATTGCAAAAAGGAATCCTTCGAGGGAACTGCGACGAAGCGGAAACAGAGCGCCAGTCAGGGCCGTAATTAATTAATGGTGAAAGGCACCTGTGCAGCTCATGCTTTCCAAACGACGGAATAAAACTTTAAAACTTAATAATTGAATCGTCCGTGACGAAACGTTTCGTCACAATCCCCTCCCCTAGGCCAATACTACTCCAAGTATTGCCTACATCATACAAAACAGAAAAAGATAATCAACTATTTATAATAACAATAAAAACTTAATATCTCTTTAAAACAATACCCTTTTTAATGGTTATTTTGGCAACATTGGCGAATAATGTACTCCCGAAAATAAATCAAAATTTTGAAAGTATCATTACTCACCCCTCAAAACAAAATCTCAGACTCTCTCCACACTCCCCTCATGAACTGTCACCTACTGTGGTGGCCAACCGTGGTCTCCCTCACGACGCCGACGATCCTCCAGGAGCTGAGCGATCGCCTCGTCCCGAATATGCTGGGGAGAATTCCTCAGCATCCAATTGAGCCTCTCTATCTCTCCCAAAAGCCCTGGCTGCCTATCAGGAGGATTCCCCCTTTCCGGAAGCAACTCCACCGCCAACGCCTCTCCTCTCCTCTCTTGCTCTCTCCCCTCTTGCTCTCTCCCCTCAAAATTTTGGGCCCTTCCGCCCCCTCTTGTGCTGCGGCACTCCTCCTCCTCTTCTCGAGACGAACTCGATCGATGCCCCGACAACGCATCCTTAGGTGTCCGCGTCTCCAACAATTAAAGCACACCCCCGGGGGAGGATCAATCGATGGATCCGTCGGTATTGGCGTTAGGTTACCGAACATCACCCCTTTAGTTTTAATTTTCAAGGGCGGCCTTCCTGAGCCCGTCCTTCCCCCTGCGGATGACGATGTCCCTGCCACCTCTTGACTTGGCGCTGCAGATTGTGGGCAACCCTCCGACACCGACGTTCCAGAAGTTTTGGGAATTGCCCCTAATGATAGTCGCGCAGCTGCTGGTTCCCTGTGTTCAGGCGGCCCCGGAGGGGTTATTGGCCGCGGAGGAGGGGAGACATCTCTGGGGCTCACAAAGTCATCCTTGTGGATAACACTCCTGCAGATCTTCATTATTTCCCCCTCCTGTTTCTCCCGGAGCTTCCTCAACGTCTCCTGATTCTTCCTTTCCTCCTCGGCCAAGTGTTGGTCTAACTCACGGACCGCCTGTTTGCATTCCTCCTCGAAGTCATCGACGGGAAGGTCAGCTGAGGGAGCACGGGAGACCGTGGTGTTGGAGTCAGACTCCCACATCGATACCCCCATGCTCGGGACCTCCCGATCTTGGTCATCTTCTGTCCATTCCTCCACATCTCCAACTCTCCCCTCCTGAAGCTCTTCCCCTCCTGAAACTCCCTCCAACTCACTCCCCTCAAAAGTTTCTGGGCCTTGCTGCCCTGCTTCCCCTTGTTCCGCCAAGGAGGCCACTCCTGGTCGAGGTTGAAGTTCAGGGGGTGGTCCTGTTCTTACGCCTCTTCCAAACACCAAATAACGTCCCTCCTGGCTCACTCCTCCACTACTCTCCCCTCCAGAAATGGGCGGTTGCTCCGCTAATGCACCCGGCCTTGGTTGGGGTGTAACTCCGGGTAAATCCGGCCTCCCCCGTCCTCGACCTCCCTTCTCTCTCAACCAGACTGGCATCTCTCTTCACAATCTAGAATCAAAAAGAACAAATCAGACAACAACGAATACTCTATTTCTTTGGTAATAATACCCCCACACTCATACCACATCCACACACTATTTCCTCGGAGGGACAAAACGTTTCAAGTCCGAGATGTGTACCTTAGTGATGCGTCTCGTATCATCACTTTTGAGCAAATAAACTGTTGGAGATAATTTCTGCGTTATCTCACACGGCCCTTCGTACTTAGGTGCTAATTTAGCCGAAAACTTTTTACTCGCATCTAAAAGCTTATGCGTTTTCCACAAAACTCTGTCCCCCACGAAAAATTCGACTCCCCTCTCGTTCCGATTATAATAGGTCGTCTGTCTCTCTCTTTCTTTATTGATAAATCTCGCCACCAAGTCTCTCAACGCATCTAACCTTTTCAACCGATCGTTCCACACTTCCGGGTCAATTCTTTCCACGACCTTACGCCCCTCGACTTCTCTGCGCAAACTCTTTACCGGTTTCGGATTCCGTCCGTAATTCAAAAACGCGGGCGAGAACTTTGTTGTCGACTGGACGGCCGTATTCATGGCATGCCTGAATTCATGAATGTGTTTGTCCCAGTCTCGATGATCCTCCCCGATAAAAGTCGCGACCATTGTCTTAAAAATACGATTACTCCTCTCAACCGGATTTGCCTGTGGGTGATACGGCGGCGTTGTGAGGTGCTGAACACCGTTCTCGGCCAACACTGACTTAACAAACTTATTATCAAATTCTTTCCCATTGTCAGTAAGCAAAAACTCAGGAGTTTCCCACCGGAAAATAATCAACTCCTCCAACGCCCTCGCGATCGATTTTCCATCCGCCGACCTTAACGGTTTTACTTCCACCCACCTAGAAAACAAATCTTGAAAGACCACTAAGTAGCGACACTGACTTTTGCTAGGAGGAAATTCCATGCAATCCGCTGCCACTACCACCCAGGGTCTCTCAACAATTCTCTGTCCCATAAGGCCTTGAGGACCTTCCTGTGAGACCTTATGGTACTGACAGTCAGGACAAGATCTCACAAATTGTTGGACATCGTGCCACACACCCTGCCAATAACATTCTCTCGCTACTCGATCATAAGTCTTCTCAATTCCTAAATGTCCAGCCGAGAACTCTAAGTGCGCACTCTTGAGCACTCTTTCACGATATTCTAATGGCACGACTAACTTCCACCCCTCTTCATCCCCTGTATAAGGCAACAATAGTGGATCATCCCTGAACCGATATAATCTCCCCTCTAGAACTTTCCAACCTGGGAATCTGTTAGGAAACTTCGCCACCAAATCGAGTCTTTTTAAGTACCACGGGTCTGAAATTGTTTCAAACGCCTCCACTTCTTCGAACTCGTCCTCGTACATCCTGGATAACGCATCCGGAACATGATGATGAATTCTTCTTCGGTGAACTATCTCAAAATCCCACTGCTGCATCTCGAGGGCCCAACGCGCCAATCGGCCAGTTGGCTCTTTTAGATTACGCAACCATCTTAGAGCACTATGGTCCGTAATGGCTGTGAATTTATATCCCTCGATATATAGCTTCAATTTCTTGATCGACCACAGCAGTGCTAAACACTCTTCCTCTATTACACTATAATTCCTCTCGTGTACAGAGAGTGTTTTACTCACAAACACAATTGGATGTTCACCGTCTTCCCCCTCCTGAGTCAACACCGCACCGATCGCATAACCACTTGCGTCGCATTGAATCGTAAATGGCTTCGTAAAGTCTGGTCTTGCCAAGACCGGTGCCGAAGTCAATTTATTTTTCAATGCTTGGAACGCCTCTTGTTGTTCCTCCCCCCACTCCCAAGCACGGCCTTTTTGCAATAATCTTAAAAGTGGTATTTTTAATTCGCTATCATGTTCTATGAAACGCGCATACCACCCCACCATACCTAGAAATCGCCGGAGCTGCTTAATATTAGTTGGTGCCGGATAATCAACCACTGGTGCGATTTTCTCTGGGTCCGGTCTCAACCCTTGACTGTCGAGTACATAACCTAAATATGAAACTCTCGAACACCCAAATTCGCACTTTTCCGGATTTACCATCAACCCAGCCTCCGCCAATTTTCTCAAAACAATCTCTAACCATTCAAGATGCTTCTCATAATCATCAGTAACGATGATTATGTCATCTAAATACCCAAACACGTAAGGCTCAAACTCAGGTCCAAATAACGAATCAATTAATCGCTGGAATGTCATCGGGGCATTTGTGAGTCCAAATGGCATTCTTTTGAATTGCCACAACCCAGAACCAGGAATAGCAAACGCTGTATATTTTCGACTCTCAGGGGACATCGGCACTTGATGGTACGCCTGCTTAAGATCTATTTTGGAAATGTAACGGGCTTTCCGTAATTTGTCCAAAATCGAATCAATGGAGGGGATAGGATAGGCGTCTCTTACAGCACTGCTCCACTCACTGGCCGATCTTTCTATTACTCCCCTCTCTAGCATCTTTTGAACTTCCTGATTAGCCCATTCTAATATCATAGGCGACATTCTACGAGAACGATGTTTAATTGGTGTTGGATCAGTGACTCGTATGCTATGTTCAGTCAAAGAAGTCATACCATGTTCCACCTCCTGTGGTAAAATCAGCTGATCCACCAATTTTTGAATTTTCGATCTCTGCCCCTCTGATAACTCACAAATACCTGCACATTCCGCAAAAATATCCCCTTCCACACCGTTTCCTATACCCC
The DNA here is from genome assembly GCA_037103525.1 of Ganaspis brasiliensis. Taxonomy (NCBI): domain Eukaryota; kingdom Metazoa; phylum Arthropoda; class Insecta; order Hymenoptera; family Figitidae; genus Ganaspis; species Ganaspis brasiliensis. The sequence goes on from JAZKLR010000018.1 coordinate 803,746, forward strand.
TTCTCCCCTCTGGACTCAACTCTCCATACTCCAAAAATTTGTGCCATTCCCCCTCTTGAACTCTCCACACCCCCCTTCCTAACCTCACATCCATGTCCGCCATTCGATGAAAATCCTGACCCAAAAGCATGTCATGGGACAAATTATCTACAACCGGTAAGTTAAATGGTTAAGAAAAACCATCCACCGTTAACCATAACCTTAATTTCTCCAATGCTGCTGTTGCTCCGCCAAGCGCGCTTCCAATCGCTGTATTCGCTTTCGTCAGACTATCCCGAAATTTTTCTGCTAATTCCGGCCCAACTAGCGAAACCGTCGCGCCTGGATTAAACAACGCTATGTACGGCTTGTCTGCGATCACCACCTTAAGAAAATAGCGATTTTCCATAGATGAGGCATCTATCCTCTCCTCGGTAACTTCCGGAACGGCTGTATTCTCTACAGCCTCACTTCTCCTCTGGACTGAACATGCTGATGGGACATCAGTAGGTTCAGTCCCAACATCCGCTTGTAAAAACCCCTCATTACTAAATTGCGTCCCCTGTACTGAGAGTTCCGTCCCGGATTGCTCTTCAGTGGGTTGCGTCCCAGAGTTCACAACTTCCGTCCGGACTTCCAGGAACTGGCTTGTGGACTCACAGGATTGCGTCCCAGAACCCGTAGGTTGTGTCCGAACGTCACGAAGTTGCGTCCCCTCACTACTGGATTGCGTCCCAGCTTCACTACTAATTGTTGGATCCAGCATGGGTTGAATTTCCTCTTGAGGCACTGGCACCACTTGAATGGGTGTCCCATTTTCTCCCCCCACTACTGTCCACTGTAGTGAAGTTTGGGACACTGGGACATTTTCTTCCACCACCACCTCCTCAATTTGCTGAACTTCCTTCTGAAGTTCCTGTTCCCTCTGTTGTTGTCCCACTTGTGTCCCAAATGTCCCACTCAACTCTCCATGTCCCAATTCATTGCTCCCCTCTTCCAAATCCACTATCGCCCCTCCGGAATAATCTTCCGCACGAATTAAAGTGAAAAAGCTATCCGGATTCACTTCCTCTTCCTCTATTGTCCCCCCGACGAAGGTCCTGGGGGGAAGGGTTGTTCGGTCCCCCCCCCTGTCCCGTTTCCCAACATCGCTCTCACCTCCACACAATTGGGACAATTCCTAAACGTTGTCCCATTTGTCCTACACACCTGGCAGAACAATCGGTTGCTAGTGGGACGTGGCAAGGGACACTCATTAGCATAATGCCCCTGCTGTTGGCATCGGAAACAAGTTCTCAGCTTGCACTCCGATGCTCGGGGTCCCACTGACTGACACTGGTAACATGCCCCGGTAAACCCCCTCGGGACACAAGGCCTGAATGCCGGTGGTCGCCCCCCACCAAAAGTGCGATTGGGAACTTGTCCCTCTCCATATGGACGATTTTGAGCTTGTCCCACTCCAAAGGGACGATTCTGAAACTGTTGTCCCAGATTACGTACTTCACTCGTCGATGGGACAGGAGGGTTAGTGGCCACCATTTGGGCATAAGTCACCGGAGTTTGTTGTACCGGGACCCGTTGAACAGCCGCTATTGGCGCTGTCCCAGTTGTCCCTATATTCACTTCCCCCTTTGCGTCCCCTTGTCTTCCTTAGTTGTCCCTACATTCCCTGGACTCCCCTTTTTCTTCACACTCTTCCCCTTTTTCGTCGGGACAGTTCGGGCTGTCCCACTTTCTTCCCCACTTGACTCTGAGCCCGAGACCCCCTGCAAAGCATCTACTTTTGCCCCTCGTAAATTTCCCCTCGGAGCCGCGGACGGAATTCTCATCTTGTCCCGGGACGGAGGTGGGACATATCTCTTATCCAGATCTTTCACGCGTTCATAACGCCTCAAAATTCGCTCCATATCCTCAATATTGTCGAATTCGGAATTTAACAATTGACGTCGGTACTCCTCTCCCTCATCGAGGACATCATCGTCCACCAAAGTAACCGAAAATTCTCGTTTAAAAACTTTTTTAAACGTGTTCCAGGAGCACAAGTCTTTACGCACGAGCCGGTACCAACGGCTTGCGTTTTTCCGTAACACACTAGGAAGGGCGGTCAAAATCTCCGAATCACTCAGGAGGTTGCACTGCTTGCAATCCTCCACCCTCTCTAAAAATTCCTCTGCGTCCTCCTTCTCCCCTCCAGAAAACCTAATGTCCCAGTCCTTGAGAATTTTAACCACTTTCGAACCCCCACTCCCGTTCGAATACAAACACTGATAGCGATAATTTTTCCCCGGAGCGGAGTCGGTTTCAGTTTCCGTCCCACTGGATGATAACACAACGCGTCTAGGCCTCCTTCTTTGACTAGAACCAGAACTTCTACTTCCGGTCAACTTCCCCCTTCTCTTCTCTGCCCCCGTAAATGTTCCTGGGGGGGAGGTGGTGGGGGTGGGGGAGGTATATTCTCAGGTCCCACATTGTCATTTACGCCCCCTCTTTTATCCCATTCGCGATTTTCTTCAGGGTTTACGTGCACCGGATTTCTCCGACTAGTTTCCCCCCTCCTCTCGTCTTGGGCTTGCCTATTTTGATAATTGTGGGAACTGGCATGGAGTTGTTCCAACAGGAAAGCGTTGTGCGCACGCAATTGTTCCAATTCCAACAATTGCTGCTGTGCGTACATTGCACGCTGATCGGGGCTTAACCCCTACGCCCCCACCCCCTGCCTCATACTCCACATCTCTGGAGTTACTCCCGTGGCTGGAATGCTTCCAGTTCCCCCCACCCACGTTACAAACGTCGGTACCCCTCTTCCGGCCCCCGACGCGGTAGTGGTCAACGTAGTAGCAAACGTTGTCGGTAAACGGCTAATTAAACTATGTGAAGAGTTAGGAATAATTTTGCTGAATGGAAGAACGAAAGGTGATGAGAGTGGCAAAATAACCTACGTAGGGGGAAATGAGATGTACAAAGGATCTGTCTTGGATTTAATTTTAATGGTTGATCAGAATTGTAAACAAGTAATTAATTATTTGAAAGTAATACCACGTATAGAATCAGACCACCTGCCTGTCGCCTTTAATATTGCATTAAATAATAACATTTTGAGTCAGAATAAAAATATTAAGAAAATGGAAAAGTGTAAAATAAAAAAAATAATATGGGATACTAACAAATCGGAAGAATTTAGTCAAATAATAAGGGATAAATTAAGAGAGATAGTAGAAACATATGGTAGAGATATAGAATGGGATAGAATCAAGCAAATAGTATGGGATGCGGCTAAGGAGTCAGGGATGACAAAATGGTTAGGAGGAAAAGGATCAGCAGGAAATGGAAGGAATGTTGGGAAATTTTCGGAAGATTATAGAGCAATGAAGAGAAAAGTTTTAGTATGCTTAAAAGATTGGTTAAAAGACAAAAATAATGCAAAGAGAAAAATCTTGAAGGAACAGAGAAATGAACTTAAAAAGGTAGTTAGGGGTGAAAGAAAGAAAATGATAGAGGAAAGGTGGGAAGAAATTAATAAGGCAAATGACATTGCAGGATGGTGGAAAGCAATAAATAAATTTAGAGCAACAAGGGGTCAAATAACGCAGAATAATATCAAAGGTAGTCAGTGGGTAGAGCACTTTGAAGGGCTTTTGAACGAGAAAAATAATTTGATAGAAGGTAAGAGCAGTAGTCATGAAAGTGAACCGTGGTTAGAAGAGGGAGACGAAGAGTTAAAATCTTTTGAGGCAAGCTTAGATGGGGATATTGAAGAAGAAGAAGAAGAAGTGAAAAGGTCTTTAGCTAACATGTCTAATGGCAAAGCAACTGGCGAGGATGGTATCCCAATCGAATGTTAAAAATTATAAAAGAAGAAGGAGTAGAAATTTTAACAACGGTGCTTAATGGAATTTGGAAGGATGGAAAGTTACCTGAAGGGTGGGAAAATGCAAGAAATAGACCATTATACAAGGATGGAGATGCGAATTCTGTAGATAATTATAGGGGAATTTCACTTTTGGATTCAGGATACAAAGTGCTAACTAACATAATGGCCAACAGGTTAAATTGCTGGATAGAAAAGGAAAAGAAGTTGAAGGAAAGCCAAGCCGGTTTTAGAAGGGGCCGTGGGACAAGGGATCACATTTTTGTTTTGAACTCATTGATAAATAATAGATTAAAAGTAAAAAGGGGAAAACTTTATGTGGCTTTCATTGATTTTAAAAAAGCTTACGACACTGTAAATAGAGAGATAATGTTAAAAAAGCTATGGGAGATGGGAATTAGAGGGGTAATGCATAAAATGATAAGAGAAATTTATAAAGAAACAAAAATCGAAATCTTGGTGGAAGGCGGAGTAACAAACGAATTCAATACAGAGGTAGGAGTTAGGCAGGGATGCGCATTAAGCTCGGTGATATTTGATATTTTTATAGACGATATTGATGATTGTTGGATTAGAAAGAATGAGGGTGGATCGGTTATTGGGAAAATTAAAATTAGAGTCTTCAAGTACGCAGATGATATTGCAGTTATTGCTGAAAGCGCAAAGGAATTGGAAAATATGTTAAAAACGTTAGAAGGATATGTGGATAAAAATAAATTAATGGTTAACACAAAAAAAAACTAAAATTATGGTGTTTAGAAATGGGGGAACCGAGAAGAAGGGTGAAGAATGGAATTTCAAGGGAGTACAAATTGAGGTGGTAAAACAATTTAAGTATTTGGGGTATTGGTTCACGACAGGAAATAGTATGGAAAGGCAAATTGAGGTAATGGCAGGAAGATCACAGAAAGCAATGAATACGACTTGGGGATTATTTAAAAGGGCAGGTAGAGATTCAAGAAAGGAGCGTATATATTTAATGGATTCATTGGTAAGATCAGTGGCATTGTACGGGGTAGAAACCTGGGGTTGGAGTAATTTAGAAAAGATTAAGAAGGTGCAAGGAAGGTACTGCAAAATTTCGTTAGGAATATCTAGAAATACGCCAAGGTATATATGGAGGAGTGAATGGGGTGTTGTAGGAATAGAATATACTATAAGGGAAAGAGCTTGTAGATATCTAGGAGAGGTTTTAAAGATGGAGAATGAAAGATGGCCAAAGGTGTGTTTGAAAGAAGAAATGAGAGGAATTTTAAATAACAATGCGACTAGCTGGGGCAAAAAGATAAAGGAAATTCTAATGGAAATAAAATGTGAGGAGATAATAAGGCAAATCTGGGAAGGTACTGAACAAGATGAAATTTACACTAAATTGTTAGCTGGGCTAAAGAAGTGGTGGGAAAGTATAGTAGAATCGGAGAAAAACGCGATTCTAAACTCTAGCTTTAATAATATTGGCAGGGCATTTAAGAAAGGTTATCGAGATTGGAAGTGTAGGGTGTGTACATGGGAGGATGAAACTTTAGAGCATTTATTTATTTGTGGAGAAGCATTAAGGGGTCAAGAAGAAAGAATTATAGAATATATAAATGCATGGAGAGGCGATAGGCGGGAAGGTGAGTTAAACAGGCAGTTAATTGAAACGCTAAGAGGTGATGTAATAGATGAAATTTGTGAATTTATAAGTGCGGTAGAAAAAAAGATTAAAGGTGAGGGGAATGTGTAAATGTAAATATGTATGTTTAATAAGTAGAATAAGTAGAATAAGCAAATTGTAAAGACCTATGTAAGGTATACAATGGAAATATATTATTATTATTAGTAGCAAACGTTGTCCTACTCGATACCCTGGGGGTCTCAAAAATCGCAGTGGTTACCACAGAGGTAGTGGTTGGTGTCCCGCTGTCCCCCTCCACTCGATCTCCGTTTTCCCCCCTTGTACTCGGCACTTCCGGATTTACGGTGGGTGAAGTCGCCCCTTTGCCTGTCACTTCCGGCTCACTTCCAGGATCGGGCAATAATCTGGACTTCCTGGTCCTCGGAACAAAAGGACTTGGTCCCGCTCCCCCCTCTCTCTGATCCACTAAGGCTTCATATTTAAACTCCACCTCCGCCCCCTCCTGATCGAAAGTCTCAAACCACGGAACTACTACAGTTTCCGGGAAGATAAATTTCACTTCCGATCGGAGGAGTCTCTCGCGGAGTACCTGCGAGGTGCCTGTAACACTGCACTCTTGCTGGGTCAGCGCTTCCAGCACCTGTTCCTGGGGCATCCCTTTGATATGCCGCCAGGCCTCCGCAACCTGCGGAATCTCCAAAATCCGCCACATTTGCTCGCAGTACCGTTCCATCATAACAAAATTTAATAATAGGCGATACGCGATAAATAATGATAATAATAAAAAAAAAACAAGAAACAAAACGGATCAATTAAATCCTAACAACAATTGACTTTTTCCACCAAGCCGGTTTAAAATACTCTTAACGCGCTAATATTTCCCCCATTTCACGACATCCAATTTCAAAATTTTAAATTTTTCTTAAAACCTCCATTTATGTTTCCCACTTCCGGTTCCGGTTTCGCTCCTACTCGATCCACAAAATGAAACGAAAAACCCACCAAAGAAATAATTTTCCGAAACTCGAAATTCACAATATTTCAAGAAAAATACCCCACTTCACTCTCCTTTCTCCTCTCCCCTCATAATCACTTCAACAAAATACATTTAAAATAATAACAAAGAAATCAATAAAGAACAATTAATAAAAATTCAACCTGAAAGAAAGCATATAATATTATACAATAACAATTTTCAGAAAATGAAAACAAAATTAAAGCTTCTTTCGTAGTATGGCTTTCCCAAAATTATTTTCAGGAAAAATAAAATTCTCGCCGGGACAAATCCGCTGAGTGGCTTTCCCAAAATTTATTTTCAGAAAAAAAGAAAATTAACTATTTAATTTTATCACACTCGCGAGAAAAACAAACGAAAAGAAGAAACAACAGTTTTCATTCCACGGTTGAAACGAATTCCTAAACGCGGGGACTTCAACGGCCATCTATCCGTACCCTCCCGCGCAAGGAAGAACGAGAAAACATAACCGACAACTTAAAAATTCAAATTAAACCCCGTTTTCCGTTTCACTAACGAAAGCGACACATTAATTGCCTTTCAATCGGACACACAACTAAATTACACTTCTAAATTTTTCATTTTTAATTAGAAAAAAAAAACAAAACTTCAAATAACGTATTTCTCAGCACGCTGCAAAAGAAATTACTACGGGAAAGAAAGAGAGAGTCCGCCGCGCAAGAAAAGGATCGACACTTGACTCAATTGGGAATTTACCTACACTTCCGGTTTCACCACGTGGTTAAAATCGACCCGTTAAAATTCACGTTTTTCAGAATATTAACTTAATAAATTTAACACAAAAGAGAAACTGAATTATCGCACCCTTTCCCTTTCAATTTCAAAAATTCTTACAATTACTTTTGTAATTGTACCACGCCTTCAATAAATGACCACGCGCCATTTTTCCGACTTCGTTTTCACGCGAAAATATTACACCCTATATAATGCAACTATTTTAAATCCATCACATACCAAGAAAAGGACAAATTTTTCAATTTCTCCCCCCTCTTATTCCCTGTGACCTGTCACAAAATAATTTTACAATTAACAATACTTTTACTCGATTTTTGCCGGAGCACGCGACTTCCGGTCCTCCTCAAGTAATTTTCACTCCGCGATTTTAACACTACATAAATTCTCTGGCAACCGGCTGCCTACTAATTGAACACTTGTTTTATTGAATTTTGGCCCGCACTGACTCAAAGAAAAAAAAAAAAATTGACATACCACGATTACTGGCACTATTTCCTCCCCTCAAAAACAAACTCCGCTCAACATTTTCTCTTACTCTCCACCACTCAAAAAAAAAATAAGGTGACTATGTCAACTTTTGGTCTCTGTAGGATAGAAGTCCGGGAGATTGCAACCAGAAAAGACAGGCGAGAATTGAGAAAGAAGATCCTTTAAATATTAGGCGAACTTACCGTTGCTGCTTCTATAAACAATTGGGGATTGAAAAGACGCCGGTACACCTCGTGCTCTAGAAATCGATGAGAATTTTGTGCGTTGCTTATAATGACGAATAATAGTCCATAATCGAATTGGTTATGCACCACAGATTAATTACACAATGTTACTTTAAATTCACAGGCTTTATCTTAACAAAATTAGTCCACAGGTGTGTACAGAATTAAACAATAAACAATATTTTAATCACGGTAATGAATTGCGCAATAAATCGCCGGTTAACGTGACGCTCGCTTACATCGATCTAATGCGACCGGCAGCAGATGTTGCCTCGTCTGCTAATTCAGACACGCGCGCCACCCAGCGGCGAATAAGTAGGCGCGGTAAGTTCAATTAGAATTTAAATGAAAATGTGTTCATGTCGGAAGAGCAAAATCGAAGGGAGACGGTGATTGTAGCCCTTAAAACGATAGGGATCGTCACAAAACTATGCTTTTTTTATAATATTATAGGTCCCTCAAGGGACAAATTATTATATACATTTGAACCCGATCGATCAATTCTATTTTTTTGGCATTTAAAAATTTTGAAAAAATCGTTTTTTTTACAAAATTGTACCTATTTTTTTTAAAAGAAAAAAATTAAATTGTAAGTATTTTATTCGTTTTATTTTTTGATAACGCATCGACTAACCAATAAACAAACCCTCTAGTGTGGCGTCACACTTTAGGAAAAGTAGTTCTAGAGTTTTGATGAATTTTGAGATACAGGGAGGGGAGGTTCTAAAATATCTCAAATTTGAATGACGTATTATGTCACAGTTCCTAAAATTTGTGCTATTTATATTTATAAAAACATAGAGCGTGAGGAACAACCTCGTCTTCTTGGAAAAAAATAAACAAATTTATGAAAAAATATACGTGTCGATTCACGGTGAAAGGGACCTTAGCTGCAAAACATTGCATTTTGAATTTTTATTATGAATTGATAGAATTTGAGTTGCTTGTTCACATACAGAAATCAAAATTTGTTAATGGGCCATTCTCTCAAAAAGAACAATTTCAGAATTAAGATTATACGTGAAAAAATATTTGTAAAACTCTTATATTACCAGTCCTATGTCAAGACATGGACCTAAATAAAACCATCAAATACTTTGTTATAATGTTTATGAACAGTTTAAAATATACCTATAAAAATACGTATGGCGGTCACGAAGTGGAGTCTCTTCTGTTCAAAAATATACTGATTCATTCGATTATAATATTAAAAGAATAAATTTTACTAACATTCAATTAATGGTATTTGCTACATTTCAGTTAGATAAGAAACTGCTATAAGAAATATTAACAATATTTAGCAGTACATTAGCAAAAATGAAAATATTCTGCAGTCACGAAGTGGAGTTTTCTTTGTGTCGACGACCACAATTAAATTGAAAAACATACTGATACGGGTTACTTTATTTTCTTTCATCCTAATTCGCAGTGACCTTAAGGGGTCAGTATGGGTTTATTGGACATATTTTCAAGAATTTATTTTTCACATTAAAATATATTTTAATAAACCAGGCTTTTTACAGATAAAAATTGATATTTAATAGTGCCAAAAAATACTTTTTTTTTTATTTTTTGATTGTTTATTTCTGAGAAATAGCTGCTCGAAGTTAACCTTAAATTTTACTGGCCGACACGATATCTGGAGTTTTGATTGTCTAAAATCAAAAAATCAAGTATTTTCTTAAAATTTGGATCTGTATTTATCGCATGAACTAGGATATTTTAATTCCGATGAAAAAATACAAAATGGCGGATGTTTAAATTTTTTAACCCCTTTTTTACAACTTAATTTCTTTAAAAAAAGGGTTAAATATTAATGGATTTTTATAATCCTAGTTCATGCCAAAGCGGCACGTGCATAGAAGAATCCCTGAAAATTTGAGATTAATCGGTTCAATAGTTTTTTTTAAATCGTGTCGGCCAGGTCGAAAAACGTTGTTTTGAGAAAAACGCGTTTAACATTCGCGCAACCAAAGGCTACTCGGGCCGGTCACGCAATATAAATATTCTATTGTGCTTTTGATTTATGTGGTTAAAACGACTTAAATACATAAATACTTTTCTCTAATATTACAGTGTATGATCAAATAATAAATTTTACTCATAATGTTACAATGACATTTGTTTAAACAATTTTTCATTGCCATGCTATACACCGTAATGCTTCTGCGGTATCGCGTTTTTTGCATTTTTTTCAACTCTACTATCTATATATTAGTTTTAACCTTATTTCTACAGGTATATAGGATACGAAATTAATGTTTTTGAAAAAGAAATTTTTTTAAAAAATAAATCCATACTGACCCCTTAACTGCACAAATACTATAAATATTGTTTACCTGTGCAATGTTATCTAACTAATTTTATTTTCATTTAATACTCATATTTGTGACCGGTCACGCACTGGAGTTTACTATGGTGCACAAAACTAAATTAATCATAGGAAATAATATTGCGAATATTTTACTGTATTTCTTCAAGGACCAATGAAAACACAAAACAGGTAGTATGTATTGCTAGGCAAAGTATGTAATTATATTGTAGAATAAAAGTAATATCTTTTGTTTGAATAAAATACGCTTCCTGCATGGTCACAAAGTGGAGTTTTTACATCATGTAAACATGAATATATCCGATAATTTGACATTCTCCTTTTCTTTCTTATGTAATTTGGTTGAGGGACGTTGAATACTATCGTATGACAGGCACAATTTTTATAAATTACAATTATTGTTTAGAAAAAATTACGTGAACGTGTCATTTGTCCTTTTTGAGAGAATGAAACTTATGTCTATTAGTTTTTGTTTTATTAGCGATAAATCATAGGCATAACCTAATAATAACAAAGGCAAACTCAACTTCAAACGCCTGTCCTGTAAAATTAAAGACATTGAATTTTGATTTTTTATTATGAACCGATAAAATTTTAGTTGCTCTTTCACATACAGAAATCAAAACTTTTTTATGTCTATTAACTTTTGTTTAATTGTCGATTAAACATAGGCGTAACCTAACAATAACATAGGCAGACTCAACTTCAAACGCCTGTCCTGTAAAATTCGTTTCTTGCAGCTAAGGTCCCTTTCACCGTGAATCGACACATATGATTATTACAACATTATCCCTTGCAATATTTAAATTGAAATTGTTACAGCCTTAGCAGTTTTTCCTTGTATCAATTCTGAAATAATATTAAAAAGTTCTGAAGTACCATCTTATTCCAAGAAAAACTTTTTTAAGAAAATTTGAATTGACATTTTATCAAAATTGCATGTGTATTTAAATTTTTAGTTTTAAATATATAATTAATATTTTTAGCCATATGTCTCAACATCCTCCAAATGCAAAATACCCGGATGCAGTTGCACTTGCTTTTGATGAAAGAAGTAATAAATTAACTTGTATCTACAACGATCACAGTGTCTATATTTGGGATGTCAGAGACATCAAAAGAGTAGGAAAATCTCATTCTTTTCTTTATCATTCAGCTTGTATTTGGGGTGTGGAAATGTATCCTGTGGGATTAAGTTCTATCAGTGCCATGCCAGCCGGCAGTTTCATTACATGCTCTAGTGACGATACGATACGTATTTGGAATTTGGAAAAAGTACTATCTACAAGCGATACAATATACAAAAGGAATATATATAGCAATGTACGTTTTGTAAACACTAAGATTTTAGCATGTTTTATTTTATTTTTAAATTATTGTATTTTTTCAACTTGCAGGAATTATTAAAAGTTTTGTACGTTGATTCGGAGTTAACTTATTTAAAAGATATTGATTTAGCTGCAGCTGGTTCAACAGAAAAAAACGACGCTTCATATGATGGACGCAATGGTGTCAGGTCAATTAGAGTAAGCCCTGATGGAAAACATTTAGCTTCAGGAGACAGGTAATTAATTACATAAATATGATGCGCAGGTACACTTGTCTTTTTTTTTCATTTGTAAAATCGCCATTTAGATTTTTGTGTCTCTTTTTCAAACCCAGGTGCGAATTTTCGGTCTGCCCACTTTTGGCTCATAGGTCGGGCCAACCTGTTAGATGATCCCCATGGCCGACGTTAGCTGCCGACCGTCGCGTCGCGTTGGCACCCAAGGTTGGGTCAACTAATGTTGCCAAAGATGGGCCAACTCTGGGATATAGGTAGAGCCACCCGAAGTTGCCAAAGATGAGCCGACCTATTATTTTTCAACTTTCCGACAGTCGGCATAAAAAAGTTGGGCCAACCTTCTATCTCAAGTGCAACCTTACGATTAGCCCAAGGTTAGACCAACTGGAGACTGCTTGAAGCAAATTATTCTTTTAATGAAGACACATATAATTACATAATTTACATATTATTAATTAATTACACAACGTTGGCCAACTATCAGCCCTAGATTAGGCAGACCGTCTGGTATTGGTTTTTATTTAATTTTGATTTATATTATTATTTTGTTATATCATTTAAGAGACAGAGTATAGCTAACGGTCGGCCCAACTGTGGCCAGAGTTGGGCCGACCGTCCCACAATTTACTCGTGGTAAATTCTGCTGGCATGTTCGGTTGGTTTAACTCTGGTAATTTCGGTCGGCCGACATTATTTTACAGAGGATCATCGACTGTCGGAATTTGGTTGTCAAAGTTCGGTCGGCATGCTTGGTTGGCTCAACTTTTGCAATTTCGGTTGTGCCAACTTTATTCCACAGAAGATTGCCGACCGTCGGCTTTCGATTGGCACATTTGGTCGTCATGTTAGGTTGGTCCACCTTAGGCATTTCCGGTCGGAAACAATTCGGACCTGAGAAGCACGTTACATATGATTTTGTTAGTTCAATATCTGTTATGATGTCTGTTAATTAAGATAACTATAAATTGATGAATTGTAATATTTCTATAATAATAAAGAAAGGTTACAACTTTTTTGTTATCAGATCTGGTAATATAAGAATTCACGACGTTTCTACTTTGGAAGAACAATGTCTAATAGAAGCTCATGATGCCGAAGTTTTGTGTCTTGAATACTCTAAATTTTCACAATATTCTTTAGACAAACCTAAGCTCTTGGCAAGTGCTTCGCGAGATCGACTTATTCATGTCTTTTGTGTCAATGAAGATTATAATTTTTTGCAAACACTTGATGATCACAGTTCATCAATCACTGCAGTTCGATTTTTCAATCAAGTAAATAGAAGCAACCAACTTCAAATGGTTTCATGTGGCGCTGATAAAAGTATTATTTTTCGTCAACTTCAAGGAGTAAATATCTCCAATTTATTTACACTTAACACAATATATTTAATATGATAATATATGACGTACAAAAAAGGGATCATCGTTACACAATACGTTAAAGCCAATGTTGGTTACATCTTCTGATTTTTGTAAAATGAAAGAGCAACTCAAATTCTTTTAATTTTTGGTGCGCTGAATTCGAATCTGACAACAAAAACCTCCCATCACGTCAGGATTTTGAGAAAAGTGCGGGTAAATCTCCCAAAAATCACGTTTTTGGCACTTTTTGAAAATTGTTACTGGGTAAATCCGACGTGCTAGAGACTTGTCATAGGGGTTAAATAAAAGCTTAAACCCTGTATTTTACAAAAATATAGCGATATCGGCAACAACAAACAAAATTAACTGTCAATTATGATTGTTTGACAGTTGTCAAGTATAAAAATTGGCTAACACGGTTTCGTAAATAAACCTAAAAATGGATTGAAAAAATTTTATTAATGATTTATTTTCAATGATTCATTTCAATTATTTATTAGTTATTTATTATTTGTATTATTTGAATAACAAAAAATTCCAATTATAATTTTTTTACTTTCATTAAAATTTAAGTATAAACTTGAGATTAAAAACTTCCAAGCAAAAAGACAGCTTTTTTTATATAATTTTAAATTTTAAAAAAAAATTTTTTTTTATTTTTAAACTTTTAAAGTAATTTAAAGATAAAAATAAAAATTTGTACAAACAAATAATCTAAAACTGTGAGATATTGTAGCTGTTTAGAAAAAAAAAAAAATCTGTAAAATTTTAATTTTTCGATAAAAATGCTGTGATAATAAATTTAAACCACAATTTTTATGGTTTTATAAAAATTTCTGAATAAAATTACACATTTCTGACAATCCCCAACGTTTTAGGATAAATAGGCTGAGCTCTAGCATAGGGGTATTTTGTCATTTTTTAATTTTTCATTAATAACATTTGAAAAATAAGTCCAGAAACGTTCGTTGTACTTTTCCTGTAATCAACACGTAATCTCTGATGTTTGAATTGTCCTAACTTGAAAAATAATTAATAAAGACATTTTCTGACCTCAGATAATGAAAAACGAACCTTTAATAAAGTTAAATCAACCATAAACGAAAATCGATTCTCTATCTTAAATAGTTTGTCCGCTAAGGGAGAAGGGGGCTAATGGTTTTTGGCGAAGGACAAACGAGTGCAATTAGAAGGGTTCCGTTTTGACAGTTTGTACTTCTTCTTAGATAGTTCAGATGGCGCCTCGATCGAAATCTCATTACGCCTGTGCGAAGTTTCAAATTCTAAATTTTAATCAGTGTGATTATATTTTTATTCGCAGTGATTGGAAGTTGTATTTTGATAATTTTTATTGTGGTAAGTTATATTTGTTTATAAAAATGTACTACAAATATATATAAAATAATTATTATATCTTTCGAATTTATATTTAAAAATACAAAAAAAATGTTTATGTGTAGAAAACAGGTGAAAAATGACAAAAATAAGAAAAATTTAGAAAAAAATTAATAGAAAATGAGAAATATATTAAAAAATGGAGTAAAAAATAAAAAAATTAATACATTAATATTGAAAAATTGTATAAAATAATTGAAAAATTAACGATATTGTGGGGAATGCCTTAAGCTTTCCCCCATGTACCCTCAGATATGTGTGAATGCGCCTTATTGATGAGCAAGTCTGGTTCGGAAGAACGATGATGTGCGTGAGAGAGTACACTGAAAAAACTTTGGGCCGGCAAACCACTCAGGGCTGGTCGCGCTGCCTTCCACACTTGAGAGAGCTCTGACGCACTATTTTTGGTATCTCAGACGTACCACACTGGTAAAGCTGAGCTCTCACAGGCAAGGGTAGATGCACAACCATCATTTTCCCGTGCCGTACCAATGAAAAGGGATTGCTGCTTACTCACATTGGGTCGTCAGCTTACCCACATTAAGAGCTCTGGCGACCCAAACAGAGGTGAGCAGGTGTACTTGATTTGATAAGGCAGACTTACTCGCAGGTACGTCTGCTCGCCCAAATTTTTTTCAGTGTAGATTCTGTTCCGATCAGTGGTTAAGGTCAGGTGTGTGGACCGGAGCGCGTGACAATAGAGGTTAGATCAGGACCTCGTGGTGAACAACGAGACAAGGAACTGTGGTGTTTTATAATAAATGGGTACAGCTGACTTGAGGTTATTTATTTATTATTCTCACACCTTTTGGCTCGAGTCTGTGGAAGGAGGAGAACTTTCCTATCAACCTAGAGTGGGAAATTGTCTAAATTCCATACGGGTGACCCCGTCTTCGAACGCCATAACCTATAAATGCAAGATCGGTTTGCTGAATTTTGGATGAAGTTATCCAGCGAAATCAAAGGCATCTTTATTCGCATGTAAATGGAAAATTATCCACACAGTTAATAACCTTTTTGTCGCTAAATAACTCTAATATTTTAGCGATTAAACATCTCTCAAATAAAAAGTTACACCACATGTGCACGCATGCTTTGAAAGATTTATTTTATTCATGCTCCTTGTAATTTCCACCCCTGCATTACAACTAATTTAAAGAATGTTTGCAAACCACTGATTCAATCAGCAAGGAAATAATTATTGCTATTAACAAGAAAATCAACTGATTATCAAATCAAAGACGACACTTGGAGGTTATGGTCGAGGCTGCTTTTCCTGTGCATCACTGATTATCCACGTGAACGAGGGAACTTGTTGTCAAGGAATTGCTGTCTACGGATCTGTTGCTAATATCGAGAAGGAGAGAGATTTTGTGCCTCTGACTAATCGACGATTTGGAGGACGTTATTGTGATTTCATCGACGCGGATTTTATTCACACGAGGATCGTTTATCGCAGAGAGTTATCTTCAGGGTCTTCAAGTACTTCAACGTCACCGCCAGTCTTCAAAAATTCAGATAAAGATATTGTAATCTATTAAGGTAATAATAATCGTGTCTAATTTTGTAATGTAATCAGAGATATAATTATTCGCATATTGTAGTAAGTTTTAAATTGATCTCTTTTTTCGAATGTAAAATTATTATTTTAATATCGTTTTTAAAGATTCCTGAACAATGTTAAATTGATAGTAGATTTTTTTTGGTGGTATAATTTTTCTTTTCACTTTTGAAATCGTTAAATTTAATATACTGAATAGCGAAATTTTAAATATTCGTAATTAATTAGAAAGTTAATTCTTAAAATGACATCATTTATTTTGCGATCAAAAATTGTAATGTTGTTATTGTCACACAATGGCTCGTTGACCTTGATGGAGTAGAAACTCGACACGTGCCGGGACGCATCATTGACGATGAGTTTTAAATCTTATTTAAAACATGTAAACACAAAAATTTCTATTATTGATCTGTTGTATTGAATAACGGTTTGACGCATTATTCGATTCATGGTGTCAACGTTTTAAATTTTCGGATTGAATATGCTTGAATTAATTATACTTAATTATTCTAGGGATTTTATATCTCGGGTTTATAAGCAATTTGACTTGTCGTACACCATGAGTACGGGTTTTGGTTCTGCCGTTGTCAATTGATTTAAATTAAACAATTATTGGAGTAAAGATTATTTTCTTAAAATGTGTATTAAATAATAGTATCTAACATGGAAAAATTTTGACGTGTACTTATTGAAACAATAAATAATAGTTAATAATTTTAAAATATAGCTAAATGATTATCAAACGTTAACGTCGTTGATGGTGCGTACCTGGTGTAGTTATTGGCAGTAAAAATTGGAATATATAAAAAAAAGAAGGAAGAGTGAACAGAATAGAATCTTTTCTTTAATTTGTTATATTTCGGTTAAAACACCGGTAGTAATCGTTAAGGGGTTATGAAGCTTGTTGCAAATAAATTTTTACTAATTGTTGCCGTGAGCCTCTCGTGGTGACTCGATTTCTGAGGAGTTGTATTTAGAATACGATCTGGATTGAGCTGGTTTAATTTGATTGCTCCATTTTCTCGTCAGCTTGCGCGTGTTTTAGTTGGTTTCACATAATTGTAAGCAAGTTTTTATTTTATTTCAATATATTTCAGTATCATTGACATGGTTGTCACTCGTGATGCCACTCGCCGCGGTGGAAGCGCACAGTGGTCCGAAATCCCAAAAAAGCTGGCCAAAAGTCGTAAAAAAAAAATTTTTTTTTGGAGCTCTTTTTCACATGAATTTGTTAAAGAATACTTCAGGGCATTAGAAAATGCCAACGATAATAACTAGATGTCGTCACAAATGCTACTTTATAAACAAAAGTGGAAGTGTCAAACGTTATAAAAGTAATTCTTCACTATTCATGCAATATGGAGAACTATTTTTATTAAAAAACAACGGGTTTAATTTTAAATCGGCAAAATGGATTATAATAATAAATGGGTGTATTTTTGACTTAATATTTGCTTTCTAAGTACTGTTAAATGTCATAATTCTGTAAGTAACTTGAATCGGTAAAATGCATTTATTTTGCACCCAAAAAAATCTGAGAAAAGTAGTGCTGTAAAAAAAGTCTTGATAGATCCTGTCAAATTTAATTTCTTAAATTTATTCTTATACATTTTGACAAATCATATTGCAAAATTAGCTGCCACGAATTGCCTCTGCATTTTTGTGGTTACCTTTTGTGCAAAAAGTGAAAATCAGTTCTCACGTGCACTTCACAAAAATATTATTTTTTTGTATAAAAAAATTTATTATTATTGTTTTTTACGGTTTCAGGCTATCATACAACATTTCTTAGTCGATAGGAAATATTTTACACATGAATAAAATATGTTTATACTTTTAAAGGTTTACAGCAATCATCACTTGTAATAGCTTGCTTGTACTGGCTAAGTTTATTAATATATGAGATTTGTTATGTGGGCATCAATTTGGTTATCAACGGCTCAAATAATCCCAGTATTTTATTTATTTATTATTTAATTATATATTTGTTATTCCACAATATCTCACAGGGAAGTATAACTATATAAATAAATCAATCAAAATTGAACAAAAATTCCTAAACACCGATTTTTTTTAAAATTAATTTTCATTTTTTCATTTTGATCCATAATATTGGATCGGCCACTATGCTTTTCCAAAAAAGAATATCAAATTCGAAAGCAGTGACCTCAAAAACCACTGAGACACGATTTTTAGAAAGATTTGTGCAGTTTTTGCATTTTAGGGTCAAAATATTGGATCCGCCATTTTGTTTTTCAACAAAATAATATCGAAGTCAAAATCAGTGACATTAAAAGCCCCGAGTAACGATTATTATAAAGATTTAAGTAGTTTTTACATTTCAGGTCCGACATATTGGATTCGCCATCTTGTTTTTCAAAAAAATAATATCAATTTCGAAATCAGTGACTTCAAAAACCCCGAAGTAATGATTTTTAGAAAGATTTAAGCACTTTTTAGACTTTTGACCACATTTTTGACGATTTGGACCACTGTGAAGCGGTGATGCAGGTTTGATCGAGGATCCCACTCTCTCCGCGACTGAGGCCGAGCGTCGTCGACAGGAATTGGAAGGTCGTGAAATGGAACTGGAACGTCGGTTGGTAAACATTGAGCAAGGCGAGCGCGATTTTGAGATTCGTCAATCGGCTCGGGACGAACTCAATCAGTCGTTGATTAGAAACCAAACACCACCATCAGGCGCCGGCGTTTCTGGGGAAGTACTTGCTCCTAACTTGGTAAATATGAATGTGACAAGTCTCGATAGTCATCGTAATATTTAACTGCCTAAGTTTTGTCCTAACGAACCAGAATTGTGGTTCGTTCAAATAGATTCCATATTTGCAAGCCACAAGCTTTTGACTGAAAATGAAAAAACCCAGGCATTATTGGCGAATGCTGACGGTGATACGTTTAATTGCGTTAAGCATATCGTGTAACGAGTCTCAATTATTTAAAACTTACACCAGACTCGAAACACTAAGTTCTCATTTCTGACCTTTCACCCCGAATAAAAGAAAATCAACCCAACGCTGAATCAAAGGGGAGATCCTCCGAATCAACGAATTGGTGTAGAATCCGACTGAGACACGAAATTGATAAATTTTAACTTACCAACGGCTTTCCGCTGAAAAATAGCACCACGTGTTGCCAGCCTCGGCAACGCAGAAAATAAACTTAGAAAAATAAACAGGTTTAATCCTTTAGAAAAAAACCCCACGTTTCACTAATTAAATCTCGCTTTATTCAGCCACTCACCCCTTTCACTACAAATTTCACCACTAAATTATTCTAAAGTCTCAACTTTCCCGAGCGCGTGGTCCCCACGAACGATTAATTGAATCTCAATGATGGCCGTGACCCAGTCCCGAAATTGATCAGCCGGTCGATCCCCTTCCTGCGATCTTCTTCCTTTCTCCATCCTTGTCCCTCAGTCCTGTAATTGGTCCTTTGGTCCAAGAATCCGAAAACCTACGAAAAACGCTCGGAAAACGAAGCTGACCTCACGCAACTCATTTTTCATTGGACATTCGAGCCAACGACCAAAATCACACGCAGAAACGAATATGAGAAACGAAAGAATTCCAAGACTAAAGCGAAAAGAAATACTCTTTACAGCCTTGAATATTCTAACTCTAAATTATATATATTAAAATTAACCAAGTAACGATCCACAACGTTACAATCGTTATGGCAAAATCGCACCTAGCAGATTCTTATTCACAGATTAAAAGAGGAATTATAGCTCATTTTTCGTTTTCTGATGAGTCGCGCGTATAATATACAATGCGACGGTAGCCGCTGTTTCAGAAACGGTAGTTAATGGTTATGAAAAGGATAAAATAGACATCCTGGTTGCAGAAGTAGCTTCTTTAAAAACTCAATTAAAGAAATCTCAACATGCTTCGCGCAATTTCAGTCGTCGAGGATTCGGTAATTATCAAAGTCGTGGAAATCGGGGATCTTTTCGCGGGTATCGTGGTCGACCGGATTTTCGTAGAAATGGAGCTGTTAACAGAGGGTATTATTAGCAAAATTATTCTGTGCCTTATCGGCGAGGCAGAGCTAATCGAGGTTTTAATTACTTTAGAGGTCGAGGTACAAATCAAAATAATCAGCGGTTCTCCCAACAGAATTTCAATAATAACAACGATATGTCAAATAATATTAATCGAGATGAATTTTCTTTACCTACGGGAAACGAGTAACGCCGCAGTGCTCTGAGGTAAATTCTGTCGGCATTGAGTCTCGTCGCCTCCATGTTTGTGACAAGGTAACAGGTTGGACCTTTTTAGTGGACACCGGCTCGGATTTGTCCATTTTACCCGTGCGTTCGATTAAAAGAACAAGGCCGGCTCAGGTTGTATTGTTCGCAGCTAACAATTCGGTGATTAAAACTTACGGAAATAAACGATCAACACTCGATTTAGGCTTGAGATGTGGGTTCACGTGGAATTTTTGTGTGGCTGGCGTGCCTCGCGCTATCATTGGCGCAGATTTGTTGGTTCATTTCGGGTTAATAGTTGATTTGAAATCATGTAGATTGTCGGATCCTGTAACTCGGTTGAGTTGCGTGAGCAGTATTAGACCAGCAATCCTTGCTGGAATAAGTTTGATTAATAGAAATTTGCCGTACGCAGAGTTACTTCGAAATTACCAGGAAATTATAAGTGCCAATAGTCCTATTGTGGTTCACCACATTGAGACGACTGGTCCTCCTGCCGCTTTGCGAGCGAGACGGTTACCACCCGATAAATTGCGTATTGCCAGGGATTCATTTGAGAAATTGTGTAGGGCCGGGATTTGTCGGAGATCCAAATCATCGTGGTTCGCTCCGCTGCTAATGAAAGCTAAAAAAGACGGTACCTGGAGATTGTGTGTTTACTATCGTCGCTTAAATTCACAGACCATACCAGACAGATATCCAGTGCCCCATTTACACGACGCATCTGCAAATTTACGCGGTAAAACCGTTTTCACGAAATTAGATTTGTACATGGCTTATCACCAAATTCCGATTAATCCGTCTGATATTCCAAAAACTGCAATCATAACCCCGTTCGGTCTTTTTGAGTACGTGGTAACGACTTTTGGTTTGCGAAATGCCGGACAAACCTTATAGAGATTTGTACATAGAATACTCGGCGATTTGGACTTCGTATTTACTTACATCGATGACATTTTTATATCTTCTGCGAATGAAGCTGAACATAGAGAGCATTTGCGCATCGTGTTTGAGCAACTAAAAAAGTACCGACTGCGTATTAATTTGGCGAAGTGTCAATTCGGTCAATCAAAAATAGAATTTTTGGGTTACATTATCGATGCTAAAGGGATCAGACCAACTAGCGAGAGAGTATCGACGATTATTAATTTTCCCAGGCCGCGGACGGTGTCAGATTTGAGGCGTTTTTTGGGTATGAGCAATTTTTGTCGTCGCAGTGTGCGTCACGCGACACATCACCAGGCTCCTTTGTTACGATATCTGAAGTATGCACGTAAAAATGATAAACGAATCATCCCATGGGATTCTGAATCTGAAAAAGCTTTTGATGTGGTAAAAAACGACATTGTTGAAGCAGCTTTACTGGTTCATCCGTCTGAGGATGCCGAGTCTAGGGTTGTTACGGACGCGTCGTATACTGGAATAGGGGCGGTTTTGGAGCAGTTTTTTGACGGTGTATGGAAATCCCTCGCTTTCTTCTCGAGGGTCCTAAACAATGCGCAACGCAATTATAGCGCTTACGACCGAGAGTTGACAGTGATCTATGAGGCCATAAAAAATTTAAAATATTTCTTGGAAGGTCGCAGGTTCAGAATCGTTACCGATCATAGGCCAATCGTGTACATGTTTTCGCAAAAGACGGATAAAGTCTCTCCTCGTCAGCAGAGGCAGATTTCAATAATCTACCAATTTACCACGTGGATCGAGCATATTTCCGGTGAGAATAACGTAATCGCGGATGCTCTATCGCGGATCGAAATGATAGATTTGCCATCGGAAGTCGATTTGCAAGAACTGGCACAGTTGCAGAAAAATGACACGGACATCACTAAATATTTTTCATCAAAGACCACGGGACTCACGTTGCGTAGGTTAGAAGTCGGATTTAATAAGACATTGATCGTTTGTGACGTTTCAAATGGCGTGTCGCGTCCATTTATTCCAGTAGATTTACGTAAAAGATTATTTAACATTTTTCATTCACCGGCTCACCCGAGTGCAGGTGTGTTAAGTCGCACAATTAAAAAGAAGATTGTGTGGCCTTTTATGCACCGTGACATTAAGGATTGGTCTAAAGGCTGTTTAGAATGCCAAGTTTTTAAAGTGACTAGACACACGCGTGTCAAACCGAATCATTTTGCCCCCCCCCCCCCCCGAGTTCGCGGTTTCTTCATGTTCATTTGGACCTTATAGGGCCGTTACCGTCAAGTGAGGGTTTTTCCTATTGTCTTACGATGGTGGATAGGTTCAGCAGATGGTCAGAGGTGGTTCCACTCAGAGATATTAGAGCCGAAACGGTTTGTCGTGCATTTTATGATAATTGGATTTCACGCTTCGGCGTGCCTGAGACGATAACTACGGATCAAGGGACCCAATTCGAATCTCGACTAATAGGAAGCTTACTACAGTTTACTGGTTGTCATAGGGTACGAACCACCCCATATCATCCCGCATCCAACGGCATGGTGGAAAGGTGGCACTGATCCTTGAAGTCAGCCATTATGTGTCGTAACAATGAATTATGGACTTGTTCGCTTTCTACTGTTATGCTGGGACTCAGAATCAACGTTCTGAAGTGCGGATTTTCACCAGCCGAATATTTATATGGCACCACGACCCGTATTCCTGGCTGGTTCACGTTGTCTCAAGAGTATGAGGAAGATCGAGACAAATTCGTCACAGAGCTTAAAAAACATATAAATTTAATTAAACCCGTCCTAGTCGTTCATAACGATCGCCGTCAGGTTCTTGTCCATCGCGATTTAAAGGATAGCACTCATGTGTTCTTCCGTGTCGGGGCAGCATGCAGATCGTTGCAAAGGCCATACTCCGGTCCTCATAGGGTAATTAAACGGGTGACAGACCCGTGTATGAGATCGAGGTGAACGGCACGGTGAAGCGCGTATCCATCGAGAATGTTAAGCCTGCATTTTTTCTTCGTGACGAGGAGCCAAGTATTTCAGTACCAAACGTAAATACAAAAGCGACGAATATTGAGAACGGAGATCATGCGAA
This sequence comes from Ganaspis brasiliensis, assembly GCA_037103525.1. Classification (NCBI taxonomy): domain Eukaryota; kingdom Metazoa; phylum Arthropoda; class Insecta; order Hymenoptera; family Figitidae; genus Ganaspis; species Ganaspis brasiliensis. The sequence goes on from JAZKLR010000018.1 coordinate 827,151, forward strand.
TCAAGGTGGTCGTGTATGTAAAACGCCGGGAAAAGACGACGATAAAAATCAAAATGAAAAAGTTGGAGTTGATCCGAAGGTTCTAATAAAAAAGTTATCATTCCAGTACCAGATTCTGTTAACGAGAATAACGCAGAACATGGGCTTGCCGATCACGCCATCCGGAGGCGTGTGAAGTTCGTTCCATCGATTTTGCGCAAGGGTAGTCGTGGAGAGAGTTCGGAACCGACTCGGGTCTTGTCAAATAAATCGAACAATGTATCGGACGCGGTGCCTGTTCGAAGTAATGATTTAGGAAAAAAATCAAAACTTGTCCCGGCAATTTGCGTAGAGGGCTGGCGAGATAATTTCATGTATAACTATTTAAGCAGTGAAATGTACTATTCACTTAGCAACAATGACAATCCTCAGATTCTGTGTGCACCAGTGAGTATTTGTGAAAAACCTACGTAGGATAAGAAAGTTTTTTTTAAAAAAAAAGGAAAAATTAGTGAGAAAAATATTGTAAAGAAAAGACGTTTTTTTTTTGATTGATTAGAATATAGTTGCAGCAACTTTCATTTTATTGACGATTTTTGTTAGTGATCAGACTTTTGATTGTTAATAAATATGCATATAAATGAAAAGAGTTTTGCAAATCGATTTTACTTTAGCAAAGACGAAACCAAAGTGAATTTAAAAAAAGATTATTGTTATCTATAAGTGCTTAAATTTAGAAATATGTAATGCACATAACTGTGATAAAAAGACTGACAATAACTCAGGAATTGTTAAAGATTTTCTTTGTCGACAAATTTTGAAAAAAATGTAAAAAATTATTATCAACTATAGTGTTCATATTATTATTATTTTTTTTTAAATAAATCACTCAGTCGCGGTTTTAAAAGGAAAACACTACGAATTTTAAAAAAAAATGTAATTATAATGATTCACCACGAGAATTACATAATTAGATACTCACACAAATACAGGCACACTAATATTGTAACGAATAGCACAGATAGTTAAAAAGCAGATAGAGTTAATTAGGTGACATAGTTATTTTTCTAGTATTGTTTTATTTTTTTTTTCTCTCATTTCATTATTCGTTGTCACTCGGAGGGGGGTGTGTAGGTGATGCCTAAAGCTTTCCCCCATGTACCCTCAGATATGTGTGAATGCGCCTTGTTGATGAGCAAGTCTGGTTCGGAAGAACGATGATGTGCGTGAGAGAGTAGATTCTGTTCCGATCAGTGGTTAAGGTCAGGTGTGTGGACCGGAGCGCGTGACAATAGAGGTTAGATCAGGACCTCGTGGTGAACAACGAGACAAGGAACTGTGGTGTTTTATAATAAATGTGTACAGCTGACTTGAGGTTATTTATTTATTATTCTCGCACCTTTTGGCTCGAGTCTGTGGAAGGAGGAGAACTTTCCTATCAACCTAGAGCGGGAAATTGGCTAAATTCCATAATATAATTAAAATATAAAGAAACTAATTGAATAATGACATAAATAATTGAAAACTGATCTTTAAAAGTTAATAAATTCATGACAATAATAAAAAGATTGAAGAAAATGACTTTTAAAGAAAATAATTCCAAAATGTCAAAAATATTTGAATATTGACAAAAATAGTTGTAATTTGGAAAAATAATTGATATTACAAGAAGATAATTGAACAAAAACAAAATTAATTGTAATTTGAAAAAAATAATTAATAACTGGTGCATAAAATTAAAAGTTTAAGGACTACTTGAAAAATTGACCAAACAATTAAAATCTTAAGAAACTGATTGAATAATGACATAAATAACACAGGCACACAAAAAAAATAAAGTTCTCTGAGCTGGATATGAGACCAATATTTTCCTATGTATTTTGATGCGCTGAATCCAAATCCGTCAAAAGAATTGACCCATCACGTCATGTTTCGACCCTAACCTCAAAATCAATAAAATGACAGTTTTTGTTCATTAGAATCTGAACCCGACTTAACTTTAATGCATGCCTAGAGCCAATAGAAAGCTTGATTTATGACCTTTAAAATGCTTCTTTAAAAATTGTTTACGATGATTTTTAACGGAGATATGATGTTTTACGTAACATATGATTTTTTTAAAATGTTAAAAACGCGTGAATAGTGAATTATGAAAAAAATTATTTTATGAAAAACATACCATATCTCCGTTAAAAATCATCGTAGAACAATTTTTGAAAAAGCATTTTAAAGGTCATAAATCAAGCTTTCTATTGGCTCTAGGCATGCATTAAAGTTAAGTCGGGTTCAGATTCTAATGAACAAAAACTGTCATTTTATTGATTTTGAGGTTAGGGTCAAAACATGACGTGATGGGTCAATTCTGTTGACGGATTTGGATTTAGCGCATCAAAATACATAGAAAAATATTGGTCTCATACCCAACTCAGAGAACTTTATTTTTTTTGTGTGCCTGTGTAATTGAATGCTGGTGTATAAATAAAAAATGTATAGATAATAATTGAAGTTTGAATAAAATAAAATAAAAATAATGAAGAAAATTATTGAAATTTGTAGAAAATAATTGAAAACTAATATAATCAATTTAAAAATTCATGGCAATAAAAAACATTGAATTTATTTATTTATTTATTTACGGGCAAAAGCCCGTTTATATTATTCAAACATTATTTAAGACTCATTTTACAAGTCTTACATTATATGTGACAATTTCTGGTGAAAGGGACCTTACGCGACAATAACATTGGACTCACTTTTCGTGCACTGAGCAACGAAATTCTGAGCCTAATGTTGTTGTTGCGTAAGGTCCCTTTCACCAGAAATGGTCACATATGTGCATTGAGGGGTTACACCACTGTAAACGGAAAAAAAAATGTTTTTTTGCGATTTTTTTTTGGTAGAAGGAACAGAAGGAGAATAATTCTTTTTAAGGATATTGTTAGACATCTTTTAAAGTATGGAAAAAAAATTTATTAAAAAAAATACAAAATGGCGGCGTTAAAGCAATTTCTGTTAGACTGTGTTTTTAAAAATGGCTCTACTGCAAGCAGTACACAGGGCGTAAAAATTAATCTGTAACAAAATAAAAAACATTTGCTTAATCTACATTAGAATAGCTACAGAAATACGTAGGGGATTTTAAAAATATTCATTTTTGTTAAATTGGCGAGAATTCAAAGTAAAAGTCAAATTTTTGACCAAAAAAATGAGTACTTAATTGTGTCTAAAAAATCGAAATTATAAAATATTAAAAATCGGCTACGTATTTCTGTGCGGAAAGTTGTTTTAAATAAATGATAAAAACTGAGAGTTAAAAAAATAAAAATTGTTTGAGTTATACTGCTTGCAGATTTGCAAAAATGTGTTTCGAGAAAAACGCGTTGGCGTCACACCACTGTTGACGACTAAAATTAAGCTCTTTTTTGCGACTTTTTTTTGTAGAAGGAAAAGTAAGAAAATAATAATATTTTAGGATGTATTTAGGTATGTCTTACAGTGAACAAAAAAAATATTTTTGACTGAAAAATGTTTCAAAATAGCGTCATTAGAGACGTTCTCCCGAAGCATGTTTTGCATGAGATGCTTCGTAGCACCAAGCAAAGCTGTTGAAAAATTTAATCTGATGAAAAACAGGCACCAAACTTTTTTCCCTCCCTATTGAAAAAGTTGACGTAGTAAACGACGTAGTAAACGACGTAGTGAAGGATCTCGTAAATTGCATCAAATACTATGTATAGTCTTATGTCGGAAACCACGTCGTATACGACGTCGTAATATACGTCGTGTACAGCGACGAATTTTCAGAGAGTAGTCGACGTCGTGTACGATGTAATTTACGAAGTCATTTACGTCTTCCTTAAATTTTTTTTATTTACTTTAAATTTATTTAAAAAATTAAATTAAAAATAAAGAAATGTTTAAAAGTATTTTGATTATTTGGATGTTCAAATAAAAACAACATTTTGTTTACAATTAAAAATTTTAATTTTGTTTATTCCTAGAAACAGGATACCCCGGTTGAAAAATATGACGTCGGAAATGACATCGGAAATTATATCAGAATTTGAGACCATAAATGATATCATTTCCGACGTCGTTTCCGATGTCATTTCCGACGTCATTTCCGATGTTACATTTATGTCACAATTTCACAATTAATAATAATAACATTTTTATGGAAATTATTTCTGCTTAAGGTAGAATTGATACGAAAAGGAAAAAGAAGGAAATATGGAAAAGTGAACTCTTTATTATATATTGTGGGACTCGTGCAATAAAAGGATGTTTATATTATTGCACCATAATTTATTGGGAATCCGCTATTTAAGCCACGAAAAGTTCACAAATGTTTGATACAGCACAAAACAGAACGCTTTTTTGCACTATTCAAAAGAAAACTTAAAAAATTACGCATAACAAACAAAAATGTACACGTCAGCATCAGCATCGTACACCATGATCGCCATATTTGTAAGAAAGAAGGAGGGATATAGATAGGTATCGACTCTAGTATCGATTGCAACGTATATTTCGATGTTTCCAATTGATGCTTTCTGATTCGCTGGTAATCTTTTAAGAAATATTACCACTCTAACTCTGACAGACGTGCCATCTAAACTAGCTAAGGAGAACTACTCCATATAAGACCTAGTCCTTTCAATAGGAGATACGGGGCTATGCCCTTATAACAAAAGGATATCTCGCTGAAATTTGGGATATCCTAGGGACATCCCTGGGACACAAAGGATATCCTAGGGACATCCCCAGTCTATCCAAATTTCCGCCTCATGAGATATACTCTAATGATTTAGAAAAAAATTTGGAGGTAAGAGGATTCGAACCCGCGCCCTTGCGCATAGCAAGCGCGGCCGTAACCAACTGAGCCATTGAAGGTTGTTATGAGTAGTAGAGAAAAACATTAGTACTTGATGCAAAGAATATTAGTTGAACTTAAAAAATTATTTTTTAAAAAAGCTAAACATATCTAGTAATTATTTTAAACAAATAAAAATATTTGTTACTTCTAATTTTCGTAATTGTAATTTGTTACATTTTCGTTACAAGTAATGAATATTATAGTTATAATAAACAATAAGTAATAGCCCGAGGACATCTCAATGGTATATTGCAAATACTATGTCCCACGTGGAATATCCCTGGGATGTCCCTGTGATATCTCGAAGGGATATCCCTGGGATGATTCTGGGACATCTCGATGGGATATTGCAAATGCTATATCCCGCCGGGATATCCCTGGGACGTCCCTGGGCTCTCCAAATTTCAGTCCCGTGAGATATCCCGTGGGATATCACAGGGTTATCCATGAGAGATTCCGGGATCATAATGAGATATTCACGAGATATCCCATGCTGTGAGGGTGGTGTCCAGAACCCTAAAAATGATTGGATTCGCTTGATACTCGAGGGTAATGGTGGATTTTTTTTCAAAACTTGATTTGGAAAAAGGCGTTCGCTATATTGGATCTGCCATTTTGAATTTTTTAAATCTAATTTCATATTCGTAATCAGCGCCCCTAAAAACTAATTAAAACGTTTTAACTTTATATATATATATATATATATATATATATATAATAAGTGTAAGCCAAAAACGAATCTTTTCAAAATTGATGCAGGCTTGTGTTTTTTATACGATAGATCCCTTTTTCGTAGAACGTTTTTTAGTTTTTGTATATGTAGATAATAATATACATGGGTCATTCTCTCAAAAAGAACAATTTCAGAATTAAGATTTTACGTCAAAAAATATTTGTAAAACTCTTATATTACTAGTCCTATGTCAATACATGGACCTAAATAAAACCATCAAATACTTTGTTATAATGTTTATGAACATTTTAAAATATACCTATAAAAATACATACTGACGGTCACGAAGTGGAGTCTCTGTCAGTTCCAAAATATACTGATTCATTCGATTCTAATATTAAAAGAATAAATTTTACTAACATTCAATTAATGGTATTTGCAACATTTCAGTTAAATAAGAAACTGCCATAAGAAATATTAACAATATTTAGCACTACATTAGCAAAAATGAAAATATTCTGCGGTCACGAAGTGGAGTTTTCTTTATGTCGACGACCACAATTAAATTAAAAAACATACTGATACGGGTTACTTTCTTTTCTTTCATCCTAATTCGCAGTGACCTTAACTGCACAAATACTATAAATATTGTTTACCTGTGCATTGTTATATAACTAATTTTATTATCATTTAATACTCATATTTGTGACCGGTCACGCAGTGGAGTTTATTATGGTGCACAAAACTAAATTAATCCTAGGAAATAATATTGCGAATATTTTACTGTATTTCTGCAAGGACCAATAAAAACATAAAATAGTTAGTAGATATTGCTAGACAAAGTATATAATTATATTGTAGAATAAAAGTAATATCTTTTGTTTGAATAAAATACGCTTCGTGCACGGTCACGAAGTGGAGTTTTTACACCATGTAAACATGAATATTTCCGATAATTTGCAATTCTCTTTTTCTTTCTCATGTAATTTAGTTGAGGATTTATCGTATGGCCGGTACAATTTTTATAAATTAACATTATTTTTTAGAAAAAGTGACGTGAACGTGTCATTTGTTCTTTTTGAGAGAATGACCTATATACTTAATGTTAATTATAACATATTTTATAACACAGTATATTTATTGTACACTAAAACCTTTGAGGAATAAGGAGTTCGAGAATAAGGTGCACTTCAGCGAGTTTATCCATTGACATGAAAGTCAATAGAAATATTAAGCTCTTCTTTTGTCGCGATAAGTCTCGACTCTTTGCGGGAGTTTCTTAGCTCTTGATAAAAAAATAAGAATAAAATAAAAAAATCCCTGAAATATAAACTCTTCAGTGGTTTCAGTGTATTTAAATTTGCCTGAAAACTAATAACTATTTCAACTTTTTCAAGACAATAGAAGGTTCACTACAGTTTACTAGAGAACAAAATGCACAAGGAAAAACAACACTTTATGATATGGAAGTTGATGGCGGTCAGAAAAATGTTCTTACTGCTTGCCAGGATAGAAATATTAGAGTATATAATGTATCAACTGGTAAACACTGTAAGACCTTCAAAGGTTCTGTTGGTGAAGATGGATCACTTATCAAAGTTGTATTAGGTATTTATAATTTTTTTAATTCACTATATATTTGTATAAAATAGAAATATATATACAAAGTGTTGCAGAATGTCATCAAAAAATTTTAGGTTAAAATTTTCGTCACAATCCCCTCCCCTAGGCCGATACTACTCTTCTAGTATCGCCTACCAAAAAAAAATAAAACAAAACAAAACACAAAAAAAAACAAAAATCGACCGTATATTAAACAAAAATTAACCATCTGTTAAAACTCACCCGTCTCACCCCTCCAGATTAGGTTACCACCTAATTTCCAGAACCATCGCCCTGACGGCGACGTTCCTTCAGGAACTGCAGGACGGCCATGTCCACGATGTGTTGAGGAGAATTTCTCAACATCTCGACGCTCTCCTCACTTCCAGAATCATCAGCTCGTGCGGCTAACGACGCATCCCGCGATCGTTGATCCCGCCCCTCCACTTCCCGCCGATATAGCCACAGGATGTAGGCTTCGGCACAACGGAGGCAGCGATTGATTTTAGCCCTCCTCCTTCACAATTATTGCAAAACTCCCCCCTTTGAGGGTGGGGGCATCGGATTCTTAGATGTCCACGCCGCCAACAGTTAAAACAACAACCCGGAAGGGGATCTAGTGAAGGCACCGTGAATATAGGCTTGAGACCACCAAACCAAACCACTTTGGACTTGATCTTTAACGGTGGCCGTCCTCCTTTTGCCTGCTGGCACCCCGATGCTCCCGGCAGAGGATGCAGTGACACACGACGCTCAGGCGGTCCGGGGGTGTAATCGGACGTGGTGGAGCCGCCGGAGTCACATCTCTAGGACTAACAAAGTCTTCCCTATTAAAGTGACTCCGGCGGATCCTTTCAACCTCCTCATCTCTCTTCCACTTCAAATCTGCCACCGAATCGTCCTCCTCCACTTGCAGGCTTAAGGATTGCTCGGTGGAGGACACCACCATTTCCGGGGACTCCCGGTCCTGCGCCTCCTGACTCCAACTGACCTCCTCCTCCATGGCCACATCTGGCACCAATTCCTCCAACAATCCTCCAGCGGCTTCCTCTCTCTCCCCCACTTTTTTCTGCCGTTGGTTGGCATTTTCATCCAAGGCCATCTCCCCTCTCATACTTTGGTACTAACTTCGCCGAAAACTTTTTCACCGCGTTTGACAATTTGTGTGTCCGCCACAATACTAAATCCCCCACGTGAAATTCCGCCACTCTCTTGTTCCGATTATAATACGCTGTTAGTTTCTCTCTCTCTTTATCAATAAACCTCCCGATTAGAGGCCGTAAATACGGAAAAGTACCTGTGCTGCACCGATTAACGACTAAAAAAATTAACTCACATCAATATAATAAATATATTATATAAATAGACTATATATTCTCAGAATAAATCAAAATTTACTTCTTACACACTAAATAAAACATAAGTGACGATCTACTTCGTCACATAACTTTTCAAAAAAATTGCAGAAAACAACAAATCACCATTAAAAAAACCGGACAAGTGCGAGTTGGACTCGCGCACCAAGGTTTTGCGTACACGAACTTAAAAAAATATAAAAAATGTTTTCGATCATTTGCATTTTGAATTAAAATAATTAAATCATAATGTAGGTCACAGTGGAGAGTTTTGAAGCATCGGGAGTTGCTAAGCACTGCCATATTTGTCACTTAGTAGTGATTTTGATAGCTCTCACCTATTGTCAACATTTTTTTATCTAATACTACCTTTCAAGCCCGCCTTAGGCGGGCATCGAAATCTAGTGGCGTGCCATCAACAGTATTTTTTGACCAAAAGTATTCTCTGACTGAAATTATTTTTTAAAAGCATGCATTTTCCGACAGAAAGTATTTTTTGACAAAAATTATTTTCATGCAGGTGTTTGAAACAAACCTGGGTGTACTTCCTAAAAGCTTGAACCTCAAATCTTTTTGATACATCGTATGCTTACGTAATTTGATGCGCTGTTTACAAATATCATAGTGAAAAGTGTGTGTTTATGTGAGTATGTGTTTGTGTGTGTATATGTGTGTTTAATAATATTTTCTAAATTTTTTTTTTATAAATCTAAGTTAAGTGACACTCTAATACTCTGCCAAATTTCACCTGAATCGGCTGAGCCGTTTTTAAGTGATGCCCGGACAAAAAATCCTGGACAGACAGACAGAATTTTTTTTTGCATTTTCGCGATCCTTATCACTCAAAACGAAAAAGTATCTAAAAATTTTTGAGTTTGGCGCAATGTACAGACAAAATGTTGATTTTATTTATATAGATTAGTTTTGTTACAGTACTCGTCCCTACAGCACACTTTTTTCTTATCTCTCTAGACAATGTGTTCAACATTTCGTTCGAAAAGGTTTTTTTGATCATTCGTGTTTGTAGCATTTTTATAAAATTTTCAAGCGAATCGAAAAAATAAGTACACACAAAATAATCAACAAAGATTAAGCTTTTGACGTCTAAAAGAAATTATCTAAAAACATTCGATGTGTTACTAACGCGGTGGAAATTTCCAATTAATAGCGAACAACTCGTGCTTCATAAGTACCCACGATTTTTAAAAACTTCAAAAACCTGCTTTTTGGGTCAATAGACAAAAATTGGCGATTATTTTTTTTTTATTCAAATCCTTTAACCAGGAAGTGTAATTTAAGATGCTCTAGAGATTAGATTCGAGAAAATGTGAAAAAAATTATTTTTGTTAAAGTTTTGACCCCCAAACAAAACGTGCTTTAAAGCTCCCCACTCTCCCCTACTAAAATATCAAGGAATCTTGTTAGAGTCATTGTGATGCTCGGACGTGTTAAAAAAAGCCTTGTATGCAATCTTTATAAAAATTCAAACTCTTAACTTCATCGCCCGACCAGCTGAAGAAGAAAGTACAGTACCGTCGGGAATTGTCAGTCCACCTATTTTTTAAGGTTTGAAAAACGTCTTTAAACGTACAAAGTATAATTATTAAAATTTTTCTGTGTTTATTTCCTTAAAGTAGATAAAATTTTGGGGAAAATAAGGCCTCAGTGAAGTGATTTAGTCAAGTTTTCATTGAAATATGTTAAAAAATGTGGAATTTTTAATGTTTTACAAAAATTGAAATTACTCTTGCAATAATAAAGGTTTTTTAAAGTTTCTATGCTTGTTTTAAAGGGAATGTACTGGAGAATAACATTGTTGTTTAAGCATTAATGTGCAATTTTTTTTCCTGGCATATGCAAGGCTCGGAAGTTGGACCAAAAAATTTATAAAATTTTGAAGACATTATTTTGACATAAAAATAATTTTTAAAATCCCAATATATATATTATATTACTTCCTTCCAAAAGTTATTGACAATTATGACCTTGGTATATTTTATATAGCTGTCTTTGATATCAAGATGTAAACAATAATTTTCTTATATTTTTTTGTCCAACTTCCGAGCCTTGCATATGCTAGGAAAAAAATTGCACATTAATGCCTAAGCAATAGTCTTATTTTCTAGAAAATTTCCTTTAAAACAAGCATAGAAACTTAAAAAAATCTATATTATTTCGAGAGTAATTTTAATTTTTCTAAAACATTAAAAATTCCACATTTTTTAACATATTTCAATGAAAAATTGAGTAATTCACTTCACTCAGGCCTTATTTCCCTCAAAATTTTATCTACTTTAAGAAAATAAACACAGAAAAATTTTAATATTTGTACTTTGTACGTTTAAAGATGTTTTTCAAACCTTAAAAAATTGGTGGACTGACAATTTCCGACGGTACTTTACATTCATCGTGCAAGATGTCAAAGGAGGCTGCGGATAGAATTATGCCTCTTACGTATAAAATATCAAAGATTAATTCGGAGACTCAATAATATTGTGATTTTTAATCTGGAGGAAAATCGCAGTTGCCTTTAGACTAGGTAAACCAAGAAATAATAACAGACCAATTCTTGTTAAATTCACTGCTGTTCGCTGGGTTAGGGCCGTTTTTGTGAAAATCAAGGATTTGCATGATATTGGATTAGTGGTTGCAAATGATCGCTCACCTGGGGAAAGGGAGCGAAGAAGAAAATTTCTTAATTATTCTACAATTTTGACAGAGAAAGGCTTCGAAACAAAGCTGTATTGTGGCCTCTTAATTGTTAACAACTAATCAATGTATGTCAACGGTCTTAAGAGCTACAACACAAGTATTTGCAAAAATGACATCGATTCATTACAGAACGGGAAGCTCCAAAATAAAATTTTTAATACACCCACTGCCGGATCAACTCGTAAGTAGAGCAGGCCTAAAAATGAAGTGCAGGAGAAATATTTGCGTACCATACGTCTGGATCATTTCTTGCAGCAAGATGTCTCTTCTCATACTCAAAAAAACTCAAGTTATGAACAGTCCACAACTGCTGCTCAATAGCAACTTCCACTTTAACCTTTAAGTTCGCAAGAGATTTTTCACTGTTTTTCAGCGAAGAACTTGAGGTCAGCTCAGAAGGCAAATTCTTTCGATAACAAAATATATTTTTGGAATGCGCACGGATACTCTAACGTAGTGGATTTGAGGAAGTATTTTACTAGGGAAAACATTCAATGTATGAGACATATTCATCGTCTTTTCACACGGTAAACAATTTGTTCACCAAGGATTTTTTGATTCATCAATCCATTGGGGTGGAAAAATACTGCAAGGGGTAGATGGTAGGATTGCATGGCTATTATTTGAAATAAAAAAGTTCATTTACTGACTCTTCTTGCTAATACACATGAGATGTCATCATTAAGATAAATTAACAGCTGGTTTCTTTTCTGTTCTTTGCTGTGTATCTTTTCGCCAACTGTCGTCACGTCAGAGTGTTTCAGACGTTTGGTTCCATATTAGCCTCAATGCCTAATACCTGATAATTCCTACAATAGTAAGGGACATCAATTAGTGAACTTTATGGAAGAAAATTAATTTTTTATATGTAATGAAAGGCCATCACGGTAAGGCTCGACAAAGTTTAACCCAAAGGTCTTATCAATAAAAGTTTTTTTTACAGATATTTGTTTACTGATAAAATTAGAAGATTTCAAGCCTAGAATGAAAAAAATCTGTCGGGGGAGTTATAAAATTAACTCCATTTTTCTCGATTTTTTTAAGGTTAATTGATCTTATTTTATTAAAAACTTAGGTTTTTAATTCTTTTTTATAGTTTTCTTATTTGAGGTCTCGTGAACAATTTGATGTAGGGAAAGACTTTTTTTGGTCGTTAACCATTGTTAAATTTAAGGAAAATCATCAACAAACGTATTTTTTGTATTATATCTCAAAACAAATGTAGATATATGGCTTTCTGATGCAAAGTGTTCTAAAGTACGTATTTTTACGTTCAAAATAAAAATTTTTTTAAATAAATCGTATTTTATAAAATTGTGTATGCTACAGCAATGACTTTTTTATACCTGGGATTTTCGTTAAGACCTCAATCTAGATTGAAAACAACATCTGGTTTAATCTTACCACTTGAATCTTTAGGAATAACATCAAATTCGGGTAATTCAGAAAGTTTGTCAGTATTGACGCAATGTGAAAATGTAATATACAAAGAAGGTTTTGCAGACTGAATTGCTACGTATGTAGGACGAGAATACCCGACGGCTTTTGAATTTCTTAATCCGTTGTTTGTAATAACTATTCCTACGTATATTGATAGAATCAGTTTATGAGCATTGACAGCAACCCAATCGTGATCAGGTAAATACACCCGGTAACTTACATGCATGAGAAGAGGACTTACTTTGTTAGCTGCTGTGATTCCCAATGCAACATGAGCTTTATCATCTTGACTTATAAAAGCAACTTCGCAAGGTCCTGCCCTATTAAAAATAAAGACAGGATTGGTCAGAAATCTGGTCAGGACGTCTGACCATTTCAATTCAGTTTTGTTACGTTTCTGGACGAATCTTTTCAGAAACTGAGCACAACTTGTCAGGAGTTTTCAAATCTGGTCACAATTTCACCGTTAAAACCGTCCGCTTATCAGGGGCGAATCAGGGTGCTTGTCACCCTGATACAAATAAAATATAAAAAACGCCCCCAAAATGGGACTGACCAGGCTAAAGGAAGGTGTCGTTCGATCCTTCGATATTTTCCCACTCTTCAAACTTCAAAGTCGTTTGACGCGTAAACAACTCCTCTTTGACAATTTCAGGAATGTATTATTTATCAATCCCCCCCCCCCCCCCCAGACGAACGATACATAGATACTTGATACTCTGATACACGTTACGCATCACTTATTGGTAACGCGCGCACTTCGGTAAACGAACGACTTCGAAAAATGACACCGTCTGGAGATTGTTAAGTTACCGCTTTTTTAATTACCGGAAATTACCGCTAAAATACCGGTTGAATAGTCAGCAAATAATTTTATACCGTTTGTATATACTTTCCTCTTATATTTTCTTCTTGGAAATTAGATAAACTGATAATTACAAGCCAATATGTAATTCAGTATTATACTGTAAAAATATTATTTCTGAGAAAGTAATTCAACAATGTTGTGTAAAATTACAATATCGGACGTTGGAAAATAGTTTTATCATCTCCGACGTGTATTTTAACAAACGACAGTTAATATACATTATTTAATAAATGTGCACTATATGTCGTAATATTACCTTGTCGAGGCTGTTGAATAACACAACACATGTGAATATAAAGACGATTTGTACGTTAAAATAAGAGATTTTGGAAATTCTGTATTGATACTAATGAGAAATGATATACTATTTTATCAATTACTAACATGAGTTTAATACGTATTATTTGGGCTTAAAATCAGAATTCATGTTTTAATTTTATACGCAATTTGATCACCAAGTAATAATAAGGAGACTACACTTTGAGTGTACAAACTACTGAGAAATTAGAATCTCGCTAAAGTGATGGTCCTAGGACCACCACTTTAACTGAAAACCTTGAAACTGCAAATTTTCCAATTTGTTTACATCCTGCGTGTCGTCTGCTACTGTTATGTTATAGCGTGTCAAGGGAAAGTGATTGTTTTAGCAGTTTTTTGGAAATCATTTAATAAACACACTATTTTATATAGTATTTTAGAGCAAGTATATAATTAAGTAACTACAAACACCGTCACCTCAATAACAATTACATAAACAGGGTGTCTACCGAAACATGATTTTCAAATTCCCGGTTTTCTCTGATCTAAAATCACAATTTTTCCCGGATTTCTTAAGTATAATATTAAAATAGTGAAAAAAGTAAGTACGTAATACATAAGTTTTTAAGGTGAAATTGATCTTTGAAGAAAATAGTTTCAAAATGACAAAAATAATAGAAATTTGAAGAAAATAATTGGAAAATGACAAAAATAATTGAAATTTGAAGAAACAAAATGAAAGATGACAAAACTAATTAAAAATTAAGTAAATAATTAAAAATTTGAAGAAAAGACTTGGCAAATGACAAAAATCATTGAAAAATGAAAAAATTAAATGTAAATTAAAGTAAGATATTAAAGAATCCATGACAATAATTTAAAGGTATAAGAAAATAAGTAAAATTTGGAGAAAGTAATAAAAAAATGTCGAAAATACCTATTGATAATACTTGAGAAATGACTAAATTAATTGAAAATTTTAAAAGCAATTAAAAAATGAGAAAAATAATTATAATAGGAAAAAGTAATCGAGAAATAACAAAAATAACAAAAATTTGAAGAAAATAATTGATAAATAACAAAATATTTAAATTTGAAGATAATATGTGAAAAATAACAAACATAATAAAAATTTGAGACAAATAATTGATAAGTGACAAAACTAATTAAAAATTAATTAAAAAATAAAAAATTTAAAGAAGACTTGAAAAATGATAAAAATAATTAAAATTTAAAAAGAATTTGAGAAACGACAAAAATAAATGAAAATTGAAGTAAGAAATTTCAAAATTCATGAAAATAATTTAAAGATATATAAGAAAATAAGTATAAAATTTGGAGAAAGTAATAAAACAATGTCGAAAATATTGACAACAATTGAGAAATTACTACATTAATTCAAAATTGTAAAAAACAATTAAAAAATGACAGAAATAATTTAAAATAGGAAAAATAATCGATAAATAATAAAAATAACAGAAATTTGAAGAAAATAATTGAGAAATCACAAAAAATTTTAAGGTAATACGTGAAAAATAAAATAAATAACAAAAATTTGAGATAAATAATTTAATAATGACATGAATAATTGATAACTGGTGTAAATAATTCAAAGAATGTAAGATTAAAAAAAAGTATAATTTAAATTTGAGAAAAAAAAATGAAATTTGTAAAAAATAATTGGCAATTGGTGTAAAGTATTTAAAAATTATTGATACATAATAATAAAATTATTAAAGAAAATTGCTGAAATTTGAAGAAAAAAATTGAAAACTGTGTAATAAATTGAGAAATTGATGACCATAAAAAAAAATATTGAAAAAAATTATTGAAATTTGATGAAAATAATTTTTAAATGTTAAAACTAATAGAAATATGCAGAAAATACTTGAGAAATGGTAAAAATAATTGAAATTTGATGGAAAAATTGAAAGATGACGAAAGTAATTGACAGTACTGGTTTAAAAATTATAAACTTGTAGACATTAATTAAAAAATTAAAAAAGATTTCAATATTAATTTCAATATTATTGATATTTGAAACATATAATTGTATATAATAATAATTATTATTATTATTTTACTAAGAAAGTGAGAAAAGTGATTTTTTTAAAGTGAGTGATTGTTAAAAAATATGAATGAAAATGAGAAAAGTAAGTCACTGGCAGCCCTGAAAATGCTCAAATTCGCTTGAAACTTGTTACACTTTTACTATTTTGATAATCTAACTTCAGATTAGTAACCAGGAACGTGGATTACCACCGAGTAACAAGTTTGAAGTGAATTTGAGCAATTTTGCAAAATATGTCTGCCATATTTTGAATTTTGAAAAATTGGTAATTCTGACATCGTTTTCACAATCAGAGACTTCGAAAACGAGTAATAAGTTTCAAGCGAATTTAAAGAATTATGACAACGAATTAGCTGAAATTTTTAGAAATTCCCGGATATAATTTTTTTTCCGGCAATTTCCCGGGGTTTTCCCGGTCTAACTAAAATCCCGGCAAATTCCCGATTTTCCCGGAATTCCCGGTGAGTAGACACCCTGCATAAATTAAACAGACTAAAGGACAATAACAATAACAGTTAAAAGAGAAAACAGAGAAATGAGCAATATGAATATTGTCTATTTTAAATTATCAAAAATAAAATTCAACAATATTTACTAAGATTTATTAAAATTATTTAAATCCCTGATTTTATTTAAACTATTGTTTCCCTCTTTTTTAATAAAAAGCATAGGAAATCATTTATATTTTAAAATGTTGGAGATCAAATTTTAAACATTAAACAACTTTGTCTGAGTGACTTTTATTCTTGCTCTTTTTTATGAAAAAATTTTATTATCAATACATTATATGTTGCTAAAAACAATTTCTTTTCTATTTAATTATGACAAACCATATGCATACCTTAGGAAACCTATTCTTTTAGGTTATGTTGCACTTTGCAATTAATAATATATGTGTCGATACACGGTGAAAGGGACCTTAGTTGCAAAACATTGGATTTTGCATTTTTATTATGAATCGATAGAATTTGAGTTGCTTGTTCACATACAGAAATCAAAATTTTTTTATTTCTTTTAATTTTTGTGTAATTGGCGATGAAACTGTGACAGTATTGTATTTTTATCGACTCAGCACTCTAATTTATTTTAAATGAATTGTTGCTTCGTGGAGATACTGGGTGATTAGATTCAAATGTTGCGGTCCTGGGCAGTGGTGGGTAAGTATAATACATGACGTATTATACATGGTTTTCTACATGTATATTACTACTCATTTTACGTCCTGAATTTTCTACAAAAAGTATGTATTTTACATACGATCACTTGACTATCTACAAAGGCGGGGATTTTATATTTAGTAAATAAATACTACAGAACTGCATTGTACAAATAGTATTTAAAATGTATAAAAATTCTATTTATATTAGTTATTACTTTTGTTGTGAAATTATGTATGTTTTTTTTCTTGGCGGAAAAATTAAAATAAATTTTTTAAAATTATTTTTCACAATTTATAATTAATTATTTAATAATAATTGGCAATGTTAATAAAACTTTCAACATATGGTCAACACTGGTCCTGGGGGCCTTGTGACGTTTGCGCTTGCGCTCTCGTTTGATCGACGAGACGCCGGTCGAAACAGCGAAAGCATGGCATTCCTGGATTCGCAACCGTAAAGCAACCTGTAAGGTTATTTTGTACTGTATAGTTTTATATTAAATTTGGTGTGTCGATTAATTGAATCAATAATTATCTGTGTGAGGATCAGCTGGTCAGCAAGTGACATGAGAAAACTTAAAAAACGAATTTAAAGTCGACTAAACTTGTAATTAGATACTTTCCTTGAATATACCTTTTGTCGCGAAGTATTTGTGTTTCACTGAGTTCACCAATTTTACCTCCCTTGATTTCTCTTGTTCTTTTTGGGTTAGTTCATTGTTTTATTTATTGATATTTATATAAATATTTCGACCTTTAGTCGACAGACGCTCTAATATTAATTAGTAACGTAAAGTTAACTTAAACCATCACAGCTCTGAACCCGGCCGCGTTAGGTGAAGGAATAGTTTCAAAGTAAATTATAAAGTATAAATTAAAATTTTAAATATAACAAATATCCCTGTTTCAAAACATAGGCGCAACCTAACAGTAACATAGGCAGACTCAACTTCAAACGCCCGTCCTGTAAAATTCGTTTCTTCCAGCTAAGGTCCCTTTCACAGTGAATCGACACATATTTTTAAGTTGCTCTTGTCAACCTATTTCACATTGACAACTATATAATAAATACAATCACAACTTATCCTCAGACACATTTTTCCTAAAATAAATAAAACTGTCACAAAACAACGATGTAAACAAAACGAAAACAAAACACACGTTTCGAACTAACGCACATACACTTATAAACGTTTTACACAAACACTGGAGAATGCACAGTTTCTAGTTTTTCCCGCTAGGACCTCCACACAGTGTGTCCAAAAGCACTATTTTTGGACAAAAATCAGCCGACAACTCAAAAATGAACCGATTTTAATTACTTTTATTTTTTAAATACTCATGAATGTTTGCATTATTACGCTTAACTGCTACAAAATCAAGATTTTTTTATTAACTAAAATAAATGTTAATAACTTTTAAAAAGTAAAAAATTAATTTTTCAGAAAGTGATTTTCAGATACTTTTATGCAAAAAACTATATAAACTTATATATATTTTACACACAAAACATGTCTAAAATATTTTTAAATGGTTTCAGTTATAACACAACATTTTTTAATTTGTTTAAACAACCTTAGTTAACAGATAAATAACTTCCAAACTTTTCCTACCTTAGATTTCGTTTTTTTTATAAAACTAATTAATTACTAGTGGTCTAGAGTTCTAATACAGTTGCGAACGATTAATAACAATTTTTAAATTTTACTCCGTGAAATCGATAATATCTTTTCAATAATTTTTAAATTGTTTAAACAATCTTAGTTAACAAATAACTTACTTTTAAAGTTTTCTTTATTTAGATTTCGTTTTTTTTGTGAAATTAATTAATTACTATTGGTCTATTTTTCAAATACAGTTAAAGATGTTTATTAACAATTTTTAAATTGTTTAAACAATATTAGTTAACAAATAAATTACTTTGAAAGTTTTTCTTACTTAGATTTTGTTTCTTTTGTAAAACTAGTTAATTACTATTGGCCTAGAGTTCTAATAAAGTTGGGGATGATTAATAACAATTTTTAAATTGTTTAAACAATTTTAGTTAACAAATAAATTACTTTTAAAGTTCTCTTTATTTAGATTTCGTTTTTTTTGCAACTTTAATTGGTAACTATTGACCTAGATTTATAATACAGTTTCAGATGTTTACTAATAATTATTATATTATTTAAATATTATCGTAGTTAACAAATGAAATACTATGGAAGTTTTCCTTCCTTAGATTTCACTTTTTTCGTAACTACTTGAAAGGCTCTAGGGTAAATTTCATTATACAATTTAAAAAAGCGAAAAGTAAGCTAATTTTTAGAAATTTAGACAGACGAATTTAAAGTGGAATTTTCCTTATCGCAAAGGGTCAATGGTGGGGAATTTCGAATAGAAGAAAATATGAGTCAGTCGGGAACTCACCATAGAAACGATAACACACGCGATTATAAGGACATTTAGCAAATCTCAATGAATGTAATTTTATACTGAATATATATTTTATGTTTCATTTTTATAAGTGATTTGTTTTATTTTAACCTTAGAGTCCAGAGTTTAAACATTTGGCGACCGTGACAGGACTCTTAGAAAAGTGCGCGTGTGTTTCGTGGTGTAGAAGTTGCACGTGGTGATAAGTGGTCTGCAAGTGTTAAGATAATTAGAAGGACATACAGCATTTTAAATAATGGAGGAACTAAAAAGAAGACGCAAACTCGCTAGATCGGCTTTTACAAGGGCTCATACGACCCTCCAAAATACATTTCAAAGTAATAAGTCACAGGAAGAAAAAGTCGTTGCTTTTCAAATACTAGAAATAAAGATGGCGGACTTAAACGAGGTACATGCTGTTTTCAGTAAAGAGCTGTTTGTTTCGGAAATGAACGACGAGGAGATCGATAACGAAATGCAAACGAACGATGTATATTTGCAAAATTTTCTTACAATGAAGTCTAGGTTATTTGTTCCCGAGACGCAAAAAGGGGAGCAAGTGCAAATCATCGCCAGAGCTCAGGATAAGGCAGCAATGAAACTTCCTGTGATCGAATTGCCAAAATTTAATGGAAATGTGAAGGAATGGCTTCCATTTTGGAGCCAATTTAAGAAAATTAATGATGACGAAACCATACGTTTGGAAGATAAGTTCCAGTATCTCCTGCAGACCACGGTTCCCGGCTCTAGAGCCCACGATATAGTTTGCAGTTTCCCGCCCACAGGAGCAAATTATGAGAAAGCGGTGCAGTGCCTGAAAAATCGTTTTGGTAGAGACGACATCGTGGTTGAATATTATGTTCGAGAGCTTCTTGGACTAGTGTTGCAGAATGCTGTAAAAGGGAACAGTAGGCCTTCTTTGGCGACTCTATATGATAAAATAGAGTCAAATATAAGGGCATTGGATTCCCTCGGAGTAGCGGCAGATAGATGTGCAGCGATGCTGTACCCTCTAGTAGAGTCTTCTCTTCCGGAGGAAACGCTAAGAGCTTGGCAGCGCAGTGTTCAACATGGTGGAAATCGGCTCGCAATAGCAGATGTCGAAAAGAATGACGAACGTGTTGAGGACAAGGCAGCAGAAGCAGACGTCGGAAAAGATCGGCTCACGAAATTACTCGAGTTCCTGCAGTGGGAGGTGGAAAACGAAGAGCGAATAAATATGGCGTTAACTGGCTTCGGAATATCAGCAGGGACAGAGAAAAATGTGAAACCGAAGGGCAAGAGTGAGACGTCAAATCAAGTAGCAAGCGCCAGCGTTTTGTTTGTATCCAAGGATGAGAGGTATGTAGAATGCATATTTTGTAAATCGAACCACGAGAGTAGTAATTGCGAAAAGACACGGAAACTTAGCTTAGATGAATGTAGAAATATCTTGAAAAAAGAAAATGTTTATTTTTATTGTTTAAGACGAGGGCATATAGCCAAAAAATGTAAAATAAGAATTAACTGTGATTGGTGTAAAAAAAGACACGTATTAGTGATGTGTAGAGAGATTAGAAATAAAGAACTTGACGTTGGCAAAAGGGTTGAAGTCGAACAGACGTTAGCTACCTTTTCCGAATCGGTGATCGTTAGTTTACAAACACTAAAAGTTAGAGTATATTCAAATACGATAGAAAGAATTATGCGCGTGGTAATTGATTCGGCATCTCATCGCTCATATATTAGATCAGGATTAGCAGAGGAATTAAATTATTCACCTATACAGGAAAAAGAAGTTATTCATTCATTGTTTGGGGGCGTAAAGACCAAGTGCGAAAAGCATAAAGTATATTTAGTACGCATGAAAGATTTAAACAATTCGTTTGCATGTAATTTCGAAGTTCTAAATAAAGAAAAGATCTGTGACAATATTACGAGTCTTAAATATGATAGCTGGGTAGCAGAATTACGCGAGAATAATATCGAACTGACAGATCTTGACGCCGATAATGGAAGAATAGACGTGTTAATTGGTGCCGATGTAGCGGGTAAATTGCTAACGGGCAAGAAATTTAGTTTGAAGAATGGGCTGAGTGCATTTGAAACCCTTTTAGGATGGACTGTTATGGGTAAACTACCCACACAGTCAGAAAGAACGGATTCTTCGGTTATGTTGACTTCAATGTTTGTGCGAGACGCGGAGATTTCAGAGCTGTGGAAGCTAGATACATTAGGGATTTTAGATCCAATAGAAAAAACAGAAAAATCTTTAAAAGATGAGGAAACATTAGATTTTTTAGTAAAGACAGCAAAGAAAACAACCGCTGGGCATTTTGAGGTCAGGTTACCGTGGGTGGGGGATCATGCACCGCTGCCAAATAATTTCGAAGTCTCGCGTAGTCGATTAGAAAAATGTTAAATTAAATTGAAAAAACAAAATTTGCTAGAAGCTTATAACGGAATTTTTGAGGAGTGGGAGTCGGAAGGCATAATCGAAAGAGTTAATGTTTTGGAAGAGAGCAAAATAGCAAAGCATTACCTACCGCATAGACCGGTTGTAAAATCTTATGGTACCACGAAAATAAGACCTGTTTTTGATGCGTCGGCGAAAGAGAGGGGATATCCCTCCTTAAATCAGTGTCTCGAGAAGGGACCAAACTTGATCGAACTTATACCCTCATCATTAAACAGATTTAAGGAAGGAGAAATAGGGGTGGTTTCTGACATAACGAAGGCATTTTTGCAAATTTTTTTAAATAAAACAGACAGAGACTACCTTCGATTTCTCTGGAAAAAAGAGGGGGAAATCATAGTGTATAGACATTGTCGGGTCGTTTTTGGTCTTGCTTGTAGTCCTTTTCTACTTGCGGCAGTTCTCGTAATGTTTTTAACGAATGCATTAAATCAGGCAGAGAAAGAATCAGGGGCGGATTGGTCTCGAGAAACGGTTGAAAAGTTAAAAAATTCTTTTTACGTCGACAGTTGCGTCAGTAGTGTAGATTCAAAAGACGAATTAAATAAATTTATACAGGAAGCAACTAAGTTAATGATGACAGGAGGTTTTGACTTGCGCGGGTGGGAGTTTTCTGGTGATGGTGGGGAACAAGAGTCGACACTTGTATTGGGAGTTTCGTGGAACAAAAGAAAGGATACAATTCCCATTAATCCATCCATTTTAGATAATTTAAAGATTGATGCGATAACAAAGAGGGAAATACTATCAGTGACTCATAGATGTTTTGATCCTATAGGGATAACGTGTCCGGTATTATTACAACCTAAATTAATGTTACGCACGCTATGGGAAGAAAAAGTAGATTGGGATGTGGAAATTGAAGGCGAAATGAAAGATAATTTTTCATTTTGGTTCGATGAACTGCCCAAGCTTCGACAAGTGGAAGTTCCGAGAAAACTAGATAGAGGTAAACTGACTTTGCATGCATTTGGAGATGCAAGTAAAGACGCTTATGCCGCCGTAATTTTTGCGCGAATTGAAAATGGGAAAAATATTTCGGTGCATTTAATGAACGCAAAGTCACGTATAGCTCCTAAAAACGCGACAATTCCTCGATTAGAATTGATGGCATCAACAATAACTCCAAGACTCGCGTTGTCAGTGAGTGATTCATTAACGAGAAAAATAGAGAAGTGGATAAGCGTGGATAAGCGTGGATAAATCGCGATACTCAATGGGGAAATTTTGTATGGAACCGTATAAAAGAAATAAGATCAATTAGTAAACCGGAAGAGTGGAGGACATATTCCTGGAGAATTTAATCCTGCCGATCTGCCATCGCGAGGTGTAGTCCGGGTCTATTAGTCGACTCACAATGGTGGTTAGGTCCGGAATGGTTAAAAAGACCCGAAGTGGAATGGCCTGTGGGATCCCGTGTAGTCAATGAGGATGAAGTGCGTGGTGAAGCCCGAAAGGAGACTTTCACACAGATGGTCAATGTTGAGCAGAAGGATTTTTCCTTTGGTCAGCATTTTTCATCTTATACGGCTTTGATTCGATTTTTTGCATGGATGCGCAGGTTTATGGCAAATCGAAGGATTATTCTAAAAAATAAAAGTTTACAGGAGGATACAGTCTCAGGTTCAGTTTATACGACTGATAAACAGAGAAAAGAATTGTTGTTGACATATCAGGAAATAAAAGACGCGGAAACCGTGTTACTCAAACATTTGCAATGTATTATGTTTTCGAATAAAGAGAAAAGTGTGCTGTCTTCATTCAGAACTTTTTTGAATGAAGATAGTTTGCATGTCTTAAAAACTAAAATTTTGAATCGAGCAGATGAATTTCAATTTTTATGTCCGATTCTTTTAGATGGAAAACATGAGATTATTCAATTGCTCGTGAGAGAAACTCATGAAAGGCTAGGACACGCGGGGGCATCTATAGTGATGTGTAAATTACGAGAACGCTTTTGGATTACCTCTCTTCGCAGATTGGTTAGATCTATCATAACAGAATGCGTAATTTGTAAAAAGCAGAAAGCAAAACACCTAGAATGCGAAACTCCTCCCTTACCAAATAATCGGGTTCGAGACGCCGCGATATTTGAAGTCGTGGGTGTGGATTTTGCGGGTCCACTTTACATGAAAGGGGGGGAAAAGGGGTGGATCGTAATTTTCACATGTGCTGTCTATAGAGCGGTGCATTTAGAATTGGCATCGTCGTTGTCGACGGAAGAATTCTTGGAGTGTTTGCGTAGATTTGTAGCAAGACGTGGCAGACCAAAAACGATTTATAGCGATAACGGTACGAATTTTATCGGAGCAAGTAATGCGTTTAAAGGATTAAATTGGAACATCATATGTAAAAATAGTTCAGTAGAACAGATCGAATGGTGCTTCAATCCCCCATCGGCTCCTTGGTGGGGCGGATGGTGGGAGAGGCTCATAGGAATCCTTAAAACAATTCTAAGAAAAGTATTAGGAAGGGCGTGTCTCTCGTACGAAAGTTTAGTGACAACATTATGCGATGTAGAGTCAATTATGAATTCAAGACCACTTACTTACTTATCGCAAGATCCGAATGACTTGAAGTGTCTTTCGCCTTCCACTTTCTTACAAGAAATTCCGGAAATCGGTATGCCTGATTGCGATATGTTAGATCATAAAAAATTAAATAAAAAGGCACAATTGCGACAAAAAATTCAAGAAGATCTACGCGCGAGATTTCGGAGTGAATATTTTGGACAATTAATTTTAAAGATGGGTAAAAAAGAAACGCGAGAAATTAACATCGGAGACATCGTCTTGATAGGTGACGATACACATAAAAGAATAGCTTGGCCTCTCGCACGAATAGTGGAGAAAATTCCGGGACGAGATGGGAAAGAGAGAGTATTTGTCCTTAAGACTAAGGAAGGGTTATTAAAAAGACCCGCCCAAAGAATTTACCCGCTGGAGATAGCACAGAAAGATTCGATTTCGAATTTTCAAGAAAGAGCTAAGAGTGCAAGTTACGCGAAGAATGTAAACCGAAAAGAGAGTAGCGAGAACAAGTGTGAAAAGATCGCGAAAATTGTAAACCCGAAAGAAAACACCAAAAGCATGAATGAAATGATTGAAAAGTCAAAAGATTTTATTGTAACTAAAAGAGGACGAGTGGTTAAAAGACCAGATTTTTTTCAAATTTAAAATAGAATAGAAAAAAAAATTGTAATTATTAGAATGACAGTGATAAATATTTTATCGAGAAGAAAAATGAAATTATGTAAATAAAGAGTTTAGCGCCTATGTCATGTGGAGTGACAATATATGTAAATAGATCAATAAATAATAGATATATGTATATTAGAGATAGCATCAACTTTTTAGGGGGGAGGATGTTAGAAATTTAGACAGACGAATTTAAAGTGGAATTTTCCTTATCGCAAAGTGTCAATGGTGGGGAATTTCGAATAGAAGAAAAGATGAGTCAGTCGGGAACTCACCATAGAAACGATAACACACGCGATTATAAGGACATTTAGCAAATCTCAATGAATGTAATTTTATACTGAATATATATATTATGTTTCATTTTTATAAGTGATTTGTTTTATTTTAACCTAAGAGTCCAGAGTTTAAACACTAATTAAAGCCAATTGGTAATTATTTAAAACTACTTTATAAATCAATTCCAATAGTCAACTAAAATTGTATAACAATTTAAAAATGGTTTTTAAATATAAACCGTTTTTAAATGATTTTTAAATATGAAATATCACTCTAGGCCAAGTGTAGGTATATTTAATTAACTTTACAAAAGAAACAAAATCTGAGTACGAAAAACTGTCAAAGTAATTTATTTTTTAACTAAGATATTGTTTGAACAATATGATAATTATAAGTAAACATCCTAAACTGTATTATAACTTTTGACCAATAGTCAATAATTAATTTCCCAAAAATAAAAACGAAATCTAAATAAAGAAAACCTTTAAAGTAATTTATTTGTTAATTAAAATTGTTTAAACAATTTAAAAATTGTTAGTTATCATTCCCAACTGTATTAGAACTCTAGGCGAACAGTAATTAAATAGTTTTACAAAAGAAAGGAAATCTAAGTAAAGAAAACTTTTAAAATAATTCATTTGTTAACTAAGATTGTTTAAACAATTTAAAAATTGTTAATAGACTCTAGGCCAACAGTAATTAATTAGTTTTACAAAAGAAACGAAATCTAAGGTAGGAAAAGTTTAGAACTAATTTATTTGTTAAGTAAGATATTGTTTAAACAATATTAAAAATTGTTACTAAACATCTTAAACTGCGTTATCAATCTAGGCCAATAGTTATCAATTTTTGCAAAAGAATCGAAATCTGAGTAAGGAAAACTTCCAAAGGAATTTGTTTGTTAACTCAGATATTGTTTAAACAATTTAAAAATTGTTAGTTATCATCCCCAACTGTATTAGAACTCTAGGCAAATAGTAATTATTTAGTTTTACAAAAGATAGGAAATCTAAGTAAAGAAAACTTTCAATATAATTCATTTGTTAACTAAGATTGTTTAAACAATTTAAAAATTGTTAATAAACAACTGTAACTGTATTAGAACATTAGACCAATAGTAATTAATTAGTTTTACAAAAGGAGCGAAATCTAAATAAAGAAAACTTTAAAAGTAATTTATTTGTTAACTAAGATTGTTTAAACAATTTTAAAATTGTTAGTAATCGTCCGCAACTGTATTAGGTCTCTAGGCCAATAGTAATTAATTAGTTTTACAAAAGAAATGAAATCTAAGGTAGGATAACTTCGTGGATTTTATCTATATTTATCTACTTTTTTGAATAAAACAAAATAACAATAAGTTTCTCCATGGAGCAGTGGTTAGGGTGACAAATTTTCAAGTTGAAGATCCCGTTATCAGTTCCAGCTGCTGACTTATTTTTCGTTTAATTTTTTTTTTCTAGGGAACATAACGTTAGTATTTTTATATTCAGGTTGTAAAATAACTTATAGGTTATGTTAGATTACACACCGCTTGTAACTTTACTATGTCGGACATAGTGAAATAAATTTCCAACGTCGGACGTTGTATATAATAACAAATACAATTATGCAAAAACTATTTGTCCTATTAACTTCGAAGTTTTACACAATTATTCAGCTTAACGAGGGCTATATTTTCAAAAAGTTTCATACCGATCTAATTGTTATTAAATAAAATTATTAAACAATTTCAAAAGTGCCATATTTAGTGGTTTAAATTCATTTCCGAATCACCTTACCTAAAAAAATCCGTTGAAATTAGCAGGAAAGCAATTAATATGACATTAAGTGTAGATTGGCTGGCATATTAACGTTGCTTTTGTAACTACATCACGAGTGTAAAAGTGACAAAAATATCTACTTTTCTATTAAACTCATGGTCTAGTCAGAAAAAGCAACGAAAAACGGTGCCATGATACTGCTTCTCCATTAAAAAAAAGTACACCAGGTCCCGGGAAACCATATTTCACTTGACGACCTGGTATATGGTTTCCGAGCAAAAACCATATACCTCTTTCAAGTGGTATACGGTTTCGAGTAGTGTGATATATGGTCAACTGATATAACGTATTTAAGAAAGAAATATGGATTTAACTGATACCTAAACGTATTCAAATCAATAAATAAACTGTACAAAACCTAGATTTATGACGGGAATAGCCTAATTCATAAAAAAGAATAATATTTGTTAGGTTATGTAGACTACATATGGCTACCACCCTACCAACTCTGTTTGAATTTAATGTGCGAACAATGATTTTTTTTTTTAAATATAAAAACTTGTGTAAACAATAAATACATTTTTTATATATATTTTAAATATAAATTTAAATTAAATTAAATTTCTTTATTTAAAAATTTTAAAATAACGTTAAAATTATTATTAGTAAAATTATTATTATATCTTTAAAATTAATAAAAAATAAAAATTATACAGGTACTAAAAATAATTTTAAATTAAAATAAGAAATAATATGTATGAGAAATTTTAGAATACACTAAATTTGATTTATCATTATTATTTTAATTGAAAACATTGAGAAAAAGCAGCAAATATAATATATTATATTTATAAAATTTATTATAATTAGTTACAATTTATGCATAAATGAAATAAAATTATTTGTAATAATATATTTATTTTATTGAAAAGTTTCCTATCTGAAATTTAATTGACAATTATTTGAAAATAATTATTTGAGAAATTAATAAAAGAAAGGCAGCAAATATCATTTATTTTAGTTAAGTAGAATTTATTTATTAACAAAATTTATTTATATTAGGGGAGGGTGGTTCCAAACCGACCCCCTAAAAGGCAAAAGCCAAGAAGGTGCCAAAAACTTGTTTCATTGCTAAGGTCAAATTTTTTTTTAGTAAATGAATCATTTTTCCATGTTTTCACTGGTTGCCGAGGCTCTGGATCTCATTAAGTGGGAGATACAGAGAGAAAATCGAAAATTGACGTTCTTGACAATCTCAAAAAGGGTGGTCTGAAACCGACCCCCTATTTTTATTGCAGGAAATAGCGAAAACAAACAAAATTTTGAACTTTTGTTGTAATTTGAATTAAAAAACAACAAACTAGAATGAACTTAAGTTACTTTTACTTTATTCAAATACATTATTTAAGGCCTTTTGCAGAATAAGAGTAAATGAATTATCATTACAATAAAAAATGAGTGTTTTTAGTCTGATCTTAATTACAAGCTATATTATCTTAGCTTAATTATTGTTATTTTATTAAAATAAACTTGTAGGTATTGTTTGGTAATTACAAATAATTAAGTTACAATTACAATGCAAGAAAACACTCTTAACACTAACAACACTAAATAACTTCCGAAAATAAAATTTTACCTTTAGAGATAGTTAAGAAAGAATTCATCACCACAAGGTGATTTGTCAAGACGTGTTTATTTCGACGAGGTACAATTTAGACTGAGAAAATTCGAAAGTATAGGTACGCTGTAAAGGTGTCAACATTCGCCGTAGATATAAATAAATATATAAACAGATACAAACAAAAAACGACAATCAGAGTTGAGCTCAAAGTTTAAATTCTAAAAGAAGTTTAAATTATATGACTATTTATTGTAAAAGTTTTTTATAAGTACTGCTTAAATTATTAACATTTAATTTTTTGTTTATACTATTAGGGTCATGATTGATAAATAACATCTCTGATAAAGTGCGTCTCTTCCAGTCTTGTTCAACAGCAACAATTTTGACGTTATCAAAATCAAAATTATGTTGGTTTTTTATACAATGTTCGATAATGACTTGATTTACTTTTTTGTTTTTTACATGTTCATTTATACGTTCTCGTAGAGCTCTTTTCGTTTCCCCATAGTATACAGCACTGCAGTTTTTACAAGAAATTTTATAAACTAAACCATTTTTGTCCCATTTGTTTACAGGGTCTTTGTCTAGTTTAACAAAGTTCTTAAGAGATTTTGTAACTTTTGGGATTGTGCTCAAATAATATTCCTTCAAACTGTAATTACATTTAGAATAAAATTTTTTGTTTTTAAAGGGTCACGGTGGGTCCGAACCAAGTTCAACCCAAAGGTTGAAGCACTTTAAATTTTCTTGTGAATTTATGTTCTATTATGTCTCCTGAGTAATTTAAGACCAAAAAGAAAAAAATCGTTAGACAAATTTTTGAGAAAATCGAATTTTTGTATTTTTTAAGCTAAAAACATTGCTACTCTGCAATAACTTTAAGCCAAAAGTTTTTTACCATTAAATTGTTTTAAAATTTTTATTTCTACATTATCTACTGAGTAATTTAAAACAAAATCTCTATTACATTACACATTTATTTATTTATTTCTGCTGTTGTCAATAATTATAAAAAAGTTATACTTTTAAGTTGTACGGTTATAAAAATAAATAATACACACGCTTAAAATCGAGTCAAAATTCGTTTGCTTTGTTATGGCAAAACTAAAAAGATATTTTCTATAAAAAATAAGTTGAAAGACGAAGTTGAGAAAGTATTTAGAGGAGAGTCGGGTAGCCCCGGACACTTAAGCTTTTTGAATCATATATTATAAAATAATGATCTTAATTTTAGTGCCTGAGGTTTTTTATAGTTAGAGTATCATTACCAATACCTTCAAAAAATAAATACAAAAAATAAACATACAGGGAATAAAAGGAAACTATTTTACGCTAAATATGGTTATGAAAAAAAGTGTCGGGTATCTCCGGACTCTAAGAAAATGGTTAATTAAACGCTAAGAAAAGTGCTGGTAAAATAAAATACCTGTTGTACAGCAATTTTCTAATAAATTTCTGTTCATTTGCTATAAATTAAACATTGATTCTTAATTTTGTATAAATCACAATTAACCAAACCTAAACAACATAATTGTTATTTTGCCAGAAACAAATGTTTTCTACACACAAAATGTGTCTGGTAGTATGCGACAAAAAATGTCCGTGGCTATGGCTACCCGACGGTGATATATTTCGGTAAATTTGCGATAAAAATAAAAATCTTTAAATAACAAAAACAATATTAACAAATTTCATAGACGGTAAGTTTATGGACCAGATCGCGAAAAATGAAACCACGGAAAAAAATTTTACTTTCAAATTCCATGGGTTCTTGATTATTTGCAGGCTATATACATCTTAAAGTATTGAATGAAATAAATATCAACGCGAAATCAGTTGTCTGTTCAAAAACTCAGGCTTGTTTCTTTGTAGTATCGAGATTAATAAAATTGAACAAAAACGTAACACGAAACAAAAAGTTGCATTTTATTGAATAGATGTTACTTTTTACGTACTATCCGTTATTTTCGGATAGAGTTAGGTTAACTGAAAGTAACTAAATTAAATACTTGAAAGAAAAAAATTTTTATAACATTTGTAATGCAAAAGAATTTGACCGCTTTTTTTAATGTAACGTAACAGTCCAAAATCCCAAAAAGTTTTTTGACGCAAAATCTATCACGTCAACTAAATACAATGACTTAATTTTTTTCGAGCATTTTCATGTTATTTTCTAAATAAAATATAAAATCAGCAACATATTCAATTGTTTCTGTTTTCAGAGCCAAAATCAATTTGTAACGTAACAGTCTTTTTTCACCCATCTCACAACATTCCGAAAAAAGTATCTTGATCTGTGAATAAAAACCATATGTGACTGTTCATGAGAAAACGTGCCTTAGCTCCCAAACGGCAATTTTACAGGATGAGCGATTGAAGTTGCTGCAATGCATTGAAACCAATGCAATAGACCTACGCTCCTTGCTTAATATCACATAAAGTTCTTTAAAACAACAATTTTTTATTTTTGGAAATGAAAGAGCAAGTGAAAATCTGTCGGTTGAAATTAAAAAATTAAAATTTATTTTTTGGAGCTAAGGCACGTTTTCTCATGGACAGTCACATATTCCTATGTATTTTGATGCACTGAATCTGAAATTGACACAAATTGTTTGAACATTAAAAATATACATTCATTAAGGGCATGTGATGGATTATGACGTCACTGGTATAGGCAAACTTTGTCTGTAACTCTTCTCTTAAGGGGGTAGTCTGGTTTTCGAGCCTGTTTTGAAAGCTTAATTCAATATTCTTTTTTTTTATTATAAAATAATTTTTAATCATATCAAATCTTTTAACATCTTTTTGTTCTTATTATAAATTGTTAAAAAAAATTGTATTTTACTATTTTTAAATTGATATTATACTTATAATTAATGTTTAAAACAAAAAATTAAATAGAGCGCTGGCGCAGGTGATAACATCCGTTGGCGATATCTAAAACAAAAAAATCAAATTGATTATTGTTCTGTTTGTAAGTGGCTATCGCCCGAACTAGAATAATAGATTTTTGTTAATAAATAACAAAATGGCGGACTATTATATAAAAAAAATTGAAAAATCAACTGTTCATTATTGATAAAAAGTTAAAAATAAGAAAAAGTTATTAATAAAAATGCATAACTCTAGTTCGGGCGATAGCCACTTACATACAGAACACTAATCAATTTGGTTTTTTTGTTTTAGATAACGCCAACGGATGATATCACCTGCGGCAGCGCCCCACTTCATTTTTTGTTAATATAAACATTAATTATGAGTATATATATGAATATCAATTTAAAAATAGTCGAATACAATTTTTTTTTAATAATTTATAATAAGAACAAAAAGATGTTAAAAGATTTTATTTGATTAAAAATTATTTTATAATAAAAAATAGAATATTGAAATAAGCTTTCAAAACAGGCTCGGAACACCAGACTACCCCCTTAAAATATTGAATATTTTGTCACGAAACTTGGTGCATTTACTTAAAACGTCTTTAGGAAGGTCTCTCTGACCCGAATTTGCTGGAATTTAGGCCCAAAATTAATTTTGGAAAATTTTAGAAAAATTGCATTTTTTCAAATCTAATTTTGATTCAGAAAGACCTTCCTAATAATATTTTAGGTAATTCTACCAAGTTTCGTGACAAGATGTTTAATATTTTGGTAGAAAAGTTATGGGAAAATTTTGCCTAAACCAGTGACGTCATATCCATCACATCCCCTTAATACATTATATTTAAAAAAAGCGACGCGAAAATAGCGCAAATTGTACAAAAAATAGAAAATGTCATCCATGTTGGATCAAACTTTATCTTATTGATTAAAATTAATA
Source organism: Ganaspis brasiliensis (assembly GCA_037103525.1). NCBI lineage: Eukaryota > Metazoa > Arthropoda > Insecta > Hymenoptera > Figitidae > Ganaspis > Ganaspis brasiliensis. Next base: position 859,699 of record JAZKLR010000018.1, read on the forward strand.
AAACCAGTATGTGGGGATTTTTGGGGTCGGTGATAATAATGAATTCGCTGATAATTTTTCAAGATTCAAAATAGCTGATGTATAATGGCGGACAAAAAAGCATAATTTTTTACAAACTTAATAAAACACAGTATTTGTGGGTTTTTGGGATCGCTGATAACGAATTTATTCATGATTTTTCAAAATTTTAAATGGCAAATGCAAAATGGCAGACAAAAAATTTAAATTATTGATTAAATTAATGAAACTCATTATGCATTCTTATCATACTATTTAAGGTCAGGATTTATTCATAATCTTGAAAACGTTGAACCTAGATTCAAAACGTACATCCAAATTTGAGTATTATTATCATTTTTAAAAATTTTAATTTTTTTCAGACATTTTGATTTTCCCATTATCAACTTTAAAAAGTCATGAATAGATTTGTTATCAGCGACCTTATAAACCCCCATATAGTGAGTTTAATTAAGCATTTCTTAAAAAAAAATTATTTTTGTTTGCTATATTAGCGATTTAAAATTGTTTTTGAAGGTTCTAACTCAGACCCGTCTGACCAATTCTGATCTCGAATTCGGATTTAGCTCTTCAAAATTCGTAGGAATATATAGGTCTTGTTCCCAGATCGAGATATTTTTTTTGTGTGGCTGTGTATTTAGAGTGTTGTTGCTTGCTTGAAAGTTTATATATTCTATTGTAATGTTTTAATTGTTTAGTCGTAAGACAACCGAATTAATGTTCATAATGTAAAATAAAACAATGGTAGACATTTTTAATACCTAATTTCACTTTTTACATGAACATAAATTGCACAGGTAACGTAACAGTCTTTTCGTGTAACGTAACAGTCCAAACATTTTTGTTTCTAAAAACTTAAAAATTTTTTTTTTAGTGTTATTGACATTTATTTTATTACTTGCATTCAAAAGCTACGAAATTATTTACTACACGTTAAAAATAGTTTACTAGAAGAACAGGCTTTTTCAACAATGTAGGACAGCTCTAAAGCTTACTTCCAAACCTATGTAACGTAACAGTCCGTACTAAAACATTCATAATTATTAAATAACAAAACATACGGAAATGTTTATATTAGTAAAAAATGTTATTAGAGAAGCATACTTTTAGATGTATAGAAGATATTAAAACAATTCAATTTCGTGTGGTTTTGGAAACTTTTTGTTGAAATGTGCGTACAAATGTAACGTTACAGTCCGCGATCTGGTCCATATGTATGTATTTCTGCAAAGACAGATAATTATATTTGATTTTGTTACATAAAAAATTGACGTTAAATATGATTTTAAATTCTAAGAAGGCCAGTGATTTGAAAACAGAGAACATTTAAATTCGATGTTTTACTATTCTAATTAATGATGATAGACTCCACTTTCTAAATTATATTTTAAGATCATGTGGAACGACACAAACGTGGTTTTAAGTTTAAAAAGTATACGGGTTATTGTATTTCACGAGTGTTCAGGGCTACCCGCTATCTGAGGCTATCTGTCTCTCCCGAAACAATGTCTAAAAAAACAATGACTTAATCAGCGTTCATTTTAAATACTGTTTTCAATTTTTCGTTAATGTCCATAGTTTAACAAACAAATAATTAATTATTACTAAAACAATTTTAATTCAATTATTTACTTTTAATAAAAATAATGCGCGGTAAAAAAAATAAAATTATTGTCGAATATCAATTTATTTAAGAAGCAAACAATATAAAAAATCAACTTTTCACTAAATTTATTTAATTAACCTTCCTCTCTTTTGGTTTGAAATTACTAAAAAAATAATAGTTTTTTTAAAGTTTTTATACACTCGTTTTAACGACCTTACTGGCCCAATGACTGTCCCCCGTAGGGAGTTCCTAGAATTGTACTTGTATATATACTTTAAGTGTTTTTGCGTCTACAGAACGGCTTGAAATTAGGAGTACTCTCATTTGCCTGGACCACCCGGTATATTGGGTTTGCTCGCCAGTGGAGAGGGAAAACTGTAGAAAAACCTCTTCCTGAATACAACCGGTTTATTGACAATCGAGTTCTAGTGATCTGCACAAGTCGATTACCGACATTGCATATCATTATTCCTCGACGTCAAACCTTTCACTGAAGTTGTCTCACGAGTTAGAAAAATCCCAGACTCATCGGGGCGCGAACCCAGCAAGCTGGACTTGGCGCGACCGCAGAGTCTAGTATTTAACCAACTGAGCTAACTCCGTGGTTTAAAAAAATAATAGTAATTAAATTTACAAGAAAATTTGAAGGGCTTAGATTTTTTGGTTGAAGTTATTGCTGAGTAGCAGTGTTTTTAGCATAAAGAATACAACTCGATTTTTTTAGAAATGCGTCTAACGATTTTTTTCTTTTTGGTCTTGAATCACTGAGGAGACATAATAGAGTAGAAATTCACAAGAAAATTTAAAGTGCCTCAACCTCTGGGTTGAACTTGGTTCGGACCCACCGTGGGGTATTACAATTTTTGCTTTTTGAGCATATAAAGATTTTTTGAAATCACTTACTGCTTCATCATTATTATTTTTTATCCTATTTTTAATACAATTTATTTTTTTCGAAATGCAGTCGTTGACAAAATTATGAGGATAATTATTATTTTTTAACAATTGTTTTATTAATATGATGTTTTTCTTATGAAAACTTTTATGTGAAAGAGTGATCGCTCTATCTGTGAGATTATAAACAATATTACGTTTTTGGTTAAGAGGATGGTTAGATAGAAAGTTTAAAAATCTGCCCGATGAGGTAGGTTTTTGATACCAATCAGTTATAAGGCAGCTATTTCTCTTTATTAATGTTAAATCAAGAAAATTTTTTTTTTTGACCTTCTCCAACTCATGAGTGAATTGGAGTTTTTTATTATAACTGTTAAAAACACTAATAACTGTGTCAATTTAATCTTTATGGACACAAAGTAAAGTGTCATCCACATATCGAAAATAAAAAAGGATATTGCAGTTGTGTTTTTTTCTCAAAGTTTCTAAACAACATACCTCCAAATCCTCCATACATATGTTTGCGAAGAGGGAGGAGATGGGAGAACCCATTGGTGTACCATGGATTTGGTGGTAGAATTTATTGTCAAATTTAAAAAAGGTATTGTCAAATAAAAATTTTGTAATATCAATAATTTCACAATAAGCAATACCACATTTATTAGCAATAATGTTGTATCTCCGGTCAAGACACAGTATGACTAGGTCACGAGGAACGTTTGTAAACGTCAAGAGACATCAGTACATGGTCCTTTGGAATAATGAAAATTTTTATTTTTTCTTTTAACTCAAAACTATTAATGATATGTGATGAAGGCACGGTGCGTTTAAACTCGGTTTAACCCAAACGTTCTTGCACTTCCGATTTTTTTGTGCAAAAGTGTTCTCTGAGGTTTAAATAGTGAGAAAATATTTTTTTTTTTAAATCATTTAACGAGCTATTTTAATATGCGCGCCAAATTTTGAAAATTACATTACATTTTTTCACTAAATGCATATAAACTAAGGCTGTCCTTTGCTTTCTTACTCTCATATGTATTGTAGAATAGTTGCAATATATTAAAAACTTCATTATATACAGTTAGTTTTATGTTTTGTTCAATTTTATATTACAAAATGTTAAAAATAAAAAATTCATCACATGCTAAATGACTGTATATAATGAAGTTGTTAATATATTGTAACTATTCTACAATACATATGAGAGTAAGTAAACAAAATACAACCTCGGTTTCTATGCATTTAATGAAGAAATGTAATGTATTTTTCAAAATTTGGCGTGTATATTAAAATAGCTCGTTAAATGATTTAAAAAAAAATATTTTCTTACTATTTAAACCTTAGAGAAAACTTTTTTACAAAAAAATCAGAAGTGCAAAAACCTTTGGGTTAAACCGAGATTAAACGCACCGTGAAGGAGGAGGAATTATGTTTTTTAATTTATTGTACAATACTTTTGCCAGCAAGTGGTTCGGTGAGTTTACACATGAAACTATTGGTCTAAGTGGAGCGTTTTCTTTATGAATTTTAGGTAAACCGTAAAATAAAGGTAATGATTTGTCTGTTTGAGTAAGTGCATTATTGTGGTATTTAAAAGTTAGAAAATTATCATCGTTTAAATTTTTCATAAACTCAGCAACATTGTTTTGTAATTTTTTTAACGGATTCCTAGAAACTTGTTGGTAAACACTGTCGTCATTTAAGAGTGCGTTTGTTTTTTTTGATATATTCAGACTTTTTCAAGCAAACGGTTCTATTGCCTTTATCAGCGTTAGTAAAAAACAGATCATTATGATTTTTAAGAAAATTATTGGTGAATTTTAGTTTTTTGGCAAATTCTTTTTCATCTTGAGTATCTGTGTTTTATTTATAAAAGTCTGAACATTACCGACCATTTTTTCTCGAATTTTATTTTTTGCGTTTTGGTAAAATTCTAAAGAATTCAATGACGATTCAATATTTTTAACAACACTCACAATATCTGACTTTGTAAAGTTAGTAGAAAAACTATAATTAGGGCCCAAAGAAACAAAGCCAATAACTTCTTTGGGTACGTCAATGTCACTTAAATTATAAAACCAATCTGAGTTATTAATGTCGTTAACAGTTTTATTAGTTAAAGAGGAAATATTATTAAACTTTTCATCATGTACGTAATTTTGTTTTCTTTTGATATTATGAAAATAATCATCACTGTTTTTTAAAAAGGAATTTATCATATTTTTCTGAACGTTGGATTTTTCTGAAGCAGTTTTTAAATTTTTTAAACTTTTTTTCAAAAAGGTTATGTGTATATTAATTTTCTTTACACATACGTGCAAAATTCTCGGTTGGCAACCGTTCGTAGCTATGCAAAATGGCCGATTTCCTACCGTAACTAGGGAGTAAAGCATTGTTAGAATATAGCAAAATAATGACATAGTTTAGCAAAATGTTGACACCGGTGAGCAGACTATTTTTCTCATCACTGGTGCTGTCATCTAGTGCCTCGAATCGTTACTATATGTATCGGTGTTTCATTGTGTAAGTGAGCTGAAGTTAGTTATTCGCTAGGTCGGTAAGGCGGTTTCGCGTTTGACATTTCTTCCTCAAATTTTATTATGAAATAATTTTTCGTTCACGGGTGCATGTCGGACATCTCGATTTTTCAAGTATTTATAAAGAAAAACCTCATTCGATACACTAGTCCGCGTGAGCGATTTCCTCATTGCGAGTGTAACGATGGCGCGCGAACTTCGCCTCGCCTCGAGTTCTCGCGCCATCATTACACTCGCAATGAGCAAGACGCTCACTTGGCCTCTTGTATCGAATTATACTAATCTTTAATTTCTAAATTTAAGATTTTTTTGGTAAAGTTGTTTGTCGAAGTTATAAAAAGTTTTTTACAAAATTTACTGTGAAAAGAAATAGATTTTAAAGAGTTGTTTATATTCATTAGGTGTTTTATTAATATATTTTCAGTTCTGCAGTGTAGTAGAAATTAAAGTTGTGAATCAGAAGCATTCTTGCTTAACTATCTCTTAAGGTAAAATTTTATATTCGGAAGTTATTTAGTGTTGTTAGTGTTAAAAAATTATTTTATTTATATAAGAAAAATTGCTTTGTTTACAGCCTGATAAGGTCAATGATAAATTGACGAAACGTTGCAACAAAAAAAAAATTTTTGTTTAAAAAAGTGTTTAGTGTTTTTTAAAAATTTTTTATTTAAAAACCTAACACATTCTTGCTCCAACTGATCGAATTTTCTTTGCAATTTAATTAAAATAAAAGAAGAATAATTTTGAAATAATTTTAAAGTAAAATTAAGAAGTCATAAATTTAAAATTTAACGTAAATAAAATCTTTCTTATTATTATTATTGTTTTAATTTAAATCATACTATAAGAAAAACCGTAAATATATTTATTATTATATTATTTACATTTGTTTATAATTATTTCGACTTTATTTACACATAAAATAAAATTAATAACAATATTTGTCTTTAAAATCTAATTTTCCAAATTCAATTTGCAATTTAATATAAACTTATTTCAAAATTGATAATATTATTATTAGGGGAATGTCTTGATACGCGGGCCACTTTTAGATAGAAATAAAAATGTGTTTGGTACTGAGTTAAAAGAATTAAAATTAAAATTAATGTAGGCTTCCGTTTCCGGTACTGTAGAGTAGTGCACGCGTTTGTGAAGGGTAAATTGTTTTTTTGGAACATTGGTTATTATTAGTTAAGGGTGGGTAGTAGTGTGAGTGAAAAATGATGTGCAAAGTAAGGTGAATAGTTGAAAAAGAATGTAAGTAGAAAATAGTGTAAATAATATAACAAAAATAAGACAAAAATGTTTCAAAACGAAATTCTAAAGTAATTTTTACTAACTACAAAACAAATTATTAAAAAAAACTTGATTTTAAAGAATGCACAAAATAACCCACCAAATCCTGGTTTTTCAGTTTTTTACACTTTTTTCTTAAAATATGCAATAAAAAGTTAGCGCATTACGTATACATCATCACAACTAAATGGTCAACAAGTTTTATTAATACCTTTAGAAATACTTTTAAACTTCCGGAGATCTGAACAGAATTTTGAGAACTTTGAAATTTTTCTGCTTGATTTTCACGATTTTACGATTTTTTTCTGATTTCTGAAAAAGAATTGAATAAATTCATTTAGTACTCTCTGTAGTCTAGATATCTGAAAATGTTTATACCAGGTAGCAAACTTAAGCAACTGAATATAAAGATTTTATTCATTGAAAACCTCGCGTGCACAAAATAGCCTCAAGGCGCACAAAATAGCCCCACTTGACGGTAATTTATTATTTCGTAATTTTAATCTAAATATCAGATAATAAAGAGAAAATTAAATTTAAAAAATTAATTTTTTTATAATTCTTATTTCTTTCGTAAATAAATTCTAATTAATTATAATCTATATGATTTTTAATATATAATTTTATTTTTATTTTTATTATTTTATTATTTCTATTATGTTTTTTATTTTTATTATTATTATTTTATTATTTCTATTATGTTTTTTATTTTTATTATATAATTATATTTTACGTTAAAAACTTAAATTTTATCATTGTTAAACTTTAATTAAAAATAATTTTAAAATTATCATTGTGGACTTCTATTAATTTTACAAATATTAATAATAATATTAACAATTTTGAAATAAGTTTATATTAAATTGCAAATTGAATTTGGGAAATTAGATTTTAATGAAAAATATTGTTATTAATTTTATTTTATGTGTAAATAAAGTCGAAATAATTATAAACAAATGTTAATAATATAATAATAAATATATTTACTGCTTTTCTTACAGTATGTTTTAAATTAAAACAATAATAATAATAAGTAAGATTTTATTTACGATCAATTTTAAATTTACTACTTCTTAATTTTACTTTAAAATTATTTCAAAATTATTCTTCTTTTATTTTAATTATTTTACAAATAGTAATATTCACAATGAATAATAATAATAAATATTATAATAATTTTAAAATAATTTTAAAGTAACTGCACTACAAATTTGTATTTTGAAAACATTTTTAAGTTAAAATAAAAAGGAATTTTGAATTAATTGCATAAAATATAAATAAATTTTGTTAATAAATAAATTCTACTTAACTAACATAAATATATAATTTATTTACTCATCCCTTACCGGTTCGAGGGCCTCCGCTTTCTTTACATTCAAATACAAAATAAGTACAACAACGCTTACAATAATCCTTCTTTAAACTTTACTTTAAAAACATAATCAACTTAACCTAATCGTCGCTCTTCTAATATTTTACTTAACTAAATGACAAGTGCCTGGGCTTCCGTTTCCTGTTCCTTCTACCTTTTTAGGGTTTATCCACCTCATTGCCCACCCTTTTAAAAAACTCTATTTTCACACTTTCCTTTATCAGTCATATCACACATTCTAATTAAAACATTTACTTATTTCTCTCCATATATTTCTCATTCGATCCTACCAACATCCCCATTCATCCACTAACACACTTTCTTGCTTTCTCTTGCTCTTTTTATCTTCTTCCTTCTTCTTCTAACCTATTTCCAATCTCACTTTGATAACCCCTTCTGTATCCTCTTTCACCAGCCATTCCACTCCATCCACACAAACACTGTTTTATCGACCAACTGAGTGTGACGTGCTGATAATTGCTCTCTTGTTTTTTAATTATTTTTGATAGACCTTAGTCTCTTTTTGACCTATTGTGGTGATTAATTAAACAACTTTTAATTAGTGCGTGTGTATTTGTGCACGGTTTTTGATTCTGCCCGTTTAATACCGATTAATTTCCAATTTTGGTGCGGTATCGTTGAACTATTGTCAGTTGACCATGCCGGTTTGTGCTGAGTGTGAATTAGCGGTTACAAGAGTTCCTGGTGACTCCCTTACATGCAAAAGATGTAATACTTTGGTTCATCTATCGTGTGCTAATGTTAACATTAGTAAACCTGAATTTGAACAGCTTAAAAAGAACCCTAAAACCTTTTTATGTTCAAAGTGTAAGAAATTGACTGCAGGTGACATCTCAACTGTGACAAGTCAACCTTCTAATTCAGAGCCACCCTATATGGTAAATTTCTCTACTGAACATACGAGTGAGAGCGATTTCATGCAAGCAGTCATGGTTGCAGTCGAGAAGGGGCAACGTGCAGTACTCGCCGAGTTTAAAGAGAATATAACCAAAATGGTTAATGACATTCAAACTAAGCAGGATGAATACATCAAGGAACTTCACACTACCATGGGAACCATGAAGGACGATATCCTTGAGAATACACGGCGAATTGGTTCGCTGGAGGTTGATTCCTCATCACATGCCTCATCTTTGGACCAGATCAAAGCTGAAAATATTAAACTTCAAGCTAAGGTTGAGGTGTTAGAACGCAATATTAATTCTCAAGAGCAATCCTCACTTCTTACATCTTTTGAAATCCATGGACTTCCTGAGAAAAAAGATGAAGATCTATTTAAGACTGTCAGTGATATCTCAGCAAGCTTAAATGTTGCACTGTCTAAGGACAACATTTTAAATGTTTATCGTGTTCACCGGCCAACTAGTGCACCATCTTCTAAGTTTCCTACGTTAATTCATGTTAAGTTAGCGCGACAGGATCTTAGAGATAAACTTATTGACCAGCGAAAGAAAGAAAAAAATTTCTCTACAGTAAACTTTGGTTGGCCAACAAATGAAAAATCATTTGTCTATCTACGTGAGGCACTTACTCCACATAACCGTAGAATCTACGCAGCAGCACTCGCCCTTAGAAGAGAAAAAAAAAAAAATATTTATGGCTGTCAAATGGCAAGATATTCTGTTATCAGGTTTTCCTTCTATTGATATTTTTATTAAAGATTTTCATTGAATTACATTTTTTGATCTTGTCTAAAATTTTGCTTTTCTTTTTTAAAGTTACAGCTCCATTTATTTACTTTTCTCTTTCCACATTATTAAGCTCCAATATTAATAAAGCTTTTTGTTTGAAAAAATGTACCCAATTTGGAATAATTTCTAATATGACTATTTTTCCAAATTTATATTGCGATAGGTTTTTGCATTTATTTGTAATCTCAGAGCCTGCTATGAATATTCTTTTTTACTACTATTTTACTTTATTTTATTGGTTATTTGGTTTATCTAATCTGTTTACTTTTTATTTAATATCCACCCTTTCATTTTTTATGTTTCTATTATTAACTCTATTATGAATATACTAAATATATGTCATGTGAATGCTCAGTCACTATTAGCACACTTTGACGAGTTCAGGGATTTTTTTGGTGATGGTTATTATCATATCATTGCGGTATCTGAGACCTGGCTCTCAGACAGTATTACGCTGAATATGGTTGAACTTGAGAATTATTTATTGTTTCGTAGGGATCGAGACTCTCGTAGGGGTGGGGGCGTATGCATTTATATACACAAAAAGATTGCATGCTCCTTGGTGACAATGAGTGTAGAAAATTACCATCCTACATCAGAGTTTCTTTTCATTAAAATTGGCACACAACATGATACTGTTTTGATAGGTGTAGTTTACAAACCACCCAACGCTTCGTTTGGCAGTGACCTTGAAGATCAGATATTCTCTTTAATTCCTAACTATAATAATATTGTAATTATGGGAGATTTTAATTCGAATTTAAATGCGAATACTGCTCAATCTAAATACCTTTTATCACTTGTACACTCGTCTGGACTTTCATTAGTACCCCATAATTCCACCCACCATACAGCTACATCTAGTACTAGAATTGATTTGATGATGGTAGATAATATGGACAAAGTTACTTCTTACAATCAACACCCAATATCTTTTCTCTCTAATCATGATCTGATTAATATACAAATCGAATTTATGGGTGTTAATTCTCAAAATTCTATTTTTCCAAAACTTGTACGTAACTTACGGAACATTCCTGAACGTGAGTTTCTTACACACCTCTCAGAATATGACTGGAAACGTGTCTACCTAGTCGGTGACATAGAAAGTAAGGTGAACATAGTTAGTTCCTACCTCACCTCCGCTTTCGATCATTTTGCACCCCTTCATATGTCTAATCCCCGAAAAAAATACTCGCCCTGGATGAATAAGGAGATTCAAATGCTTATTTGTGAAAGGAATAGACTCCGTAGAGTTGTGAAAAGAACAAGGAGTTCAGTCTTGCAGTCCGAATTTAGAAGGATTCGAAACTTAGTGCAAACTAAGATTAGAGATGCCCATAATAAATATAATTTTAATGCAATTAAAAATAAAAGTAAATCTGAAAACGTATGGCATGTTCTTAAAAAACTCAATCTTCTGGCTGCAAACAAGGACTCCTCTGATTATAATTTTGACATAACCGAATTTCTTAATATCTTCACACATATTCCAGTGTTGCCTCCTTCTGATAACACCTCTTCTCCCAATGAAAGTTACTTGGATGAGACCAAATTTTATTTTGAGGACATCTCGCCAGAAGTCTTGCTTACAGCTATTTCAAAAATAAAATCTAATGCAATTGGGGCAGATGGTATCTCTTGTAAAATGATCGAATTAGCTCTACCTATTCTTTTTCCTGTCCTTCTTCACATCTACAATTATTCTCCTCAAGTGGGTATCTTCCCTGAACCTTGGAAAAGAAGTCATATTCGCCCGATTCCAAAAGTGACTAAACCCACGACTCCCTCTGAATTCAGACCTATTTCTCTACTCTGTACTCTATGTAAGCCTTTGGAACGCATTGCATGCAATCAATTAACTCAATACCTAAATTTGAATAATCTATTCGAGCCTCTACAATCCGGTTTTCGTCAAAATCATAATACCTGTTCGGCATGTTTAAAATTTACATCCGACACCAAAAAGGCTATGGATGATAAGAATATTACCATTGTGGTTCTTTTCGATTTTTCAAAAGCATTTGATTTGGTTGATCACTCTTTATTGCTCGCCAAGCTTAAATCCTGCAATTTATCGAATTCTGTTCTCTCCTGGTTCAGATCTTACTTAACTTCCCGATCTCACAGAATAGTCAATAGTAGAGATGAATTTTCATATTGGAGATCTATTAAATGTGGTGTACCGCAGGGTTCATCGCTTGCTCCACTCCTTTTCAATATATATGTGGCTGACTTAGGCACCCAACTTAAATTTTGCAAATACGTTAAATTCGCTGATGACTATAAATTGTATCTTTCAGGCCCTCTAGCAACTCTACCTTACTTAATTAAGTGTGTACAGCATGATATTGACGAAACTTTGAGATGGTCAAAAATAAATGGTCTTATTCTAAATCCTCTAAAAACTCAAGCCATTATCATCGGACTATCCAACTACTCGCTAACGAGTTTTGTATTAGAGGAAATTACATTGAAAGTCGATAAGATACCGATCCCTTTCCAGGAATCTGTTAAAGATCTTGGATTAATACTAAATCGCACTCTGTCCTGGAAGGAGCATGTTTCTAATATATTGCGTAAGACCTACATGCTTCTCCAACAACTGCGGAGAATTAGAGATTCGCTTCCTACATCTACACGGTTACTTTTGGTCAAATCTCTTGTTCTCCCAATATTTGATTATTGCTGTTTAGTTTATGACGATATTACCGATGATCTTAATGCAAAACTAGAAAGATCCCTGAATGCATGTATAAGGTTTATTTATAACCTCCCAAAATCTGAGCATATTACTCAATATAGGATGAAAGCGGGCCTTCTAAATGTTGCAGCCAGAAGACAGTTTTTTATGGGAACAACTTTGTTCTCGCTTTTTCAAAATGAGATTCCTAGATATCTTTTTGATCTTTTTGATTTTAAAGATCTAAATGATACTATACATAGCAGGCTCCGAGAAAGAAACTCAGTACTAAATATTCCTACACATCTAACTTGTAAATTTCAGAAATCTTTCTCGGTTAGAGGTGCAAGGCTGTGGAATAAGATTCCTCCTAGGATTAGAAATGTTAATAACAAGGTTGTTTTTAAAAAAGTGTTTTTCTCGTTTTTGTTTGAGAATAATAGCGAAATGTTTGAAGTTTCTTTCTGGTAAAATGTTATATACTGTTTTTTATAAATTAGGTAGTTACAACTCGTTTGTTAGTTATAATTAATTACTCTCTATAATATTACCATTTAACTCTATTCCGTGCACAAACTTTATTAACTTTGTAAATTTTGTAAACCCTTTGATTCATTCAATATTTCATTACCACACGTCGGTCAAATTTAGACTATATAATAAATGTTCTGTAGTCATATAATGTTATATAATTGTTATGTTTTTGTGTATGATATATATGCATATGTTGTTATATCTACATATATATTCTCAGTGCGACATTGAGGCGGAGTCCCAAAAGTACATACATTTTATATTTTCTGAATTGTACACACAATTATTAAATTGTGACCCTGCTTCTGTGGTGTACCTCATTGATTGTTGATACTTATATACTTTATATGACATCGTTGTAGCACTCTTTGTTTGGTTTCGATTATCCAGATACTTTAAGTTAAATTTTCTTTATATATAGATTTTAAGTTATTCCCTTTTTTCCATGTATGCCATTGTTATACAAATTATGTTCCTTGGAGGGCTTATAGCCCTAGGAACTTGTATCATATTAAATAAATAAATAAATATCTATTCTCTCTACACTTTCTTTTAACCTACATTTTAATCTCATTACTTCCATCCTAGCATTCTGATCTTCTAATTTCACAATTTCGGTTTTTCCACATCCTCTCCTCTTACTTCCTTAACGTTCTTGTCCTAACTTTCGCTCTAATTCTTGACAACAGTTTTTCAACCTTCCCTTTGCCATTTCTCCACTCTACCTTCATACCTTTAATCACAATATTTCTGTTTCTTTTCTCCTTCTCCATAACTTCTACTCTCATCAATAATTCCCCCATTTTAATTCTAAAATATCTTTTATTGCCTTTCGTAATTACTCAATTTGTTTAAACCTTTTTTTCTCCAGTTTCCTAATTTCCTTCATTTCATCCCAGGCTTCATCAAACTGTTGATCATTCTCCTTCACTGTTCTTTTGATTAGACTTAGTAAAACCTGGCAATCCTTGCATTCAAAACTTTTCCTGTCCAATCCGCTTTCAAATTTTCGCGCCTTAACCTCATTCGCGCCTTTACCACTTGCGTCACTGCTTTCCTCTTTATTCGACATTGTCAACTTCTACCTTATCTACCCAGAAGCACTACCTTTTATCTTTGTCACTCTCTCCCTCTCTCACTCTTACTTAACACGCTTTCATCCTAACCTTACAATTTTGCCTACTTTCTCACGTCTTTTTATCATTCATTTTACACTTACTTTTACATAACCTTTTTCCATTCACCTCACAGCCCTTTACTCTATACTCACCAATCACTGTTCTACCCACCCTTCTCTTAATATTAATAGATTTTCAAAAAACTATTTCCCCTTCACAAAACGCGTCAACTACTCATCGGTACTGGAAACGAAAGACCTTAACTAAAATAAATGATATTTGCTGCCTTTTTTTATTAATTTCTCGAATAATTATTTTAAAATAATTGTCAATTAAATTTCATATGGGAAACTTTTTAATAAAATAAATATATTATTAAAATTAATTTTATTTCATTTATGCATAAATCGTAACTAATTGTAATAAATTTTATAAATATAATATGTTATATTTGCTGCTATTTCTCAATGTTTTCATAATTATAACGCAATTTTAAAATTTTTTAATTAAGAAATTGAAATTGTTGAAGAAAAAAATAATTTAAAAATTTTATTTATATAACGATTGAATGAATTCTAATAAATTAATATAATTTTAATTGTATTTGTTTTTTTCTTTAAAATATATATAAAAAATGTATTTGTTGTTTACACAAGTTTTTATATTTTTAAGAAAAAAGTCATTGTTCGCGCATTAAATTCAAACAGAGTTGGTAGGGTGGTAGCCATATGTAGTCTACATAAGCTAACAATTATTATTCTTTTTTATGAAATAGACTATTCCCGTCATAGATCTAGGTTTTGTACAGTTTATTTATTGATTTGAATACGTTTAGGTATCAGTTAAATCCATATTTCTTTCTTAAATACGTTATATCAGTTGACCATATATCATATTACTCGAAACCATATACCACTTGAAAGAGGTATATGGTTTTTGCTCGGAAACCATATACCAGGTCGTCAAGTGATATATGGTTTCCCGGGACCTGGTATATTTTTTTTTACACTCATGGTATATTTTACCATATTATCGGTATAAAATTGGAAAATTACCGGTAAAATAATAACAATAATTTATGAATTTATTCTTTAGTTATTAATTTATTAGGACTTTTAATTTTGAACTCATTTTATACAATTTAAAAATTTTTAATATTAAATAATGTTAATTATTTTTGTGGTCTAGTAAATTATTTACATTATTATTGACATACAATCAGTTATTACTAACAAAGAAGTACACCAAAATAAAAGCTTGTAATAACATTCTTATGAAAAAATTTTATA
Organism: Ganaspis brasiliensis; assembly: GCA_037103525.1. Classification (NCBI taxonomy): domain Eukaryota; kingdom Metazoa; phylum Arthropoda; class Insecta; order Hymenoptera; family Figitidae; genus Ganaspis; species Ganaspis brasiliensis. The sequence continues at coordinate 874,758 of JAZKLR010000018.1, forward strand.
CTGTTTACACTTTTGTTGTAAAAGGTTTATAATCTTATTACTGATTACAGATGTTTCAGGAATTTATGTTGCCACTTCATGTACAGACAAAACTTTGTGTGTTTATGATTACTATAGCGGAGAGTGTATGGCAACTATGCTTGGTCATTCAGAACTAGTTACTGGACTAAGATTTACTTCAGATTGTCGTCATTTAGTTTCTGCTAGTGGTGATGGTTGCATATTTATTTGGAAAATACCTCCTGATATGGTTGTTACCATGCATGCAAGGCTTGCTCAACAAACTATACATGCTGAGAAGTAAGTCAATTATATTTTTCATTTTACATAATTGATTTTTAATTTTTTTCTTTGAAACAAAAAAAAAATCGCTGCCAAGTTGTATCTCAAGCATTTCTTTTGAGTGAGTAATTATTTGTGATAACTTTTTTGAACACATTGCTCCCTCATAGAGATTACTTAATTTGTGTATTTATATAATTAAATTGTGCCCAACGTCATTTAACACGTCTCACCAACAAAGTTGTTAACGAGTCTTCACTTTTTATCTGTGACAGCTCCTGCTCTGCCTGATTAAAGTACCAATTACTAAATCACAATCCAAATCGAAAAACTAAGTAAGAATTTACACGTCACTGAATTCATATTTAACATAAATTTAATTTTGCAGAATTTTTTTTACCCGATTTTTTATTTAAAATAGTTTTTATTTAACCGAATGTTAATTTGAGGAGCACTTTTTCAAATATTGATAAATCCATTCGAAATAGTTTTTCAAAAAAGCGACAAACGTTGTATCTTTTAAACCAAAAGTGGTAAAAAAGAGTTAAAAATTATTTTGCATCGAATCGATTTTCTATATAAATAATCAGTAAACTAAAAAATCGGGCAAGTTCGAGTTACACTCGCACTAAAATCGAGGGTTCCGTACACAAAACAAAATAATTTTTAATATATTTGATACTATTAAATATATAAATATGTAATGATAGGACTTTTTCTTAATTTAAAAAGTTGCTCCGGATTACGCTCGTCAGATTGTCCAGCGTCCATAACCTCAAAATTAAATGAAATTTTCAACCCAACGAAGACTATTGACTTAATTTCTAGCTAAAAATTAAAAGAAAGAAAGCAAATTGCAAATGAATCTTAGTCTGCTGGCTGACATTTAACGTTTACTTAATTTTCTTAAGAATAAGGATGGGATTAGTCAGAGAAAACTAAATATTCTTATTTTAAGAATTTCAAATAGAAAATATATTTAACAAAAATAAAAGGTAAATTATACAAATAGAAAAATATAAAAATATAAATGAATTTTCAATAAATCAACAAATTATAATAAAAATCCGACAATATTATTCGACAATAAATTTTTCCTGGTGAATTTAAACATTTTGTACCAAGTTGACGGACGCTTCTAGCCATCTTCTTTGTTATCGATTTTTTAAGCTTGGATCTGTAACAAAATTATTTCGCCTAGTCTTAACTAAAAATAATTACAAAATTTTCCCGATATTTTAAATTTGCCTATTCTCAGTTTTCTGGTTAATACATTCTATACTTTCGACTAAATTAAATTTCACAAATTTTAAAATGCAATATTTCTAAATAATTATATATTACAATTTAAACCACCACCACCCACTACCGCCTATTTTCAACAAATCCCTCCAAGGGAAGAGTTGAGTCTATTCTTTGGGTAGAGAGAAAGCAAACAGGGGCACCTATATTTTTCTCTCTCTAGCCAAGAAACTGAGAACCTAGAAGAACACGAATTACAATTTTTACGCCATTACAAATATATTATACATATTATATATAATATAATATATAAAATATAATATATAATAAATTTTTTATACAAAATGGACCACCCCCCCCCCTATCTTCCAAAATATTTTACTTAGAGAGTTCAAATTTTGTACAGGAATGTATTTTCAGATGTAAATTACATAAAAATAATAGAGAACGTGATGGTGATTGCGCTGTCAACGAAAAATCCAGAGATTTTAGCACATATCCATAAAAAATACTCAAAAATCATTTTATTTCCTTTTTTAGCATTTTTATTAAATCGTTGGTTTTTGTTTAAAAACACTATGATAACGATCTGCAACAAAGTTCTCTACAGTTTTTCTGTAATCTATATGGCAAACTACATATGTATACCAAATTTCAGCACTCTAAGTACAATAGTTAGGCAGATATGAAGGTGGCATTGTACACTTTTGGTGCATTTTTGCTAAAAAAATGACCGTATCCCCCCCCCCTTATCTTCCAAACTATTTGACTTAGGATGCTGAAATTTGGTACACGTATGTAGATTTACGTGTAGATTACAGGAAAATTATAGAGAAAGTGATGATTACAGCGCTGACAAAGTTATAACACTAAACTATGGCCCATATGTTAAAAAAATGCTAAAAAATATTGTTATTTCCTTGACAACGCTATGTTCAACACATACAATCATGTTCTCTATAATTTTCCTGTAATCTATACGTGAAAATACATTTGTGTACCAAATTTGAATTCTTTAAGTCTAATAGTTTGGAAGTTTAGGGGGGGGGGGGGGGGATTCGATCATTTTTTAGCATTTTTAAAAAAAAAATCGTTTTTTTTTTGCTGAAAAACGCTATGATAACAGCCTGCAACAAGGTTTTCTATAGTTTTTCTGTAATCTACATGTCAAACTACATATGTCTACCAAATTTCAGCACTCTAAGTACAATAATTTGGCAGATAAAGGGCAGGAATGGTACAAATTAAACGCATTTTTTTCGAAAAAATGACCGTATTCCCCTCTTATCTGCCAAAATATTTAACTTAGAGAGTTCAAATTTGGAACAAAAATGTAGAATCATATGTAGATTACAGAAAAATTATAGAGATTGTTGTGGTGATAGCGCTGTCAAAGAAATGTCAAAAGTTATCAGCCAAAAAATATCAAAATTTCTCAAAAATCTTGTTATTTTCTTGACAACGATATGATCAACCCTTAGAATCATGTTCTCTATAATTTTTCTTTCATCTACACGTGAAAATACATATGTGGGCCAAATTTGAACTTTCTAAGTCAAATAGTTTGGTGGCTAGGGGGGGGGGGGGGGGGGATACGATTTTCGACAAAGTCTTTCCAATAGGGTTCCGTGCGTACACTTGTGGTGTACGGAACCCTAAAAATGTATATTATTTATTATTCCTGTTATTTAAAAACCAGAAATGGATTTATTCGGTTTTGTTTCAGGATACCTGATTTTCAAATATTGGAATAAATTAATAGAACAAATATAATGCGGTGTAATGTTTCTAAACTACTAAAATCTATCAGATAATGTTCTATTTTTATTAGATATAATTTTGTACATTTATAAATATAATAATTATATTTGCGCTTTGAAAAATTCAGATTTTAGTGGATTTTAGGATTTATTAACTTTTGTGCATGTATGGTCAAATTGTCACAGATTTAGAAGACATTTATGCAGTTTTGATAACTAATTGAGAAATTTTGTGATCCAAAGGTAAAGAATAATATTCCTCGAATCCGAAATTTATGAAAATCATATATATTTCATTTTTTTTTAAAATGGACTTATCAAATTTTTAAAAAGTACTCCTCGTTTCCCAGAATTCTCATGTAACAGAATTTTAACTATAACATAGGAATATACAAACTTGTTTCTACAATTACATTTCCCGATGTTATTAATATTTACACTACCTTTTTCTTTTCTTTTTTACCTACTCAGTTTAAAACTTAAAGGAGAATTCCGTCAGAAAACCAACGATGAATTCGACGGAAATACGCCACGAATAATTAGAACTTTACTCACCACTTCGATGACAAAATTCTCCAGCTACCTCAGCTGACTTCCACCTGATTTTCTCGAAGGACAGGAGAAACCCAATTAAAAACACTTCTCTACAATTAATTACACTCAATTATTTATTCAGGAAAAGAACTCCGGCAATATCCTGCCTGACCTTCCACAACTTAATAAACGTCGATTCACAAAATTGGAAATAGTTTCTCGCCGGCACGCACGTGTGTCGTTTATCCTCGGTCCTAGGACTACTGCCGCCAACGACGACCACACGGTACCTCCAAAACCCGTCAAAGGTGGGTTTTCTCGTTGCTTCTTCGCCCTCGGTCCCCGTTACTCCTAATGAAACACCTGAAACAAGGGAAAAGAGGTCGCCACGATAAAGCGAAGAAAAACTCGGAAAATAGCGCGAAATAATTTCTCAGCACTTTGATTTGTGCTCTTACCCCACGTATAAAAGGGTTATCCGAGGGGACTGCGACGAAGCGGAAACAGTTGCAGTCAAGGCCGTGAATAAAAAAGGCACCTGTGCTGCTTATTTTCCCCTTAACATGAAAATAAACTAATAAATCAAACAACAATAAAATAGCAATTCGTTCGTGACGAAACGCTTCGTTACAATCCCCTCCCCTAGGCCGATACTACCCTTCTAGTATCGCCTACACCAAAAATAGAACTAATCAACAGACCAAAAACAAAAAACCCTCAAGTCTTACTTACCCCACAAAAAAAATTCTCTCAACGATCCCCTCAAAATGTCGTGTTCTTATCGTGGCCAACCGTGGTCACCTTTTCGACGCCGGCGGTCCTCTAAAAGCTGGGCAACCGCTTCGTCTAATATATGTTGAGGAGAATTCCTCAACATCCAGTTAAGACGGATGATGTCCCGCAATAACTCCGGTTGATCCTCCAGCGCCTCTCTGGGTGACTTTCTCCTAACCTCTTCTTCTCTGGGGGGTAACGTTAGCGCCCCCTCATCCTCTCTCGCCTCTCCTTGTCTCCCCTCAAAATGTACCCTCTTACCCCCTCTCTCACTTCTTCGGTCCTCTTGATCCCCGTCCCGCGAAGAGTTGGATCGGCTTCCAGGATTCAGCACATTTCGCTTATATTGATACAATGGATCCTGAGGTGTCCCCGACACCAAGAATTATAGTACACCCCCAGTGGTGGATCAATGGAAGGGTCTGTAGGGATGGGAGTCAGATTCCCAAACAGGACTCCTTTTAGTTTGATCTTGAATGGCGGTTGGGCGGAGCATGAAGGTTCCAAGGTCTTGGGAATAGCTAATGACGAAGATGCCAGTCGGTCCTGCTGGCGACGCTCAAGCGGTCCCGGTCGAGTTATCGGTCTTGGAGAATGGGAAACGTCCCTAGGACTAACAAAATCTTCCTTGTTAATGACGCTCTTACGGATCTTCTGTATTTCAAGCTCACACGGTAGTATTAGAGTCGGACTTTCACATCGATACCCCATACTAGGAACCTCCCGATCCTGATCGTTCTCCGTCCATTCCACTTCCTTTTTCTCATCACATCGTATTTTCAATTCCTCCTCACCTTCCTTTCTAAATCCTTCCTCTCTAGATTCTTCCTCTAGCACACCTCCAGCCGTTCCTTCCTCCACTCTCCCCTCAGAAACCACCGACGCGACAGCTCTTCGACCACCGTCACTACCCCGACCCGAGACTGGGAATCGGAAGTTAGTCCGACTCCCAAATCCCTGCCGAACGCTCTATATCGTAACTCGGTTGATCTCCCTGGTCTGGACTGGGGTGTGACTGCCGATGTTGATGGCCTACCTCGACTACACACCCAGCCCTTTCCGTTCCACACCGGCATAATCAGTCAAAATCTAAAACTTAGAAGCACAAACAACATTAGATGACCTGTTACTACGATACTTAACACAGAGGAGTCTTAAATCCAATGCTACTACATCTATTTTCGGGGAGGAATATAAAGCTTCAGATCGTTAATGTGCACTTTCGTAATTCGCCGCGTATCGTCACTTTTTAAAACGTAGACCGCTGGGGACAATATTTGAACTATCTCGAACGGTCCCTCGTATTTCTGTGCCAGATTGGCTGAAAACTTTTTACTCGCGACAGATAACTTATGCGTTCTCCACGACACTCGATCTCCCACAAAAAATTTAATCCCTCTTTTATTCCGGTTATAATACGATATATGTTTTTCTCTCCTTTTATTAATGAACCTTTCCACCAAATCTCGTAACGCATCTAACCTCTTTAATCGGTCGTTCCACACCTCAGGATCAATTCTCTCGACAACCTTCCTCCTCTCTACCTCTCTTTGCAAACTTTTGACCGGTTTAGGATTCCGTCCGTAATTAAGGGGGGGGGGGTAGGGTTAAGTGAATTTGTTCTGATGACACAATTAAAATCAGTTCATTAAAACTCATTTGACATTAATGTACAACATTTGAAGAATGTTGTGTCAAATTTTTACTAAAAAATATCTGAAATTAGGGCAATGGCAGCAATTATTCCCCAGGTAATGTCGAGGGGGATTTTCGAAATTTTAATTTTTCGATTTTTGGGAACACTTTGAAGTGAGAAACGTGATTTTTACCCAAAAAATCGGCTTATTTTTTATTGTAAAAAAAAGAAAAAAAAAATTAAAAAAAGGGCTTCGTCACTACCTCGTAAATTTTATACAGAAATAGTGTTTCAAATTTCAAAAGGATCGGTTGAGTAGTTTTGGAGTTACGAGGGGCACCGACTTTGAAAATGTGAATTTTGGAAAAAACGCTTTAAAGTTTTGAACACTTACTCCTGTTTTAAGGTATTATATAAAAATCGAATCAGCTGCCAAATAACAGTAGCGCGCTAGGACCGGGCAGATATGTAAATAAGGCAGGTCTAAAAATACTCATAACGTCGTCAATTTTTCTCCGATCCACTTGAAATTTTGACACAATATTGTTGAAATATTATACATTCAGATAAAAAAAAAAACGAAAAAAAAATTTAAAAACCCTACACCTCCCTTAAGGAACGCTGGTGAGAACTTAGTTGTCGATTGGACAGCAGTATTCATGGCATGACGAAACTCGTGAATATGCTTGTCCCACTCACGATGATCCTCCCTGATAAAAGTCGCGACCATAGTTTTAAACACTCGATTACTCCTCTCGACAGGATTAGCCTGCCGATGATAAGGCGCCATAGTGAGATGCTGGACCCCATAATCATTCAGGACTGATTTTAGGAATTTATTATCAAATTTCTTGTCATTGTCCGTCTACAAAAACTCTGGAGTCTCCCACCTGAACAAAATTAGCTCCTCAAATGCCCTTGCAATTGACTTGCCATCCTCAGATCTTCATGGCTTGACCTCTACTCACCGAGAAAATAAGTCTTGAAAGACCACTAGGTAGCGACACTGACTTTTTCTTGGAGGAAATTCCATGCAATCAGCTGCTACTACCACCCAGGGCTTTTCAACTATCCTCTGCCCATAAGGCCTTGAGGATCTTCCTGTGAGACCTTATGGTACTGACATTGAGGACACGCTCGCACGAATTGTTAAACATCGTGCCACACATCCTGCCAATAGTATTCCCTCGCAACTCGATCGTAGGTCTTTTCAATCCCCAAATGTCCTGCCGAGAACTCTGAGTGCGCACTCTTGAGCACTCTTTCACGATACTCTAATGGCACGACCAATTTCCACCCCTCTTCATCCCCTGTGTACGGCAATAATAATGGATCATCCCGGAACCGATATAAACTCCCCTCTAGAACTTTTTAACCTGAAAATCTATTAGGAAATTTCACCACCAAATCGAGTCTTTTGAGGTACCACGGATCTGAGACCGTTGCAAAGGCCGCAATCTCTTCGAACTCATCCTCGTACATCCTCGATAAGGCATCCGAAACATGATGGTGAATTCCCCTTCGGTGAACTATCTCGAAATCCCACTGCAGCATCTCGAAGGCCCAACACGCCAATCTACCCGTCGGTTCTTTCAAGTTTCGCAACCACTTCAGAGCACTGTGGTCCGTATTGGCCGTGAATTTATACCCTTCAATATATGGTCTTAGTTTCTTAATTGACCACAACAACGCTAAACACTCTTTCTCCGTCACACTGGAATTTCTCTCGTGAACGGAAAGAGTTTTACGCACAAACACTATAGGATGTTCACCGTCTTCCACCTCCTGTGTTAAAACCGCACCGATCGCATAACCACTTGCGTCACACTGAATTGTAAATGGCTTTGTAAAGTCTGGTCTTGCCAAGACAGGTGCCAAAGTCAATTTATTTTTCAGTGCTTGAAACGCCTCTTGTTGCTATTCTCCCCACTCCCAAGCTCGGCCTTTTTGTAACAACCTCAAAAGTGGTATTTTTAATTCGCTATCATGTTCTATGAAACGCGCATACCACCCCACGATACTTAAAAATCGACGAAGCTGTTTTATATTCGTTGGTGCCGGATAATCAACCATTGGTGCGATTTTCTCTGGATCCGGTCTCAGTTCTTGACTGTTGAGTACATAATCTAAGTATGACACTCTCGAACACCCAAATTCGCACTTTTCCGGATTTACTACCAACCCAGCCTCCGCCAATTTCTTAAGCACGATTTCTAACCACTCTAGATGCTATCATAATCATCAGTGACGATGATTATGTCATCGAGATACCCAAACACGTAAGGCTCGAACTCAGGGCCAAACAACGAATCAATTAATCTCTGGAATGTCATCGGGGCATTTGTGAGTCCAAATGGCATTCTTTTGATCTGCCACAACCCAGAACCAGGAATAGCAAAAGCTGTATATTTGCGACTTTCAGGGGACATCGGCACTTGATGGTAAGCCTGCTTGAGATCGATTTTGGAAATATAACGGGCCTTCCTTAATTTATTCAAAATCGAGTCAATGGAGGGGATGGGATATGCGTCCCTTACTCTCAATTTATTTAAATCCCTGTAATCAGTATAGAAACGCAATGATCCATCTCCCTTCTTGACGATAACTGGAGTACTGCTCCATTCCCTGGCCGATCTCTTAATGACTCCCCTCTCCAACATCTTTTGTACTTCCTGGTTTGCCCACTCTAAAATCATAGGCGACATCCTGCGAGATCGATGTTTAATTGGTGTTGGATCAGTGACTCTGATGCTATGTTCCGTCAAGGAAGTCATACCATGTTCCACTTGTTGCTGTAAAATCATCTGATCCAACAATTTTTGGATTTTCGATCTCTGCCCCTCTGATAACTCACAAACCGCCGCGCACTCCGCAAAAATATCCCCCTCTCCTCTATTTCCTATACTACTACTCCCCCTGGACTCAGCTCTACATACTCCAAAAATTTGTGCCATTCCTCCTCTTGAACTATCCACAGGCCCCTTCCTAACCTCACATCTATGTCCGCCGCGAGATAAAAATCCTGACCCAAAAGCATTTCATGGGACAGATTATGTGTGACCCGCAAGTCGAAAGGTTGAGAAAAACCATCCACCGTCAACCATAACCTCAATTTCCCCAACGCTGCTGTTGATCCCCCAAGCGCGCTTCCAATTGCCGTATTAGCTTTCGTAAGTCTATCTCGAAATTTCTCTGCCAATTTCGGCCAAACCAAAGAAACCGTCGCGCCCGGATCAAACAACGTTATAAAGGGTTTATCTGCGATCAGCACTTAAAGAAAATAACTATTTTCCAATTATGAGGCATCTACCCTCTCCTCCGTTAACTCAAGTGCTGCTGTATTCTCTACAGCCTTACCCCTTCCCTGGAATGAACGTACTGATGGAACATCAGTATTTTCTGTTTCACCACCCTCCTTCAATTGCGTCCCCATTTGATTAACCCTTTGAAGCATACATTTTTCTATTTGAGAAATTTAGCTATCAAATACGCTCTAGAGGGTTTTTTGGGGCGCTGATTAAGAATCCGGAGTCAGATTTTCAATATTTTCAAAATTCAAAATGGCGGATCCAATATGGCGGACGAATTTTTAAAAATTTATTGCATTCGCTTGAAACTTGTTAGTCGGGGGTTTTTGGGGTCGCTGATTACGAATCTGAAGTCCGATTTTCAAAATTCAAAATGGCGGATCCAATATGGCGGACGAATTTTTAAAAATTTATTGAATTACCTTAAAACTTAGTTAGGAAGTACATGTATACATACGTACACATATTACAATATAGTTAAAAAGACAGATTGATATCTGAAAAATTAATTTCCTACAGGAAAGTAAGAAGTAATGAATGAACTTTGGAGCAGTTAGGAAGTACATGTATACATATGTACAGATATTACAATATTGCTTAAAAGACAGAACAATATTTGAAAAGTGTTAGCAGTTATCAAGTACATGTGTACACGCGAGCATACACAAAAATAAAACTCTGAAGACAGAACAATACCGGCAACATTAATTTCTTACATGAAATTTAGAATCAATTACATACGATCATATTCGTCAACCTTATTGGATTAGTCAGCTTCAATTCTAGAAAATTGGCCATAAGTTTGCAAATACTTGCCTCAATAAAACCCCGTGTTAGCAAGTTTTATAGAAAATTAATATTTTTCAAATTTTACGTCCGTCATATTGGATCAGCCATGTTGAATTTTGAAAACCGGACTTCAGATTCGTAATCAGCGACCCCAAAAACCCTCGAGTATCAAGTTTCAAGCGAATTCAATATATTTTTGAAAATTCGTCCGCCATATTGGATCTGCCATTTTGAACTTTGAAAATCGGACTTCAGATTCGTAATCAGCGACCCCAAAAACCCCCGAGTAACAAGTTTCAAGCTATTTCAAGGAATTATCAAAATTTCGTCCGCCATATTGGATCCGCCATTTTGAATTTTGAAAATCGGACTTCAGATTCGTAATCAGCGACCCCAAAAACCCTCGAGTATCAAGTTTCAAGCGAATTCAATATATTTTTGAAAATTCGTCCGCCATATTGGATCTGCTATTTTGAATTTTGAAAATCGGACTTCAGATTCGTAATCAGCGACCCCAAAAACCCCCGAGTAACAAGTTTCAAGCTATTTCAAGGAATTATCAAAATTTCGTCCGCCATATTGGATCCGCCATTTTGAATTTTTAAAAACCAGTACGATATTCGTAATCAGCGACCCCAAAAACATTTTAGGTGTAATCCCCAGTTTAATATGTATTGTAGTTTACTGAGAATTACATTTATTCTAAAAAAATCGCTTTTTTTCAAGTTCATTTGTTTATAACATTTATTTTGTTAACAATAAACATTTATTTATTGTTTTGTTATGGCAAGGGATCTTCTGTAATACATTTTATTTACTTTCTGTCATTGAAACAAATGAGATAATGTTTGAAAAATGCAAAAAAGTGCAACGAAAAAGGTGACACTCTGGAGTGTCACTATGCCGCAAAGGGTTAACCTGTGTCCCACTTTTCTCTCTACTCGATGAACTTGGAATTGACAAATCCAACGCTGGTTCAATCTTCCTCTGAGAAGCTGGTTTTACTTCAATTGGTGTCTAATTTTCTCCCCCCACCACTTACTGTAGTAGATTTTGGGACTCTGGGACACGTTCTTCCACTACTTCTCCTTCATTTTGCTGAAGTTCCTGTTAAATTTTCGGTTCCCCATGTTGTTGTCCTACTTGTGTCCCAATTGTCTCACTCAGAGTTCCGTGTCCCACTTCATCTATTTTTTCTTGTAAGTCCACTCTCTCCCCTCCTGAATATTCTTTCGCACGAATTAAGGTGAAAAAGATTTCCGGATTCACATCCTCTTCCTCTATTGTCCCACCAACGAAGGTCCTGGGGGAGAAGGGTTACTCGGTCCCCCCCTGCCCTGTTTTCCAACATTTTCTTCAAGTCTTCACAATTGGGACAATTTCTAAACGTTGTCCCATTTATCCTACAAACTTGGCCGAAACTCCGGTTACCAGTGGGCCATGACAAGGGACACTCATTGGCGTAATGCCCCTGTTGTTGGCATCGGAAATAAGTTCTCAACTTGCACTCAGATGCTCGATGTCCCACTGCCTGGCACTGGTAGCAGGCACCCGTAAGTTCCCTAGGGACACTAGGCCTTTACGCCGGTGGTTGCTTCGCTCCAAAGGAACGATTCTGAAACTGTCCCACTGTATAAGGACGATTCTGAAACAATTGTCTCAGATTGCGTACCCCACTGGTCGATGGGACAGGAGGGTTAGTAGCCACCATTTGGGCATACATTACCGGTGTTTGGAGTGCTGGAACCTGCTGAACAGCCGCTATTGGCGTTGTCCCAGTTGTCCCTGGATCCACTATCACTTGAAGCGTCCCACTCTCTACATTGGATGTCCCTGGATTCACTGGACCCCCCTTATTTTTCTTATTCTTCCCCTTTTTCGTATGGACAGTTCGAACTGTCCGACTTTCTTCCCCACTTGTCTCAGAACCCGAGACCACACGCAGAGCATCTACTTTCGCCTCTCTTAAAGTTCCCTTCGGAGCCGCGGCCGGAATTCTCATCTTGTCCCGTGACGGAGGTGGGACATACCTCTTGTCGAGATCTTTAACTCGCTCATAACGTCCAAAACTCGCTCTAATTCCTCATTGTCCAGTCAATACGTCGGAAAAAACATATTATACGGTAATAACTCGGAAGGTCGATGTTTTTAACTTAAACCCTTTATTTTGGCATACAATTAAAGACTCTAAGTTTTCGGCAGGCGTGGCAACCGGGAACCCGGTTAAATTTTTCAAAAAAGGTGCAAAAAATCGCGTTTTCTGAAATTGTCGGTTTTCCGTGCATTTTAAGTGAATAATATGATACATAAAAGAAAAAGTATATAAAATTCTAAGTCTTTAAAAAAAAAGATGAACTTAATTGGCCAAATAGTGCCCGAGTTATAATCTTTCAAAGTTTACTAATTTTTCATCATTTTTGCCCTTCAAAATGGCGGATATAATATGGAGGACGATATTTGAAAATTTGTTAATTTTCATGGTGCATCCAATATGGCAAACAATATTTTTTAAAAATTTGTTTATTTTCATGAGAAATTGCATTTAGGGGCTTCAGGGGTCGTTGATTACGAATCCGTAGTTACATTTTAAAAATTCAAAATGGCGGACCATATTTTTTAAAAATTGGCTTATTTTCGTGAGTCTGGGTATCTAGGGATTTTTGGGGTCTCTGTTTACGAATCTTCAATCAAATTATAATAATTCAAAATGGCGGATCTAGTATTGCGGACAATAGTTTTTTAAAATTGTCTTATTTTTGTGTGACTTGGTTTCTAGGGTTTTTTTTGGAGCGCTGATTACGAATATGCAATCAGATTTTTAAAATTTAAAATTGCGGATCCAATATGGTGGACGATATTTTTTTAAAATTGGCTAATTTCGTGCTACTTGGTATCTATAGGGTTTTAAGTTCGCTGATTACGTATTTGCAATTTAAATCTCAAAATTCAAAATGGCGTATTCATTATCGTGGATGATATTTAAAAATTTGTTAATTTTCATGATGCATCCAATATGGCAGACAATATTTTTTAAACATTTGTTGATTTTCATGAGAAATTGTATCTAGGGGCTACTGGGGTCGTTGATTACGAATCCGTAGTTACATTTTAAAAAAATAAGACAATTATAAAAAAATATCGTCCGCCATATTGGATCCCCCATTTTGAATTTTTAAAGTGTAACTATTATTATACTATGCCATATTGGATGCATCATGAAAATTAACAAATTTTTCAATATCATCCACGATAATGGATCAGCCATTTTGAATTTTGAAATTTAAATTGCAAATACGTAATCAGCGACCTCAAAAACCTATAGATACCAAGTCGCACGAAATTAGCCAATTTTAAAAAAATATCGTCCGCCATATTAGATCCGCAATTTTAAATTTTAAAAATCTGATTGCATATTCGTAATCAGCGATCCGAAAAAACCCCTAGAAACCAAGTCGCACAAAAATAAGACAATTTTAACAAAATATTGTCCGTTATATTGGATGCGCCATTTTTAATTTTTAAAGTAATGCAAAAATTTATAGAAACAAACTTGTATTATGTGTTTAACAATAATAAAATACAAGAGCAATCGATCTGAACTAAAAAATTTGCAACTATGTGAAAAAACGTGAAAACTGGTCTACTTTATGAGGTCATAGCTCGGTAACTAGTGTGCCGAATTTAATTTTCTAAACAGGAATTTAAAGCTAATATAGTCTACTACAACTTTTATGTTCATTATTTTTCTATCTGATTACGTAAAAAAAATTCGGCATTAGTTTTACTATCCTTCGAAAGGACTCTCAAGAAATGGGACGTCCCAGGTGTTCCACAATGACCCTCATGTTTAAAATAAAATCGGAGATATTTTCTCCCCTTGCCTGTGTCCGACTACGCACTTCATCGAGGACATCGTCGTCCACCAAAGCAACTGAAAATTCTTGTTTAAAAAGTTTTTTAAACGAGTTCCAAGAACACAGGTCCTTACGCACGAGTCGGAACCACCGGCTCACATTTTTGCGTAAAACACTCGGAAGGGCTGTCAAAATCTCACTCAAAGTATTGCACTCTTTGCAATCTTCGACCCTCTCTTAAAATTCTTCCGCGTCCTCTTTCTCCCCTCCGGAAAACTTGATGTCCCAATCTTTTAAGATTTTGACAACTTTCGACCCCCCACTAACATTCGAAAAGAAACGCTTATTGCGGTAATTTTTATTCGAACTTTATTCCTACTTGAACCGGAAGTCCCAGTTCCGGTGGATTTCTCTTCCTTTTACCCCAATTCCAACCCACAAATAGCAAAATTTAAATAAAATAAAATCAAGTCTAATCTTCAGTGCATTCTGACAAACTCGAATAAACTCAATTAATTCACTAAATTCGAGTCACTTTAACTGAACTTAAAATAAACTTCACTGGATCTCAATAAATTTCAACTAACTCTCCATAACTCTAATACACAAAAAAAAAAATTCAGATAAATTCAATAAACCCACTAACTTCCTATAATTCAAACCGAATATTTGGATATCACTGATAGACTTCAAATAAACTCAAATAAACTCAACTAACACTCCCCTAATATTCAAATAAATTCAGCAACACATTAAACAAATGATAAATAAGTCTTACACTAGAAAAATTTTACTCTGCAGTATGGCTTTCCCAATTCAGGAAATTAATTGTTTGGATGAAATCTCCGCAGTGTGGCTTTCCCAAATTATTTAAGAAAATTTCTGCTAGGACAAACAAAAACAGAAATCCGCAGTGTGGTTCTCCCAATTTTATTTAGGAAAGAAACAGGGAAAGAATACACGAAAACCCGAAAGAATTGACTAAAAAGTAGTACGAAAGACGATCTCTCCTTACCCTCGCGCACCAGGAAGAAGAAAAGACAAGAAAACGAAAGAAGACGATTATACACTATTCTCGATTCGTCCTCAATTTCCAACGATACTCATTTTCCCCTCACAAAAATACCAAAACTATTTATTTTCTACACTTCCGTGGTACAAAAAAAATTTAAAAAGAAACAGAGAAACTAAAAAAAACATCCTACAAAAAGGAAACCCTGGGGATTTTCCCCCTCTCGTAGTTCGACACGCACTTCCGGTTTCACCACGGCATGAAAATCGACCCGTCATTAACCATTTTGCCAGAATTTAATTTTTAATAAAATTTTTCTATAAATTCAAATCACGTTTCACACTCGTTTTACATTTCCAACTCGATTCAAGGCTCAACACTCTGCCCTCTAGATTTTAACTAATCGTTATAACTACTTGTAAAATTTTCAAAACGACACTTCCGGTTTCTCTTAACTTTTCCCGACCACGTTTTCATTTACTACCCGCCATTTTCCTTGCTACGATCATTCGCAATTTCTCAGTCTCTTTTAGCGTCCCCGGTTTATTAATTTACACAAAAAAGAAAAAAACAAAACGAAACTCGACAATTCCACGCTTCTACCGATCTGGTTGTTATTCTCCCCTAAAAAAAAATTCACTTATCACTTCCCCACTCATAGTTTCGTCACGTTTCTCCCGTTGCCTTCTGACAAAAGCAAAATTTTGTTAAAAATTTATTCCTACAAGGGATGCCAATTATAACATAGGAACTTAAAAAACTTGTTTCTACAATTATATTTCCCGATGTTATTAATTTTAACTCTACTTTTTTCTTTTTTTTTACCTACTCACTTCAAAACTCAAAAGGGAATTCCGTCAGAGAGCTAACAATGAATTCGACGGAGAAACGCCACGAGTAATTAGAACTTTTCTCACCACTTCGATGACAAAATTCTCCAGCTACCTCAGCTAACTTCCACTTGATTTTCTCCAAGGACAGGATAAACCCAATTAAAAACACTTCTCTACAATTAATTACACTCAATTATTTATTCAGGAAAAGAACTCCGGCAATATCCTACCTGACCTTCCACAACTTAATAAACGTCGATTCACAAAATTGTAAATAGTTTCTCGCCGGCACGCACGTGTGTCGTTTACCCTCGGTCCTAGGACTACTGCCGCCAACGACGACCACACGGTACCTCCAAAACCCGTCAAAGGTGGGGGACTCCGCCCCTTCCGCATTCTCTCTCTCTCCGTCTTCTCGTTGCTTCTTCGCCCTCGGTCTCCGTTACTCCTAATGAAACATCTGAAACAAGGGAAGAGAGGTCGCCACGATAAAGCGAGGGAAAACGCGGAAAATAGCGCGAAACAATTTCTCAGCACTTTGATTTGTGCTCTTACCCCACGTAAACCACAAAGGGTTATCCGAGGGGACTGCGACGAAGCAGAAACAGCGCCAGTCAGGGCCGTAAATAAAAAGGGCACCTGTGCTGCTTATTTCCCACTTAACATGAAAATAAACTAATATATCAAACAATAATAAAATAACAATTCGTTCGTGACGAAACGCTTCGTCACATAACTTAGCTGAATTTTTAAATAACAGATTGTCCATTTGGCAGAATTCATGAACATTATGCTTTCATGTGAGCAAAAGGATTTGATTTAACAAAAAAAATTAAAAATTTTAATTTTTACAAACTTAAAAAATTTGCGAATTATTCTTAAAAAGTTTAACAAAATATAAACTCTTTAATATATAGATTAATTGATTTGTCTTGAAACCGACAAAATGGACATTATGTTATTTAACAATTCGGATAAGTTAAAATTCTGTTAAATGAGAATTCCGCTAAATTAACATTTGATTAAATTGGAATTCTTTTAATTAAATAGTCGTTTTAAAAAAAATCTGTATGATCAAGTTAGGTAATAACGAAAAATTCATTTGGCCGAATCAGCAAATGTCCGAATAAACATTCGTCAGAAAGATTTTGGCGCGAATTTGAAAATTAGCCAATCAGAAATTATCAACAAAATTGTGATTGGTTAATTTTTGAATTCGCGCCAAAATCTTTCTGACGAATGTTTATTCGGACATTTGCTGATTCGGCCAAATGAAAATTGGTTTAAGTGTCGATTCTATAAAAAAGAAATTCGTTCACTTGAGACTTCTGTCAAATGAAAATTCGACCAAATATGAATTCTATTAAATGAAACTTCACTCATCTGTACATTCTATTATATAAATATTGGATGAAAAATAAATTCTATCAAATACTATTTCGGCTTGGTAAAGATTTGAACATGTACAATTTCTGTTAAAGATACATTTAATCATTTAAAACATTTTTAAACAGACATTCTATAAAATAGAATTTTGATCAACTGTGAATTCTGTTAAATGAAAATTCGACCAAATATGAATTCTATTAAATGAAACTTCACTCATCTGTACATTCTACTAAATAAATATTCGATGAAAAATGAGTTCTATTAAATACTATTTCGGCTTGATAAAGATACGCACATGTGTAATTTCTGTTAAAGATACATTCACTTATTTAAAAGTTCTTTTAAACAGACATTCTATAAAATAGAATTTCGATCAACTGTGAATTCTGTTAAATAAAAATTTGATGAAATATGAATTCTCTCAAATGAAACTTCCGGTATATATGAATTCTAATATATGAAAGGTCGGTTATATTTGAATTCTGTCAAACATTATTTCGATGAAATGTGAATTCGACTACAAGAAATTTCTGAATAATGGAATTCGGCCAAATGAAATTTCGAACTAATCGGAATTAGAACATATTCATGCGTCTCGATGTTTCCCTAAAACTAATTAAACATAATCTCCAAAAGTTCGAAATGAATAAGATAGAATTATATTTCTCACGTATTTTTCTTCTCTGGAATTAATAATTATAAGATTATGTACATAATGGTGTGACCTTTTGTGGGAATTATTTAAAAGGATAATTTTTAATTTGACGAAATTTAAGTGAAACAAATTGTCAACAGTAGGGGAATAGGTTCGGTTGTGGGCACCCTTTTGTTTTTGACTCATAACTTGTGACCAATAAATATGCTAACGACGTTTACGTAAATATTGAAAGCTAAGGACCTTAGCTAACTACTGGCAAAGAAACTAAATTGATTCCGTCGATTAAAAAAATTTAATTAAAAATTTAATGAAGTGGTCATTTTTCGAGAAAAAAAATTTTTGGTTCGGTTGTGGGCACCCTTGAGAAATCTACTAAAAATGGGGAAAAATAAACTAAAGGGCCATTCATTAATTAGGTAAGGATGATTTCTGCTAATTTTGAACCCTCCCTCTCTCATATGAGGACAAATAAGATTTCTCTAACCCTTCCCCCATATTTTGTAAGTTTTTGTAAATAACGTGCTTTTAGGAGGAATAATTTCTAAATAAAAAAATATCTTACGTAAGAATGGCTTCTAAGGGTGCTTTTTGCTTCCACTACAATTGCACTTCACTAACACTTCACTTCCACTACAATTGCACTTCACTTCTACTTCACTTCCACCTCCATTATACTCCACCTCTACTTAACTTCCACTTCAAGTCAATTTCATTTCCACATCACATCCACTCCACATCCACTTCATGTACTTCACTTTAATTCCTCCTCACTTCGATATATCAATTATCTCTGTATTCCTTTTTTTGACTCTCTCTCCTACTAAACCTTAAATGCACAGCTACTGACTGTGGACGACGGACGCACGCTAAAGTCTCGTTATAAGCATTGTCGACCTGGACCACGAAACCCTTAAAATTTATAAAACACTATTAAATGTTGTAAGAAATTACTTATGATTACTTCCAATACGATATTTCACGATTTGGCAAGAATGAGAGTGGTGCCCACAACCGAACCAATTTTGGTGCCCACAACCGAACTAGGCCATCATTTTAAAACTTCTAAAAAAAAATTTCGGTTGTGAACATTGTTGTTGTGCTCGGAATTGGATCACAAAATATAATATACTTACTGCGTAAATACACATTGAACTTACCTTTTCGCTTGATTTACTTTGATTAGTGGCACTTTTAAAAATACTCTAAAAAACTTTAATGTTCACTTTAACGTGTCAAAAAATTAATTTTTATGCAGTAAAAAGCACAGGTGTCCAATCACTTTTGTTTTTGCATAAAAAGCTAAGTACAGACATAACACAACAATGACATTTGATATGGTCGTTCTAAGAAAATCCAAAAAATGCGATACACTTAACACACCTAGGTTTAAAGCATTATAACAAAAAGTGCATTTCAGTGCCAGCTCAAGAGATGTTCAATATGTTCATTTAAACAGGGCGCCAGATCGAAGGTGGCACCAAAAATTTGTGAGTGTTTTATTGGAAAAATACGGAAGAATACGGAATAATCGAATAGAAAAGGATATAGAAAATACCTGTCTTTTTCTATGTCAGCTAGCATATCACGTGATATACAAAAATACGTAGGCAACAAAACCTAAAAGTAAAATCTCAAACCAAAATAATTGCATAATTTATCTCGAAACTAACTGAAATAATATAATACCCGGCAAGAAGGCCGAAATTGAAAAAATTGAAAAAATTACAATGTGTCAATGGTAGAGCGCGAATTATTCAATTTTTTTCAATTCCAATTCTTGACAATTCTTTTGTATTCCTTGTTGTGATTCAGTTTCATAGAAAAACTAATTATTATGAATTCTCTTTTAACATTTTGATAACTTTCGAATTCTTTTCAATTGTAATATTTTCATGACAAATCAATTTTTATTAATTCCACAATACTTAAATAATGCGAAATAGTAATTGAATTCTTTTGAATTATAATATATAAGAATTAATAAATTAATTATTTTAAATCAAACTATAATTCCTGTTTTATAATTCAATTCAATTTTTATGAATTCCAAGAGAGTTTTTACTTATTTTAATTATTTTAAATTACGAAAAAATAACTTTATAAGTTAAGAATACTAAATTTTATAAAATTTTATTAATTAAAAATGAGAATCGCAAAAAGATAAAAAACGTTACTGAAATAGAAAATAATATCTTTGCGCTGTTATTTATATTAATTTTTGTTTTATTTATAATCTTTAAAAATATCTAATAATAAAAAATCATACATTTTTTTTTAATAAAATTTTGTTTTATGAATTTTAATTATTTATTAGCTAAAGATGAAAAATAGTAACAGAAGCATTTTCATTTAGGTATTTAACATTTTGTTTTTCTTTTTTCATGTACTATTTTGCAAATAATTTATTTAAAAAAATATATCTCAGAAATCTTTTTTTACCAAGTTTAAGATAAATCCTTTAAAATTTGGTTAAGTTATTTTAATTTAAGTTATCTTTTTTGACCAAGTTTAAGATAAATCCCTTAAAATTTGTTAAAGTTATTTTAATTTAATTTATCTTTTTTGACCAAATTTAAGATAAACCCCTTAAAATTTGTTTAAGTTATTTAATTTTTCACATTGATATTTACAGTATGGTTGATTTTTGACCTTATATGAGATACATAATCATTCAACAGATTAAAGTATCATATATCTATTATGAATTTTTTTCAACCTATTTCATCCCTTAATACAGTAGTTTACTTCAGATAACTTTTTTCTTATACTTTTCTTAGAACAAATTTTGTCCCAAATTACCCCTAACCCTTATGGAAAAATGTGACATAAATATAATGACAAGGACGCGTGTCATTCATTTGCGTGTCATTTTTTCGCGACCACACGAGAAAAATGACACGAGAAAGGCAAAGGACATGGCAAACGATACATAAAAATGCCGCGATGCGCAGTAGTATTCTACAGTACCTACGGTTGCGCAGTAAATTTTTGACCTTCCCAAAATGGTGCAGAATGCATGTTTATATAAAATCACTAGCTTTCGAGCCCGCCTTTGGCGGGCATGAAATCTAGTGGCGTGCCATCAACAGTATTTTTTTAAAAAAGTATTTTTTGACAGAAAGAATTTTTTGTTAAAAGGTATTTCCTTACAGATAGTATTTTTTGCCAATAAGTATTTTCTGACAGAAATTATTTAAAAAAGAATTTTCTAAAAGCAACATAATTCTCTTCCAAAAATTATTAAATTCTAATATATTTTATTAGATATACTTCCCATTAGCACATACCAAAACAGCACCGGATGTTCCAGCAATATTGGCAATGTTGAGGCAAGGCATTTTTACTTTGCCTCAACCTTGCCAAGTTGTTGATCTAATAAAAATACGCCTGTCATGTTGTAAAATTTTTTTTCATCAAAATAAGTATTTTTCGAGAAAAACCTAGAACCAAATTAGCCTGAATCCCATTCAGCCTAAAACCATTTTGCCGAAAATGCATTCAGCCAAATCCTATTTACCCTAAATTGTATTAAGCCTAAATCCCCTTAATTCTAAAATACATTTAGCAAGAAACCCATTTAACCTAAAATGCATTCAGCCTAAATCCCACTTAAACTAAAATGCATTCAGCCTAAAACCCATTTGACTTTAATCCCATTAAACCTAAAATGCATACATCCTAAATCCCATATAACCTAAAATGCATTCACAGATTAAAACCCATTTATCCTAAAATGCATTTAGCCTAAATCCCATTTATCCCCAGAAGCATTTATCATACATCTCATTTCACCTAAAATGAATTCAGTATAAATCCCATTAAACCTAAAATGCATCAGCCTAAATCCCATCTAAACAAAATCGCTTTTATTCTAAAACCCTTTTAACCTAAAATGCATTTAGCCCAAATTCTATTTAATCTCAAATGCATTCATCCTAAATCCCATTTAACCTTAATCCCATTAAACTTAAATCCCATTTAACCTTAAATGCATTCAACCTACATCCCATTTAATCTAAAATGCATTCAGCCTAAATCCCATTTCACCAAAAATGCATTCCGCCTAAATCCAATTTAACCCAAAAGCAATCAGCCTAAATTCTTTTTTACCTAAAATGCATTAGGCTTAAAAAAATTTGGCCTAAATCCCATTGAACGAAATTTATAATGTAAAATTTAGGCTAAACGGGATTTAGGACAAATAGTTTTAGGCTGAAGGCCTTTTTGGATTTAATGGGTTATAGTTTGAATGCATTTTAGGTTGAATGAGATTTAGGTTAAATAGGATTTAGGCTTAATGCATTTTAGGTTTAATGGGATTTAGGCTAAATGAAAAGTAGGTTAAATAATATTTATTATGTTTAATGGGTTTGAGGCGGAATGCTTTTTAGGTTAAATGGGATTTAGGTTAAGTAGGATTTAAATTTAATCTATTAGATTTTCTGGTTTTTATTTTTTTCCCCAAAAAAATTCAGATTCAACATTTTTTTTGCATTGTGTCATCTGAAATTATTTTTATTAATGTATTTCTTTAAATTTATTGCAAAATGTGTTGTAGGGAACATAACAAAATTAATTCAAAAAGACTAAAAGCCATCTAACACAAAGTCAGTAATATAAAAAAAATGTAGGTTTTTCAATTTTTTTGATCCAGAAACCAATTTTATACTTATATATCTCAGTTATACGATATTTTTTGTCAAATTATTCTAAAATATGACGAAATAACAGGTAATACTCAATTATAGAAAGTTTATCAGCAGTTCATAAAAAAATGAATAACACAGCCCCACAAAAAAAAAAGTGTCATGTACTTTTGACCGGAATACCCTAGCCCTATGTATTTTGACGCGCTGAACACGAATCCGAAGTCCATTTTGCTCCATCACGTCAGGATTTTTTTCTAACCTCAAAAAACATGTCGAATTTTGAGAGGTAGGCGATTTTTTAAAAAAATTTATGGATTTACTTCAAACTTGGTATCTGGGGGTTTTTTGGGTCGCTGATTACGAATCTGAAGTTAGATTTTCAAAATTCAAAATGGCGGATCCAATATGGCGGACGAATTTTGAAAAAATTTGAAGATTTACTTCAAACTTGGTATCTGGGGTTTTTTTGGGTCGCTGATTGCGAATCTGACGTCATATTTTCGAAATTTTTATGAAATTTGGTATCTTCAGGTTTTTAAGTTGCTGAGTGTGATTTGGAAGCGAGTTTCTCACATTTTCAAATATGACTTCTATTACAATTTTATCATAAAATATTCCTTGGTAACAGATTGGATATGTTTGGTGCAGAAGCCAAATAAGAAAGTACATTGTTCCATTCTGCATCTTATTCCTGATGGACATATCATTGTCATTCTATGTCTAACGTTCTTATTGAGCTTTGGCACAATTTAAATCCTGCTGCTTCGATAAATGTCGTAAGCGATGACAACTGCCCCGAAAGGGGATGTGTAGAATGATTCGCTTCCTGTTTATCGAAGTAACGAAGCCAGCGTAGGCGCGCTGCCTTGCAGGTGGGCGTTAGGGTGTGAGCATGATACCGTAGTGTGTCCGACGACGAGTTGACATTGTCCTCGTTAAAGTCGGAAAGCTCTCATACTTAGGCCTGGGGAGGTATGAGAGTTATCACCCCTAGGACGCTGGACTCGCCTGCGATCGGACCAGGATCCCTAACGTGCGGGTTATTCAATAAATCATGGCTTTTCAAAATCAAAACAACACAAAAACTTCAAATGCTTCAAAAATTAATTTTAAAGCATTAAGATCAAAACTTAATGCACAAAAAAAAAAAAAAAAAAAAAAACTTCAAATGCTTCAAAAATTAATTTTAAAGCATTAAGATCAAAACACATATGCAATAGCAATGCAGATGCATTTTGTTATATATGTGGACAGTTCGATGTTCCAAAGAATTGTAAACCAATCAATGACAATATTAGACAAATTTACAAAGATTGCTTTGATTTAGAGATAGCCGATCAAAATGAAAATTGGGTTCCACACAAAATTTGCTTATCCTGTCACATAATGTTAACTCGTTGGAATAATACTAAGGAGGATAAGTACTTTAAATTTAAAAAACCAATGCTGCGGAAAAAACCATTGAAACAAGAAGATTGTTACTTTTGCATGACCAATGTAGAAGGTTATAATAACAAGAATAAAGGAAAAATATTGTACGCTGATGTGACAACTGTAACAAAACCAGAAATTGTTTGTGATAGACCTTCTTCTTCAAAAAATTTTGAAATCGACTGTTCAAAAGTAGAAGATGTATTTAGTGATATAGATGACGACATGAGTATTGATGACAAAGATGACTATTACATTCCAACTGGTAAACAGGAAGAAGAAATACCTGAAAAGTTCACACAAGAAGAACTCAGCAATCTCATCAGAGATTTAAAACTACCAAAAGATGTTGCAGAATATCTTGCATCAGTTCTTAAGAAGAAAAAAATGCTATCGAAAGGAACTACATCTTCCTTTTATCGCGATAGGGAAAAGGAATTCAGAAAATACTTTACAGAAGACAAAAAGCAGTCATTGGTATATTGTTCTGACATTAATGGGTTAATGGATCAATTAAAACCTGGCGTATACAAAGATGAAGATTGGAGGTTATTCATAGACTGTTCTAAAAGAAGTTTAAAAGCAGTATTACTTCATAATACTAATATTTATGGTTCGATTCCTATGGCTCATTCTACAGAACTTAAAGAAAGCTATGAATCTGTAAAACTAGTTTTAGATAAAATAAAATATAAAGAACATAACTGGCAAATTTGTGGGGATTTTAAGATCTTAAGTATTATGCTTGGACAACAAGCAGGTTTCACAAAAACGCCCTGTTTTTTGTGTCTGTGGGATAGTAGAGATAGAAAGAATCATTACAAAAAAATGGAATGGCCAAATAGAAAATCTTTTAAACCAGGATCGAAAAATATCATTAAGAAGCCATTGATTCATCCCTCAAAGGTATTGCTTCCACCATTGCACATTAAACTAGGAGCAGCAAAACAGTTTGTTAAGAGTTTAGATAAAAATGGAAAATGTTTTAAATACCTAGAACAAAAATTCCCTGAGGTCTCTGATGCCAAACTAAATGAGGGAGTTTTCGATGGCCCACAAATTCGAAAATTATTAAAAATTGAGAAATTTGTCAGAAACATGAGTAAAACTGAGAAAAATGCATGGATTAGTTTTAAACTAATTGTTGAAAATTTTCTGGGGAATAACAAAAGCGAGAATTGGGAAGAAATGGCAAATAATATGATAACAAACTTCGGAAAGCAAGGATGCTTGATGAGCTTGAAGCTACATTTCTTAGAATCACATCTAAAGTACTTCCCCGAAAATTTAGGAGACTACAGTGAGGAACAGGGAGAGCGATTTCATCAAGACCTTAATGAAATAGAACGTCGTTATCAAGGAAGGTGGGGCGTAAATATGATGGCCGACTTTTGCTGGATGCTGAAAAGGGATGTTGTACCAGGTAGTGTGAACTTAAAGAGAAAATCGCTACACAGATCTTTCGAAAACAAAAGAGTGCGCTACCATAAAAAGGAATAAAGGAAAATTATATACTTCAGAACTGACATATTGAATTTTGACAATATGTTTTCAGATTTGCAATCAGTCACCCCACAAACCACTAGATACCAAATTTTATGTAAATTTTAATATTTTAAAAAAATTCATCAGCCATATTCTTGCCGCCAAGTAAATCTTAATATGTTTTTTAATTCGGCCGCCATATTGGATCCGCCATTTTAAATTTAGAAAATTTAACTTCGGATTCGTAATCAGCGACCCAAAAACCCCCCAGATACCAAGTTTGAAGTAAATCTTCGATGTTTTTCAAAATTCGTCCGCCATTTTGAATTTTGAAAATCTAACTTCAGATTCGTAATCAGCGACCCAAAAAACCCCCAGATACCAAGTTTGAAGTAAATCTTTAAATTTTTTTAAAAAATCGCCTACCTCTCAAAATCTGACATGTTTTTTGAGGTTAGAAAAAAATCCTGACGTTATGGAGCAAAATGGACTTCGGATTCGTGTTCAGCGCGTCAAAATACATAGGGCTAAGGTATTCCGGTCAAAAGTACATGACACTTTTTTTTTTGTGGGGCTGTGTAATTTAAAAATTTTCGATTTTTTGAATTTTTTGAAAAAAATGTATATCTTTCTTTCTTATCAATATTTTTTAAGTCTGTAAGTTTATAAACCTAACTTGGGTGAAGACGTAACACTCTGCCAAATTTGGATTCAAACGGTTCAGCTGTTTCTAAGTGATGCGCGAACAAAGGTTCTGTGACATACATACATACCCCACACAGCACCAGAAATTCCCTGAATTTCCCCTGAATATTGGTCCACATTTCCCGAATATTCGAACCTAATATTCAGGGAAGTTTTGTGGAAGCATCAAAATGTCCGCCATAAAGAAAATTGGACGCTAAATTTCCCTGAAAATGTATTTCTAATTTTCAGGGAATTTCCGCATCTAATATTCCTAGAATATTCAGGGAAAGTTAAAAAAAATTTCCAAAATTTTTTTGATCTGGTAATTGATAAAAATTGTATGTCACATTTGGCACCCGTAGGATTCTAGAACATTAAAAACTACTGCGCAGCCGTAAGTGTCACAGAAACCAAGTTCGACCATTGCGCATCATGTACAGAAGATTTACGAATACTGTGAATATTGAAGGAATATTAGGTTCGAATATTCAGAAAATGTGGACCAATATTCAGGGGAAATTCAGGGAATTTCTGGTGCTGTGTGGGACATACATACATACATACAGACATGAAATTTTGTATGGGTATATTTGAATTCATTGATGCTTAAAACGAAAAATTATGCATGAAATTTAAAGTTCTAAGCAATGTACAGACAAAATTCTGATTTTATTAATATAGATATCACTGAATTAAGATTATAATTTTTTCGATTTTTTTTTTTTTATATAAAACAATTTTATACATACTTATATATCTCGGTAATAAGACAATATTTTCCACAAACTTATGCTGAAATGTAATAAAATAACATGTAATGCTTAATTATAGAAAGTTTAAAAGTAGTCCATCAAAAAATGTAAAATTTGAAAATATTAAATTTGCTAATTTTTCGAAAAACTCGAAAATCTCCCGTTCTTATTAATATTTTTAAAATCTGTAAATTTATAAACCTAACTTGGGTCAAGATCTAATACTCTGCCAAATTTGGTCCCAAAATAATTGAATGTTTAAAATCAGTGCATCAAAAAATATGTAAAATTTGAAAATTTTTGATTTTTTCATTTTTCAAAAAAATGGTATATCTCCCGTTCTTATTAATATTTCTAAAGGCTATAAATTTATAAACCTAACTTGGGTCAAGATCTAATACTCTGCCAAATTTAGTCCCAAAATAATTGAATGTTTGAAAGCAGTCCATCAACAAATATGTAAAATTTGAAAATTTTAGATATTTTCAGTTTTTGAAAAAAATGGTATATCTCCCGTTCTTGTCAATATTTTTCAAATCCGTTTCTATGTCGGTGCTGGGCCAGTGTTGGCAAGTAGCCGGCGTCACCGTTGCTCCCGATTCCGCTGACTCCGGACACGGGGCATTCGGCGAGAGAGAGGGGGGGAAGACACCCGTACCGTAACTGCCTGGGGAGAGAACTCTCCCGTGCCGTATGGTCGAATGGGTGTGGGTCCGTTTCAGGATCTCCCGTACTAGAGTTTAGCCAGAGGAGGGAATTCTCCTGTGCTGTTTCTGTCGGGGGAGAGTGCCTGGGGGAGCAAAAGATGTACCCCGTACCGTAAGTGGTCAAAGGAGAGAATTCTCCTGTACCGCAGAGGCCAAGGGGTTTTGGACGACTTCCACGAGGGTAGTCGGTTACCTCGTCGACCTGAAAGGAGGAGTGAGGATTTCGATAGAACACACAGTGGAATACAGAACAAGTTCTTTATTCGTCTCAAAACAAGTCTTGCACCTGTGCGGAGTGCTGACCGATGAACAGTTACAATGACCGGTGAGTGGTACAGAATCGTCGCACGCTCGACCTTATATCTACGCTACGCGCTAACTCGACTGTGAGTCGCAGCCTGGCGTGGCCAAGCGTGGCCAACCTGCGAGCCTAGCGGCGAGCCAGAAACTACATTATGCTAATTTTAGTAATACGTGAAAAAGTAAATTTTAAACTTAATAATCGTAAAGTACATTAAAAACTGAGATTATACATATAATTTATATTGAAATCGGTCTATCCTAACTGAAAATATTGATAAAAAGGCGAAAATCAACGGTTACGAGTATCCGGGAAGCGCGCGCGAGCGTTAGTGAGGATGCCGTGGGCCGGGCCACGGAGCGTAAGAGAGAGAGAGAGAGCGAAAACGAAGGCAGCGGATTGGTCGACGCCGGGACTTGTTTTCTCTCTCCGTCTTACACATAGTGGTTGATACGTGTGTACACGGTAATATGTGCATTGGCGTGTTCCTGTAGTGGTGACCGGGCGCTGCCGAATACTCGCGCGCGTTGTTTGTCGCGCAGCTAAATAAGTTTAAAAAGAACAATAATAATAATAAAAATAAGGTTAATTAAAAATAGAGATAAAAAATAATAAAGTAAATAAAAGTAATTAATAATTAAAAGTATAGGGAACCCGGGGCAAGTCACAATGCAATCTTTAAGGCCGATTTTTCTTAGATTTTCTTGTTTCTCGAGTATTATAAGAAATACTCGAAAAACAGAAAACCGTGGAAAGAGGCGAACTGTAACAATATATATACAGACAAACATACATACATACATACAGACACGAAATTTTCTTTTTTGGTATATATATTTGGTATACGCACATGACATGAAAGTAATGACACGCATTTGTGTCATTATTTCCATGTCACACTTTTCCATAAGGGAAATTTGTTGGTATATAAAATCCTTGATGCTCAAAACAAAAAATTATGCATGAAATTTAAGGTTCTAAGCAATGTACAGACAAAAGTCTGATTTTATTAATATAGATTATAAAATTAATAATAATAAAAATTTTTCTTGTGCATTCTTTCGCATGTCATTTTCTCTTGTGTCATTTTTCTCGCGTGGTCGCGAAATAATGACACGCACATGACATGAAAGTAATGACACGCATTTGTGTCATTATTTCCATGTCACACTTTTCCATAAGGGAAATTTTGCAATTTTGTCCAAATCGGCGGTGTAATGCGGGAAGGGGGTTTTTCGCAATTTTCGTGATTGTTAGACCCCTAAAAAATTTTTTTCTTTAGGAAGTTGAGTGAAAGTGATAGGGGATGATTATTTCAAGAAGGAGTGGGTTTTAAGGGTTGATCATGTTTGGTGATTGCATGGTATCGTCGTTAGATGTCCAATAAAGAACTACCAGCTAATAGTCAATCCAGAAAAAAATTTAAACATTCACGAAAGTGAGAGAAAGTGTGGAGGGTTGATAATATCAAGAAGGGGTGGGTTTCAAGGGTTGATTACGTTCTGTTATCATATGTTATTATTTTTAATTTCTTATTAAATAATTTTCTCGTGTTATTTAGGCATATAAAAAATGTTTTAGTTTAAGAAAGTGAGTGAAAGTGATAGGGGATGATAATTTCAAGAAGGGGTGGGATTTAAGGGATAATTATGTTCTGTTATCGTATGTTATCATTTTTAATTTCTTATTAAATAATTTTCTCGTGTTATTTAGGCATATAAAAAATGTTTTAGTTTAAGAAAGTGAGTGAAAGTGGTAGGGGATGATAATATCAAGAAAAAATATGTTTTAAGGGTTGATGATGTTCTGTTATTGCATGTTATCATTTTGCAGTTATTACTAAACACTTTTTCGTGATTTTCAGACCGGTAAAATATTTTTTTGTTCAGGAAGTTGAGTGAAAGTGATAGGGGATGATAATTTTAAGAAGGGGTGGGTTTTAAGGGTTGATCATGTTTAGTGATTGCATGGTATCGTTGTTAGTTGTCTAATAAAAAATTTCCATCTAATAGTCAATCCAGAAAAAAATTGAAACATTCACGAAAGTGGGAGAAAGTAAGGAGGGTTGATAATATCAAGAAGGGGTTGGTTTCAAGGGTTGATTACGTTCGGTTATCGTATGTTATCATTTTTAATTTCATATTAAATAATTTTCTCGTGTTATTTAGGCCTAATAAAATGTTTTAGTTCAAAAAAGTGAGTGAAAGTGATAGGGGATGAGAATATCAAGAAGGGGTGGGTTTTAAGGGTTGATTATATTCGGTTATGATATGTGATCAATTTTAGGTGTCCAATAAATAATTTCCACCTATTATTTAGGCCGTAAAAATTTTTTGAAGGTGATTAAAATAAGTGAACATGATAAGGGTTGTAATTGTCCGCCATATTTGGTCAGCCATTTTGAATTTTAAAAAACGCTACTCGTTATTTAAAAGTAAATGGTTTTAAAGGAATTTTAAGCTTATGACCATTAATTTAAACCTTTACCAATTTTGGACAGAAGGGTGGCCCGGTTGACGAAGAATGCCTCCTATATAAAATATACCAATGTCATAATTGTCAATAACTTTCGGAAGGAATCAATATAATATATATATTGGAATTTTAAAAATTATTTTTATGTCAAAATAATGTCTTTAAAATTTTATAAATTTTTTGGTTCAACTTCCGAGCCTTGCATATGCTAGAAAAAAATTGCACATTAACGCTTAAACAACAATGTTATTCTCCAGTAAATTCCCTTTAAAACAAGCATAGGAACTTTAAAAAACCTTTATTATTTCAAGAGTAATTTCAATTTTTGTAAAACATTAAAAATTACACATTTTTTAACATATTTTAATGAAAAATTGACTAAATCACTTCACTCAGGACTTATTTTCCTCAAAAATTTATCTACTTTAAGGAAATAAACACAGAAAATTTTTAATAATTATACTTTGTACGTTTAAAGACGTTTTTCAAACCTTAAAAAATAGGTGGACTGACAATTCCCGACGGTACTGTAAAAGCATGTATGATAATTTTCCATTACATCCAGAGAAAAATTATTTATAAAGGGGAGATTGGACATCAATGTACCAGTTCTTTCAATGACCCATTTCAATTTTCCCAGAAAAAATTCAACGAAAATTCTCCTAATTCTGAATATAAATGAAGTTTGCGCAAACACAGTACGTTACAGAGAAAACTTAAAATAATAGTTCAGTTATTCTGTCCCAAAGCGCAATCAATTTTCTAAAGCAAGGAGACAAATATTTTTTGGTAGAAGTCGGATACAGAATGAAAATGTATGTTCGACTCGATTGTGATGTACCATTTTGCATCGGATGAAGGAGACTTATCTTCACTTCACATGCTTCCCCCATTTCCTTCTTAATTGCCATTTCGACTTCCTCCAGTGTTACTAAACAGTCAGGATTCATTATCTCCACTGTTTTCTTAGGAGTTAACTCACAAACCGAACACTTTTCTCCAAGTGCATCTGGAACTTTTTAACAGAATTTTCTGATGTCCGTCGTTTGATTTTCAAATTCAATTAACACGTTTCCGCCCTCAGTTTTTCTAATTCCTTTAATGTCGGTTTTAACCTCTTTTTTTTTTAATAGTCTTTCTAATTTTTCCTAAAACTTGAGCATACGTTTTTTCTTCATCCGTTTTTATCAGAACAGCTTTACGTTTATATCTTTGGTTGAAAGGAGGTATCCGGTCGTCATTGGACCTCTGGATACCACCTACCGTTTGAGAGGCGAGGTTTTCTCTACGTTTATTCGATTTCCCATGCTTTACGGTTCTCCACTCTGAGATTTCTTTAGCGGACGGGGTTTGAATCGTCTTTATACCAAGATCTTGACTCTCTTTATGCTTAGAGGCCGTCCATAAATTACGTAAGGGATTTTTCTCAGAGTATGACCCATGCACCCACATCTGTAAGGCTCCGTAAGATTTTGATCCACCCACTCACCCTATCTTACGTAATTTTTTGCTTATGTATTTTTTTATGAGAATTTTTTCTTAACATTGCAAAAAATTGCTTAATTAATGTAGGCATCACAGTCAGTCACCTTTTCACCCTTTTTCACCTTTTTTCAATTATGTCACCTTTTTCAGCTCTTTGGGGTCAAAAATATATAATTTTTTTGTAAATATTGCAAAGTATGTTCATAAAATTCAGATTCAATGTTTGAATTTTTTTCTTCAATTTTGAATTAATTTCTTCAAATTTTAATTCCTTTTTTTCAATTTTCAATTATTTTCTTAATTATTACAAAACTTCTTTCCTTTTCTCAATTATTATTTTTTTTATGACTAATAAGTTTCTTTAATTTTAAATTCAATTGTTCAACTTTTTTCTTCAATTTACAATTTTTTTCAAATCTTAATTCCATTTTTTAGTTTTTATTTATTTTCTAATGTATTCAATAATTGTCGGTGTTCCAACAATTATTCCTACTTTCTCACAAAATAAACATTTCGGAAGGGAATCTGCTTTCAATTAAAAAATTTTTCCTATAACTTTCTTAATTTTTCAATTTAAAATTATTTTCTTTTTTAATAATTCTTGTTCAATTTTTTGAATTATTTTTTTCCATTGTCTATTAATCTTGACATTTTTCAAATTTCGTTTTCAATTGTCAATTATTTTCGTCATTTTTTAATATTCTTTTTAATTTTTCATTATTCTCGTCATTTTTTAATTATTTCATTCAATTATTAATTATTTTTCGCAATTTTCAATTATTTTCTACAATTTTTTCAATTTTAAATTATTCTCTTCAAATTTTATAATTATTCTTTAATTTTTTCAATTATTTTGTTTGGCTGTGTATTAATCTAGCATTTTTTGAATTTTTTTCACTTGTCAATTATTTTCATCGGTTT
This sequence comes from Ganaspis brasiliensis, assembly GCA_037103525.1. Lineage (NCBI taxonomy): Eukaryota > Metazoa > Arthropoda > Insecta > Hymenoptera > Figitidae > Ganaspis > Ganaspis brasiliensis. The sequence continues at coordinate 907,722 of JAZKLR010000018.1, forward strand.
GTAATTTTTTTTCAATTATGTATTGTTTTTTCAAATTTTAATTTATTTCTTACATTTTGTAATTATTTTTTTCAATTTTTTGTTATTTTCTTTAATTTTCAATTATTATCTTATATTTTTGAAATATTTTTTTCTTTCATTTTTTTGTCACCTTTTCCAGTTTGGTGTTTTTTACATAGCGTGAAAATTTCAAAAATTTATTGAGTAAAAATATGAAATATATCTTACGCAAAAAATTTGTTTAACCAGGTACCCACCTATGTAAGTTAGCATAGAAAATTTTTTTACCCACCCCCCTACCCAAAAGACCTTATATAATTTATGGACGGGGGTGATAACTGACTCCGGGGTGATTAAGGGGCTGCCTTTCTGCATCTTGCGCTTTTTGACCTCTCTTGGGGTCACTACAGCTCCTGTTTTTTCTCCAACCATCTCACCATACGGATCTTTTTTAGTTAAAAATCGCACATTGCATCTGATGATATCGAAACATTCCTCCAATTTAGTAATGCCATCTTGAACATCTGAACTAATGTTTCTTTGTTCGCGGTATGCCTTTCGCATAATCTTTATTGTCTTAACAATCTCAGGAAATTTTTTTTCAATATTTTCTTCGTGTGGATTTTTTGCTTGACTCATGTTTTCGCGTCTCGTAAAATTAAAAGTTGCAGGAGCCGAGTTGCCCAATCCTACAGCAGTTTGGATCACTCAAAAAACCGTGGATCCTGCACTAGTCACCGGGGCTTGCACCCGATCGGAGCTAGTGGGAGTATTATCCCCTTTTGGAGTTTCTCCTTGGAGAATACTGAAACCCTCTGTATTCATCTCATAAAACTTGTTGGTGTCGTTAGTCAGATCCGACAGATAACCGGTCCATCAGCCGTCAACCCTAGCCAGAGACTACTCCAATCCAACTTAGGTAATCCATAAATGGATACCAAGCTGTCAGGAGTGTCCTATTCCTCCCAGAACTCAAGTCATCCACAGCTGACGAGGATGGTTTGCCCCCATTTGGAATCCGAATTAACATCATCCGCACAGGTAGCTAGTGCACCAAGTACAAGATCGGCGAGTACCCAAATTAACGGGGTCCCGTTAGTTCCCCGGTGCCCAAACCCACCAGACAACGGGAGTCGTTGAGCTCTGGGAGGAGCCGAACAGCTTGTCTAGTGATGGCAACCGAAGGACAAGCGCCTGGCTGGTTCTAAGCCCCCCCCCCCCCACCACGACAAGGTTACACCACGAGGGGGATTGCTTCTATTATTATAATCAATTGATTATTGAATTAATAATGAATTGTTATTTATTTTACTTTAAAAATTTATTTATTTTTAAATTTTTGTTTAAAAAATATATTTAAAAATAAAATTCAAGACAATAAAAATGGTAATTATAGATGATTTTTAATGTTAATAATGCTGTAATAATTTATGAAGATTATTAATTAAGTAATACAAATATATTGTATAATGTTAAGAGTTAGTTAGTTATTGTATTTGATAGAAATAATAATTAATTTAATCATAAGATCATTCAAGAAGTATAACAAAAATTTTTTTATTGTCTTGAATTTTATTTTTAAATATATTTTTTTACCAAAAACTAAAAAATAAATAAATTTTTAAAGTAAAATAAATAATATTTTTCATTAATAATTCAATAATCAAGTGATTATTTATATGAGTAATACTATAAGTAATAAGAAATAGAATAATGTAAATAAATAAATGAGGAATGTTTTAAATTTTGTTAAATTTCTTTAAAAATATTAATAATTCATTGTTAATAATTATTAAATATATATGGGCATTCCCATGTGAAATTTACCTATAAAAAAATTTTAATTAATTTAATCCATATTTCTCAATTCTTTGCAAAAAAATAGTGTATACGTGTTTTTTTATTTAAATATGAGAGGTATAGTTTTCAAGTTATGAGCATTCAAAATTTTGATTTTGAAAATAAAGACCTTTTTTTGATTGTTTATAACTTAAAAAATACTGAAGTTACGAAATGAATATACAGAAATGAAATGTTTGACTTTTCCTGGGCTTTTAAGCCATATAAATAAAAAAAAATAATTCGTATTTTTTTTATAAAAAAAATATATTTTTATAAACAAATGGTTTTTTTTACTAAATTTGGGCGAGAGTAAAAATAAATTTTTTGTTTCTAAAATAAAGTTTAGAATGTTACGAGTACAATGGGATAAAATTCGTAGTGATCCGACTTGTAGTTTTGATTAAATGAATTTTCAAAACTTGGCGTGCAACCTTCAACCATGCAGGATCTTACGTTGCACTATATCGCACGCTGCGCTGCGTTGCACTGTACTAAGTTAAACTAAACCATGTTATCTGTTACAGTGTTTTACTTGTTATTTTGTGTAAAAAAATTTAATTTATTTTATTCTTATGATTTTTATAAAAAACTGCCTATTTTATTTAAAAAAAATATGTCTTACAGGTTTGAAAATGTCATTTAATTTTTAAAGACTTTTCTCTTAAAATAGTTCTCTCAAAAACATTTTTTCTTTAAATATTTTTCTAATTCAAATATCATATAATAGAACATTCAACGAATACAATGATAATTTTTTAAAGGTAGGAAGCGGTATTACTTATTAAGATATTTGAGAATGAAGTTGAACTTTTTACCATGGAAGAATACTACTAAATTATATTTTCAAGTATAAGGAATAAGATCCCTTTTTGAAAAATGTGGCTTGCGGTACTAAATTTCGAAATACATTATAATTTACAAAGCCCAATTCTGAAGAATTAAAAGATTTATTAAGCCATGTTTCGGTAAACACATAAATATCATAATTAGAAGTTTAAAGTGATTCTCGCAACATGGGCAATTTTGTACGTAGACCTCTTACATTTTGATAATAAATGCTAAGAGTATTATTCGTTGGATAAAAAGGACTATTAGAAGAGCGGCCTGAAATTCTTGAGACCAAAACAGAGTTCTCACCTTCATTGGACGAAGAAGGAAACGCAATTGAAGAATGAGTCATAGATTCATTCATGCTCGATGCGATAGGAAAAAAACAACACTTTTATCTGCGGCAGACAGTGAGTCACCATTTGTGATTACTGTGTCAGCGGGGTTTTTGGCTTGTTCACTAACACTGTGGGAATCCTTCGACGAAATATCATTTTCACATCTTCTCCATTTTGTTGACGAACAGCGACTTCGCTCTTCACCTCCGCAATTTCTGAGATCTCCATCCTCGTGCGATCCAGAGTGAGATACAGGTCTTTGAGAGCAGTAGAGTGCATTGGATCTTTTATTGCAGCAACAAACATTTGATGAGTGGCTCGTGCCTTCTCCTCCGTCGCAAACAAAATCCTGATAGCACGTGGCTTTTGTTGAATTGCCTGCGTAAATTTACCCATTCTGAGTGATTTGATATTTTCTACATGGCAAGGAGTAACAATATCTTTGAATAAATTAGTTATTTCCATGCTTAAAGTAGTGGAATCATTAGTTGTTGTGACGGCACCTAGATCATGCTCTGGGTAACCGTATAGGACAAGGTTTTTCCTCTTCACCAGACGATTCTCAACTTCAGCAAAACATTTACGTGCAAACAAAGGCTCATTCAACGTTTCAGATTTGTTTTTTTCCAATTCATTAAGCTTACCCTCTACAACATTCAGTCTTCCAGATATATCCTGAACTGCTGTCTCGTTGTTGTCAACACGTTTAGCAATATTCCTTAGAGTTGTTTCCATATCATCGAATCTCTTAGTCATAGAGGTCTTGAGGTCCGTAATAGCTGCCATTAAGGAATCATTACTAGTCGACGGTGATAAGGGCGACTGTGAGCGAGATTTACAGCATTTAGAAAATGATCCATCGGAGAGAGTACCAAATAGTTGAGAACAACTAAGGTGGTAGGCAGCTTTGCATTTGGAGCATTTGACAGGCTCGTTAGCCTTTTTCCCACACTTAAAACACTTTTCAGTCGACATCATGGAATAGACACTTTTAGGTTAGGAAACCGAGTACAGTTTAAGATGTCAAAATCTTCCAACAAGTTTTACTGACTCTTATAAAAAACAGCGAAAGAGTCCAGAATTAAATTAAAGGTCGAATATAAATATTGTCAATAATAGGTAAATACAGTAGACTAGTATAAGCATGTGCTCCAGGTGGTCATAGGTTAGGGAACCACTTTTAGACAAAGTTCATATTGTCACATCAGTACACACAACAAACTTTTCACACTGTTGTCAGAAAACAACATAAAAAAGTCCAATTAAGATTAGTAGGTCAAATAACGATAATATTTACTCGAAAATGGAAATGCCCATATATTTTATCATCTTGATTTTCGATTATCAATATTATCTAATAAAAAATAAAAAAATAATAATTTTAAAGTAAAAATGTCTATTTAAAAATCAAAAAATTGTTTAAAAAAAATACTTTGTTAATTGTAGGCATACATGTGAATAACAAAGTGAAATTAAAAAAAAAATTCCTCACCGGGATTTGAACCCGCAATGCTTTATCTTATGGCCTATCACTGGCTCAACTTTAAGGTTTTACAAAAAATCCCACCAACGCTGTTCCCGTTGGAACAGCGATTTGTTTTCCGACGGATTTGTTTCCCGACGGAAATAAATCATGAAAATGAAAAGCTAAATTTGAAACGCGACGTTGACATATTTTTGCTTCTTTTTTGTGTATTGCAAAAATATGTTTTTTATTAACATTTGAGTCTTTTTAATGAAACTACCAATTCAAAATATTAGTAAACTTGTATATGAATTTAACTTAACTTATTTTATTTTAAAAAAAACACTTCTATAAATTACATTTTTTAGTGGTTTCAGGCTGGTAAATGGTAACTTTAAAAAGTTCACCTCAAGATTTATATTCTATTTTGAATAAAATACATTGTTCTAATGAAATAATTTTACTTATTTTGTATTCCATAGTTATTTTCATTATTTTTTGATTTTTTTATAACAATGTACAATTTATTTATAACTACCGTCAACCGGGGCTACTTTGTGCACAAAACCGCTCTTTTTCCACTCTATGCTTTATTAAAATTCAGAATTTGAAAAAATAAAGAATTTAACTATTCAGTTATGTTGTATACATCCTTCTAAAGGTGTCTTAAGTGTTAGCCGACAAGAAAAAAAATTTTGTCTGAGTTATGGGCATATCTCTGGAACCTTTACCTTTTCAATAAAAAAAAAATAATTTATTTTTTTTAGCACAGTATTAAAACTTTGTCTACATAAACTTCAAGTGCTAAGATTTCAAATTATACAAATGGACAGATAAATCTAATTGTCTTCAAAAAGTTATAAATTATTGAAAATTACAAATAATGTTTAACCTGTAACAAAAAAATATTCAACAGGTGGTTGCTTTTTAGGATGAAAAACAGTTGAAATGAATTGCTTGAGGGGTTATCATTTTTAAAAAACGATAAGTTTGTTTAATATTTTCAATATTTATAAGAATAGTAAAATACTAATAATGCACTATAGGAATAAAGGAATAAAGTTCCATTTTTGTGTGAAAATCAATCACGAAATAAACATGAAAACTTAACCTTCAGGTTTTAATTAATGACAATTTCTGTTGAAAACATTAAAATCGGCAACTTCGGAGTTAACAATTTCTTTTTAAAAAATTTCGGTCAATTACGGTCGACCGTAATTGATAAATATTTTAACATTATCATTGCAATAAAGTATTTTTTCTCAAAGCACATTCACACAATGTTAAATGGTACTCGTAGAAATATATGTAAGTACTGTTCGAATACTTTTATTTGATTTTACACTATAGAATAAAGGAAAAAAGTTTCATTTTTGTATGAAAATCAATCTCGAAATTGATTTCAAAAGTTTATGCAACAAAATATTCTGAATACCGTCAAGTGGGGATATTTTGTGCGCCTTGGGGCTATTTTGTGCACGCGAGGTTTTTAATGAATAAAATCTTTATATTCAGTTGCTTAAGTTTGCTACTTAGTATAAATATTTTCTGATATCCAGACTACAGAGAGTACTAAATGAATTCACTCAATTCTTTATCAGAAATCAGAAAAAAATCGTAAAATCGTGAAAATCAAGCAGAAAAATTTCAAAGTTCTCAAAATTCTGTTCAGATTTCCGGAAGTTTAAAAGTGTTTCTAAAGGTATTAATAATACTTGTTGACTGTTTAGTTGTGATGATGTATACGTGATGCGCTAACTTTTTATTGCATATTTTAAGAAAAAAGTGTAGAAAACAGAAAAACCTGGGCCAGGAAACCCGATTTTTGGCCAAAAGTCGAATAAGTGCAAATATTTGCTTGAAACTTTTCACTCGGGGGTTTTTGGGGTCGCTGATTACGAATCTGATGTCGAATTTTTAAGATTCAAAATGGTGGATCCAATATGGCGGACATGAAATCTAAAAAGACTATAGATTTGTTTAAAACTTTTTACTCGGGGGTTTTTGGGGTCGCTGATTACGAATCTGATGTCGAATTTTCAAAATTCAAAATGGCTCATCCAATATGGCGGACATGAAATCTGAAAAGACTATAGATTTGCTTAAAACTTTTTACTCGTGGGTTTTTGAGGTCGCTGATTACCAATCTGATGTCGGATGTTCATTAAAAAAATGTATGGTCCAATATGGCGGACAAAAATTCAATAAAATTTTTAGATTTTTTCGAAACTTTATTTATGGGTTTTTTCGATGTTTCTGAATCCAAATTTCACATCAAAACCTCAACAACAAAAAAATGGTGAATCAAATAAGGTGGTTAAATTTTTAAAAACTGAAAGGTTCGTTTGCCTGCAGTTAGCCTACTATCTTAGTAGTTACCAAAGTATACCACGAGGAGGTTGCAGTATAAGTCTACACCTCTTTTAATTATCTGGGAGGTTTTTGTGTGAGTTTCTATATCCTCTCACATTCCGGGAGGTTTTTGTGTGAGTTCCCCTATCCTCTCACATTCGGGGAGGTTTCTGTTTGAGTTCCCCTATCCTCTCACAGTCAGGGAGTTTTCTGTGTGAGTCCCCCTATTCTCTCACATTCGGGGAGGTTTTTGTGTGACTTCCCCTATCCTCTCACATTCGGGGAGTTTTCTGTGTGAGTTCCTCTATCCTCTCACATTCGGGGAATTTTCTGTGTTAGTCCCCCTATTCTCTCACATTCGGGGAGGTTTTTGTGTGACTTCCCCTATCCTCTCACATTCGGGGAGTTTTCTGTGTGAGTTCCCCTATCCTCTCACATTCGGGGAGGTTTCTGTTTGAGTTTCCCTATCCTCTTACAGTCAGGGAGTTTTCTGTGTGAGTCCCCCTATTCTCTCACATTCGGGGAGGTTTTTGTGTGACTTCCCCTATCCTCTCACATTCGGGGAGTTTTCTGTGTGAGTTCCTCTATCCTCTCACATTCGGGGAGTTTTCTGTGTTAGTCCCCCTATTCTCTTACATTCGGGGAGGTTTTTGTGTGAGTTTCCCTATCCTCTCACATTCGGGGAGTTTTCTGTGTGAGTTCCTCTATCCTCTCACATTCGGGGAGTTTTCTGTGTGAGTCCCCCTATCCTCTGTATAGGATAGGGGAAATATTGTTGTGTATTAACAGATTTTGTATTTTAATAATTTTACGTTGAATTTTTCATTTGTTTAAGCAACTTATTATTGACAAATTATAACTTTTTTAAATGAACAGAGAGAGTAGCCATTTTAAAACTTCTCTATTTTTTAGCTTTAGTTAGTACTAATCAATAAATAAAAGAAAAAATTAAGTTAAACTGGTAACAACTAATATTAAAAATTGTTTAAACAAATTTTTTTCTTAGTTACAAATTTTTTATACAATTAGCCTAGAAAGATGCAGTTTTTTTCGCAATTTTGCAATTTACCGTACTTTATATAATTATGCATAAAAATAAACAATAAAATTATTATTTAAATAATTTTTTAACAAATAATTCTTGTTATTTACTAAGTTTTTACACAATACATATAAAAAATACAGTTTTTTTCTAATTTTGTAATTTACCGAATTTTATTTAAATTTTATTTAATTACCGATAACGATTATAAATGAACATATAATTTAAATAATTTTTAAAGTTTTAAAGTTTTAAAGTTAAAGTTTAAAGTTTTAAAGTTTAAAGTGAACTTTATTTAATTACCGATAACGATTATAAATGAACATATAATTTAAATAATTTTTAAAGGAATTATTATTATTTACTTACTTTTTAGACAATGCAGTTTGACGATGTGCAGTAATTCGGTAAATTTCAAAAGAAGGAAAAAACTACATCTTTCTAGGTGCATTGTATTGGAAAATAACAATAATAATTTGTTTAAAAATTGTTTAAATAACAATTTCATGTTTAATTTTTATCTGTAATTACCGCGTCGATAAATTGCAAAATTAGGAGGAAACTGCATCTTTCTAAGTGCATTGTGTAAAAAGTTGGTAAATAACAAAAAGTATTTGTTTAAACAGTTTTTAATTAATAGTTGTAACTAAATTTACTCAGTATCTAATATAATTTATTGAATTTATACTAAGTACAATAAATCTTGATAAATTTAAGTATTTTTTACAAAATACAAATAAAAAACTTCTTAGCCACCCGACCTCAGGTGTGTGGCATGCTGTGAGGCGATCATAAACATCATTATTTATATTTTTAAAGTAAATTTATGAATTCGAGCAAAAATGAGCATATTAAGCTTAAAGTACGTATAACAAAGAATACATAAACATGTACAACTTTTCAAAAAGTTGGGGAACCCCGGGGAACCCTTGAATCAAATATTGTCCTTTCCGCAAATTGTGCTCATTTTTATCTTTTATAGTGTTAAAATTATGTGAAAATATAATATCCAATAATTAGTTATTGGTTTTTTTCCTAGTTTGAGACTAAGGTTAGATGTCATGAAGTAACGATTAAAAAATATTAACTCCATTTTCTGAAATATAAAGTAATTCAACGAAAACTGCAACAGAAATTTTTAAATATTTTTAAACTTTACATAGTCATTAACCTATCAGATTTTTACAAATTACTGAATAATTTACAAAATAGAAGCCAAAAATATCACTAATTAAAATAACATAAACTACTTTAAAAAAAGATAAAGTTAAAAAAGTCGACTTTTGGCCAGAAAACCGGGTCTCCTGGCCCAGTGTGGTGTGCCAGGATTTAGTGGGTTATTTTGTGCATTCTTTAAAATCAAGTTTTTTTTAATAATTTGTTTTCTAGTAAGTAAAAATTACTTTAGAATTTCGTTTTGAAACATTTTTGTCTTATTTTTGTTATAAAAGACAAGGAATAAGCTTAAAATTTCAGTTTTACATATGGTGCCTTAAAAACCTCAAAAAAGTAACATCAATAATTACATGCTTTTCAAGTTAACTTTGAAACTTTTTCTCTTAAGATAACTGAAGAACTGTAATAGAAGTTATTTTAAGTAAAATTTTCTTGAAGAAATAACTTTTCTTGTAAATCTACTTTTTTGTGAAATTTTAGTGTTTTAGTTTCAAATTAGTTTAACAATTCCTAGGAAAAAAAATATTTCTGGCCTTTTTTCTTTTTATTGTACTCTAAAATATCTGGAAATAATACGTCATATAGCAAAAACGTTAAAACAAATCTTTACACAACTTTATAAATAAGCAAACTTTGATGCACAAAATAGCCCCACCATGAGGTTTATTTTGTACACAACTTTGAGTTTCTGTAAATCAGACAAAAAAACTTTTCTTGTCGGCTAACTCAGAGCACACCTTTAAAAGGATGTCTACAACATAACTGAATAGATAAATTCTTTATTTTTTCAGATTATGAATTTAAATAAAGCATGGAGTGGAAAAAGAGCGGTTTTGTGCACAAAATAGCCTCACTTGACGGCATTTATAAGTACGCGTAAATAAATTTTTTTTAATTGGATGGCAATGTAAAAAAAAATAATTTAATTATGAATTTTTTTTAACGTGACGTAATGATGTTTCTAATTTTTCTTCATCTCTTTTCATAGTTTTTTTTATTAAAAAGATCACAAAACATATTGAAATTTCATTTCAAAAACGTGGGGAAATACAAATTTATTTGAACCACTAAAAAACTTTGATACAAAATACAATTTTTGTTTCCTTTTCGATGAGACAAGTGCATCAATCTAGCGATTTAGAGTACTGTCACAACAAAATTAAATTAAAATAACCTGCAATATTTTCAATAAAATTTCAGGTTATTTGAATTCGATTTGGTATAAAAAAAAGAAGCGATGCAGCTACATTCAAGCCAAAACTATATTTTGTTGTTTAAAATGGCATAGTACAACATGTGGAGATAATAGGCAGAGTTTGAAAATTAATTTAAACTCTTAATACTCATTAAGCCGATCCGAATCTTTTTGTAAAACCTTCTTAACATTTTGAAGTATATAAAAATAAATAACAAAAGATTTTTAATCGGGTCTAAATTGAAAAAAATGTAATTTGTTTCTAAATTTTTTTTTTTTTAATTAAAAAAAAAAATTTTTTTTGTTTTGTTAACACTATTTAAAACTTGAAGAAAAACCTAACTTTTTATGTCTGGGCAAAAATGTTCTAAATTCAATAGGTTCAGAGTTAGATGTGATTGAAAATAGGTCTACTTTTAGAAACCTAGAATTTTGAAAATTCATAACTCGAAAACTTGTCCACTTATATAAAAATAAAAAAATACGTATCTAATATTTTTTTATAAAAAACAAATAAAAAATAGATTCAATCGAATTTAAAATGTGGACTGTAAATTTGATATGGAATAGCCCATATTCAAGGGACATAAAAGTTAAAGGTTTCAGAGATATGCTCTTATAGAAACTCAAAGAGTCCTAATTGACGGTATATAAAATAATTATCTAACTTTTACATAGAACTCTATGGGTTGATAATCCTTAAAAAATATTAATCTCGCTTTGTAGGTCCTTGGTCGAACAATGCGAGTCGAAAATAAGAACAAGGTGAAAGACATGTTGTTTGACAATACTTTATTGAGTTTTGATGTTACATAGATCTTTGTCTAAAAAGCTAAAGTTGCTAAAATTATAACTTTCTATCTATTGAAGGAGGAATAGAACATGATATTTTTATGACTGCATACTGCATAGTGTAATGAAAAAAAATTTCAATATACTTTTAACCATTGAAAAAAAACTTGAAATGTTACAATTGTAGAATAGTTAGAGTGATTAAGAAAATTATTAAATTCTATGTATTTTTACTTTCTTAATTTTAAGAAGATTTATTTTTTAGAAGCTCAGGACAAATGAATGATGACGGAGTTAGTCTGCAGTTGGATAATGAAACATTTGGTTATCCTCCTTCAGAATTTTTAGACCCAAATGCCAATCACTCATCGCATGGAATGCGGATCGATTATCGATTCAGCGTTGGACAACTTCCTCTATGGGCAAAAAAGCAAATAAATACAACGAGCAATGAAAATAAGGCAACTGTTACATCAGGTGCAAGGTCTTTAAGTGTTGATTTACCCAAGGGACGTTGGGCACAAAGAGTTCAACGGAGCGATGGTATAACTGTTAAATCTGTTTACGACAGTGATGAAATAATTCCATTTCCTCCTTCTCGAGGAGGGATTGATTCAGACGGTGGTGGTGGAGGCTGTGGTTCTAAAGACAGTTCTATTGACAGTGGTACAGAGACCAAATGTAGTAGTGATTACCGTCGAGATTTAATTATCGCCAAAAGGGTTAGTAATTTTATTAATTAAAAATGTATCCTAGATAATATTAATCATAAAATTTAAAATAAAAAGAATTCATAATAAATTCCTAATTATCTTTTCCTTTTTAACTCATTGTCTTGTTTTTATATTTTTGCTCTACTAAATTAAAAAACCACAATTAAGAAATTTTATGTGGGTAGGTTTTCGAGATATCAAGTTTTGAATTATTTTCGTTTTTTTTAAAGTAGTTTCACATTTTGGGCTGTATTTCTACACTGAAAAAAAAGAAAGAGCTGCTGCATTTAACATAGAAGGGAACTGTGTTCTTTCCAGTTCTTTAGTGAAAACGCAACAGTGGCGCAGTAAAAACCGCAGCAGCTGCCTTTTTTCCAGAAGCAACTGCTTACTTTTGCATGCAGGGTGCAGCAGTTGCTCCTGGAAAAAACACAGTTGCTACGGTTTTTACGGCGCCACTGTTGCGTTCTCACGCAAGAGCACAGTTCCTTTCTATGTTAAATGCAGCAGCCCTCGCTTTTTGTTTCAATGTAGTTAGAAACAACCGATTGATTTCAAAAACACCGTTAAATTAATGGTAATCGAATTTCCGACAATTAATTTTTAAATTACTGTTTAATTAGTTAAGCAGTTTAAGTGTTATAATCCAAAATATGCGAAAAAAGTCAAATTTAGGTCAAAATAGAATTAAAAAATGTACTCTATAGCAATTAAAAAATAGAGAACATCAAATTACGTCCAGTTTTTTTTCTTTGTACGTAGGTTGCGCTTAAAAAAAAAATAAGCGGTTGATAAAAAATATCTACGGTTAATTACAGAAATTATGAGCAAATTAGTGTGAGTAACAAAATTCAAGTGTTTCTCTGTTTTTGTATTTATCCCCAATTAACAGCCATTATGTCATCTTATTTAATAAATTCACAATGTAATTTGAAAATTAAAATTTTTACGGATTTAATGTAAATTTTAAAGCTTTTTAAGTGAAACTTGAGAATTTAACATTTTGATTTTTATTTTCCTTGTATAATGGATTTGGGTGCATTTCCGAAAATGGTCCCCTTCCAATTTCAATAAAACTTGGTATACTTAAGTATTTTGTTGCACTGATTACGAAAATAATAGTGAATATTGGCTCAAATTTGATTATCATAGTAAAAAACGTAAAAAAAAGCTACAAAAATTAACGGTTTTTTACTATTATCACATATAATACACCAAATTTTAAAAAATGTTTAAGACAAAAGTTTTAGATCTTATAAAAACACACATTTTATGTCGTACGTATTTTTTACCAAAAGTCTAGTTTTTTTTTAAAAAATACAAAAAAGTGTTAACAACCATAAAATAGTCTATAGTTATATTTTTACTGAACAATAGTCTGGTAAAGAGAAACAAATGTTACTTGTGTAATTTTATTTGAAAACAGATTCCACCTTTTATGTTGCCCCAACTTAATTGTATCCGTTTGGTACAAAATTACACTTCTTATGGCACTCCAACCCCACGGCAACACTATGTACAAAATTTGTCCTCCAGTTATGTGTGCGCTGGTAGCTATTTTATAATTTATAAAAACTTCTTTTGTTTCCCTTCATATTCAATGGTAAGATTCCACTGTTTGTGGCACCCCAACCCCACGCTAACTTTGTAAAAAAATTTACCTCCCGGTTTATATATGAGGCGGTCCGACGTAAATTTATTACCCGGGCAAAAGTACTTTTCAGCGCCCCCCCCCCCACAATTTTTATTTTAAAGTGATTTAAAATTATATTTATGTTTTATCACTGTAAAAAGAAAGTTTTATTTTGAGGCAAAAAAGATGTCTCATTTTAAAATGCAATATTTTTAAGACAGCTTTTGCTCATTGTTCAAAGTTTTCTTTTGCCCCTAAATGTGCCCAGGCCTGAGATTGTACCAAAAGAAGTGGGGAAGCCCTGAACAATTTATTATTAAAGGTGAGGGGGGAAAGGAAGAACTAATTTTAGGACATTTTAGCACAAATTTCAGGACTAGGTGATTTTAGGACTAATCTAAATAGCATAACTGATTTCTAAAAAAAATTCCTAGGATTGATTCGCAAAAAGTTTTTAAGAATATTTTCTAGATTTTTATTAATTCTTCAAAAAATTTTAATTCTTGTTGGTGTCACCTTGTCGTGGTGAGGGGGCTTAGGACCGGCCAGGCGCTTGTCCTTCGGGCGCCATCACTGGACGAGCTGTTCGGCTCTTCCCAGGGCTCATCGACTTCCGATGTCTGGCGAGTTTGGGCACAGGGGAATGAACGGGACCCCGTTAATTCGGGTAGCCGCCGTTTTTCGAACCTGTGCACTAGCTATCCTGTGCGGATGATGTTGATTCGGATTCCAAATGGGGGCTAACCATCCTCGTCAGCTATGAACGACATGGGTTCTGGGAGGAATGGGACACTCCTGCCTTCTTGGTTTTTCTAAGTTGGTGTGAAGTAGTCTCGATTCAGGGTTGGCGCCTGGTGGACCGGTTGTCTGTCCGATCTGACCAACGACACTAGCCGATCGGCACCTTGCAGGCAGTACACTGGGAGTGATAAGTCCTGTCACGGCGTTTCCAACCGTGACATGTACCAGTCTGATGTGAGCGTAGCTCTGCCGAGGTGGACCTGCGGTAGGGTGTCAGGAGCCAGCCCCTTCGGGATTGATCGGCGAGTGCGTAATGGATGTAAGGGATCGGAACCTGCATTGTTACTGGCTAGTCCGTTCCGTCCGTGTATTCCGGGAACGGCTAAGCAGCTGATTGGGCCTCAGGGATCTGGGGTAGGATCGCAGTATCCGAGGGTGTACCCGCTCCCAATCAAGGCGGCCCGCCACTTTACGCACGAGGCGCTGGTAAACTATCTAGTATGGAAAGCAAAGTGGAAAATTTAGTTCAGGACATGGAGGTAAACGAAGACCAAGTAGAGGCTCTGCCATCTATGTCTGGTCAGTTCAGTCTTCCCCAAAGTGCTCGGACTGGTGAACAAGAACGTTTTAAGGAAAACGTCATCCAACAATTGGGTGACATTCCTGAGTTCTTCGAAACCATAAAAAAGGGCATTGGGAAACGAAAGAATAGAAAAAGAGAAGTCCAAGAGGCAGTTAAAGCTCTCGAGGTGGCCTTCAATGAAATCCGCAAAAATTTGCGGTTTATTGAAGTGCAGACCCCGACGTCTGCAAAGGCAACCTCGAGGAACGCGAGCTCGCAAAAGCCTGGTGGCGACAAGAAACGCAGCCGTACCGAGGGTGACAGCCCAGATGCTAGTCACCCAGTAGTACAGGAAAAGAAGGTTAGGCGCAGGGCCCCACCTACAGCGAATCCTGAAGCGGGAAAACCGAAAGAGCAGAATACTGCTCTGGCCAAATCCCCTACCAGGAGTTATTCGGACGCCGTGCTGCAGAAACCTCCAGGAGACAGCGACGGCTTTACACCCGTCGTCGATAAGAGAAAAGAGGCCAAAGAAAGGAAGGCTGCTGAGAGAAAGATCCCAATAGCAGAGAAGAAAATCTCTTCTTCTAAGTCAAGGATGACGGAAGCCGTCAAAATCTCAGCAGAGACTCCAGAGGCCTACAAAGAGGTCTTCCGCGCCATGAAAACGTCCGTTAACCCGGACCAGTTTGGCGCGGAAGTACTTAAAGTCAGGAGGACCATCAAAAAGGAGGTCCTCATTGTCGTGAAGAAGGGAGGAAAAACCTCCGAACTAGCTGGAGCTCTCACTGAAGCGTTGCAAAACAAAGCGGAAGTGTTTGCCCTGATTAACAAAAAGACCGTCGAGATCCGAGATCTCGACGAGACGACCACGGAAGAGGACATTGTGGCTGCCCTCAAGACTAAACTTGAGAATGTCAACCCGGATCTGACATGCCGCCTCGTACCGCGTTTTGGTGGAATGAAGATGGCATTGGTCCGCCTACCGGAGGGAGATTGTGATACTCTCCTCAAGATAGGCAAAGTCCGGGTTGGCTGGGTTAATGCAGCAATTAGACTACACGTCGAAGTCCCGAGGTGTCAAAAGTGTCTAGGGTATGGACACTCGACTCGCGTATGCAAAGGCCCCAACAGGGTTAAAAACTGTCGGAGATGCGGCGGCGCGGATCACCTGGCCAAGTCCTGTGACGCGAAAGAGCCAAAGTGTTTAACTTGCTCCGACCTGGAAAAGTCCGATCTCGGACACTGGGCTGGTAGTATTGCCTGCCCAGTGTATAAAGAGGCACTGCAGAAACTAAAACAGGCAAAAGCCTAAAGTTTTTGCAAGTTAATCTGCATACGTCGAAAAAGGCTCAAGACCTGATGCTAGTGACAGCCAGTCAGGAGCGGATCGATGTTCTGTTTCTCAGCGAACAGAACAAAAGAAACGACCTCGCTCCCTGGTACCAGGATTCATCGGGTAGGGCAGCCATTCAGGTCTTCAATCCCGATTTGAGGGTAGACAAGTTCCTGGAGACGAGCAGTGGGTTCGTGTGGGTGGAAATTTCAGGTATACGCATGTATAGCTGCTACTTCTCACCCAACGACCCACTGACAACCTTCGAAGCGGAGATAGATGAACTCGAGTCGAGCCTGCGAGAATCCAGGCTGGATGTTCTCGTCACAGGCGACTTCAATGCGAAATCGCCAGACTGGGGCGAGACAAGGCTCGACAATAGAGGAATCCTAATCGCAGAAATGGTCTCCAGGAACAATCTGATGGTTGTCAACCAGGGCCAAAAATGGACGTTCAGGAGAGACCATAATATCGGATCAATTATCGATCTTACGATAACAACGTCTCTCCTGAACAAGCGCATCAAAGACTGGCACGTCTCTGAGGATCATACCGAAAGTGACCACCAGTATATTAAGTTTTCAGTCTCGGTAGGAGACACACCTAGAGCAAACAAGCAGGTTGCTTCCTGTAAGAAAGGCCCTAGGTGGAACATTAAGAAGCTAGACGTCGAAAAGTTCGGTCGGTCCCTTGAAGAATCCCGCCTCATTGAGGAACTTGGATGGGTGAAGAGACCGAACAATCTGGATGGGGAGGTGCGGCCGGTGATGAACATGATAATCACCGCATGCAACGCGTCAATGCCGCGTTGTAGAAGTACCACTCCCAGAAGACGTAATGTATACTGGTGGTCAGAGGAGCTGGCCTCTTTGCGAAAAGCATGCGTCAGAGCAAGAAGGATATACACCCGCTCTAAGGGAGACCCTGTGCTAAAGGACGCATACACAGAGGCCAAGAGGATCCTCAGAAGGGAGATTCGAGCTTCACAGCGAAGGTGTTGGAAGACCCTAATCGAGGATGTCGAGAAGGACCCATGGGGTCTGGGCTATAAAATCGTCACCAAGAAATTGGTTACGAAGCAAAAGACCCCCGGCCTGGACAATCCCGATTGGGTGCGTCAAATAATCAGGGCCTTGTTTCCACCAGCAGAACCATGGCCTAGGATTGACTGGAATAACTGTCAAGTCGGTGAGGAGGAACTCTTTACTCTTGCAGAGATTCACGAGGCAGGCAAAAGACTGAAGCCAGGCAAGGCGCCTGGAATCGATGGGATAAGTAACGAGATACTTAAACAAGTGATCGTTGCTTCACCCCAGATTCTCTTAGATTGCTTCAACAATTGCCTAAGAAGAGGAGAGTTCTTCCGGGACTGGAAACGACAGAGGCTGGTCCTCCTAAGAAAAGGTAACAAACCCCTAGATAATGTCTCATCTTACAGGCCAATATGCCTGTTAGATACGATGGGCAAACTTCTGGAGGAAATGGTTCTGCAGAGGATGCAGCTCCACTTAAATGGAGAGAAAAGTCTATCCGACTACCAATTTGGTTTCCGTAAAGGCCTGTCCACAGTTGATGCCATACAAAAGGCAGTGGACCTAGCCAAGGAAGGAAAGGACAAATTGGGTCCGGGGAAGAAGAAGAGCTTCTGCGCTTTAGTAGCTATAGATATACGCAACGCGTTTAATACCGCTAAATGGGAAGATCTCATCAAGTCGATGAGAAACAAAGGAATACCGCCCTACCTGTTGCGGATAATGAATAATTATCTTAGCGACAGGTGGGTAATATACGAGGGGGACACCTGCACTCTGAAGGAAGAGATGCAAAAAGGTGCCCCTCAAGGCTCGAGGATAGGACCATTCGTATGGAATGTCTCGTACGATGACTTCTTGCGAATGGGTCTACCCGAAGGTGCGGTGATCATCGGCTTCGCGGACGACGCGTTGATCGTATGCTCTGCCGAAACTGCAGAAGAGCTCGGAATCTTGGTGAACGAATGTCTGGGACGAACAAAGAGCTGGCTGGATGCCAGAGGCCTTCAAATGGCCCTGGACAAAACTGAAGCGCTCATGGTCACAGACAGACGTGGTTACGAACTTCCCCGGATTGAAGTAGACGGATTCGAGGTCAAGTGGAGCAAGCATATAAAGTATCTTGGTGTACAACTCGACAAGTTTTTGAATTTTAAGCACCACATTGCTGTGGCTTCCGACAAAGCTGCAGAATGTGCACTAAACTTAGCCCGTATAATGCCGAACGTCGGTGGGCCTTTTGAAAAGAAAAGGAGATTGATGGCGAGTGTGTTCCACTCAAAGCTGCTTTATGCAGCACCAGTGTGGGCTCCCTCCCTGCGAACAGATAGAAGCAAGACCATCTTGGAGAAGATACTGTCCTCGCAAAGGATTATCACTAAGCGTATAATCTCTGCCTATAGGACAGTATCCGCGAGTGCTGCTCAGGTCCTTGCCAGCGTCCCGCCGGCAGATCTTTTGGCGCAAGAAAGGGAGGAAATTTTCCTCCTTTTCAAAGATAGGATGTCCACCCGTTATACGGATGACAATAGACCCAGCAAGGACAAAATTCGCCGAGATGCGAGAAGCAGACTTGTCGAAAGATGGCAAGCAAGGTGGAGCGGGGATGAGAAGGGTCGATGGACACATCGGCTCATACCTACACTCGCCACCTGGATAGATCGAAAACATGGAGTAGTCTCGTACTACCTCACCCAAGCGCTCTCAGGTCACGGGTGTTTTAACTCGTACCTAGAGCGCTTCAAAAGACGACAAAGTTCAGAGTGTGCGTATTGCAAATCCCCAAAGGATGACGCAGAGCACACACTCTTTACATGCACACGATGGAACGACGAAAGACGGGTCATGTTCGCCGGTGTAAACTGCAAAGTTACACCGGAGAACATGGTCCTGTTAATGACTCGATCCAAAGAGAATTGGCGGCACATGGAGACCTTCATCCAACATGTTATGAGGGTTAAGGATCTCGATGGCCGCCAACAAAGGTAGTTCCCGTAGGTCGAGGGATATCGTTTAGGCGATAGAGGCGGGATATAAGACCACTCCTGAAGGCGATACGTCAGTAACCTGGCTCTACCTGGGAGTGGTCTTAAGGTCCCAAATAAGGGTGTGTTTTTAGCGGGTCGGCAGAACATCGCCACCCCCGCATAACCCTGTAGTACGGGCTACAGGGTACCTGAAGGCAGGTTTTCACATCCCACGCAAAAAAAAAAAAAAATAAAAAAAATAAAATAAAAATTATGGAATAAATAATTTTAATACATTAGCAAATCTAATGACATAAATGTTTTCTGAAAGGTCCCACGATTGATTTAAAAAACGATTTTTAGACAAAGTTCTAAAATTTTCTGATTGCCCTCAAGTTTGTGTTATAGTAATTAATTTTAATTGACTGAAATTATGAATTATAATTATTTTACTGCATTGCTTCAATGTTATCTTGAAGTCTGAAGTGCAAATCAATAAAAAATGAACTTTAATTTGGAATCTTTCCTAAAAATCGTTTAATAAATTATTTTTTGGTTATTTTTAGAAAACATTTATATTATTAAATTTATTAATTTATCGAAATTATTGATTCAATAAATTTTTTAGCATTCTCTTAGCTTTTCTTTTAATCAGGACTTATAATTTTTAAAAAAACTAATAAAAATTTAGAAAATTTTCCTAAAAACGTTTTATGAATAAAACCTAGGACTTTCTTTAGAACACTGCTATGCTGATTAGATTGTTAATTTACTGAAATTATAAATTTAACCATTTTTTTTATTCTCTGAATTTTATTTTTAAAAGCCTTAATTTAAAATTAATGAAAAATTAACATTGTTTTAAATAATGATTTAGAATTGCTTTGATACCAATCGTGGAATCTCTTTAGAAAACTTTTATGTTATTAAATTGGTTAATTTATTGAAATTATTTAAATAATAATTTTTATTGGATTCTCTCTTGTTTTTATTTTAATAAGGCTTTAACATTTTTGAGTAATTAACAAAAATCTAGAAAAATTTCCTGAAAAATTTTTAAGAATTAATCCTAGGACTTTCTTAGAAATCCAGACTTGTTCAAATTCAGAGAACCTAATAAAAATTTTCAAATTTATAAATTTAGTAAATTAACAATCTACATAGTGTAACGGGACGTATGATTAAGTTCTAAAATGAATTATTTAGAATTTTCATTTCATAGAATTTCATGAGGTAGAATTTTCTTGTAGCAGTAATTTTACATTTTCGAATTTATTTTCAATCGAATTTAAATGAATTCGAATTTTTACCTAACAGAAGTTTTAGGCCATCGAATTTATATCTAAAAGAATTTTCATTTAAAAGAAATTCAATTTAAGCGAATCTTAATTTAGAAGAATTTTCATTTTATAGAATTTTTAGTTAATCGAATTTTTAAATGACAGAATATTCATCTGACCGAATCTTCATTTGTCCTAAATTGTATTAGTAAGAATTCACATTTGATAGAAAACATAAAAGGTAGAATGTTCATTTGTTAGAAATTGCAAATAGCCGAAAGAGGATCCGACAGAAATATTTTGGCGCGAATTTTGAAATTGACCAATGGGAATTTTTTCCATATTAACTTTATAAGTCTGACTTTTAAATCGAGGAAAAAATTAATTTATTTCTTAATATTTTCTGGAAATCGTTCTATAAATTAATCGTAGGTTCTTTTTAGAAAAGTTTAATATTATAAAGTTTGTTATCTCCTTTAACAAAAACTAATGTTATATTATCTGGATTTCATTTATAGTTTACTGAAATTTAAAGCCTTTTTTTAGTAACACAAAAAATAAAATTAAAGAAATATTTTATGCATTTAAAAGCGAAAATTTTTAAGTGAATTTACAAATCAACGATTCTATTCATTTTTAATTAAGAAAAAAATCTAATGGTTCCAAAAAATAAGTGGCGAGGCCCGGCCTACCCTAAAAAAAATGGGGAGGTCGGGCCTCCCTGAGCCTCCATACAATCTCTGGTCTAATCTTTATACAATAAACTTTTTAAAAAAGTTTTAATTTTGTATTACAACAATTTTTGCGCCCTCAGAACATGGGCGCCCTGGGCAGCCGCCCGGCTTGGCCGGGCGTTTGACCGCCCCTGTATATATACGCTGATAGCAGTGCGTATACGTTATTTATAATCTTTTACATTTTTCTTGGAAACTATTTATTTTCATGAAAAAATTCATAGCTCATAAAATGTGTAGTTTTACCAGATCTACAACTTTTATCTAAACCATTTTTTGATATTGAGTTGTTTAAATTTGATATTTGGTATAAATATTTTTTTATTTCTATACTACAGAGATGAGAGTAGGGGAGAGTCGGTAGTGGCGGGGCACACTTCGTTTTTTC
Organism: Ganaspis brasiliensis; assembly: GCA_037103525.1. NCBI lineage: Eukaryota > Metazoa > Arthropoda > Insecta > Hymenoptera > Figitidae > Ganaspis > Ganaspis brasiliensis. Next base: position 929,137 of record JAZKLR010000018.1, read on the forward strand.
ATTGTACACTGAGAAAAAAATGCTATTAAATCAATTACATATTGGTTTGATCTAACAAATGGCATATTCAATATTGTTCGAACAAATATGTAGTGATTTAAATAGTGCGTACTTTCATTTTTAATATTATTAAAACTATAGCATATACTATTGCTTATATGCATGATGCTATAAAATGAATGTTGCTGCATTTTAAGTTTTATTGACTGTTACATTAAAAAGAAATAGTTTAGTCCTTTCATTTAAGAAAATTAATTTATTGAACCAAAAGCAAAAGATAACTGTAAAATAAAAAAAAAATATCGGTCTTTTTCTTATTCAGCTTTATCTTACACCGGCTCAACTCCTCCCTCAGTCTTGAACTGTTGTACACTACCTAATTTCGCCGTACATATTTTTTTTTATTTCAGAATATATTTAATTTTAGTGAAAAATATCTAGCTGCAGCAATATCACGGAGACGGTCACCCATATAATCTCTAATCAGTAACCACGCTTGATTTTGCTTAACTTTCGTGATCGTGAGGTTAGAGCCGCTCCGCAACCTGGTATTGAGGATTGAAATAATTCTTTTTTATCTTTAATATAAGCAAACGGTTTCAGAATATTATTTTACCATGTCCTCAAGATTTTCTTAATAATTATAATAGTTTATGAAAATGCCCTTTCATTCGTCAAGTTATCGTTTTCTCTTAAGATCCTTTAAAAAATTGTATTTTTGAATATATGTGACCGCGTCTTTCGAGTAAAATGAGTTTAAAGTTTTTCATTAAAATATACTCGATTACTGGGAATGTTGCATATTAATAATTACCCAAATAGATGTTTCTTATGTAATTTTTTCCGACAAATACGATTTTCGTAATAAAACAATTGTTTAAACATCGCTGTTATTGTTATAAACAAATTATATTGCAAAAATCAAATGCTTAAAATTTCAAATCGAATTTAAACAATTTCTAATTGATCTAGAGATCTGAAAATTTATATGCACATTCAGAACTAACAACAATACCATAATTCACAATTTATTATTGATCTATTTAACTAGGTCGCTAATGACGGGTATACATCTTAACTCGTCTCCGAGAGTTAAGATTTAATTTTTCTCAGATAGTTTTGATATTCATATTTAAGGTTCAATGCAATAATTATTTGTTTAAAGCAGGAATAATTGTATCAAAAATTTCAAAAAAAATAACAATTTTACAATTTTAAAAAATTCATAACCTTTTAATTATTGACTTTAATCAAAAATACCAAGAATCATTTTTCTTTTAAAAAGACCTATATTTTCATAAAAAAATTTTGTCAGAGTTGAGTAGTAAAAGTTAAAAATTTTGTCGGGGTAAACATTTTTTTTAAATTTGCTTAAAAAAGTAAAAAAAAGTTTGTTTTCGATCAGGACTGATCGCATTACATTTTTAAGACCTTGAAGTACACGAAACCGTCAAAAACCAAAAACCGATTTTTTTGGTAATAAGTACCATTTTCTCAGACGCGGTCACATAATGTACTTTGTTTTATTTTATTTATTTTTTATTTATTTATTTATAAAGTTCCTAGGTTTTAAATTAAAAAATGCAAAAATGCATTTTATTATTTCTATATTTTATATAATACAATTCAATAAATAGTTTTACCGATCTATTAAATGTACTTTCAATTTTATAGCATCTGCATTTGAACGTATGTGAATATGCCGTTTATAATAACAAAAGCTGGTGCTATTGATTGAAAAGCATATTGCATCATCTGAAATATATATTTGTACAAACTGTAAATAATATTTACTGATATAACAAGTTATATTTATTTGAAACCATATAAAATAACTTAAAATTAACTATTTCTCTCTATCTTATAACTACTTTAAATAATTCTATTAAAAACATCATGATTTTAATTTAAAAGTATGAATTGTTATATTTTAATATGTATTAGTATAATTGATTACAGATATTATTGATTAAAAAGAATTGTATTCAATATCATCGGCACTATTAATTCAACAGTTTCTTTTTCTCAGTGTAGCACTCATATTTTCAAGAATATCAAGTCTGCATCTATACCGGTGGACAATGGAACTGTAAATTTACTTCATATTTTATAGTATAGGTCTTCAAAGAAGGCCGATTTACGAAAGTGTCCCGCGACTACCGACAAAAGAAACGTCGGGAGTGGCGGGACACTATCTTCATTCATTATTTTTATGACCTAAACTTTACAAATATAAAGGAAACAAAGAGAAAACAAGTAATTTATGCCTTTAATTCATATGTTGTTTAACTAATTCATAAAAGTACAATAAAACATTTTTCTAAGACAAGCATAAAAAAAACTACCAAGCCCGTTATGAAATGTACTATTCTATCAGATATAAGAAATACAGTCTGATAGGGTATCTAGCACATTTTTAAAATGAAATTTCAGGGCTTTTCCAGATCTCTGAACACTCTGAATCAGTGTCCTTACACTGCCGATATAAAGTGTCCCGCCACTGTCGAAACAAGACATCACGATAATGATGACTTTGCATTCGTGTCCATCGCACAATCATGCATAGTGTTTTGAGAATTTCGAAGAAAACTCAAATACTAATAACTCAAAGCACTAACTGTTAACAGAATTTTAGAAATTTGTATTATTTAATCATTTTTGCATGAAGAAAATAATACTTTAAAAATATCTTCAAACTGTTATTATAAATATAGTGATCCGATCGTACGTCAAAAGCGTGTGAATCATATAGAAAAGATTAAGCGCAATAAAACATTACTTTTACACCATAAAAGGTAACATTGTCAACTCAGATGCCAAAAATATGTCAGTGTCCCGCCATACCCGCCGCCCCGCCACTGCCGACATCGCCCTAATAAATGAAATTACTTAATTTTATATCAGAAACCAGAAAAAAATCGTAAAGTCATGAAATTCAAGCTGAAGTTTTTCGAAGTAGTCAAACTTCTGTTCACATTTTTGGAAGCTTAAAAATGTCGCTAAAAATATTATAGATAGGTGTCTTCAATTTTGTTGTGTTGATGTATATGTGATTCACTAACTTTCTATTGCATATTTTAAGAAAAAAGTGTATAAGACTGAAAAACTGGGATTTTTACACGCGTTGCCACATAACCTAAAAAAAGTAACATTAATATTCATATGTTTGTCAAGTTAATTTTGAAACTTTTTCTCCTAAAAGAACTAAAACAAAATATTCGAAGTTACATTAAGTAAAATTTGTTGAATACCCTGTCTATAGACAGGACTGAAACGGACTGGTGAAAGGGCACTTAGAGTTAGGTACCGTATTAGTCCCGTTCTGCGGTAGTTCGGTACCTAAGTGAGACTGAAAAATTTACCTGCACAAGAGTCGATTTATTGCTAACCCTCATAAAATTAAAGGATTAGTATCTAATGTTTAGAAATCTTCAAAATATAATTAAATATTTATTTTAACATTATATTCATTTTTTGTGAACTTGGATTATTTAATGTATTTCATTAGATATAACATATCCTTGGCATCTAAATTCAAAAATGCTATCCATTTTTTCTTCACAGTAAAGGTTTGCGAGATAACATTTAACTTTTTCAAATAAATTTATTTTATAATAAATGTTAGATAATCGTGAAACATCACAGATTATTAATTTACTTTTGTAAAAACTAAATTATTGAAAGTGTAAGTTTTTTGGGTCATAAAATTTTATTCCGTTGCAACAATAGATAAAGGATCTATTGTTCAAGTAGAGTGAACAATATAAATTCGTAACTTAACAGGAATTTAATTTATTATATTTATAGTTTACACTGGAACCTCCGAACTTTAGACTGCTTGGTTCTGGTGCCTAAAGTTCGGAGTGGACACTTTGACCATTGTTCTCCATTGTCTGCCAATACTTTCCTTGCCTCTGCTTCTCTACCTTGCCCACCCCCACTACCACACAATCTTAAGTTCAGAAGTCTAAAGTTTGGAGGTTTCTCCCTTTTTCCTTAATTACCTAAAGGACATTTACGTGTACCTTTTACCTGCGTCCCGAGATGTGTCCCATTTCCACTTACTTTTGTTGAAGTCCTGGGTTCTTGAAGAAAAAGCGTGATTCGTCTGATTATTCTTGTTTCTTGGACTGTTGTTCCCATCCATAAACGCCGATGTTTTTAATCGGTGGTCAAGAACGTTGTTGGGTGCTTTTTTAGAGATACCGAAAAGGATCTTATAATGAACAATGCTGCCGAACCAGATTGAGAGAGTTCAGAAAAGGGTTAAAGTAAAGTACCCCAAAAAATGGGTTACTCAATATCATTTCATACCGGTTAAATCCTTATTTAAACCAAAGTTTACATTCATACGATCGTAAAAATGCCACTTTGGCAGTCCCTAGCCGGTACTAACCTGGTCTGGCAAAGGGTTAAACAGTTAAAAAAATTGAGATTCCCAATATCATTTCATACCGATTAAAATCTTAATAAAATAAAAGTTTACATTCGTACGAATGTAAAAATGCCAGTCAGGCAGTCCTGAGCCAGTACAAACTTGGTTTGGCAGCAGACTGAAAATGTGCAGCCCCCTAGCGCTACCCACGTCATTAAGTTGGTAAATATCAATTTTCCAGAAAAATGGTAGAAACAAAAATTGTAGAAAATAAGTTTCTCTTTTACATTTGTGTAGAACTTTTTTTTCTATTTACACAAATTTTTGAGTTATAATAATTTAACGTAAAAAAATTAGAAATTTCAATCAGTTTTACAAAATTTACCAGTACCAGGGATACTTTAGATGAAAATGTTGTGAATAAATCTCATAGAGAATAAACAAATAAGTAATTTTTCTATTTGATACTTTAAAAAAAATCAATAGTTACAGCTGTAGAATGCACTTAATAATAAATGTTGACGCATAAAAGCAAAAAAACTCTAAATCAATTATTACATTTTTGTTGCTAGCTTTAATATAAATATTGTACACTAATATTGTGTAAATTTTGTATTAATTACCTAAATTTAACAATAAAAAAGGAAAAAAAATGAGCTATCTATATATTTTAACATTATTATTTTTTTACTATCAAATCGGCACCTCCGAGCAAAAAAAACCACTCGTGTCTCAAAATTTTCTGAAGTGGGCCACTTTTTTTTTGATGGTGATATTTTTTTATGTTCTATAAAAAATTTTGTAGTATTTTCAAACCGAAATACTGTCCTGAAGTTGTTTTGCAAATTTTAAATTTTTTCATGAGTTATTGTTTAAACAATTTTCAAATATCAAGTTATTAATAAATTTGTTTTGACCGTTCTATTTGATGGATTTTGATAAAATTTGGTATGAGTAGTACACAATAACCATGCTTTAGGATAAAAAAAATTAATTTGATGTCGTGTCAAATTTGTTTAAAATAGCAACAATTATTATAAACAATTAAAAATAAATTAAACTTCTCATCCGAATTTCGTATTTTTTCTTAGCAATTTAGATTCCCTGTTTTGTTACGAGTAATTTAAAAAAAAAGTTAGTATTCTTCATTAGGTCAGAAGTTATGACCATTTTTCTCTTGACGCTCAGCTCGCGAAGACGATATACGGCTACCCATTAGCATGGTCCGAAACAAAATTTAACAATTTAAAAAATATTTTTCACTATTTTTTTGGTAATATTTAGTCAAATTTTGAATAATTATCATAAATGTAGATTATTAGAAAATATTTAATGTAATTTCTAATTTGTTTAAACAAATTATTATTGTTTATTTTTAATTTCTTCCTAAATTGTGCTATAGAGTTACAACTTTTTCTTAATTTTGCAACTTTTCGAGGCCATTGGAGCCAAACGCGAACAATAATTTGTTTAAACAATTTTTTAAAATTATTATTTTACTTTTTTTGTTCGCGTTTGGCTCCAATGGCCTCGAAAAGTTGCAAAATTAAGAAAAAGTTGTAACTCTACAGCACAATTTAGGAAGAAATTAAAAATAAACAATAATAATTTGTTTAAACAAATTAGAAATTACATTAAATATTTTCTAATAATCTACATTTATGATAATTATTCAAAATTTGACTAAATATTACCAAAAAAATAGTGAAAAATATTTTTTAAATTGTTAAATTTTGTTTCGGACCATGCTAATGGGTAGCCGTATATCGTCTTCGCGCGCTGAGCGTCAAGAGAAAAATGGTCATAACTTCTGACCTAATGAAGAATACTAACTTTTTTTTTAAATTACTCGTAACAAAACAGGGAATCTAAATTGCTAAGAAAAAATACGAAATTCGGATGAGAAGTTTAATTTATTTTTAATTGTTTATAATAATTGTTGCTATTTTAAACAAATTTGACACGACATCAAATTAATTTTTTTTATCCTAAAGCATGGTTATTGTGTACTACTCATACCAAATTTTATCAAAATCCATCAAATAGAACGGTCAAAACAAATTTATTAATAACTTGATATTTGAAAATTGTTTAAACAATAACTCATGAAAAAATTTAAAATTTGCAAAACAACTTCAGGACAGTATTTCGGTTTGAAAATACTACAAAATTTTTTATAGAACATAAAAAAATATCACCATCAAAAAAAAAGTGGCCCACTTCAGAAAATTTTGAGACACGAGTGGTTTTTTTGCTCGGAGGTGCCGATTTGATAGTAAAAAAATAATAATGTTAAAATATATAGATAGCTCATTTTTTTTCCTTTTTTATTGTTAAATTTAGGTAATTAATACAAAATTTACACAATATTAGTGTACAATATTTATATTAAAGCTAGCAACAAAAATGTAATAATTGATTTAGAGTTTTTTTGCTTTTATGCGTCAACATTTATTATTAAGTGCATTCTACAGCTGTAACTATTGATTTTTTTTAAAGTATCAAATAGAAAAATTACTTATTTGTTTATTCTCTATGAGATTTATTCACAACATTTTCATCTAAAGTATCTCTGGTACTGTACCGCTAACTAGCTGCCAGACTTATGTTTTCAGCTGGTATGAAATGAGAAGGTCAAATTTGTCCGTGGCTCCCAGGCAAATAAAGCTTGCACTCCTCCCAAACAGCCGAGTATAGGAACAATTAATCGGACCTTGTAGCTTGCATATATTCTACTCCATTTAAACAGAAGTTCTTGATACTTTGTCTGTTTCTCATCCTTCTTGTGAGCGATATTGCTCTTAGCAGGTGCCGAAAACTCTATCACTCAAATGACCTTACTTTTATGATCCTGGAGCACTATATCACAACGGACTCCTGATCCTCTTGGGCATACGGCAAGATGGGTTCTTTATCTATAACATATTGGCGTCGAAGGTGATAGTCAAACTCCTTACGCGCAGGATTGTGTCTTTCTATGTATTTCTTTCTATATATTATTATTATTATTTGTTTTTTTTTCAACATAAGTTTAGGAGATGAGAAAATGCATTTACGCACTTGTTTGTGTGTGGGACAGGACATTAACACGTCCTGACCAGAGTCGAATTTCTGATCCTCTTTTAATCCTCCTGGACAGAGGTTCAAAAGAGGATCAATACCGAAACAAGCGCATTGAATTTTGATCCTCGGTTGATCCTCGAAAATAAGCGGGTATTTCTAAATCTGCCATTTTAGAGACTCAAGGAGGATCAAAAGAGGACCAAGCGATCCTCTCTTGATCCTTTTTTGATCTTCTGTTGGTCCTCTCAGAGGATCAAGAAGACCAACAGAGGACCAAAAGAGAACCAAAAGAGGATCAAAAGAGGACCAATAAAGAACTAAGAAAGAAAGAAAGAATCTGTTTTGACGGGTAAAAGTGGAATTAATATGAATGGAATTAGAAAAAAAATATAAAATAAATATTTAAAATTCTCCTATGATGTTACATTTTTAGAATTCGGCACACTTAATAGACTCACACTGGAAATAGTGTAAACTTATTAAATAAATTATTATAACGCAAGTGGGGATTCGAACCCACGACCTAACGTCCTACGCACTTATAACCTAACGCAATAACCACTCCGCTACCGTTGCTTACGATAAGAATATTTTATTTTCTCAGTGTCCTTATGATCCAAATTATGAATTGCACTATAAATTTCCCACTGCCGCATTTTCTGGAAAGAAGGAAAATACTTTTTAATTGTAATGCGGAATATGTATATCATGTATATCATTTTCATCATATGAGCCGCTCGCTCAAAGAACCATCTAAGTTCACAAAAGAAACGAAATGAAAGAAAGTGAAACTTTTGAAGTTATTTATTTGTTAACTAAGATTGTTTAAACAAATTAAAACTCGTTGGTTTGTACCTAGAACTATTTAAAATATTTTAGACAAATTTTGTGTGTAAAACATATAATTTTATTTTGTGTATTTCAGCAAAATAGTTATTTTTGTTTCGTTTTTTATAGTTCGCCGGAAATACCACTTTAGTGTTTTGTTATAAATAAATGTTTTTAAAATAGTTAGAATAATTTTATTCAACTTTTTTTTGCCGAAACTTGTGATTCGATTATGCATCATCAGTTTTAAAAAAATATCAAGGTAGTAATTATGTAAATTACACGAGTAATTTGTTTCTAGATGTTTAATTTAAGTTTTTTGTCTAAAACCTAAGTCGACTTAGGTCGTTCTTTCAGCGAACGGCTCATATATACACATATGTACTCTCTAAATCTGAAGAAGTCAAAAGTCTTCCACTTTTTCAATAAGTGTATATACACTTGCAATAAGTAAGAATTTTACTTATTTAGAGAAAAAGCCACTTTCTTGTAAGTGTATATGCACTTACTGAAAAAGTGGAAGACTTTTGACATACAAATAAGTGAATATTCAAATTTAGGGAGTATATCCAAAAGTTTAAGTTTAATCCAAATTATTAGAAAAAATTTAATTATTCAAAAAAATAATAGTTTTTAAAATTGTCAAAAAAATAGAAAACTGATTATTACATCAAAAAATTCATTAAAAAATAAAAACAATGATAAAAGAGAATTATCAAGGAAGGGAAAAATCTATAATAAAACAAATTCATTTCAAATCAGACAGGCTGGGCATGGTCGGAACTAAAAATCAATTTTCTATCCAAAATGTTGTTTTTTAAAGAATTTAGACGACACATATTTTTTTCTTTAGCTGAAAAAGATTTCTTTATAGAGATATAAAAATTTTAATTTTTAAAGTCAGAATTCCAGAATGAAACCTTATAAGTGTAATAACTTTTTAAATAGGGGAGGGTGGTCCCAAACCGACCCCCTAAAAGGCAAAAGCCAAAAAGGTGCCAAAAACTTGTTTGATTGCTGAGGTCAAATTTTTTTACAGTAAAGGAATCATTTTTCCATGTTTCCACTGGTTGCCGAGGCTCTGGATCTCATTAAGTGGGAGATACAGAGAGAAAATCGAAAATTGCCGTTTTCGACAATCTCAAAAAGGGTGGTATGAAACCGACCTCCTATTTTTATAACAGGAAATATGCGAAAACAAACAAAATTTTGAACTTGTATTGTAATTTGAATTAAAAAACAACAAACTATAATAAACTTAAATTACTTTTACTTTATTTAAATACATTATTTAAGGCCTTTTTCAGAATAAGAGTAAAAAATCAAGAAAAGTCATTTACACATTTTTTGAAAAGAATTTTCTTTTGAATTGTGTTTTTAAACCGATTTTTAAACAAAATTGAAATCACAAATGCATAAGTTTTTATTTACAATCACAAATCAATTGAAAAACAATAGAAGTGTGAAGTGGATAATAATTTGTAAATAAGGTTAAAAAATCTGAAAAAATTCTATTTTTACAATGAAAGTGCCACATAAATGGAAAAAATACTTTTTATAAGAAATAAATTTATAAAATTAAAAACTATTAGAAGTGTAATATAAAAATTTTAATAAATAGTTGTAAAAAAGGTACGTATTAACGTCTAACCTAAATTTTATTGCTCGATTTCGAGGAAAACATTGATTAATTCATTATTTTCTTGAAAACAATCAATGTTTTTTTAATAAAATTTTTTGCATTTGATTCTTCAATTTGTTATTTCAAAACTAGTTTTCCAATTTTTCTTTAAATCTTATACTTTTTTCACAGTTAAGGTTTAAAGAAAAAAAGCACTTTTGATGTAACCTTAAAGTAGCACGATTTTTTTTTATATTTCTCGTTAATATGTAAATTTAGCTAAACAAATTTTTTTTTTTCTAGTAAAACATTTTAATATCTCGAAACGGTTTTCTTAGTTTCGTTCCAAATAACCCGTAAAATCTTTAAATTGGTTTTTTTCGCTTCCTGTAAAAACATGAAATTGGCGATTGACCCCTTTTGTCATGCTACCCTTCAATTATCTTAACTTAATTATTGTTATTTTATTAAAATACATTTGTAGGTATTATTTGGTAATTACAAATAATTTAGTTACTATTACAATGCAAGAAAAGGGGGGGGGGGGGTCGGTTTCGGACCACCCTCACTATTTTCACATAATGTATTGCCGATCATTCATGTCAATGAAAGCGTTTGAATTTGAATATTGTGTATTAAAGTTGAGCCCATAAGCAACCAGAAAAACTTATACTTAAATTTTTCTAAACTCAATTCAACACTTTTAACTTAAATTCAAGATAGGTCAAAAACAAAAAATATTATTGCAAAAAACTAATTTTACGTAAAATTCCGAGATACAATGTTACCAAGAGATTATTACCTATGGTCAAAATGTCAGAGTTATGAAAGTGTTCTTTTGATGGTATTCACGATTTGTCTAGTAACACGATCTCTGAGAAACAGAAGGGGTCGGTATGGTACCACCCTCCCCTACCTAATAGGAATAACTTATTCTTTTCTGACAGCTTGAAAGTGTTTTCAGTCCTCTTTAAAAATCCATTAAAAAGTTTTAAAAATGTTTTAAAATAATAAAATGGCGTCCGTTTTACTACAAAATTTTGAATTAAAATTACATGAAAACCCCACTGTCTTTTTGGTTATTATTATTATTATTATTATATTATTATTATGATATATAATTATTATTATTATTTGTTTTTTCAAATTGTCATAGTAAAGATTATTATTTTTCATAAGAATGTCATTTGTGCCAAATTTTGGTTGTTCCTTTTCAAAAAATATTAAGAAAGTTTCTCCTGATATTTTTGTCTAAGTATTTCTCTAAATTTCTGTAAAAAAAAAAATTTCTCTAAAGTTTTGTCAAAAATCGATTAAAAGCTAATTTTTAGAATGTTTAGGGTTCCGTACCGTAAAAGGGAACCCTATTAAAATCACTATGTGTGTCCGTTTTCGCACCCCCTCTAACTTCTAAACTATATGAGCTAGAGACTTCCAATTTGGTACACATATGTAATTTCACCTTGGATTTACGAAACTGATATGGAAAACGTGATTCGAGCTCATAAACATGCCGAAATCCAGCAAAAACCACTTTTTTTGCCCTAAAATGCAAAAAATGACCATGTCCCCCCCCCCCTAATCTTCCAAACTATTTGACTTAGGATGCTGCGTATTGGTACACGTATGTAGATTTACGTGTAGATTACAGGAAAATTATAGAGAACTTTCCTAAAGGCGGTCTTCATAGTGTTTACTGGACAAAAAGTACGATTTTTTGAAAAAAATTCGAAAAAATGACCATGTCCCCCCCCCCCCCCCTAATCTTCCAAACTATTTGACTTAGGATGCTGCAATTTGGTACACATATGTAGATTTACGTGTAGATTACAGGAAAATTATAGAGAACTTTCGTAAAGGCGGTCTTCATAGTGTTTACTAGCCAAAAAGTACGATTTTTTTAAAAAAATTCGAAAAAATGCCCATGTCCTACCCTTTAATCTTTAAAACTATTTGACTTAGGATGCTGCAATTTGGTAGATTACGGAAAAAATATATAGAAGTTTGTTAATGTTCGTCTTCATAGAATGTACTATGGGGCCATCCATAAACCACGTGAACAGTTTTGGGGGGGCGGGGGGGGGGTCCATCAAAAGTCCACGATTGGCCACGAGGGGGGGAGGGAGAGTTGGAGCAAATGTCCACGTGGACATGCATTTAAGCATGTACATAAAGATTTCTAGCATGTCAAATTCTTGACTTATGTTTGATCAAAAATGATCAAAACCAGGGTTTTCTGAGTTTCTGAGCCCTGTTTATCAGAATCTTGACGTCATGGACCAGTTTTGGTCATGGTCATATTCTTGTTTAGTAATAAAAAAATCTACAAGAAAAACTTAGTCCCATGCTTAAATAAAAAAAGTCATTTTTGTCGACCAGGGTAATTTATAATGTTAAAAATTTAGGAATTTATGTTATTTTCCGTAATCAGTACTTAATAAATTATAAGATGTTCAATAGAGTGGTCCAAAAATTTTTTTGGATTTTTTTATGCTCTTAACCCCTAGGATTTTTTATCGAAAAAAATACCCCTATGATATTTTGTTAAAATTATATAGTAATGATATAGTATATAGTAGCTCAAAGCTGATGAAGTCTCCCACTTATTTTTGATAAAATAAAGCTATAAACTTTTAATACAGCTTTAACTTTATAAGGTTTACAACCTTTTATGTTTGAAATAATTTAAAATAAACAGTAACATTAAAATTTATTTATAAAAATGTTTAAACAATTTATTTTTGTTATTTATCAGCTCATGATAAAATTAGAATAGCATTTTTTTATGAAGTTTTCAACTTTTTATATTTTACATAACTGAAAATATATAGCAACTTTAAAATTTATTTACAACAATTGTTGAAGCAAATTATTACAGCATTGTTAATTATCATCTTTTGATAAAATAAAGATAGTAACTTGCAATTTTTTTTATGTACTATGAATTTGTAAGATAAAGTTATAATTTTAGTCATTGTTTAAGTTATTAAATAATTTTAACTCGATAATATTTTCAGACTGAAGCAAATAGAGCGGTTTAGTTTTTTTTTCTAAATTTATCAACTTTAGATATAATAAAGCATTAGAATTGTAGTTTTACTAGAAAATAAATTTTAAAAGAAGATTATCTTTAATTTGTACTTCTAGATCTCACAATAACAGTGTCCTTTCATTAATTTTAATGCAAAATTTAAAAACATTATTAATAAACTTTAATAGATAACTTACTGGACATTTTAAATGTCTAGAGCTATTATTTTATCCTTCATATTCATAATAAATAATTTATTCTGTTTCTGTAATAGTTGCAATACCGTCCCAAACATAAAAGTTGTAATATTGAGAAAAAATGGCAAGTCTCTAGCTTCATTGTATCATAAGACGATAAATAACAACAATAAATTGTTTAAACAATTGTTAAAAATAAAATCGGGTATTACTGTTTACTTTCAGATACTTGAAACATAAAAAGTTGCAATGTTGAAAAAAATTGCAAGTCGTTATATTTATTTTATCAAAAGTTCATAAATAACAACAATAATTTCTTTAAACAATTGTTAAGAATAAATTTTGAAATTATTGTTAATTGTTAGTTACTTCAAACGAAAAAAACTGCAAATTTCAGAAAAAATTGTAAGTCTCTATAGCTTTATTTTATCGAAAGTTGATAAATAACAACAATAATTTGTTTAAACAATTGTTATAAATAAAAATTTTAATTATTCATTACTTTTAATTACATATCACACATAAAAGTTGCAAAAATTAAAAAAATTGCAAGTCTTAAGCTTTATTTTATCAAAAGTTAGTAAATAACAACAATAAGTTTAAACAAATTAACAATTACGTGAATTAAACAGTAAAAGCTTATAAGTTATTTTTGTAAAATATTGCAAAAAACTCCCAATAAAATAGTAAAAGTTATTTTTTAACGTTTTTTTCCATAATTTTGCAATTTTAGGGAAGGTTCTACGACCCTGTACAAAATATTAAACAACAAAAAATTTTTAATAAATTTTTGGATGTTATTTTTTGAACGTTTCTAAGAAGATGCAGAGTTGTCCGATTAAAAAATATTGATTTTCGTGAATTCTATACTAAATCTACGAATAAGTATTTTTTTCCTGATGCAAAATTCATGTATAAAACTTCATCGGCTTTTAGCAACGTCTAAAATTTAGAGTCTAAATATTATTTAACTTAAAAAAAATAGAGGTATTTTTTTCGATAAATAAGAATAATCCTAGTGGGTGAGAGTATGAAAAATTAAAAAATTTGTTTACAACGCGTTTTTGGACCACCTTAATGGCCGAAGTTATTTTTTAAGATCTATAAAGATTGTTTAAAAATGTATTTGCTAGTAGTGAAAATTGTCTTTAAAAAGAGGATAGTGATTTTCTTATTGTTACAAACCACTTCTTAGGTTTACGATTTCTTATAGTATATTTATGCGTATATTTTAATTTTCCTTTTAAGAATAATGTAAATTGTGTTTATTTATTATTTTTTCATCAACTTCTTTATTCCAGCAATTTTTTTTTAAAAATATTCAGAATTAAGCTTTTTTTTTTTTTTTTTTTTTCGCGTAGGATGTGAAAACCTGCCTTCAGGTACCCTGTAGCCCGTACTACAGGGTTATGCGGGGGTGGCGATGTTCTGCCGACCCGCTAAAAACACACCCTTATTTGAGACCTTAAGACCACTCCCAGGTAGAGCCAGTTCACTGACGTATCGCCTTCAGGAGTGGTCTTATATCCCGCCTCTATCGCCTAAACGATATCATTCATCGACCTACGGGAACTACCTTTGTTGGCGGCCATCGAGATCTTTAACCCTCATAACATGTTGGATGAAGGTCTCGATGTGTCGCCAATTCTCTTTGGACTCGGTCATTAACAGAATCATGTTCTCCGGTGTAACTTCGCAGTTTACACCGGCGAACATGAGCCGTCTCTGAGCGTTCCATCGTGTACATGTAAAGAGTGTGTGCTCTGCGTCATCCTTTGGGGATTGGCAGTACGCACACTCTGAACTTTCTCGTCTTTTGAAGCGCTCCAGGTACGAGTTAAAACACCCGTGACCCGAGAGCGCTTGGGTGAGGTAGTACGAGACTACTCCGTGCTTTCGATCTATCCAGGTGGCGAGTGTAGGTATGAGCCGATATGTCCATCGACCCTTCTCACCCCCGCTCCATCTTGCTTGCCATCTTTCGACGAGTCTGCTCCTCGCATCTCGGCGAATTTGGCCCTTGCTGGGTCTATTGTCATCCGTGTAACGGGTGGACATCCTATCTTTGAAAAGGAGGAAAATTTCCTCCCTTTCTTGCGCCAAAAGATCTGCCGGCGGGACGCTGGCAAGGACCTGAGCAGCACTCGCAGATACTGTCCTATATGCAGAGATTATACGCTTAGTGATAATCCTTTGCGAGGACAGTATCTTTTCCAAGATGGTCTTGCTTCTATCTGTTCGCAGGGAGGGAGCCCACACTGGTGCTGCATAAAGCAGCTTTGAGTGGAACACACTCGCCACCAATCTCCTTTTCTTTTCAAAGGGCCCACCGACGTTCGGCATTATACGGGCTAGGTTAAGTGCACATTCTGCTGCTTTGTCAGAAGCCACAGGGATGTGGTGCTTAAAATTCAAGAACTTGTCGAGTTATACACCAAGATACTTTATATGCGTGCTCCACTTGACCTCGAATCCGTCTACTTCGATCCGGGGAAGTTCGTAACCACGTCTGTCTGTGACCATGAGCGCTTCGGTTTTGTCCAGGGCCATTTGAAGACCTCTGGCATCCAGCCAGCTCTTTGTTCGTCGCAGACATTCGTTCACCAAGATTCCGAGCTCTTCTGCAGTTTCGGCAGAGCATACGATCAAAGCGTCGTCCGCGAAGCCGATGATCACCGCACCTTCGGGTGGACCCATTCGCAAGAAGTCATCACAAGAGACGTTCCATACGAATGGTCCTATCCTAGAACCTTGAGGGGCACCTCTTTGCATCTTTTCCTTCAGAGTGCAGGTGTCTCCCTCATATATTACCCACCTGTCGCTAAGATAATTATTCATTATCCGCAACAGGTAGGGCGGTATTCCTTTGTTTCTCATCGACTTGATGAGATCTTCCCATCGCGCGTGTGTCTCCTCCCGAGACTGAAAACTTAATATACTGGTGGTCACTTTCGGTATGATCCTCAGAGACATGCCAGTCTTTAATACGCTTGTTTAGGAGAGATGTTGTTATCGTTAGATCGATAATTGATCCTATATTATGGTCTCTCCTAAACGTCCATTTATGTCCCTGGTTGACAACCATCAGATTGTTCCTGGAGACCATTTCTGCGATTAGGATTCCTCTATTGTCGAGCCTTGTCTCGCCCCAGTCTGGCGACTTTGCATTAAAGTCACCAGTGACGAGAACATCCAGCCTGGATTCTCGCAGGCTCGATTCAAGTTCATCTATCTCGGCTTCGAAGGCTGTCAGTGGGTCGTTGGGTGAGAAGTAGCAGCTATACATGCGTATACCTGAAATTTCCACCCACACAAACCCACTGCTCGTCTCCAGGAACTTGTCTACCCTCAAGTCGGGATTAAAGACCTGAATGGCTGCCCTACCCGATGAATCCTGGTACCTGGGAGCGATGTCGTTTCTTTTGTTCTGTTCACTAAGGAACAAAACATCGATCCGCTCCTCACTGGCTGTCACCAGCAACAGGTCTTGAGCCTTCTTGGATGTATGCAGGTTAACCTGCAGAAACTTTAGGCTCTTGCCAGTTTAAGTTTCTGCAGTTCTGCCTTGTATATTGGGCATGCATTGCTGCCTGTCCAGTGGGCACAGTCGTTCTTGCCTAAGTCTGTGCAAGTAATGCATTTAGGCTCCACGACTGTACAGTTCTTGAACAGATGACCCGGCTCGCCGCATCTTCGGCAGTTTTTAGACCTGTCGGGGCCTTTGCAATTCCGAGCCAGGTGGCCATATGCAAGGCACTTAAAGCAACTTGCAACCTGCACATGCTCGCGGATCGGACAGTTGATCCAGCCGACCGGGATCTTTCCTGCTTTCAAGAGTGTCAAGCACTCAACCTCTGGCAGGCGTACAACCGCCGTTTTTGATCCCCCATATCGGGTGAACAAACGGCATGTTGCTTCCATGTCGGCTTTTTCAAGCTTCTCTTTCAAAACAGAGAGCACCTCTTCCTCCGTCGTAGTCTCATCCAGGTCTCTGATTTCGAGAGACCTCATATTTTGGAAGACTTTTACGTCTACCTTATCCCCCGCCACTTCGGTGAGGGCCTTAGAAAATTTGGAGGTATCTACTCCCTTTTTCAGAACGAGGAGAACCTCGTTCTTCTGAGTTCTTCTTATTCTAAGAACCTCTGTACCATTTTCTGCAGGCTTAAGCTTTTCCTTCATAAATTTCAAGATGTCGGTATAGGATAGGTTTTCCTTTGCCGACAGCTTGATTGCCTCGCATTGTCGAGGTTTGAAGACGGCTTTATCCTTCTTCTTTTTTTCTTCTGCTTCTTTTATTGCGTGTTCTTTTTTCTTCTTTCTATTCTCCGCCCTATGAAGCTTCCTTTTATCGGTGTACGTCTCAAAACCATCACCTTCTGGAGCTTCTTCCTGTTCTGTGACAACCTCCGCAAGGGTCACTTTCTCCTTCTCCGGCCTGAAAGTGATCTTCTTCGAAGCCTTCTTTTCCGGAGAATCGGAGTTTTTCCCTTTTTTTGAAGCATTTTCCGGAGGTGTCCCGGTCGCTTGCCTCTTTTTTTCAGGTCCGGGCAGAGAGGCCGGGTTCCCTAAGGAAGACGACCGTGGCCGTGGTATCACTGGTCTCCTCTTCTGCCCTTTTGCTACTTGAATTTTTTTCAGGAGTAATTGGCTCTCCATTTTCATGGTTTTTGAGATGCCAACGACTTGGCTAATAAAACTTAGTGCAGTCTTGGACTGGTCCTTGAGTGCCTGAACTACCGCTTTTGAGTTGTTCAGAAGCAACTTGTCTGTGAGTTCCTTTTGTGCCTTTTTGGCCATCTCACTGAGAAGTATCTGCCTCTCCATCAAATCGGTCATTCGTTCCCAAGCATTTACCCATGCTGGGACAGAACTATCTTTTCCTCCGTCCGCTTTCTTATTGCCAGCAGCAGTAATTGCGTTTGGCTGAGTGCTAAGCCCTGGGTCGATGGGGCATAGTTCCACCTCCATCTCAGCTCCAAAAATTCCGTTTATTTTATCTACGTCCATTAATTCGAGTTTACCAGCGCCTGGTGCGTAAAGTGGCGGGCCATCATGATTGGGAACGAGTACACCCTCGGATACTGCGATCCTACCCCAGATCCCTGAGGCCCAATCAACTGCTTAGCCGTTCCCGGAATACACGGACGGAACGGACTCGCCAGTAGCAATGAAGGTTCCGATCCCTTACATCCATTACGCACTTGCCGATCAATCCCGAAGGGGCTGGCTCCTGACACCCTACCGTAGATCCACCTCGGCAGAGCTAAGCTCACAGCAGACTCGTACCTGCCACGGTTGGAAACTCCGTGACAGGACTTATCACTCCCAGTGTACTGCCTGTAAGGTGCCGATCGGACTAGTGTCGTTGGTCAGACCGAACAGACAACCGGTCCGTCGGGCGCCAACCCTGGATCGAAGCTACTCCACACCAACTTAGAAAAACCAAGAAGGCAGGAGTGTCCCATTCCTCCCAGAACCCATGTAGTCCACAGCTGACGAGGAAGGTTAGCCCCCATTTGGAATCTGAATTAACATCATCCGCACAGGATAGCTAGTGCACAGGTTCACAAAACGGCGACTACCCGAATTAACGGGGTCCCGTTCATTCACCTGTGCCCAAACTCGCCAGACATCGGGAGTCGATGAGTTCTGGGAAGAGCCGAACAGCTCGTCCAGTGATGGCGCCCGAAGGACAAGCGCCTGGCCGGTCCTAAGCTCCATTAAGCTTTATAATTGTATTAACTTATTGGTTTATAATATACAAAGAATTTTTTTGCAATGTCCACGTGGACAATTTTGTAAGGGGGGGGGGTTGGTAAAATGTCCACGATTGTCCAGGAGAGGGGGCGGGGGGGGGGGGTAAAAAATCAGCAAAAAAATGTCCACGTTGTTTATGGATGGCCCTTATCCAAAATTCGTGTTTTTTAAATAAAAAGTTTGAGTAATAATTGGTTAATTCCTTATTTTTCGAAAACATATTTAAATAAACAGTACAAAAAGCAGGCGCAATGTTCCTACAATTGAGGGTTTCGTGGCTTTCTCTTAATCCCTACTAACCTCCTTCTCACAAACAACCAGAAAAATTGTAAAAAACTAGTCTCCTCTCTTTCTCTGTCTCTAATTCTGTTTCTCTTGTATAATATATTATGTTTCCGGAAACATTCAGGTGTTTCCGTAACCATTCAGTTGTTTCCGTAACCATTCAAATGTTTCCGTAACCATTCGGGTGTTCCCGGAACCATTCGGCTGTTTCCTGAATCATTCGGGTGTTTCCGGAATCATTCGGGTGTTTCTGTAACCATTTGGGTGTTTCCGTAACCATTCAAGTGTTTCCGTAACCATGTGGGTGTTTCTGTAACCATTTGGGTGTTTCCTTAACCACTCGGGTGTTTCCGTAACCATTTGGGTGTTTCCGTAACCATTCGGGTGTTTCTGTAACCACTAGGGTGTTTCCGGAATCAGTCATGTGTTTCCTTAACCATTCGGGTGTTTCCGTAACCATTCGGGTGTTTCTGGAATCAGTCATGTGTTTCCGTAACCATTCGGGTGTTACCGGAACCATTCGGGTGTTTCCGTAACCATTCGAGTGTTTCCGTAACCATTCGGCTGTTTCCAGAACCATTCGGGTGTTTCCGGAATCATTCGGATGTTTCTGAAACCATTCGGATGTTTCTGTCTCTGTCTTTCACTATCTCCCTCTCTCTCTCACACAACCTCAAATTGACAGCTATTGGCTGTGAACGACGGATGGATGGACGGACGACAAAGTCTCACTATAAGGGTTTCGGTCCCAAACCACGAAACCCTAAAAACAGCCCTGACCCTTCAGCTGCAAAATTTTTGGCTTATAGTGCTTAAAATTTGTACCAATAAAGTTTTATTTAGTGAATAATAAAAAATATTTTTAAAAATGGTTTACGAGTGTAACTCGTACTTGCCCGATTTTTTATTTGTATTATCCTACGAATTCTTGGAATTTCTTAAAAATTTCTAAATCACTTTAAAAAAATTTTAATCTTTTTATAAATGTCCAGTTTTTTTATTTGATGTACTAAATTAACAGCAATTTCTTGAATCACTGGATACTCTGACTTTAAAAAGATTTTTGTGAAAAATAGGGGACTCTTAGGTGAAAAAGGGGACGCCTGTAAAGCATGTACCTATAACTGCGGGGAAGGTTGTTAAATAAATAAACAATCTCGTAATCTTATGATCGGTTTTCTTAAAAAAAAATACATAAAACACGTATTCCAATCAGATCCACAACTTTGTCGAAAGCAAATTTAGATATTTTTTACTCCCTTTATTTGAATCATTTAAAAATAACTGATTTTCAGTTAAATCTTGGCTGACTTTTTGCTTCAGCAATTTGTGAAAAATAACTAATTATTAGCCAAAAAATTACTAATTATCAGTAAAAAATAACTGAAAGAATTATCAAATTTGACTGATTAAATGATTTAACAAAAAATTTATTAATGTTTCAGTTACTTTAACAGACCATTAGTTATTTTTGACTGAATGATTAGTAGAAATATTACTATTTCATTCATTGACTGACTTTTTGTTATTGAATCAGTAATTTTTAACTGATTCAGATTTAGAGAGTAAAAGAGATAAATTCAAATAACTTAAAGTTTTATAGTTTTATACGTTTACATATTTAAAAATTATTGATTTATTATTTATTTAGAAAATCAAAGTTCCTAGAGTTAATAAGTTTTAATTATAATTAATTATAGTAATTTATTTATTTATTTTATTTATTTAATGTACAGTATACGGGTATCATAACCCATTAAATGATAATAATAATAATTAATTAGCAACAACCGAGTAAGAGACAATAAGATATCACAAGTGATTTAGGCCGCATCATTTTTACAAAAATTAATATTAAATTGTGACTGTGAGAAGCGAATAAAATGGTGTTCCGAAGGATTACAGTAAATATATTAATTCTTCCGTCAATGAAATAAAAAATCCCGCTATAATAGTTTGCTTTTATAAGAGTCAGTTGAAAATCGAATTATTGCCCAAGTTTATTATATGAAAGAAAACGCAGAATGGAAACATATAACTAAAAATGCGAAAAAGTTAATCGCTGACAGAATCTAAGGACAATTAATAATACTGTTAATAATTTATAAATTAATAAATGTAATAAATGTTAATAAATGTAAACATATAAACAAGAGATCATTATAGGATGATGATTCAGTAATAGTATATACTATTATAGTATTATAATATACTATGATATATAACAACTTGGTATGTTTGTACAGGGACGACAAACCCCAAGGCCCTTGAAGGTGCAATGCTCGAGCGAAGAAATTGCAAAACTTGTTTTGTTAAGCTTTCTAAGGGTAAAAAAAGAAGGAAAACTTCCGTTACATCTAAAACGCATCTGGATGGTTCCCGACAGAACGAGATTGCAGCTTCAGGAAATCTCGGACATGAAAATGGAATTGCAGAAACGCCGTTTGGAGGGAGAGGAGAACCTTCGTCTAATCTTCCGTCAAGGTGGCCCTAAGATTATAGCGAATCGTCCGAGTGTGCAAGAACCTGTGACTCAGCCAGTGATATGACTAGCATGGTCTCCCTCAATACTCCTCGTACCTCTGAAAATAATAGCATCTCTTCGCCCTCTTCTAATTCTAGTTCTCTTTCCATTTATTATCAAAACATCAGAGGACTTAGAATAAAACTATTAGTTTGAGCCTCGTGGCCCCTTTAATCTCAGTTAATGTTAATATTTTTTTTTTCTGAAACGTGGCTTAACTATGATTTTAATTCTTACGAACTGTGGACATATATTCTCATGCTAGTTCTTACTTGTGTGGCGCGGCGGTGGTGTGAACCAATTGTGAAAAATGTTTTTTTTTTAGAAATGTATTCTGAAACATAAAATATTAATTTTCGGTTCTTTTTACATACCGCCAAAAAGTGATTAAGACTACTTCCCTTAAAAAGATTGAGGAATAATACATTGTTTAACCTGCATTGTTTGAAAACCAATTACTATTGTATTTTCTCAACGTTTTCTGACTTGCGTGTCTTAGACGAATAGTTCATAACTCAGCATATATTTTTTTCTACCACACATGCACGAAAACCTCGTGTTTTCGTTCGCCTTAAGCGGGGTAGAACTCACAGTTTTTAGGTCAGTGAACGTTAGAGGTAAAAAAACTCCCGCAATGCGCTTGCGCGATGAGAGTTTTTTTCACTGTTCGGAAGTTTTTTTATCTCTAACGTCACTAACCTAAAGACTGCGAGTGCTGACCCGCTAACGCGAACGAAACGCGAGATTTTCGTACATATGTGATAGAAAATAGCATATGCACCTCGAGAAGCCGATTTTTTGTCTCGCACAATGTTCTCCGAACTCGTTTCGCACTCGCTACGCTCGTGCTACACTCGTTCTTCGAACATTTGTGCTTGACAAAAAAACACGGACTTCCCTCCCTTGATGCATAATATACTATTGTTTACGTCGATTTATAATTTGAGTACTTATGTACTATAGGGTCTTTTTTTTGTATATGGCCCGTATATTTCAATAAATAAATAAATATATTTATATACCCTAAATTATTAATGTTTTGTTTTCTTAACGTTTTCTATTTTTATTTGAACACAAAAATAAATGTTAAGTTGTAATTGTTAAAATCTGCCCTGAGTTAACAAAAATAATATAAAATAAAAGTAATATATAAATTTTTAAAAATGTGTTAAGAGGATCAAAAGAGGATCAAGGGAGAATAAAGAGGGTCAAAGATATTAGGGAATTGCAGAGAGGATCAAAAGAGCATGGAAAGTATCAAGAAAATATCAATTATTGGGAAGATCGACAGAGAAAGAAGAGGACCAACAGAGGATCAAAAATATTACGAAACAGTACACAGAGGATCAAAAGGAAAAAGAGCACCAACGGAGGATTAGACATAATTAGAAAAAATACACAGAGGACCAACAGAAGACCAAGAGAGGACCAAGAGAGTAAAAAGAGGATCGAAAGAGTAAAAAGAGGATCAAAAGAGGATAAATATTTCAACTCGGAGTGTCAATACCTCAGTAAAACAACCTCTCCCATTCTTGCTTTACTTACTTTTATCCGCTATTGATTCATCCGTTCTGGAGGGTAAGCAAAAGCGTAATTCATTTGCGAGAGACGTTATTCTTGTTTCTTGACTGTTGTTCTCATCCACAGACGCACAGTGGCACTTTTATCATTTTTTTTGTTTGTCAAAATCTAATATCTCTCGATAGAATAAACAAAAATGAGTGGTCCTTGAATCAAAATAAAGCTAGATAAATGCAGAATAAGAAAAAATTATGAAGAAGCTTTCTTCTAATTTTAATTAATTTTTTCTGAGGTCGCTACATTAAAATATCAATGAAACTTTAACTTTCAAAATGGCGAATCCATATTGAATTTCTCAATTTGAATATTATATTTACATTCTGCGTCCGAAAAAACATCTGAAAACCAAGTTTCGTAAAAATCGATTCTTTTTTTAGATTTTTTTAGACACTGGGCACATAAAGTTTCAGTACATTTTGTTGGATTGCTCTTACCTGCTCGCTTTACTTCAAACTCAAATATTTCTGCAAAAAATGAAGTAAGAGCTATCAATCAGAGATCGTTTGAAAGTTTATTAAATTTAGGATAAAATGGACCAAGGTACAACCATTTTAATGAAGTAAATAAAAAAATATAGTTTTTAAAAATACAAAATGGCCGATTCAATATGTCTGACGAAAAATTGAATACTTCTTTAGATTCGCCTAAATTTTGTTACTCGGTGTTTTTTGGGTCGCTGATTACGAATCCAATGTTAGTTTCTAAAAATTCAAAATGTCGGATTCAATATGGCGGACAAATTTTGAAGAAGTGTTCAATATCGCTTAAAACTGATAACTGAGGGGTTTTAGGAGAAGCTGAATACGAATTCTGTGTTAGTTTTTAAAAATACAAAATTACGGATCCAATATAGCGGACGAAAAACTGAAAAATCCTTTAGATTTCCTTTAGATTTCAGGTTTACAAAATTCAAAATGGTGGATTCAATATAGAAAAAGAATTTTTCAAAAACTACTTAGATTCGCTTGAAATTTTTTAGTCGAGGGATTTTGGAACCGCTAATTACGAATCCGGTTAGCTCTTGAAAATTTATGTTTAACTGACTTAAGCCCTCAACTCTTTAAAAACTAGTTGGTTTATTTGAAACTAAAATATTTGGTTACCAGGGTCGGGATTTCAAGCGAATCTAAGCAGTTTTTGAAAAAATATTTTTTCATATTGGATCCGCCATTTTGAATTTTGGAAAACTGATATTAGATTCTTAATCAACGGCCCCAAAAACCCTTAAGTAACCAATTTTAGACGAATCTAAAGGTGTTTTCAATTTTTTTTCCACCATATTGGATCCGCCATTTTGTGTTTTTAAAAACTAACACTGAATTCGTAATCAGCGACCATAAAAAACCCTGAGTAACAAATTTCAGGCAAATCTAAAATGTTTCAAAAATTCGTATATTTTAACAATATTTTATATATTTTTTTAAACAATACAAAAATTAAGGCTGAATACAGTCTACATATTTTTAAAGCTTTATCCTTCCTGAAAAGTACGCACCAATATTAAATGAAAAATAATTATTTTCTTCGAAGATATTGAGATTTTTGTAGGTGGGACATATATGTCCCATTGGCGTGAAGGGGTTAAAAAATTCAAAATCGAGGATCCAATATGTCGGACGAATTTTTTTAAAATCGTTGAAATTTGCTTGGCACTTGTTACTCGGGAGTTTTTGGAGTAGGTGATTTCGAATCTAAAATTATATTTAAAATATTTTTAATGGCGGATCCAATATGGTGGACGAATTTTTTCAAAGTCGTGCAAATTCGCTTGAGACTTGTTGCTTGGGGGTTTTAGGGGTTGCTGAATTTGAATCTGTAATTAGATTTAACAAATTCAAAATAGGGGATCCAATATGTTGGACAAATTTGTTTAAAAATCGTTCAAATTTGCTTGAAACTTGTTATCACACCGTGCAGGAAGGACGATTTTATTAACTTTCACTGTGTCAACCTTTTGAAATAGTGTTTTTTTCTACAAATCTCCCTGATGAAAATGCTATTGCTATATTGACCTAAATCGTAACTACTAATTTTTTCAAGATATATGTAGTTATACATCACTGCCAAAAATTCTCTGACCGCAAACAATTCGCGCTATTAACCCATTAATTTTTACAGTAACAATGAGAGTATTTTGGCAAAATATGATTAATAAAGCACCCAAAAAAAACATTCAAAAATTTTTTTTCAAAGTAAAGAAAATATTTTTTCAATTTTTTTTTTGTAATTTATGAACATTTTTTAAACAAAATATCCTTTTTCGAATTGATTTTTCTTATCTATCACTTACAGTTTTGGCCCTGGAATCAATAGATTAAAACACTTACATTCAGGAGTCGTCCTTAAACTACGGTATCAATTATTCAATTTTTAAAACCCCTTCGCCTCCTGGTCGTTAACAACCGTAAACTTTCTTTCCCTTCACCCAGAAAGTAACATAGTCTTTAGTAGAAAATTTCCCTATTATTTTACCCAGATCTCGTGACTTTGACAATGCTCCCTCATCCCTTGAGTTACAAATTGTAGTTGAAAGAAAGACACCCTCCCACCATAAATTTGTAACCCAGTTTATGGAACACCCCTAAAATTAGGATGTCTCCGTCAAAACTAAGGTTTATACTTTTATTTTAATTTTCTTGGCGGACTATAAAATTTCAAATTAAATAATACTTATTTTATTAAGATTGCTTAAACAGGTGATTTATTGACAATTTTATACTCCATAGATATTTCCTTCTAATGAAACAAGGAAAAAATTGACAACAAATCACCTCCTTAAGTAATCTTAAAAAAAAGAATTAATTAATTTGAGATCTTATAGACCGCCCACGATAATTAAAATAAAAGTATAAACCTTACTTTTGACGCAGGCATCCTAATTTTAGGGGTGTTCCATAAATTGCGTTACAAATATATAGCGGGAGGGTGTCGTTCTTTCAACTACAATTTTTAACGCAAGGGATGAGGGAGTATTGTCAATGTCACGAAACATACATAAGTGAAGAGTTCTGAGTAAAATAATGGTGAAATTTTCTATCAAAGACTATGTTACTTTGCAGGTGAACGGAAAAAAGTTTATGGTTGTCAACGACCGGGGGGCGTGGGGGTTTAAAAAATTAAAAAATTGATACCGTAGTTTAAGGACGAATACTAAATGTGAGTGTTATAATCTATTAATTCCAGGGCCAAAACTGTAAACGATAGATAAGAAAAATCAATTTAAATAATGATATTTGGTTAAAAAATGTTCATAAATTACAAAAGAAAATTGAAAAAATATTTGGTTTCCTTTAAAAGAAATTTTTTGAATTTTTTTTGGGTGCTTTTTTAATTATTATTTGACAAAATACCCTCATTGTTACTGTAAAAAAAAGGTAAAAAATTTTTTTTTTTACAGGGGAATTAAGGGAATCACTTTCCAACAATGCTCTCTTTCTCGGTTATTTTGACTAAGATTTCGAAGATAACTGAGGGTGCTCACGGTAATTACAGCTTCCACGCAATTGTTACATGAGTTTTCAGTATTAGATCTTAAAGATGAAGGTTTAAGCTTTCTTTTAAGCTGGATGAAAGTTTTTTACCTTATCTCGTTTTCTTTTGATAGTTCTTCAGAAAGTGCCGAATAAACCGTTTTTTGAAACTTTAACTCCCCTTTTTAGAGAACTGAATAAATTGAACATTTTTTTGTTGATATTTTCTTGTTTATTGATATCCAGAGATTCAATGAACACAGGAATTTCGAAATAAACACGACATCACTATTTTTTTTGTTACACAGTGTAATGGCAAATTTAAAAAAAAATACCTTTCTTTTGAAAATTTGCAGTTTCTTATAACATTTGACAACTATAGGTCAAGAAATTTTCGTTAGAGGGGGTCCTGAAAATTATTTTGTGATTCAGGGCCTATGACACCATAAAACAAGAAAAATTGAGCTGATTTAAATTTGATATCAGATTTATAATTAGCGATCTCATAAATCCCATAGTAACGAGTTCAAACGAATGCAATAAACAAAATAATAAAATTCGCCTTCTTTCATATTCCTATGAAATTTTTTTTTATTTCAGGAGCAGTCTAACAGCGCTTTTAACTCGTTTTTACTACGTTATATTTTTCTGTAGCAAAGAGATAACAAATATTTGGGAAGCCAACTTTTTGACCAAAACTCAATTGACAGAATGTGCAATAGACCAACATTTATTTATATGAATGTTTAAATTCTCGAAACTTTATTTGTCGGAATATTTAATTTCCTAAATATGCATTTTCCAAAAATGGTATTTATCATATTTACTTTTTGTCCGAACACTTAAAAAACCAAAAATTTATTTGTCAAAGTATTCACCTTTATGAAAATGCATTTGACATAAATTGTATTTATCAGATTTACCATTTGTCCTCATATTTAAATTCCCGAAATTTCATTTTTCAGATTATTTGATTTTCCGAGTATGAATTTGATACATATTGTATTCATCAGACTTACCGATTGTTTAAAAAATTAAAATTTTTTAAAATCAACTTTTTATTAAATCCAGCTAGAATCATGTGGTTTTTTGCTATTTTCATTGAAGAACTGTAAATAAGTTATTTATTCATAATTCGCAATATCCTGATTAGAAAGATGGAATTTTTCTTGTTATAGTGGCGTCAGGATCAGGTGAAGAAAACAAAGATGTTTTTCTAATATAATGTCAGACGTTTCTGCTCATATAGGAGCTTTCATCAGTGACCAAAATTTATTTCTAAAAAGACAACAAAAAAGATGTGTGTAATACAAAGGAAGAGTGTATATTTTATAAATTGCATAATTTTCGGAAGATTTTATAAATCGTAATGGAATTGAAATTACATGACTTTTGACAGAAATGTAAAGAAGAGAAAAGCAAACATGAACTTTAAAATTTGATACAAAATTGAACATCAAAGTAAAAAGAAGATCAAACCTTGTACAAAATTGTACTTAATCCATATTGTGTCACATCACTAAACACATAACGTAGTATGTATACAATGAAAAATAAGCTTTTGAGAGAAAATTGTTTTTAATCTTGTCAGGAAGAGTTACGGATTTCGACTGAATTTTGACACTTTGGAGGGAGTTGAGGAAACTAGGGGTATCAGGAATCAAGATGTTGTGAAAATAAAGTGAAGGCAGAGACCTTTTTTTTGGTTTTTTTTAAGAAAACGGGAAAAGGACAAAAGTGGTTGAATTCTGGCTAACCCCATCTGTGACCGTGGCGAGTTTCATTGACGTTGGTAATTTAACGGTCCATGAGCAACATGTGTAGATTAGAAATTGAATAAAAAGGCATAAATATGCCCGAAAAAAAGATTATTTTATTTTAAAAAATTAAAGTTTTTTAAAGTTTTTTTTTAAAAAGTTTATATTTTTTAATTTTATTTTTATTTTTTAAGAGAATATGAGAAATTGCAAGGAATGTGACATTAGAAGCGTTATTTGAGGGGTTATATGAGATCTGTGTATTGGAAAGTATTTTCATAATGTTTTAATCATTTTTCACAATCTATAATTGTTTTTAGCATATTCCAATTGTTTCTGTTTTAGAAATCAAGATAGTTAGCGGGGGATTTCATGTTATGTATTTATCATATTGGAAGTATTTCCATCATGTTGTTTACGATCTGTAATTATTTTAAGCATGTTCCAATCATTTGTGTTTCCCGATTCCAGGAAAAAAGGGGTTAGGAAGGTACTTCCACTGTTTACAATTATGTTTAAAATTAGAAAAGATTATGAGAAAATGTAATGTAACAGGAGGGGAGGGGGATGGTTTGTCTATGATTAAAATTGTGTTTATTCCTCTGTTTAGAGGTATGTTTAAATTTAAAGAGATTATAAATAAAGTCAAAGAATTTGACGTCAGAGGCGTTATTTGAGACATGTGTATTGAAAATTAAATTATTGTTGGCGAACATTTTTAGTTAGGTGTGCTTTGTAAAAAGAGGATAAGTGTTGAGTGTCACTTCTTTTGTTGACTGTATGTGGGTGGCTGACAATGTAAGTCATCTCTAAAATCATTTTTTTTTTATAAAAATCATTTTTGTCAATGATTGTAGTGTTATCGCAATCAAAAGTGTGATCCTCAAACCAAGCGTCTTTTGTGAGTGATGTCCATTTGTCTGGTTTTTTATAAACGCCATTCTTATAATCTTTGACTCTTTAATATTTCTTTCAGTCACACCAATATATGTGACGCTCCAGGGTGAACGGGACTTTAGCTGCAAGAAATGAATTTTACGGGACGGGCGTTTGAAGTTGGTCCTGCCTATGTTACTGTTAGGTTGCGCCTATGTTTCATTGCCAATTACTCAAAAACTAATAGGCATAAAAAAGTTTTTATTTCTGTATGCGAAAGACCAACTCAAATTCTATCGATTCATAATAAAGATTAAAAATTTAATGTTTTGAATTTTTCAGGACGAGCGTTTGAAGATGAGACTGCCTTTGTTATTGTTCTGTTATGCCTATCTTTCACCACTAATAACACAAAAACTAATATACATAAACAAGTTTTGATTTCTGTATGTGAAAGATCAACTCAAATTCTATCGATTCACAATAAAAATTTAAAATCCAATGTTTTGCAGCTAAGGTCCCTTTCACCCTGGAGCGTCACATAAAAATAATCGCAATTGTAACAGGGTATATTGTAAACGACGTTGGGAAGAATATTTGGAGGAATTTTATCTTTTTGTGATTGAAACAGTTTTTAAAGATTTTTTGTAGCGCGGAAGGCCGTTTGGACGTTAAAGCGTTTTAAGGTTCCTTGTAACTTTTCCGACAGTCCACTCACGTAGGGTATGGGTATGTATTGTGTGTTGGTTTCATTTGTGGTTGTGGTAGTGTGTGTACTGTGAGTTGATAAATTTTTTTGTTTATTATGTTTGATTCTCTGTGTAACATATTACTGTATGAAGTGTGTTGGATAATTGTTTGAAAGAAGGATCAGTTTACATTTTGTTTAAGTTTTGAGTGTGAAAAGATGTATGTGATAGTAATAAACTTCTGTTAACAAGGTTGTTGATGACATTGATCTTATATGTTACTGGGTGATGTGAAAGAAAGTTGAGAATTCTATCGGAGTTTGTTGTTTTTCTATACCAATCAGTTTTTAAAGTTTCGCCTTCTCTAATGAGTAGTACATCGAGGAAAGGAATTGTCCCATTACTTTCCTTTTCAACAGTGAATTGTAACTTGTGGTTGTAACTGTTGAAAATGTTTAGTATCGTATCAATCTTGTCGGCGGGGACCGCTGTTATTATGTCATCGACATATTGGCAATAAAAGGGTAAAACGAATGGAAGTTTCGATAAGCAAGCAGTTTCAAGGTCATCCATGACAATATCCGCCATGACAGGGGAGAGTGGTGAACCCATGAAAAAGCCCTCCTTTTGTTTATAAGTTATGATGTTAAAGTTAAATTCTTCTTTTTACTTTGATGTTTAATTTTGGATCAATTTTAAAGTTCATGTTTGCTTTTCTCTTTTTTAAAATTCTGTCAAACGTCATGTATATAATTTCAATTCTATTACGATTTATAAAATCTTCCGGAAATTATGCAATTTATAAAATAAACACTCTTCCTTTGTATTACACACAACTTTTTTGTTGTTTGTTTAGAAATAAATCTTTGTCACTGATGAAAGCTCCCATATGACCAAAAACGTCCGACATTATATAAGAAAATATTCTTTGTTTCCTTTGCCTGATCCTGACGCCAATATAACAAGAAAAATTTCATCTTTCTAATCAGTATTATATTAAGAATCAATATAAACTAACTTCAAAATGAATCAAATTACTTACTTTGGCAAACAAAATTTCACTACAAGAGGAAACGGTTTCTTCAAGCAAATGAAAAAAAAATATACAAAAAACTCCAAGTTTATTCTTATCACAATGGTCTACCACTCGAACATCACTTGCGGTTAAATCAAACCAAAGAATTTTTTTACTCCGTTGCAAACAACACAATATAATTCCAAATTTTTTATCGCATAAAAATTATACTTCCTTACAATTTACAAATAACAGCACCGTGTGTAAACATGAAAAGTCTACATTGAATTATCAATTAAAAACGTCGAAATTACTCATAAACGACAATTGCGCTACCGTGTATCATTTACGTAAACATTTACAATCTTTAGAAAATAAGATAAAACACGTTTTTCCTAGTAACATTTACAAGCGTTTTTTTTAATACGAATCAAAAAAAGCTCAATCTATATTCCACAATCACAAAATTAAATGTAAATCTAAATTAGAACATCTAATAACGCGTAATTTTCATATACAGAATCCACTTTTGACACAATGTGACACAGTTCCTATTAACGAACAAATCATCAAACCTTCCTTTTATAACACTACCAACATTGATATACCTAATTCAGTAAAACAAACAAGGAAGTTACAAGGAATCTTAAATCGCTTTAACGTCCAAACAGCCTTCCGCGCTACAAAAAATCTTCAAAAACTGTTCCAATCACAAAAAGATAAAATTCCTCAAAATCTTCTTCCCAACGTCATTTACAATATACCCTGTTCCAATTGCGATTATTCATATACTGGTATGACTGAAAGAAATATTAAACTTAGAATCAAAGAACATAAGAATGGCGTTTATAAAAAACCACACAAATGGACATCACTCACAAAACACGCCTGGTTTGATGATCACACTTTTGACTTCGATAACACTACAATCATTGACAAATCTGATTTTTATAAAAAAAGAATGATTTTAGAGATGACTTACATTGTCAGCCACCCACATACAGTCAACAAAAGAAGTGACACTCAACACTTATCCTCTTTTTACAAAGCACTCCTAACTAAAAATGTTCGCCAACAATAATTTAATTTTCAATACACATGTCTCAAATAACGCATCTGACGTCAAATTCTTTGACTTTATTTATAATTTCATTTAACTGTTCCAATCACAAAAAGATAAAATTCCTCCAAATATTCTTCCCAACGTCGTTTACAATATACCCTGTTACAATTGCGATTATTTTTATGTGACGCTCCAGGGTGAAAGGGACCTTAGCTGCAAAACATTGGATTTTAAATTTTTTTTGTGAATCGATAGAATTTGAGTTGATCTTTCACATACAGAAATCAAAACTTGTTTATGTATATTAGTTTTTGTGTTATTAGTGATGAAAGATAGGCATAACAGAACAATAACAAAGGCAGTCTCATCTTCAAACGCTCGTCCTGAAAAATTCAAAACATTAAATTTTGAATCTTTATTATGAATCGATAGAATTTGAGTTGGTCTTTCGCATACAGAAATAAAAACTTTTTTATGCCTATTAGTTTTTGAGTAATTGGCAATGAAACATAGGCGCAACCTAACAGTAACATAGGCAGGACCAACTTCATACGCCCGTCCCGTAAAATTCATTTCTTGCAGCTAAGGTCCCGTTCACCCTGGAGCGTCACATATATCGGTGTGACTGAAAGAAATATAAAACTTAGAGTCAAAGATTATAAGAATGGCGTTTATAAAAAACCAGACAAATGGACATCACTCACAAAAGACGCTTGGTTTGAGGATCACACTTTTGATTGCGATAACACTACAATCATTGACAAAAATGATTTTTATAAAAAAAAAAATGATTTTAGAGATGACTTACATTGTCAGCCACCCACATACAGTCAACAAAAGAAGTGACACTCAACACTTATCCTCTTTTTACAAAGCACACCTAACTAAAAATGTTCGCCAACAATAATTTAATTTTCAATACACATGTCTCAAATAACGCCTCTGACGTCAAATTCTTTGACTTTATTTATAATCTCTTTAAATTTAAACATACCTCTAAACAGAGGAATAAACACAATTTTAATCATAGACAAACCATCCCCCTCCCCCCCTGTTACATTACATTTTCTCATAATCTTTTCAAATTTTAAACATAATTGATGAAAATACTTTCCAATACACAGATCTTATATAACACCTTACATAACGCTTGTAATGTCACATTCCTTGCAATTTCTCATATTCTCTTTAAAAATTAAAAAAAATTAAAAAATACAAACTTTTTAAAAAAAAACTTTAAAAAACTTTAATTTTTTTGAAAACAAAATAATCTTTTTTCTTGGCACACTGAGAAAATGAGAAATGACTGAGTACTGTCCGGACAGGAATGGTTCCTGTCCAAATAAAAAATTTTAATTAGACAGCACTCATTGCTTTCTAGACATGAACCATTCCTGTCTGGAAAAGACTCAGTAATGTCTTGGACATTAATGAAATGGACAGTAGTGAACCCTGTCCAGACAGGAGTGGTTCATGTCCAGACCTGAATGATAACGCTCCGATGGTGAAATTTAAAGAAGGTTAATTTGTAAAATGTAATAGACGTCATTCAAAATAATTGTTTATAAGTAGCATAATAGACAGAATGTGCAATAGACCGAAATTTATTTATAGGAATATTTAAATTCCCAGTACTTCATTTGTCAGAATGTTTAACTTTCCGAAACTTTATTTGTTAGAATATTTAATTTCCTGAATATGCATTTTCTAGAAATGGTATTTATCAGACTTACTTTTTGTCCGAATACATAAAAAACCAAAACTTTATTTGTCAAAATATTCACATTTCCAAAAATGCATTTGATAGAAATTGTATTTATCAGATTTACCATTTGCCCTCCTATTTAATTTCCCGAAATTTAATTTTTCAGATTATTTGACTTCCCAAGTATGAATTTGTTAGATATTGTATTCATCAGACTTACCGTTTGTTCGAATATTTAATTTCTCGTAACTCCATTTTCAGAATACTTAATTTTTCGATTTTGCATTTTTTAGAAACTGTAATTATGACATTTACCATTTGTCGAAATATTTATCCTCTCAAAACTCCATTTCTCAGAATATCTCTTACATTTTCAGTTGCGGTGAGTTAAATGTTCAGACAAATGGTGAATCCATGGCGCGAACTAGGTCTGTATTTTCCGTAAAAGTCCGTAATTTTGTTTAATAGTCCTTAAACTCCGTAAATTTTACATTATTAATCTGTAAAGTCAGTAAATTCTGCTTAAAAGTCTAATTTTGAATAATTTTTTACTGGCCAGCCACTATCAGCAGAACTTTAAAAGAAGAACGCACTCCAAAGAAAGGTACCTTGATGCGAAAAATTGATTTTTGAATTATAATTGTTTTAACTCTTATAAAGGTTCCTTTTTAATTATTTGAAGTGAGAAATTGTTTTTCATAAATATTTTTCAAGTTATGACAACTTAAAAAACAGCGGTTTGCACAGCTCACCGTGCATGCTTGTTTTTTTTCTTTTATAAAATTACCGATAATTAAAAAAATTACTTAAATGCAAAAACATTCGAAAAATAAATTTTTTAAACAATTGAACGTATATTGCGAATTATGAATAAATAACTTCTTTATAGTTCTTCAGTGAAAAATGCAAAAAACCACTTTATTCTAGCTGAATTTAATGAAAAGTTGATTTTAAATCATTTTCATTGTTTAAACAATAATTAAATTAAATCAATTAAATTGTTTTTCTCTTCGTTATTTAAAAAGTTGTAAATTTTTAAGATATTTAATTAAAACAGACAATATGAAAAAAATTGTTTAAACAATTAAAATTTAGATGTAATAATTTAAAAGTTGTACTTGTACAACTTTGTACCTTGTACTTTGTTAATTAAAAAAATTTATAAAAAAAGCGACGTAAAAAATAATACTTTAGATATATTTACTTATAAATGCTGAATTTACGTTTAGGGGTGGTTCTTTAAGGCACCTCTGAAAAAAGTCAGTTTGAAAAAAAGTTTTTTAAAAAAATACACTTTTCACATGTATTTCTATAATGGGAAAATAGGGGGTGTAAGCGGCACCCCTTAATATTGTCAGGTCAAAAAAACAAAAAATAGGTGTACACTTTTTTTATTTTTAGTCGATTGCCGAGGGCCTTTAAGCGAAATTCGAAAATTTTCATTCTTTGAAACATCCTACTGTATATCTATTCTACATACTTGATGTAAATTAAAATTTTAAATAAGAATGATTCTATTCGTTAAGTCAGTAAATGGTCAGTAATTTGTTCTTTATGGTCAGTAAAATCCGTATTTTTAAGCATGTCCTTCAGTTCGCGCCCTGTGAATCTGATAAATACAATTTCAAAGAAATATATAATCGAAAATTTATACATTCTGACAAATAAAAAATTCGAGAGGTTAAATATTCTGAGAAATGCTGTTTTTTAAGAGGTTAAATATTTCGACAAATGGTAAATCTCATAAATACAGTTTCTAAAAAATGCAAAATCGAAAAATTAAGTATTCTGAAAATGGAGTTTTTTTTTTTCTTTACATTAACCACAATTCTTGTGGACATTTTTAAGAAGAGAGTTCTCGCACTCTCTAGTGATTACTGAGAAATTTCCGTGAAATAGTATTTTAAACAGAAGTACCAAGTTTTTGCATCTACAGAACGGCTTGAATTTTAGGAGCACTCGCATTTGCTTGGACCACCCAATATTGGGTTTGTTCGCCAGTGGAGAGGGAAAACTGTAGAAAAACCTCTCCTGAGTACAACCGGTTTATCGACAGTCGAGTTCTAGTGATCTGCACAGGTCAATTACCGACAGTGCACATCATTATACCTCGACGTCAAACCTACCAAATGAAGTTACCTCCCGAGCCAAAAAAATCCTAGGCTCCCCGGGGCGCGAACCAAGCAAGCTTGTCCTGGCGCGACCGCAGAGTCCAAGACTTTAACCAACTGAGCTAACTCCTTGGTCTGAAAATGGAGTTACGAGAAATTAAATATTCAAACAAACAGTAAGTCTGATGAATACAATATCTACCAAATTCTTACTCGGGAAGTAAAATAATCTGAAAAATGAAATTTCGGGAAATTAACTATGAGGATAAGTGGTAAATCGGATAAATACAATTTCTGTCAAATGCATTTTCGGATAGGTGAATATTTTGAGAAATAAAGTTTTGGTTTTTTAAATATTTGGACAAAAAGCAAGTCTGATAAATACCATTTCTGAAAAATGTATATTCATGAAGTTAAATATTCCGACAAATAAAGTTTCGGGAAGTTTAATATTCCGACAAATAAAGTTTTGGGAAGTTAAATATTCTGACAAATAAAGTTTCGGGAATTTAAATATTCATATAAATAAATTTCTGTCTATTGCACATTCTGTCAATTAAGTTTTGGTCAAAATGTCGGCTTCCCAAATTTTTTTTTAAATTGCTGTTTTTATTAAACTTTGCATTTGAAAAATAAATATAAACAATTAATTTTTTAAAATTCAAGCTATTTAAGTCTTTTCCACACTTTATTATTTTTCATTTTAAAAAATCTAATAAAATTTGTTTTTAAAATAAAGGCTCTAGACCTTTTTAAACGGTAAATTACATTTTCGTCCCACCCTTAAAACCACCGTGATCTTGAACGCACAATAATTCGTCAAAAAGTACTATTGCAGTTTTTTGTAATAATTTACTCATGTGTACTTACAATACACGTTGTTATTTGAAATAATGTTTTCACTAATTTCAATATGTTTTACAGGATCATGAAAGCACAGAACATGATGGAGATGTCGAAGATTATTCTGAAGGAGAAAACGGAACAACTAGTTCTGAAAAATCGCTTTATCGACTTATGTATTATCCTACGCCTGAAGATACTGTTTCAAATCAGTTTACTGTTAATGCCATGAACGCTGATGAACTTCGAAGGTTAGTTTTACAAATTCACATAATTTATGAGAAAATCCTGTCTTGGGACAATCTGAGTACATTTCTTTAATCAATCAATTATGTCTATAAATATTCGAAATTCGCTCGAGCTAGTTCTTCTGATCTGAAACAGACAATTAAACTCATTCCTACCCTAAAATGCCAAAATGTCAACATTACTGTCACTGAGCCAAAATAAATTAACGCCATAAATTAACGTCATGGCCGTCGGTGTGACATTGCTTTGATTTTGCTCCTGAGATTTTGCTTTGTTTTTACATAAAACTTTTGATCTGTGAACTATCTTTTGGTTGTGTGTTTGCTGGAACTGACTGCTGTTTATATTTTATATTATTTAGTGACTTGTACCAGTGGTAGTGAAGTTTTTTACTCTTTTTTACCTTCCTAACCATCAAAATGGCAATCTGTCCAGAGTGTCTTAAACAAATTTCCAGAACAGAAGATTCTGTTCCTTGTTCCAAATGTAATTCGCTGGCCTATAAAGCGTGCGTCTCTGCTGTGTCGAACAATAAACAATCGGAATCTGATAAAAAGGAAGATTTTGTTTGTTATAAATGTAAACTTCCTGGTGGTGACATCTCTCAGAAAAAACTTAAAGGATTAGATAGTGCGGCCTCGAAGGTGATAACTGACAATGCTTTTCTACCTCCTGGTGTCTCAGAAGCAATCAGGGTTGCAGTTGCGGAGGGGCAGAGGCTGGCTCGAGAGGAATCGGAGGAGAAATTCGTTAAGCTGTTCGAGACTTTCCAGAAAGAACAGAAAACGTTTAACGAGAATCTTAGCAAGACTGTTTCGTCCCTTAAAGAGGATATTTTGGTTAACAGTAAAAAAATTTCCACTCTTGAACTAGACTCAGAAAGTAAGGCTGTTTCCTTGAAGCAACTCAAAGATGAAAATGTTGGCTTGAGAAATAGAATTTCTTCTTTAGAGCATAATCTCAATTTTCTTGAGCAACAATCCCTGCAAAATACCTTGGAAATTCATGGTGTACCGATTAAACCAAATGAGGATCTTATCGCTACTTGCTGTGACGTCGCAAAGGGTTTAAATATGGCACTGTCTCCTTGCGATATTTCTAAAGTCTTTAGAGTATTAAGAAGGAATGACTCAAGCAACACAAATCGTCCACCGACAATTCTTTTAAAAGTATCTTGGCAAATTATTAGAGATACTATTATTGCTAAAAGAAGGAGTATGTCTGATTTTTCTACTCTTAATATTGGCTGGCCTGCTGGTGAAAAGCACGGGATTTATATTCGAGAACCTCTTTCTCCGCTGAATCGACGTATCTACACCGCCGCCTTCGATCTGGGAAAAAACAATAAGATCAAATATTTATAGATCTCTGGAGGGAGAATATTTTGTCGCAGGGAGGACGGAGCGCTTCGTCTGCAGCTTTCAACTATTGAAGATGTGGAAAAGCTTAAATAGCAACGATTGATCGCAGCCTTCATTGACCATTTATTATGTGTATCGGATATGGTCTGTTCTTATTTTTTTATGTTTATTAATTTCAAAATTTTTTATTATTATTTTTTACTAGAGTTTATTTTTGCGAATCCTTACGATCAATTTAGTTGTTTTTTTAAAACAATGATTGTTGTCATTCTCAATTATTACTTGATTAATAATTTATTGAAGAGTGTAAACTTTAATAATCTTATAACTCTTCCAGATATGTTGTTAGATTTTTTAGCGGTTTTTTCTATACATTCCGACTTTTTATGTGCCTTTTTTTGGAGTTTTTTAATTTTCCATTTTTCTCTTTTTATACTTCTACTTTTTTTTGTCTTGTTCTCTTAATCTTACGAATGGGACTCGGGTGCTTCACTTTTATCTTCTATTTATTTTTTGCTCTGCATTTCTCATTCGAATGAATTAATAATTTGCCACGTCAATGCCCAGTCACTTTTTG
Source organism: Ganaspis brasiliensis (assembly GCA_037103525.1). Taxonomy (NCBI): domain Eukaryota; kingdom Metazoa; phylum Arthropoda; class Insecta; order Hymenoptera; family Figitidae; genus Ganaspis; species Ganaspis brasiliensis. Next base: position 968,118 of record JAZKLR010000018.1, read on the forward strand.
CGCATTTATTTGAATTTAAACAATTTTTTAATAACAGTATTTATCACATAATTGCTGTTTCCGAGACCTGGCTTAATTCTAATCATTCGTCCGATTTAGTAGAACTTAACAATTATACATTACATCGTAATGATAGGGAGGGGCGTAGGGGCGGAGGAGTGTGCATATTTGTCCGTAATAACCTGAGCGCCAGATTAATTGTAAAGAGCTCTTGCGCCAACTCTCATAGAGCTGAGTTTTTATTTTTAGAAATTAAATCTCATTTTGACAAACTTTTATTCGGCACTATTTACAAGCCGCCCAATGCTTCGTTCGGGGACGAGTTTGAGAATCAGTTGCATAATTTGGCTTGCAGTTATTCTAATATCATACTTGTGGGTGATATCAACACCAATCTTGATATTCCAAAGAGTCGTACCAACTACTTTACTTCTCTCCTCTCTTCCCTTAGTCTTTCCATAGTTCCACATTCCGCAACCCACCATACAGCCACCTCAAGTACCAGAATTGATATGGTATCTGTTGATAGTCTTGACAAGGTACTGAGTACTGTTCAAAAGCCTTTATCATTCTTATCCAACCATGACCTTGTAGGTATAACATTTTTTTTTAAATTTGAAGATAACCCTCAGCAAAATATCTGTTCCAATCCTTTTCGTAACCTCAATAGAATAGGATGAGGAATCTTTCTTTCGGCATTTGGAGTGTCAAGATTGGGCTAGTTTTTATTTTGACCCCGATATCGATAGTAAGGTTGAAAAGCTTTCAAGCTTTTTGATTTCGGCTTATGACAACTATGCGCCGATCCACACAGTTAATCTCCAGAAAGGGAGGCCACCGCCCTGAATGACTTCTGAAATATCAGATTTAATTAAGCAGAGAAATTTGCTTCGGCGTAAATTTAAAAGAACCAAACTAGGTCAAATACATGAGGAGTATCGTAGACTACGTAATCTAGTGCAAACAAAGATTAGAGATGCCTCTCACAGACATAATTTTCAATCTATTGCTGCTGCTAGTAAGTTAAATAAAATTTGGCCGACTCTTAAGAAACTTAAATTGATCTCTTCCAAGACTAAAAATAATGATCAGGATTTTTTTATTAATGACTTTTTGTTTAATTTTTCTTCCACCTCTTCCCATCTTTCTTCCTCGATTAATCCAAATGATGACCTATCCCAGTTTGATGATTCTAAGTTCTTTTTTTCGGATGTCTCACCTGATATGCTTCTAAAATCGCTTTCAGAAATTAGTACTAATTCCTCTGGTCATGATGGTATTTCCTTCCCTATGATTCGTAAAGCTCTTCCCATCATTTTTCCTGCTCTTCTCCATCTTTATAATTATAGTTTACAAACAGGAATTTTTCAGAGTAGCTGGAAAAAAGCAATCATACGTCCTATCCCTAAAATTCCCTTACCAATTACAGTGAATGATTTTCGTCCAATTTCTATTTTATGCGCACTCTCTAAACCCATTGAACGAATTGTACATAAACAACTTGTATCTTATTTATCCTTACATAATCTCTTTGATCCATTTCAATCTGGTTTTCGTAATAATCATAGTACTAATACGGCTTCATTAAAATTTACTCATGATATTAAGTTAGCCATGGATAAAAAAGAGATTACTTTGGCGGTTTTTTTTGATTTTTCGAAGGCATTCGATACAGTCAATCACAATGTTCTGCTTAAAAAGCTTGCATCTTTTAACCTTTCCAAGTCAGTTTTAGCCTGGTTTAAGTCTTTTCTCAATGGAAGAATACTGAAAGTGACTAACTCTAAAGGTTTTAGTTCTAATTGGGCTTCGGTGATGAATGGAGTTCCTCAGGGATCTTCCCTGGCCCCTATCCTTTTCAACTTATTCATTTCTGATTTAGGAATAAGGCTTAAGCATTGTAAATATCACAAGTTTGCAGATGATTTTAAGATCTATCTTTCAGGTCCCATCTCTGCATTGCCAGAATTACTGGCTATGATTCAAGAAGACATTGACTTGGTCATTGGTTGGGCAACTGAAAATGTACTTTTCCTTAACGCAGCCAAGACTAAGGCAGTATGTTTTGGTACAAAAAAATTTATACATCTTAACGAATTGCGCACTCTTCCGCCATTGTGCGCTGGGGGTATTTCCATTGAATTCTCGGAAACAGTCAAAGATTTGGGATTAATACTGGATACTACGTTATCTTGGAAAGAGCATGTTACTGAGATCTGTCGTAAGTCTTATGTGGTTCTAAGGCAGTTATATAAAAATAGGGATTCTCTCCCTACCTCTACTCGAATTTTGTTAATTAAAAGCTTGATCCTTCCCTATTTTGACTATGGCTGTCGTGTCTACGATGACATTACTGACGATCTTAATTCTAAGCTTGAAAAAACTCTTAATGCGTGTATCAGGTTTATCTATAATTTTCGCAAGGGTGATCATATTTCTCAGTTTAGAAGTAAGGCAGGTTTGTTGTGCGTGGCAAAAAGAAGACAGTATTTTATGGGTAATTTGCTCTATTCGATTTTTAAGAGTGAAGTTCCGGAGTATCTTTTTAAATTATTTTTATTTAGAAGCTCCAAGAAAGGTGCCATATGTAAGTTACGGGAAAACCGATATGTTCTTATAGTTCCTGCGCATCAAACTAATAAATTTCAACGTTCATTCGTTATTAGAGGAACCCGTATTTGGAACAAAATTCCAATGTTTATCAGGGAATCATCCAGTAAACATATGTTCAAATTTCATTTCTTTAGATTTTTAAGTGGTTTATCAAGCCCGATTTTTGAAATCACGTATTGGTAAAGTTGTTCTACAGTTGCGCTTTTACTTTTTTTTCAATAATCTACATTTATATTTTTTATATATTCATTATATTATATTATATTTTATTATATTAGATTTTTTATGGTTTGTTCCGGTACTCTTTTTAGTTTATTTTTTGTGAATATACAACTCGAACTAATCATCGCTATTGTTACCATTTCTTTGGTCATGTACTTATTATTATATTTTTGTATCAATATGTTCCATAGAGGGCTTACAAGCCCTAGGAACTTCTTATGAAATAAATAAATAAATAAATAATTCTATTTGAAATCTAAAAAAATAAAAAAAAATAAAATAAATAAAAAAATTCGGAATTCGTGTCATGTTTGCCTGTATTCGTAAGAACAGACATTTAAGTGAAACAGCAAATTAATGACAAGAACGATCAAATTGATTGACCGGTTGAATGACTTCAAAACAAAATTCGCGAAACATCACTCACACATCAACACCCAGATAGCACCGATACTTCCAGGAAGTTTCCTGGAAACTTCCTGGAAACTTGTCTTATGTACAACAATGTCCGCGCTTGGAAACTACCCTTGGTAACTTCCTGGTAACTTCCTGGAAACTTCCCTGGAGATTTCCTGGAAACTTCCAATTGAGACTTCCTGAAAACTTCCCATGGTAACTTCCAGGAACTTTTCGTGGAAACTTCCAGGAAGTTAGCCTGAAGTTTCCAAACATTATTTAATTTTTTTTCGAATAAAATTATTGTTTAAAAAGGTTCAAAAAATAAAGGGATCTTTATATTTTGCTTTGTCGTTAAATAAAAAATCAAATATAAAAAAAAACCCCGGTCGGTTGAAGGTCAGCGGACTCGAACCTTGTCCACCCAGCGGGAGGGTAAACTCGAGGTCTCGAGCAGCTGCTGGGATTGCGCCTTAACGCGTTCGACCAAATCGCCACTGACAACAGTTTACATGAAACCAATTGATACCCAGAACTAAGAAATCTATTTTTCTGAGCGGCATATTATAAAAGATAAATATACGAGGTTTAATGATTCGTAAAATATATAATTCCTTATACCGAATAAATACACAATTACATGAGTCGTTGCAGATGAACGGGATAATAATCTCTCGTATACGTATGAGTTTTTTAGGGATTTTAACAAACTAATACTACTCTAATTACCAAAGAAACGAATAATAATTCATTTTTCAAGTAAAATCAATGGTTTTTTATAAAAGAAATTTATAGTTACAGGAAAAAAACAATGATTTTTACCTAAAGTTTGGAAGAAGTAAAAAGTATTTTGCCCTACTTTACCAACATTGCATATTGATTGAATCCGGTTCGTTTTTCAATATATATTAATATTACCTAATTAATGACTAATATTAATTATTATTAATGCAAATAATAATTTTACTCTTAATTTTCTAATAAAAAATAATAATAAAATATAAATAATAAAATAATAAAAAAAATAATAATAAAAAATAATAAAAATTTAACCCAAATACAATAGGTCAAATGAAAAAAAACTGTAAAAATTAAATTAATTTTAAATTTTTATCAATTTAAAACTAAAAATCCTCATAAAGTCATATCTAAGCACAAAAGAAATAAAAAAATAAGAAAATTGAAATTGATATTTAAATTGTTAAGGATCAAATTTAATTTGAAAATTAAATTTGAAATAGTTTTGTTAAAACTTGATTACAAATATCAATAGGCATTATTATTTATTTAAGAAAGAATTAGATTTATTAAAATTTGCAGATACTTCACAATTATAACATCTTAATTACTGCGTCGAAAAAATTAATAAATTTTTAAATACTGATTTTTTTATTTAAAACTGATTTTGTTTATGGTTTTCTTTAATAAAAACTTAATTGCGATTATCTAAAGGCAATAAATTAATTTTTCACGAAATATTACGATTTCCTAAAATCCTCAATATTTTTACATTTTTTTACTTTAAACGTCGAATAAAAAATTTGACAATATTTTAAAAACTATGGAAATATTAAAAAGTGGTTTCGCAATAAAGTTTATATTAAAGAAGACTATAAACCAAACTAGTTTATGATATTTATAAAATTATTAAAAAATTGACAAAACTTTTATTCTACATTTCAGATGAAAAATTTTGAAGAATTGAAGATTCCAAATAATCAAGAACTTTCTTAATGAAATGAATCTTTTGCGATAGACAATTGCAATAAAGTTTTTATCAAAGAAGACTTTAAACGAAACAACTTTTTAAAATTACCATAGTTTTTAAAATGTTGTCAAATTTTTTATTCGACGTTTAAAGTAAAAAAATGTAAAAATATTGATGATTTTAGGAAATCGTAATATTTCGTGAAAAATTAATTTGTTGCCTTTAGAAAATCGCAATTAAGTTTTTATTAAAGAAAACCATAAACAAAATCAGTTTTAAATAAAAAAATCTGTATTTAAAAATTTATTAATTTTTTCGACGCAGTATTTAAGATGTTATAATTGTAAAGTATCTGAAAATTTTAATAAATCTAATTCTTTCTTAAAAAAATAATAATGCCTATTGATATTTGTAATCAAGTTTTAACAAAACTATTTCAAATTTAATTTTCATATTAAATTTGATCCTTAACAATTTAAATATCAATTTCAATATTCTTATTTTTTTATTTCTTTTGTGCTTATATTAAGTTGCGTCATGCGCTGCATATAACATTACTCAATATGAAATTGAAACAGCGTTCTTATGTGAGTTCTCATCTGCGTACGTATGTAAGAACACAGGTTGCGAACACACTTACGAACTCATGTGCGAACACACCTAAAAGTATTAAATTGAATATTTTAAATTAAATATATTATTAAAAAAAAATTCTCGCCAACGGGATATCACATACATAAATCAAAACTTGTTTATGTCTATTATTATTTGTGTTATTAGCGGTGAAACATAGCCATAACCTAACAGTAACATAGGGAGGCTCAACTTCAAACGGCCGTACGCGTATAACTCAGTTATGCAGCTAAGGTCCCTTTCACCCTGAATCGACACATATGTTAAATTAAATATATTATTAAAAACAAAAAATTCTCGCCAACGAGATTCAAGCCCATCTAACCTGAACCTAAGTACGCCTTAAACCCCTCGGCCACCGCAGTTATAGAAACAACTTTACAAAATCTTAATCATGTCTTTCCGGAGAAATTTATGTAGTAAACATGACTAAGATTTTGTAAATTTGTTTCTATAACTACGTTGGCCGAGGGGTTTAAGGCGTACTTAGGCTCAGGTTAGATGGGCTCGAAACCCGTTGGCGAGAATTTTTTTTTAAAATATATTTAATTTAAAATATTTAATTTAATACTTAGGTGTGTTCGCACATGAGTTCGTAAGTGTGTTCGCACCTGTGTTCTTACATACGTACGCAGATGAGAACTCATATAAGAACGCTGTTTCAATTTCATATTGAGTAACGTTATACGCGGCGCATGACGGAACTTAATATAAGAACTTACATGCGTTCGTACCTACGTTCTCACATAAGATTTTATACTAGATCTTGTCTGTGTCACCTGAGATCTTATATGCGTACACATGTAAGTACATACCTACCTTCTTACGACAGATCACACGCTCGTTTGTACAGTAGGATAGAGCAAGTACACAAAACTATTCAAAGCGCGAAAAGAAAGGCTGACTCCTACAACTGAGGGATGACAAAACCGACTCCGACTTTAGTCAAAAGTCGACTTTTGGTTTCTGAAGGTCGACTTTGATACAGACTTTTATATATAATATTTTTTATAATTTGTTTAAGTTCTTTTTAAATAAAAATTTATTAATATTCTTTATTAATATTATAGAATCATACAGTTTAAAAAAAGCATAAGTTAAACAAAACATCCAAATTTTTTTTGTATTTCTATTCACAGATAAAATTTTTCCTTTTAAATTATAAGTTTTATTAATAAAACATATTTAAAAATATATTTATATTTATTTAACACATATTAGTAAATTAAATATTAAGTAAAAGTAATAATTTTTTTTTTTTAACAAAGTCGGAAAGTCGATTGAAGTTGAATTTCAGAGCCGATTAATCGATTTTCAAAGTCGAAACGAAAAAACACGATCAAAAAGTCGAAAGTCGGATTTAGCTTACGCCTTTCCAACCCTACCAAAACTGCCATATGGTAAGTTCTCTTCGTTGTGATGTATCTGATGACCTCAGAATAGTCCGAACTGAAGATTGTCTCTTGATTTCATTTTACAGGGTTGGTGGGGGGTTGAATATACAAAAATTAATTTGTATGAGAACTTACCGACATTTATTGGCTAAAACTGAATTTTCACTTCTTCTGACCGTTGATTTAAAATCAGTGGCTCAAAGTACATTAAAATTGACTATATTAAAAAAATTAAAAATTGCAGATCCAATATGCCAGACCAAAAATCGCGGATGTTTTTTAAAATAGTTTGGATCTGATTCAATTTTGTTACTTGGGGGGGGGGGGGAGGTTTAAGGGGCACTAAACGCGAATCCAACGTCTGATTTCAGATATTTAAAATGTCTGACTTAAAATTTGTCGAGCTATGATGGATTAAAATATCATGTTAAAATATCAAGTTAAAATTTGATCTATGAAAGGTAATAGAATTTACCCTCACAGCATGGAATATCTCGTGAATATCTCATTATGATCCCGGGATCTCTCAGGGATAACCCTGGGATATCCCACGGGACGGAAATTTGGATACCCCAGGGGTATCCCGGTGGGATATAGCATTTGCAATATCCCATCGAGATGTCCCAGAGTCATCCCAGGGATATCCTACGTGGGATATAGTATTTGCAATATACCATCGAGATGTCTTTGGGCTATTACTTATTGTTTATTATAACTATAATATTCATTACTTGTAACCAAAATGTATCATAAAATAATTAGTAGTAACAAATATTTTTATTTGTTTAAGATAATTACTAGATATGTTTAGCTTTTTTTAAAAAATAATTTTTCAAGTTCAACTAATATTCTTTGCATCAAGTACTAATGTTTTTCTCTACTACTTATAACAACCTTCAATGGCTCAGTTGGTTACTGCCACGCTTGCTATGCGCAAAGGCGCGGGTTCGAATCCTCTTACCTCCAAATTTTTTTTTTATAAATCATTAGAGTATATCTCATGAGGCGGAAATTGTAACATGCGCTACTTAGAGTATGATAACAGTCATAATATTTTCAATTTTCGAGTATTGAATACTTTACCTTTTTGGTTTCAAATGCTCTTCGGATAGGAGCTCTTTAATAAGATTCAAGATAATGTGCGATAAAAACAAATATTTTGAAAAACATCAGACATTTTGGATTCGCAATATTGGATTTTTTAATTTTTTAATATAGTCAGTATTAATGTACTTTGAGCCATTGATTTCAAATCAACGGTCGAAAGAAGCGAAGATTCAGTTTTAGCCAAGAAATGTATACAAATCAATTTTTGTAACTTCAACCCCCCACCAACCCTGTAAAACGAAATCAAGAGTCAATCTAGGTTTGACTATTCTGAGGACTTTAGATACATCACAACAAAGAGAACTTAGCATGTGGTAGTCTTTGCACTTGAGATTATTTCTATTTTGTGTGTCGGTATTATTAAAAATACAAATTTTTAGGTCTTAAAATTTTAATCCGTCTGAACAATACACCAAAGTATCTATTGTTCAAGTAGAGCTCACTATACTTAATAAAAATATAAATTCGAAGTTTAACAAGAATTTCACTTAATATATTTATGGATTTTTTTAAATTTTACTCGCATATAATCTCAGTGACGGCTTATAGACTTAACATTTATTTAAAACTATAGTTAAAAAACTTTAAAAATGGCTACAAATGGGTATCCAGGAAGTGGTACTGAAGTAGACTAGATCCAGTCCATTTAGGTCCAATTCAGTACCACTTTTTGACAGAGAAACTATTTAAAATGTTGGAGTGGTCTGATATTACTCAAGAAAAAAAGTGTTTACAGCACAATATATGAGAAATTGAAACTAAGACTCTAATAAGTCGTTTCATGCTCTTAAAAGACAAGATAAGTTAACAATTGTATATTTTTTTAGAAATCTAGAGTGTCAGAAGTAGAGAGATTTAACTCTTTCTTTTAGTAAAAAAATTATAAGCTCCTTACTTCTGTCATCTATTATTTCTAATAAATTGACATTTACTAATTTTCTTTTTGCGTAGGATGTGAAAAACCTGCTTTCAGGTACCTTGGTGCCCGTTCTAGGGTATGGTTCATATCTTTCTTGCATAACCTTTCTTGTCTTTCTTATTTAGATAAAAGCGTCCTAAGTTTGTCTCACTTCCACAGTTCTACATGCATTTAGCTTGAATGCAGACAAATCTGTGAAAGTAAGACAAAACCTGTGTCACTTTCATGTAACAGAGAAAGACAAAGAAGGTTTTGCAAGAAGGTATGAGTGCATTCTTACTAGGGACCTTAAGACCACTCCCTTAGCAGTGCTTCCATCACGTATTCCTTCGAAGGTGATCTTATATCCCGACTCCGTCGTATAGTGGGGCAAAATGTTGTTTTTATACCCCAATCAGTCTAATGGTCTCAATTTTAGCGCAAATGGAAACAAGTTTTTTTTAAGTCTTCGTTATTAAATTCCCCATCGAAATGGGGAAGAAGTTGACAACGCCATGTTGTTTTTTCAAAAAAACAAAAATTGTGCCAAGTTGTGCTAATTTTGTGCCAATTTGTGCCGCAAAACATTTTTTGAAAAACTCAAAATTAGTGGCCAAAATTTAAACCAATTTAAAAATTTGGGCCGCACAAAATAATTTCGTCTTTAAAATGAAAAATAAAAAAAAACTATTTAGTACTAGTATAAAGCAAATTAAGGTAGTTCTCTCGAAAAAAAAATTTTCTTTAAATATTTTTCTAATTGAAATATCATATAATAGAACATTCAACGAATACAATGATATTTTTTTAAAAGTAAGAAGAAGCGGTGCTACTTTTTAAGATATTTGAGAATCAAGTTGAACTTTTCAACATGGAAAAAAGTAGAAGCCATGGTTAAAAAATACAATTTTGCTAACCACGCAATGAATTTTCTTTAGGTTTAAAAATAAAAACTACTAAATTATTCTTTAAAGTATAAGGAATTAGATACCGTTTTGAAAAATGTGGCTTGCGGTACTAAATTTCGAAAAATAGTATTTTGAAATACACGTTTTGACGTTTTATTGGTTTTTTTTAATAAATACAAAAGAGAGAGACTCTACACTTTTAAGTTGTTGCTATTCATTAAACATCACAAAATACGTGAAAAATGACAGAATTTGAGTTGAGAATCACTGAACCCAGAGAACTACCTTAAAATATTATAAACCTTATGTTCAACAATAATACTTTGGGCATTAATCATGTTTTTGAGAATTTTGAGAATTTTCGGGACATAACACATTTTAAAAATATTCAAACTTTCAAAAATTGAAACTTAGCAAAATAAATTTTGTGCTACCGTAAACTGGGGCTATTTTGTGCAGAAAACCGCTCTTTTTCTCTCTATGCTTTATTAAAATTCAGAATTTGACAAAATAAAGAATTTAACTATTCAGTTATGTTGTAGATATCCTTCTAAAGGTGAAGCAAAATTCCTGAACTGTCCAGGTCAAAAAATAAAATTTATTTAAACTTTGCTAAAGTGTTTCTATTGTTAGTGGAAATGTAAATACCAAATATTTTTAAATTCCAGGAAATAGTTTTTTAGTTACATAGTTTTAAAAATTTGAATTTTTTTAAAATATAGTTTTTTAAATTTATTATATTTCTAAGTAGATTGCATAAAAGTTAACATATATATAGTACTTTTTAAAGCTTTTTTTACAGGCTATTCGATGATGATAAATGTTTTTTTGTAAAAAGAAAATTTGACCTTGAAATTCAAGGTCAAAGTGTTAATTTAATTGTATCTCGAAATCGTATTTTTTAAAAAAAATTTAACCTATCTCAATGGAAAGCTTGAATTTTTTCCTAGAAGATATGTAAAAATCAGAGTGGAACTCTAAATACTTTTGTCAAAAATACCCGTGCGCGCTCGAATAGCGCGACCTCGCGCGAGTAATCACTGGTTCCTCGAGCGCGCGCGGATATTTAAGATGTATTTTTGACAAAAGTATTTAGAGTTCCACTTTCATTTTTACATATCTTATAGGAAAAAAGTCAAGCTTTCCATTGAGATAGGTTAAAATTTTTTTAAAAAATCCGATTTCAAGATACAATCAAATTAACACTTTGACCTTGAATTTGAAGGTAAAATTTTCTTTCTACAAAAAAACATTTATCATCATCAAATAGCCTGTAAAAAAAGCTTTAAAAAGTACTATATATATGTTAACTTTTATGCAATCTACTTAGAAATATAATAAATTTAAAAAACTATATTTTAAAAAAATTCAAATTTTTAAAACTATGTAACTAAAAAACTATTTCCTGGAATTTAAAAATATTTGGTATTTACATTTCCACTAACAAAAGAAACACTTTAGCAAAATTTGAATACATTTTATTTTTTGACCTGGACAGTTCAGGAATTTCGCCCCAGGTGTCCTATGAGTTAGCCTCACTGATGGGGATAGTTTTACTGTATGAAGTATTTTTTCTAGTTATTCTAGAGTGCAATAAATAAAAACAAAGCTAGAAATATTTTTTTTGTAGTACCGTAAAATGGGGTAAAGTCGGCCAGTCATGAAAAGTCGGACAGTCGGTAACCTATTTTTAAAGTATTTAAGTATCCTTTTTTTAGGAAAAAAAATTGAATATGTTGTTTTGTTTTTGTTAATATAAATGTCAAACTTAAATTTAAAAAATATTTGAAACAAATTTATTGGTAAGTTATAATAAAAATAATATTTTTGTGTGAACAACTATTTTATCTAAAAAATATGTGGTGTGAAAAAGGTAGTTATAAATTATTATTGGAACCCAATTTACCGGGTGGTCCAGGTAAATGCGAGTACTCCTAATTTCAAGCCGTTCTGTAGACGCAAAAGCACTTAGAGAATATAAACAAAAAGTACTGAATTCTAGGAAATCCCTACGGGGGACACTCATTGGGCCTGTAAGGTCGTTAAACGAGTGTATATAATAACTATTAAAAAAAAATTATTTGTAAGAGTTTGATCGCTCTCCATAGCTTATAAAATTAGAAAATTGTCGATCAATAGGAGCCAATATGTGTAGGTGTAAATACTCTTCCCTATTTTGCATAATTTTTAATACAAAAAGGAAGGAACAAAAAACAATAGACACATTTATAAAGACAATAGTCTCTATTTGTCAAGCGACGTTTCGTCAATATTCCATTGACCTCATCAGGCTGTAAGATAAATATTACACTTTTCAGTAAATATCGTTCAATTTTTTTAACACGCACCATAATTAAAAAATATTAACAGATCAATGCACATTTTACCTAAAAAAAAAAAAGGAATTTAAATAACATCGAAAAGTACAACGTCACGAACAAGTGACATGTCAAACACAAGTTCTCAGTCACAGAGTACGGAATAAACTGACAAGAATTATAAATATAAAAACAAATTAACGGCAAGGTAATCTAACATCACAAATAACGACTGAAATAAACAAACACAGTAAATAGAGAAAAGTCAATGTTAAAATTGAATAAATAATTTAAGACTGGAAATTAGCAAATCGAAAAATTTTTGTATAACAATTTGTTGTAAATATTATTTAAATTATATATGTTTTCTTTTTTATTAATACTATTTGGATCATGGTTAATGAACATCATTTTGGATATTACACGTTTTCGCCAGTCTGTTTCAAAATCAACGATTAAAACATTTTTAAAGTCGAATTCATGTTTTTGTGAAGTGCAGTGTTCGTGTATAACTTGAAAGAGGTTTTTATTATTTTTGTGTTCGTTAATACGTTTTTTAAGAGTTCTTTTTGTTTCACCATAGTAAACACCATTGCAGTTTTGACATGAAATTTTGTAAACGACGCCAGCTTTTTCCCACTTTTCAGTACAATCCTTCCCCAACCTGACGATACCGTTAAGTGGTTTTTTAACTTTTGGAATCGTACAATGGATGTACATACCAATCCGGCGGACCAACGTCAGATAGGGGTGGGCACCCGATATAATTGTCGACTTTGTGTTGGGCTAACCACTCACACAGAGTTTTTTGCGGTTACGACCACAGTAACGCGCAGCGCCACCCACAATGGGTCTCTCTCGGATGGAGACCAGGGTTCAGTTGGGAGTGGCAACAGGATAGAACCCAGGCAACGACCAGGCTTCGACCAGGGACAAACTCGTACACGTTTAAAATGGACGGACCAACTTCGAAGGGACATCTTAGACTGTTGGCGACAGAGCTCTCCGGACCGAAGAGGTTACATGTTGAGGCTTCATGAGCGATGGAGCAATATGCATCCCCAATACGCACAAATGAAACCTCAGTACTTACGAGATCAGGTATCCTTTTTGCGAAGGAAAGGCCATGAAGTTCTTCAAGAAGAACCCTCTGAGAACATACCATCAGTTCTCACAACAACACCTTTGCAGACAGTTGAGTATGTAAACATAAGAGCAAGGGAAACCAAAATCCATCTTAAGGTTTCCATTAAAATGGACAAAATGGCTGAAGCGAATAGAGAAATTTCATTACTTCCAGAGGATGTAGATCTCTGGACATTGAACTGTGCAGTCTATGAAAAAGCAGTTTCCTTGGTTCGTGACAGTAACAGAAAATCTGTTTCAGAACGCGTTGCCAAGACCTGTAAAAGAATTAGGCAGGTTTAGTTCAAAATTGGGGTGGCTAGACGGAATGCTTCTCACCTTCAGAGTGTGATTGCTTATCTGGAGACGAATCGGAGATTTACACCTAGAGTGTTAGAAATATCCCGATCTCTGAAAAGATTGCATCATACTTTGAATAAATCTAAGCTGCAGACCATCAAGCAGCATTGGACTGAGAAGATACGTTCTCTTGTAGTCATAAGAGAACGTTTAGAACGTCGGGTTAAGTGGATAAAACAAAATAATGTTTTCGAAACTAATCCTTCCCGCCTATTCGGTATAACATCGCCGGTCGTTGACAGACCACCATGTCGCGAAGAGATCGAAAACTTCTGGAAAAACATCTATGAAACCTCATATTCGTTGAATGAAGAAGACGCTTCTTTGTCTCTTTTCCGTAGCTTTTGTCTTAGACAAGGGCTTGACCATCATGCGGAGGAATGCCCATCAATTACTAAGGAGGAAGTGAGAAATGTAATTGCTAAAACTAAAAACTTTTCAGCGCCTGGGCCGGATAAAATTAACAACATGTGGTGGAAGAAGTTTACTTCAACACACCAACACCTGGCCCGCATATTCTCAACTTTTCTCAACGGAGAACATCGCGTACCACAGTGGTTGGTGGATGGACGTACGGTACTATTGCCAAAATGTGGAGATTTGACTTGTCCAAAGAATTACAGACCAATAGCTTGTCTTAACACCTGCTACAAGCTATTTACTGGTATCCTTAAGGAAAGAATTTTGTCATCTATTCAACCAGTATGGAGTACAATAGGCGAACAACGAGGATGCAAGAGAGGTCTGGCAGGTTGTAGGGAGAACCTACTGATTGATAGGTGTGTCACCCAAGACTCGATATTTTATCGACGAAACTTGTCCATGGCTTGGATTGACTACCGTAAGGCGTTTGATTCCACCAGTCATGAGCTTATTATTAAGCTTCTTGAATGTCTTGCGGTACATCCAGACATAGTGAGATGCTTGAGAGAGCTTATGCTTTTATGGAGAACAAGGTTTGTATTAACATCAAACAAGCAACAGGTGATGACTGACGTCATCATCTACAAAAGAGGAGTTTTCCAAGGCGACTCTCTTAGTCCTCTATTGTTTTGTATCTCCCTCTTGCCTCTGTCTGTTGTGCTTCGTGAAAAATACTCTGGATACTTGTGTGGCAAACCAAGAGATAGAGTTCACAAGATTAACCACCTGTTTTACATGGACGATCTTAAGCTCTATGGCTCCAGTAAGGAAGCATTAAAAATTCTAGTGTTTGCAGTGGCCAAGTATTCCAGTGCAATTGGAATGAGCTTTGGACTTGATAAATGTGCTGTTGTCCATATGAATAGAGGAAGACTAGAAACATCTGAAACATCAGGCGATTTAAACGATCTTCAGCTTATTGGTGGCAACACCATTCATCATCTTGGTGAAGGAGAAACTTACGCATATCTTGGAATTCCACAATCGGAAACTCAAGATATGCGTGGGCTTAAAGATCAACTCCAAATTAAATATCGAGGTCTTCTCAGAAAAATTTGGTCA
Organism: Ganaspis brasiliensis; assembly: GCA_037103525.1. Lineage (NCBI taxonomy): Eukaryota > Metazoa > Arthropoda > Insecta > Hymenoptera > Figitidae > Ganaspis > Ganaspis brasiliensis. Next base: position 983,285 of record JAZKLR010000018.1, read on the forward strand.
TCCGAATTATCAGGGAAGAATAAGATACAGGCCACAAATGTATTAGCCATTCCTTTAATACTCTATACATTTGGGGCTGTTAAATGGAATGTGGATGAGCTGAAGATACTGGATAGACAAACGCGCAAGATGATGACAGTACATCGATGCCATCATCCAAGGTCTTCCGTAACTCGAATATACCTTCCGCGAGATCAGGGAGGAAGAGGGTTACTAAGTTTAGAGTGTCTTCATCGCCGTATTGTACTGGCTGCGGCATGCTCAGTGATGAATAGTACGGATCCTTTAATGCAATTTGTCCATCATCATGAAGTTGCAAATAATGGGGCATTTTTATATCAAGCGGCAAATAGAGCGGCAAAGGAATTTAATCTTCGATTTGATACAAATAATACCGAACATGGAATAGCGTCATTACCACCTTTGATGCTCAAAAAACATGGAAAGAATGCAGAACATGTACTTCTTTTAGAAAAACATGTTAGTAAGCCTGTTCACGGACAATTTTATAATATCGTCAGAGAAATGGGATTGTCTGTAGGTTTGTCTTTTGCATTCCTTAAATCGGCTGGATTAAAATCGGAGACAGAGGGATTTTTGTTCGCTTGTCAGGATGGACTGATTAATACTTTGGTGTACCGCAGCCGTGTGATGCATATACCTGTTGACGATTCCAACTGTCGTGCATGCAAACAATACCCGGAGACACTTAGTCATATATTAAGTGCCTGTCCGATTTATGCATGTAACAGATATATAGAAAGACACAATGCTGCACTGAAGGTTTTGTATTACCACCTTCGTCACCAGTACGGTATAGATAAGGAGCCCATTCTGCCGTATGCCCAAATGGATCAAGAATCCGTTGTAGAAAATGACCAGTGCAAGATCTACTGGAATTTTTCTTTCCCCACCACTCATCATATCAGTGCCACCAAGCCTGATATGGTCCTCCAAGATCATAAAAGTAAGATCATTTATGTAGTTGAGTTTTCGGCTCCTGCCGAGAGAAACATCATTAAAAAGGAGGATGAGAAACGGATCAAATATCAAGAGCTCTTATTCGAATTGAGTAAAATGCATCCAGGATATAGAGTCCATTTGATTGTTTTAATTCTCGGCTGCTTAGGAGGGATGAAGGCTTCATTTGTGAGCCAACTGAAGAAGATCCCAACCTGCGAACGTCAAGCCAATTTGTTAGCAGGTAGAATGCAAAAAGCAGTTCTTTTGAATTCTCTTTTTGTGGTCCGACAGCACTGTTCCTTGTAAAAAAAACATCTTTAAATGTAGCTCTAAAAAAGCATCCAACAATTTCATGTCGGCCGCATAAGAACATCGGCGGCAATGGACATGAAGACCCAACGAACAGAATGCTGAAACTGTACAGAGTAAAAAAAAGAAACTTTTGCTTACCTTCCAGGACGGAAGGAGCAAAAGTTGATAAGAGTATGTAAAGCAAGAATTGGGAGAGGTTGTTTTAGTGCGATATTGCCACAGGATGTGGTCGAGTCCACACGAACAAGTGCGTAAATGCATTTTTTCCTCTCCTAAACTTGTTTTGTAAAAAAAAAAAAAAAAAAAAATATATATATATATATATTTCAATTGTTCCTAGATTTTTTTGCTACAAACTTATCCGCCATTACAAAAAAACTTTCCACATTTGTAACCAAGGAAACAATCTGATCAATAAGTATAAAAACTATAAAATAAAGAAATTTCAACACAGATGACAATATTAAATATAAAATTGAAAAAGTGTGAAAAAATATGGTCCTAAACTACCCTGGGGATAATTTTTCTAAATACAGTAAAACTCACGTATATCGGATTTCAAGGGACCGAGAAAATTTTCCGATCTAAGCGGGAATCCGATTTATCCGGGTAAAAATGCATGATATATAAATTCAAGGGACCAGCAAAAATATCTGATGTAGGCGGGAATCCGATATATGCGGGTCCGATATACGTGGGTTTTACTGTAAATATATAAAATAAGCTTAAAGCTAATTAGTAATACAACGGTAAATAAATTAATAATAGACAGTAAGAAAATATGAACGATGACCCTGCGCGGCTCAACATTAAAGGATTCATATGGCATAAAAAAAATCTTCTACAAAATAAATTTTTTCTATTTCTAAAAATAAGCGTAAATATCCTAAAAACTCCTATACTAAACAGTTTTCTTATAAAAGGAGAGAACTAAAATGTATAAGACGCATGTGGGACTTAAAAAAAAAAAAAAAGTGCCTTATAAGGTTCATAAATAGCTCAATCGATGCGTTTTTAAAAAATAAAACGGATAAAAAGCTTACATTTTAACATTCTTAATTATTTTTTTATAATTTTGCCGAAACACGATTTTTTAAAAATTTTAAAATCTAAAAAAAATATATCTGGAACTGATCGATCGGATTCAAACATATGGCAGAGTTTGTCCCCCTGAGAGACCTATTATTTAGTAAAAAAAAAGATGCTTCTAACTATAACGGTCCTCGAGATATTGAGCCAAACGTAATGTTAACATACACACACACACACACACACCCGGACATTTTTTCTAAACATCATTTTTGACATCCTGGGGTCGAATTATGTCGAGAAATGTCAAAAAATTGCAATTGAGGATTTGAGGGTAAAACAATACTTCCTCTATGAGGAAGCAAAAATTGATTATTAAAATTTTCCATTCTTAAAAGCTTGATAACTCCATACGAAACGGAGCTAGATGGTTCGTAAATAGGTCAATCGATGCGTTTTTAAAAAATAATACGGATAAAAAACTTACATTTTAACATTCTTACTTATTTTTTTATAATTTTGCCGAAACACGATTTTTTAAAAATTTTAAAATCTAAAAAAAATATATCTGGAACTGATCGATCGGATTCAAACATATGGCAGAGTTTGTCCCCCTGAGAGACCTATTATTTAGTAAAAAAAGATGCTTCTAACTATAACGGTCCTCGAGATATTGAGCCAAACGTAATGTTAACATACACACACACACACACACACCCGGACATTTTTTCTAAACATCATTTTTGACATCCTGGGGTCGAATTATGTCGAGAAATGTCAAAAAATTGCAATTGAGGATTTGAGGGTAAAACAATACTTCCTCTATGAGGAAGCAAAAATTGATTATTAAAATTTTCCATTCTTAAAAGCTTGATAACTCCATATGAAACGGAGCTAGATGGTTCGTAAATAGGTCAATCGATGCGTTTTTAAAAAATAAAAAGGATCCAAAGCTTACATTTGAACTTTCTTAAATTTTTTTTTATAATTTTGCTAAAAAACGATTTTTTAAAAATTTTAAAATCTAAAAAAAATATATCTGGAACTGATCGATCGGATTCAAACATATGGGAGAATTTGTCCCCCAGAGAGACCTATTATTTGGTGAAAAAAAGATGCTTCTAACTATAACGTTTCTCGAGATATTGGGCCAAACGTAAAGTTAACATACACACACACACACACACACACCCGGACATTTTTTCTAAACATCATTTTTGACATCCTGGGGTCGAATTATGTCGGGAAATGTCAAAAAATTGCAATTGAGGATTTGAGGGTAAAACAATACTTCCTCTATGAGGAAGCAAAAATTGATTATTAAAATTTTCCATTCTTAAAAGCTTGATAACTCCATACGAAACGGAGCTAGATGGTTCGTAAATAGGTCAATCAATGCGTTTTTAAAAAATAATACGGATAAAAAGCTTACATTTTAACATTCTTATATATTTTTTTATAATTTTGCCGAAACACGATTTTTTGAAAATTTTAAAATCTAAAAAAAATATATCTGGAACTGATCGATCGGATTCAAACATATGGCAGAGTTTGTCCCCCTGAGAGACCTATTATTTAGTAAAAAAAAGATGCTTCTAACTATAACGGTCCTCGAGATATTGAGCCAAACGTAATGTTAACATACACACACACACACACACACCCGGATATTTTTTCTAAACATCATTTTTGACATCCTGGGGTCGAATTATGTCAAGAAATGTCAAAAAATTGCAATTGAGGATTTGAGGGTAAAACAATACTTCCTCTATGAGGAAGCAAAAATTGATTATTAAAATTTTCCATTCTTAAAAGCTTGATAACTCCATACGAAACGGAGCTAGATGGTTCGTAAATAGGTCAATCGATGCGTTTTTAAAAAATAATACGGATAAAAAACTTACATTTTAACATTCTTACTTATTTTTTTATAATTTTGCCGAAACACGATTTTTTAAAAATTTTAAAATCTAAAAAAAATATATCTGGAACTGATCGATCGGATTCAAACATATGGCAGAGTTTGTTCCCCTGAGAGACCTATTATTTAGTAAAAAAAAGATGCTTCTAACTATAACGGTCCTCGAGATATTGAGCTAAACGTAATGTTAACATACACACACACACACACACACCCGGACATTTTTTCTAAACATCATTTTTGACATCCTGGGGTCGAATTATGTCGAGAAATGTCAAAAAATTGCAATTGACGTACAGCAAACCAGGGTGCGTGCTGTTTCATGCTTTATATATTAAAAAACAAGTTATTATGGACACAAACAGATGTCAGTATACGATTCTGTTCAATATCAAAATGTAGATCAGAAATCGGCTGTATTGCACATCACATCACATCACCCTACATATTCTAAATTTGAAACTTTACAAAATCAATTTTTGTCAAAACAAAATTTTGTGCTAGAATAAATACGCCTAGCACAAAATTAAACTCCTAGAAAGCTTTTCACTAATATTATTATTTTGGGTATTATTTTCTTTTCTAAGCTTGACACATTTTCCAAATTGGAAACTTTCAAAAATTAAAATTTTGTTAAAACAAATTTTTGTGCTCAGTTAAATATGCCTAGCACAAAATTAAACTCCTTTAATACTTTCTACTAACTCAGCAGAAAATTTATGTATTTTCTGCTGCATGTTATTTTTCAAGGGGTGAATTTTATTTTGGATGAAAACTCTAATTCACCCGAATTGTTGTACTTTTGTTACTAAAATAATTAGCGTGCTTACTTGTTTGTAAGCCCATGAAGTTTAGTAAAAATAAATTTTATAATTAGAATATACCTTTTTTTATTTCTAGTGCACAATTAAAGGCGCAATGGTGTTCTAACTAACAAGTATGTTCGCAGTGGTGTACCAGCACACAAATACATGTGAACTAGTATTTTAGTTCAGAAATACATGCGCATTAGGGTGTTTCAAAAAATGAAAATGTTTAAATATTGTTTAAAGGCACTCGGAAATCGACTACAAGAAACAAATTTACCCTGATTTTTCCATTAGATAAAGTTTAAGAGACCTCTCTAGGGGTGCCTTAATGAACCACCCCTAAACGTAAATTCAGTATTTATAACAATTTTCATTTGTTTAAACAAATGTTAAACAGCTAGAATCATGTGTTTCTTTGTAATTTTTATTAAAGAACTATAAAGAAGTTACTTATTCATAATTCGCAATATATATTCAATTGTTTAAACAACTTTTTTTAATATATTTTCGATTTTAAATAATTTTTTTATAGCTGTCGATTCTTTAGTAACAATTAACAGAAAATTCTTTCATTAAATATTTTGATTATTTGTATAAACAATCTCTTGGCAACCCCTAAAAACTTAGTCAAATTCGATAAAATAAACAAGAAACAAAAGAGATAAAAATCTGGATGTAGGGTTAGTTTTATGGCCTGAACAGCTAACGTCTTCTTGAAAAACAAAACCATTTCTAATCTATTATAGCAAACTATAAAAAAATCTTAAATGTAACAAAAGCAATTAAATACGTAGGGTATGAAAATCTCTATTAATCTGGATATTCAAGCCAGATTAATTTTTCTTGGATTCACTATTCCCAGGATTTTTTTTAAAACCTAAGTCTGATCTAGAACATGCTTCTGGTACTCGCGAAAGTGATGACCACAGATAACCAACTACAATTTACCGATTCTAATCAACCCTTATAGAGATATTCAAACCATATTACTATTTCTTGGATTCACTAATCCCAGAACTTTTTAAAAACCTTAGACTAATATAAAAGATGGTTCTGGTACAAGTGAAAGTGAAGACCACTGATTACCAACTACAATCTACTGATTTTAATCTAACGTTATAGAGATACTCAAGCCATATTAGTTTGTCTTGGATTTACTTGCCCTAGGAGTTCATCACTTTCACGTGTACCAGAAATATGTTCCATATCAGACTTAGTTCTTTAAAAAATATTAGGGCAGGTAAATCCAAGAAATAGTAATATGTCTTGAATATCTCTATAAGGGTGGATTAGAATCGGTAGATTGTAGTTGGTCATTAGTGGTCATCACTGTCACGTGTACCAGAAACATGTTCCATATTAGACTTATGTTTTAAAAAAATTCTGGGATTAGTGAATTCAAGAAAAATTAATCAGGCTTTAATATTCAGATTAATCTAGATTTTCATCTCCCACGAATTTAGTTGCTTTTGTTACATTAAAGATTTTTTAGTGTTTGCTATAATAGATTAGAAATTGTTTTGTTTATCAACTGATATTGATAATTAGTAAAGATATTAGCTGTTCAAGCCATAAACTTAACCCTACATCCAGATTTCTATCTCCTTTGTCTCTTGTTCATTTTATCGAAGTTCATTAAGTTTTCGGGGGTTGCCAAGAGATTGGAAGTTATTTGTTGCTCTCCTGACTTTTATAATTAGTTTTAACCTAGGCTCGTCAGTACCCTGTATAATGATTTTTGTTCTTGGGCTTTACAGTAGACTCAAGGCTTAAGGGTATTTATAGATGTTACATGTATTTGAATACTTTAATGATTAGGATAGGGAATATTATCTGTAAAGTGTTTGATAGAATATTTGACTATAAAAAAATCCCTGTTGTTTGGAAATGTAGTTCAAATTGAAATTGTTAAAGAATTAGAATCAAGTGTTGGTTTTTAGCATTTCATAAATAAATGGTTTTTTTATACTACCCTACTATAAAAATGTGCGTGAGATCTGTCGTAAGAAGGTATAGGTATGTACTTACATGTGTACGCATATAAGATCTCAGGTGACACAGTCGAAATCTCTTATAAGATCTTATGTAAGAACGTATGCAATATCGTGTCGGTTATTCAACTAAACATTACTTATTAAATATATCAAGTAAAAAGTCACGTATTAACACACGTGAAAACCCACATGAGAACTCATCTGCGTACACATGTACAAAGTCATCTGCGTACGCATGTACGAACTCTTGTGCGTCCAGACGTACTAACTCATGTACGAACACACCAAAGTACATTATTAAATTTAATATATTAAACAATATTAAATATATTAAATTAAATATATTATTTAAAAAAAATTCTCGCCAACGGGATTCGAGCTTATCTAACCTGAGCCTAATAACGCCTTAAATCCCTCGGCCACCGTAGTTATAGAAATAACTTTACAAAATCTTAGTCATGTTTAATACATAAATTTTTCAGGAAAGACATGACTACGATTTTGTAAAGTTGTTTCTATAACTACGGTGGCCGAGGGGCTTAAGGCGTTCTTAGGGTCAGGTTAGATGGGCTCGAGTCCCGTTGGCAAGAATTTTTTGTTTTTAATAATATATTTAATTTAACATATGTGTCGATTCAAGGTGAAAGGGACCTTAGCTGCAGAACTGAGTTTTGAAGTTGAGCCTCCCTATGTTACTGTTAGGTTATGGCTATGTTTCACCTCTAATAACACAAAAACTAATAGACATAAACAAGTTTTGATTTATGTATGTGATAAAGCAACTCAAATTCTATCGATTCATATTAACAATTAAAAATCAAATGTTTTGAATTTTACAAGAAGGGAGTTTGAACTTGTGCCTGCCTATGTTATTGTTAGGTTATGTCTATGTTTCATCGCTAATAACAGAAAAACTAATAGACATAAACAAGTTTTGTTTACTGTATGTGAAAGAGCAACTCAAATTCTATCGATTCATAATAAAAATTAAAAATCGAATGTTTTGCAGCTAAGGTCCCTTCCACCCTGAATCGACACATATTTAATATTGTTTAATATATTTAATTTAATAAAGTACTTTTGTATATTCGCACATAGTTCGTACGTGTGGACGCAAATGAGTTCGTACATACGTACGCAGATGAGTTCGTACATGCGTACGCAGTTGAGTTCTCATGTGAGTACTCACGTGTGTTCGTACATGACTTTTGGCTTTAAATATGTAAGAAATAAATTTTCGTTAAATAACAGACACGATGTTGTATACTTTCTTACATATAAACTCATATACGAGCTCATATAAGAACGCTGTTTCAATTTCATAGTGAGTAACGTGATACGCGGCGAGGCGCATAACAGAACTTAATATAAAAATTTACATGCAGTTCGACCCTACGTTCTCACATAAGATCTTATACGAGATCTCGGCTGTGTCACCTGAGATCTTATATGCGTACACATTAGGAGGGTTCAAAAATGTACAGTAAAAAAAATTTTTCGAAATGTTTTGCTGCTACCCCACAAAAAGTTTCCAAATAAAAAAAAAACCCCATATTTTTTTTTATTGAAATCGGACAATATTTAGGGGTGACTCAAACCCCCTAAAATTTCCCATTGACTTTACATGGAAAAAACGAACTTTTTCGTAAATTCGCAACAAAATCCACAAAAATCACTCAAAACAGCCATACAGCGAATCACATCTTGAAAAGTCCTCAAACAACCATATTCCATAGTTTATTTAATAATTTATTAATATTAACTATTTTTTATAGGGTTATAAACAACCCTCATAAATGCAAAAAAATTATAATTTTTTTTAAATTACAAATTAATAGTTTCTTTAGGATTTTTCAAAAAAATTGTTACATATCGTCAATTTACGAATGTTTATAGATATTTTTATGTATTTTTAATTTGTTTAAACAATTTATTATTGTTAATTAGCAGCTATTTTTCAAAATAATGGAAATAGTGTTATATTGGCTTTAGGATCCGTGAATCCTAAAGCCAATATAACACTTTTTACATTATTCTATACAAGGATCAAATAATACCAATTCTACTATTATTCAAAATAACCTAGCGCGTTGTAGTTTCTTCTGACTCAACTACATTTTACATTTAAAATTAAAAAAGTATTCAGTAAAATTAACCACAACAACAATTTGCAATTGTTTTAACAAATTATTGTTAATAATAATTAATTTTTTACAAATGCACCAAAAGTCAAGTTCGGTGTCTATACCTATGTTTTTTGGGGCCCTAAAATCAAAAAAGACCACAAAGGACAAATTGTATCCCTACTTCACCCTCTATTACCCACTAGTAAGGGGTTCGAATTTCGAATGTAACAAAAAGTCGAGTTTGGTGTCTATTCCTATCCTTTTTGGAGCGCTAAAACCAAAAAACACCACCAAGAACAAATTGCATCCCTCCTTCACCATCTATTACCACTAAAACCGGAAAAGGCCGCCAAAAACAACTCCTTGCCTCCTGTACCCACTATTACACCCTGGAAGGGTGAATGAGGGGACAAATTTATTTTTCGTGGCCTTGTGTGGGTATAGCGACCCAAAAAGAACAAAGGAAAAGACAATCTACTCGACTTTCTCTAAAATTCGAATTTCCAATCCCTTCCAAGGGGTAATAGAGAATGAAGAAGGGGGAATGTGTTGATGGTAACTTTTTTCGGTTTCAGAGCCCGAAAAAACTAGAGTAGACACCGAAATCGACTTTTTGTGATATTCGAAATTCCAACCCCCTTCCAGGGGGTAATAGGGGGTGAAAAGGTGGTGAATTTGTTATTGGTTGCTTTTCTCGGTTTCAGCGCGCGCAAAAAAAAAATAGACATCGAACTTTAATTTTTGTAAAATTGGAATTCCAACTCCCTACCAGGAGGTAATAGACGGTGAAGAGTGGAGAATTTACTTTTCATTGTTTCTTTTCAGTTTTAGCGCCCCAATAAAAATAGAAATAGACGCCCTACTCTACTTTTTGTTAAATTTGAAATTCCAACAACCTACCAAGGGGTAATAGGGGATGAAGGAGGGATGCAAGTTGTTCTTGGTGTATTTTTTAATTTTAGCGACCCAAAAAACATAAGAATAGACAACGAACTCGACTTTTGCTGGAATTCGAAATTTTTATTTTTATTTTAGCGCCCCAAAATACATAAGAATAGACACCGAACTCGACTTTTTGTTACATTCGAAATTCCAACCCCCCCCCCCCCCCCCCTAGGGGATAATAGGGTGTGAAGGAGGGATGCAACTTGTTCTTGGTGGTCTTTTTTGATTTTAGGGCCCCAAAAAACATAAGAGTAGACACCGAACTCGACTTTTGGTGGAATTCGAAATTTCAACTCCCTCCCAGGGGGTAATTGGAGATGAAGAGTGGAGAATTTATTTTTGATTGATTTTTTCGGCTTTAGCGCCCCAATAAAAATAGAAATACACTACTCTACATTTTGTTAAATATGAAATTCCAACCCCCTACTAGGGGGTAATAGGAGATGAAGGAGGGATGCAACTTGTTCTTAGTGGTCTTTTTTAATTTAAGCGACCCAAAAAACATAAGAATAGACACCGAACTCGACTTTTGGTGGAATTTAAAATTTCAACCCTCTACCACGGGGTAATAGGTGATGAAGGAAGGATGCAATTTGTTCTTGGTGGTCTTTTTGTATGTTAGCGACCCAAAAAACATAGGAATAGACACGAATTCGACTTTTTGTTACATTCAAAATTCCAACCCCCTATCAGGGGGTAATAGGAGTTGAAGGAGGGGTGCAATTTGTTCCTGGTGGTGTTTTTTGGTATAAGCGCTCCAAAAAAGATAGGAATAGACACCGAACTCGACTTTTTGTTACATTCGAAATTCCGACCCTCTACCAGGGGGTAATAGGGGCTGAAGGAGGGACACAATTTGTCCTTTGTGGTCTTTTTTTATTTTAGCGTCCCAAAAAACATAGGAATAGATACCGAACTTGACTTTTGGTGCATTTGTAAAAAATTAATTATTATTAACAATAATTTGTTTAAACAATTGCAAATTGTTGTTGTGGTTAATTTTACTGAATACTTTTTTAATTTTAAATGTAAAAAGTAGTTGAGTCAGAAGAAACTACAACGCGCTAGGTTTTTTTGAATAATAGTAGAATTGGTATTATTTGATTCTTGTATAGAATAATGTAAAAATTGTTATATTGGCTTTAGGATTCACGGATCCTAAAGCCAATATAACACTATTTCCATTATTTTGAAAAATAGCTGCTAATTAACAATAATAAATTGTTTAAACAAATTAAAAATACATAAGAATATCTATAAACATTCGTAGATTGACGATATGTTACAATTTTTTTTTAAAAATCCTAAAGAAACTATTAATTTGTAATTTAAAAAAAATTATCATTTTTTTTGCATTTATGGGGGTTGTTTATAACCCTATAAAAAATAGTTAATATTAATAAATTATTAAATAAATTATGGAATATTGTTGTTTGATGACTTTTCAAGATGTGATTTGCTGTATGGCTGTTTTTAGTAATTTTTGTAGACTTTGTTGCGAATTTACTAAAAAGTTCGTTTTTCCGATGTAAAATCAATGGGAAATTTCAGGGGGTTTGAGCCACTCCTAAATATTGTCCGATTTAAAAAGAAAAAAAGAAATACGGGTATTTTTTTTCGATTTGGAAACTTTTTGGGGTGTAGCAGCAAAACATTTCAGACTTTCGTCTTTATGGACCACCCTAGTACTTATGTAAGTACATTAGGGTGTCCGTTAATAATGACATTTTGGAATTTTGTCCACTTCCGGGTCTCATTTTGTCACAAATTGAAAAAAAATAGATACGTATTTTTTAATTTTTTTTTAATTAATATTTAGTGGTGGTGCCTGTAGGCTATTGAAATTTTGCATGTATTTTGCATAGCAAAAAAACTTTTTTTTCGTAGATTTCCTGAAAAATCATTGAAAATTAATATTTTTCGATCGGACTACTCTGTTTCTCTTCATAAGTGTTCAAAGAATAATATACTATTTTTAACATACAAAATTTGTTAAGTTAACTATTTTTTGCAGGACCCAAAAGTTGACCAAAAAAATAACCAAAATAGGTTATTATTGTCAAAAAATATTAATTCTAAAAAAAACCAGAGATTTAAACTGCTAATCATAGTTTCTAATGTTTTTGGGGTCGCTGATTACAAATCTGAAATCATATTTCAAAAACTTAAAATCGCGGATCCAATATGGTGGCCATTTAAATTTTAAATAAAATTAATTTTTATGAAACTTGGTATTAAAGGGTTTTTGTGGTCCCTAGTTACAAATCTGAAGTCAGATTTCAAAAATTCATAATAGCGGCAATGAAAATTTCAAAACTATTTAATTTTAATGAAACTTGGTATCAAGTGCTTTTGAGGGTCCCTAGTTACAAATCTGAAGTCAGATTTCAAAAATTCATAGTGCCGAATCCAATATGGCGGGCATGATTGTTTAAAAAGTTAATAATTTTTTATGAAACTTGGTATCAAGGGGTTTTGGGGTCCATAGTTACAAATGTAAAATTAAAGATATAAACGGGATCTCGCTGCTAATTAGAAATTGGAAACTTAGTATTTATTAGCTAGATAAGTTTCGATTACAAATTAGATGACACATTGTGTCTCTAAAGCACAAATTTTGTTGGCTACTGGGATAAGATATAACATAATTAAGTTTCAGAAAAAATTATTAATTTTTTAAACATTATTCCCGCCATATTGGATCCGGCACTTTGAATTTTTGAAATCTGACTTCAGATTTTTGACTAGGGACCCCAAAAATCCCTTGATACCAAGTTTCATAAAAATTGATTAATTTTAAAATTTTCATGGCCGCCATATTAGATCCGCCATTTTGAATTTTTGAAATCTGACTTCAGATTTGACTTCAGATTAACTAGAGACTCCAAAAACCCCTTAATACCAAGATTCTTAAAAATTGATTAATTTTAAAATATTCATGGTTGCCATATTGGATCCCCCATTTTGAATTTTTGAAATATGACTTTAGATTTGTAATCAGCGACCTCAAAAACATTAGAAACTATGATTAGCAGTTTAAATCTCTGGTTTTTTTTAGAATTAATATTTTTGGACAATAATAACCTATTTTGGTTATTTTTTTGGTCAACTTTTGGGTCCTGCAAAAAATAGTTAACTTAACAAATTTTGTATGTTAAAAATAGTATATTATTCTTTGAACACTTATGAAGAGAAACAGAGTAGTCCGATCGAAAAATATTAATTTTCAATGATTTTTCAGGAAATCTACGAAAAAAAAGTTTTTTTGCTATGCAAAATACATGCAAAATTTCAATAGCCTACAGGCACCACCACTAAATATTAATTAAAAAAAAATTAAAAAATACGTATCTATTTTTTTTCAATTTGTGACAAAATGAGACCCGGAAATGGAAAAAATTTCAAAATGTCATTTTTAACGGCCACCCTAAAGTACATACCTACCTTCTTACGGCAGATCTCACGCACGTTTTTACAGTAGGGTTATATATTATATTATATGTTTTCTATTATATTTATATATTTTATTATATTTTTATTATATATATTATATTATATCAGTATGTTTGTCTTTAAAATAAACTGCCACGTTATTCGCGCATGCGTTGTAATATAGATTTTTATCCAAGAATAAAATAAATATACTAAATCCCAAATGAAAATTATTATCTGAAAACAAATAAAATTAAATTAAATCTTTACTTACTATATCAGCCAAAATAAGGAAAGAAATCCCAAAAATACTCAAAGCGACAAAAGAAAGTACAATACTACGACAAAATTCAAATTCAAAGAAAGTCACGCCTAGAATCTACATTCAAATTAATTTCCTAGCTTTGAGATCTCCAAATCGCTATAAATGTTTAAATTTGTTAATAATTTTATATTGAGCGCCAGCGCCAGTTCGTTGACCAAAAAAAAATATTATTTAAAAATCGACTTATAACTGAGAATCAAAATTCACGAAATTAAGAATAACGACTAGACGAGGAAGCAGTTAAGCGGTTGCTAAAGAAGAAGCTAGAGAAATGATTATTCACGAAGGTTATTACGAACCCAACGTGACCTAATCATTCGAGAAGATTATTACGGACCCGACACGATATTTAAGCAAAACTAAATCCCCAAAAAAAAAGAAAGATTATCCGCGAAGGTTATTACGGTCCCTACGCGACATAACTACCAAAAGCAAATCAAAAGAATCTACACCCTTTCTATCACACCGAACTGTGCATAGAAATTATCAACATCATAATCACAAAATAGTTAAGCTATCGGGAATACTCGGCTCTCAGTAGTGTAAAGGAGAGGGGGGGGGGGGGTTCCGGATTGCCAACAAATTACTAGAAAGAAATCTAAATAGTTAAATTTAACAAAATCTAAAAATTATAATCTATTAAAAAATAAATGACTCTATATAAGCAAAATCGGGGAACGATAGGGTTAAAAAAATCTAAATAAATTAAAAATTGAGAATTAATTGAAAATAATTATCGGGAAACGAGAAGGAAGTACAAAATCTGAAAAGGGAAAGAAGCTAGCTAAATTATAAATTTTTAATAAAATGATTTTAGCAAACATCAAGAGACTGTTTGTCTCAATATTAGAAACTTTCATATTAAGTTCTCATAACAAAATATTTATAACATATCATATGGTATATTTTACCATACTGTATAGTGGGCCGGGAAGGACCAAAAGTTGGCAAAAAACACTATTCGTAATTTCAAAAACATAATTAGTTGTCCTTAATAAAGACATATTAAACTAGTATTTACTAAAGTTTCAAAGCACTTAGTTAAAAAATACGTTGTTGACAAAGAGATGTATTCAAAACTTTGCGCAAGTTAAGTTAAATTTTTTTGTTTCAAGTATTAATCAATTTTTATTTCTCTATAGTATACAGTGTTTTATTGTTTTACCACAACTAATTATGTTATGTAAGTCTAAAATAACAGTTCATAATTTTTAAAATAGTCGTAAATGTATTTTTTGTTATTATATTTTCCAAAAATAAGCGAGATTTTTAATATTGCACATATTTTCGAATATGTGTTTTCCTACGTTCCACCAGATATTGAGTTTTAATTAACGTAGATCTATTCTCTGAAATATACTCTTCAAGAAAAATTTGCTCCTTTTTGCGATTTTTTTTATTTACGTGAGAAATCAAGCAAAACGTGTGCGCGCAGCACTTGTTACATGAAGCGCACGTTGTGTTGCATAGCGCGATGACTTTTTTATTTTTGCTGTAAAAGTACTTTATCATACATCAAAATTTTTGTTATAAAGTCTAGTTTTTAATACCGGCTGGTGTTTTACAAAAATCGTTCAACATAACCTCAAAATGACGGTTCGATTAGGAAAAAACACCAAAAAATACATTTTTACCACAAAAATTCCTATAAAAAAAGAAAAAAATGTATTTTCTTGACCAGGATAGCATACGTTATGGTATTTGGACTTACTGAATCCAAATCCACTGTCAGATTAGAAATACAAAATGGCGGATCCAATATGGCGGATCCAATATGGCGGACACAAAATTTTAAAAACTATCGTATTTGGTTAAAACTAGTTACATGGGAGTTTTTGGGATCGCTGATAACGAATATGATGTCGATTTTTAGAAATTCAAAATAGCGGATCCAATATGGCGGACAGGTAAAGTTGCAAAATAGTTGAAAAAATTAGGGGAAATATTTTCGAATATGTTTCACTATTTTAAAACTTCAATATAATTTTTTTGAATTTTTTTCGACTATTTTCCTCAAGGATTGTTTTTAGGGGATGACAATTCTGGTTATCAATTGGGAAAATTAGGAGGCATATTCCTGAGTATTTTGCGACATTTTAGAACTTCATTAGAATTTTTTTTGTAGAAATTGATAATTTTTTTCAAAGTTTTTGTCGATTATTTTTTTTTTTTGCATAGTTTTTAGGGGTTGATAATTCTGGTTATCAATTGTAGAAATTAAGGCGCATATACCTAAGTATTTTTCGCTGTTTTAGAACTTCATAAGAATTTTGTGGTAGAAAATGATAATCTTTCTCAATATTTTCTCGACTATTTTTCTCAGAGGTGGTTTTTAAGGCATGATAATTCTGGTTATTAATTGGAAAGGTTAGGGGGCACATTTTTAAGTATTTTCCGATGTTTTCGAACTTGATTAGAATTTCCAAAAAACCCCAGGTAACTAGTTTTAAACGAATAGGATAGTTTTTTAAAATTTGTGTCCGTCATCTTGGATACGTCATCTTGAATTTCTAAAAACCGACATCATATTCGTTATCAGCGACCCCGAAAACCCCCATGTAACTAGTTTTAACCGAATACGATAGTATTTTAAAATTTGTGTCCGCCATATTGGATCCGCCATTTTGAATTTTAAAAATCTGACGTCAGATTCGTAATCAGAGACCCCAAAAGCAGTAGGTAACATAATTGAAATTCATAAATTTTATATACTTTCAGAGATATGAATTTTTGCCAGAAATTACCCCTTTGTGGCCCACTGTGTACTGGTCATTAGAAATCCTTATATCATGAGTATATGCGACAGGTCTGGCTAGGTCAAAATTATAAGTCTGTTCAAGCTTTATTATGATAAAAATGAGAAATTCAGTCTAGGAAAATTTCTAGCGCAATTAATGATTCATTATTAATTAAACATTGACAGGTAGACTATAATACCGATGGGTGAGCAAAAGGCATCCAACCCAATGTCGATCACATAAGTTAGAGAAATTTTGACTAAGATCCTATAACAATAATTATCTAAATTCGGAAAAGTTTTTAAATACCATTTAAATTATTTATTAAGAGAAATAAAGTTGTTCTTCAACAAACTCTTGTTGAAAGGAAAGATCGAATGAAATTCAAAATTACGAAAGATCGATTCAAAATTTTTCTAATCAAAATAAAATTTATAAAATTTATATTTCATACTATAATAAAGACTTTATAATTTCGACCTCTAATGACGTACGACAGTCTTGAGTCGCAAAATTAAAGTTAAAAAAATTAATTAGAATCAAAGAAAATGGGAAAACTATGGGAAAATAATTTAATATATTTTTCATAATAATATAAGAAATAACAATTGTATAATGTGGAGTCAATGATTATAATCACATAAAATTGGCATTATAGTGAAAAACTCAAGACCTGACCTGTCGCAACCATTAATTAACTCGACTGTACCTTTTGGAGTGTACAGTACAACACTTTAATTTTAAACAACCATTTACATATATGTAATTAATAAAATAAAGATTGATATTATTTGACAAAATAATATATAACGCCGAAACCAGCAGTGACCGCATCTCTCTTATTTTTAAATTTTACTCACACATTATAGAGTCTTAATTAACAAATAGAAAATTTTTAAAGAGCAAGAAAAACATTTATATCAAAAAAAGAAAAGACGAAATTTTAACTCATGGTACCGTTTAACCAAAATTTATGAAATGAATAGTGTTACGATCGAAATTCGTAGTAATTAATTTTTATTGCTATTTGCGTCTTTATTTATTGTTGAAAAATTATTTTTATTTAATTTAAGTACACATTTCAACAAACCTTTATGCAAGCGTTTCATAAGATTTTAATGATAAATGTCGTCAATAATTGCATTCTCTTTCAATTCTGATTTTGTTAAGAAATCAAAACCTTTCTTTAAAAGGAAACTTAAACAACTTTAAATTTACTAAGTAAAAGAATTACTTTTAAAACTCAAGTATTATGAAATATTCGATTGAATTCAGAGACAAAGGGGAGGATATACAAATTAAACACTTTTGATTTAAATCTCTTTCAAAAGTGCAAAATAAGATATCAATGTGGTAATACACCATGTTTGATTTGCAGAAAATAAGAAAAGAAACTCATTTAGTTGCATCAGGTGCTCTAAATAATTTCTGCAACATGTACGAAATCGGTCAATGATGACCAAGATTCACTAATTTGTAAGAAAATCCCTACCCGAATCTGGTCAATAAAAACGGCACACAGAGAATACTCTGGGCCATTTTTCGCAAAGTTCTTCTGGAAACTACATTTGTGCGGTCTGTCGAGGCGGGGTTTTGAAACTGATATAGTGCCCGTGGCCCGCGACGTTAATCAACGCCACAAAAATCGGATAGGTTTAATTTTTGATATTTTTATTGAATAAAAGAAGTGAAATAATAAAAGAGAATATATAATATTGAAAATGAATAAAACAAAGAAGTAATGAATAAGTGAAAAGAAAGTAATAAAAAGATAAATCAGTTTTAAGAAATAACCTCGACGAATCGCGAGTGTAAGAAATAAAATATTTAAAGGAATAAAGGAAATAAGACAAAGTCAGAATTAAAAAAGATAAATAAATACTACAAGAAAGAAATACATAGAAAAGGAATTTGCTAACGTTTGCAAATTGGTAAGAGCTTTGAAATCTTCACTACAACAACACTCTCACACACACACATACATTATTATATATATTTCGAACATCTATTGTTATTTAATACACAAACTCTATTGATAAAGAAAATAATTTAAACTGTAGTAAACAATGACTTTTATTAACATGTGTTAAATATAGCTAAATAACTGATGTATTAAGTCAAATTTATTTAATCAATACCTATAGTCCAAAGTTTCCTCAGAATACAATTAATTTTGAATTATTGAAATAATAATAATTTAGGGAATAGCCCATTACCTTTATTAAACGCGAAGAGCGTAAATCGTTTATCGTTAGAATGTTCTTTTAGAGATCTAGTATCTAAATATACTAAAAATATTTCTGATTAGAAACATTATATAATAAATCAATTTCTTTGTTTATAAAATTCATTTATTATATCTAACAAATAGTTTAACAAAAGTTAAATTAAACTTTATAAAATGTCATGGCGAGTGACGCTATGTTTCGCTTCCGGCAGTAAAATTTTACAAGATTATCGTTAAAATTCCAATGTAAAGAACTCGGAAATATAATTCGGGAATTTAACATGTTGAATTAGTGCCTTTTGAGTGACTATTCCGATAAAAGATAGCCCGAATTTTACAAATAAAATGCATGAACTTCGGAGCACATGGTCGACACTTCTGGTGACTAGAATCGCGAGTTCAACATCAAAATCTTGACATAAAATTTATTCAAAATTGATAAATAATAATTTTACACAACAATTCAAAAAGTGATAAGAAAAATTTCCGTAATCCGAACCGAGGTACATATTCTTCAGAAAAAGAATTTAAAACATTTCACTTCCGGGAAGAAAATCACTTACACTAAATATCAAGAAACCTACTTACACAAAGTCTTGTAGATAGAGAATCTCAAATTAAATTTACAATCTTTAAAAGAAAGTCTAGTGTTCGTAAACGTTCTCTCTCTGTTTTTATATAATTAAAAAATTTTAAATGTAAGGTAACGGTACCCATTATGGAACATTTTCTTAATTATGTCCCTATTATGAAACAGTTTTAAAAACTTTAAAGTAAATAAAATAACCCTAATGATAATCAAATTCTATTTATTTCAATAAATTATTTACCTAATGAGCATGGTTATTCATGTATATAGTTATTAATTCAATTATAATTGTTTAAGAGTATTTAAACATTTAATTAAGTAACCCAGTTTTTTTTTAAGAAGCGTTTCATATTGGGGTACACATTAATTTCACATGCCCCTATTAAGAAACACTCATGAAACACTACTACAAACATAACCTCAAATATTTTCAGAACTTCTACATTATTGTTTCATTAGAAAAATTAGTTGAATAATTATCTTCTGAAATAAAATTTGTTTTTCGAACATCATTATTTAATACTAGTATTTCAATTATTCCGAAAAGTTAAGAGAATTGGAATTATTTATTGATTTAAAAACCCTGTTTCATAATAGGGACGTCAAAAATGAAACAGTGGTACATGTTGTCAACCAACGTTTCATAATAGGTACATGTGTTTCGCTCAACATTTTTATTTATATTATATTCTGTTCGTAATAAATAACCATTTTATGACTTAATATCTAATTCAGAAAGACCACTCTTTTAAATTATACTTCATATGTCAGCATTGGCACTCTTCATTACGAGAAATTTAACATCAAACTTTAGACGTCTTAAAAAGTCTTTCATAATGGGTACCGTTACCTTATGTATTCCAAAAATTATTTTCAACTTTCTTACACACCGACTTTCCTGCTGAACTTTTGGGAAGCAGAACACAGAATGGTTGATTTCTTTTTCCGTTCTTAACATGTCCTCCTCACATGTTCTCTTTCTCCTGCTCTTTTCTCTTCCTCCGTGCATAAAACGTAGATTAATCCAAAGCCGTAGACTCTCGAGACACGTCTTCAACGAGACCTGACTCTCACAAGGTCCAGGTTTTGCTCGAAAACCTTTTCTTGACGCCAGGAGACACGTCTACAAACGGCAGGGCCCAGGCATCAGAGTTTCATGTCTATAGACCGAATTTTGATTTTGGTTACATCCAAATTTGATTTATAATATTTTACGCTATAACTAAGCTATCGGGTTGTCAAACGACCCGATTAATTTAGAGAAAATTTTGACAATTCTCTAAAATAGATTAATATCTAGTTTCTAACACTAGAAACACAAAATGGGGATGAGTCTGCGCAACGATGAACTTAAAGTCAGGAATTGATCTTGCAAGAAAAATCAATGATTTACGGGTAGGTGGTGACATCGATTGAGATCAGTGAGCACAGTAACGAGATAAAAAAATACGAATAAGAGAATCGAGAAACGAAAAGATAAGCCAGCCTATGTGTGAAGGTTTGACTCCAGGCTTGATATGGATGTGTTGAGTCTCAGCTGACGGCAGTTTTAACCTCGTCGAATCGAAGGATTACATGTAAACAAATAAATATCGTCTGCGCAAATTAATAAATAGTATATTTCGTAACATGCGTGACAAGTAGTCGTTTCTGAAACGAGAGCAATGTTTTTGCAAAGAGTGAAACGAGTTGCAAAAATTGCGCGAGTTAATTTATGGATTTATATAGATTTATATAATTTATAGATGTTTGAATTTTAGTGCGCGTTTAATGAAGTGTTATGAATTTTGATATAAAAATGTCTTATTTACATTTTCAATGGTTGGAAATACTTTAGCTAGATATTATTTAATGTAGGATTGTAAAAACTTCCTAACAAAAAAAAAAATTTAACACTCTACCTTTATTTTTATGGGTGATATTTATTTGTTAATTAATTTTTTATAAATATTTATTTATAAATCATAAAATTTTTCAAAATACTTCATATACGGCTCGTTGGATTCGCATTTTGATAAGCTTTAAAGTGGTGTATTCAGAATTGCCGTAACTTAATTTTTTTATAAGATATTTCAATTTTTCTAAATTTTTATTAATTAATTAATTAATAATTCGAAAAAAACAAAAAACGTCATTTTGTTCTTTTGGTATGTTTAAAGTACACAACTTGAGCTTTCTTTTAAGACAAAAAAAAAAGAAAAAAAAGATCCATTTTAAAAACAAAGTCAAAAAAATTTTAAATTTTAAAAAAAAGAGGGTTAAATTTTGATTTTAAAAAAAAAACTTTTTCACCTTGTGAAAGAGCAGGAAAAAAACTTTCGAAAACATATAGATGCAAATTTTTTTCATTTCGTTATTTAGCGGCTACGATTTTTTAAAAAACTCAATGTTCTTACTTTATCCAAATCTTCAACCCCCTCCCCCCTCTACAATTTTAAATTAAATTGCATAATATTTGGTGGTTAAAGTACTTACCCATAGGACTAAAGTTTGTGCAAATATTAGTCCGATCCAATAACTTTTAATTTTGACGCTGGACACTTGAGAAAATTTGCCCCATATGTATGTTTATCATTCTGACAAATAAAAGAAACAATTCCAATGTCCTTTCCATTTTCCTATTACATTTCTTATTTTTATGTAGGTATAATAATTCAATATTTAATATTCATATTTTCCAAAAGTGGAAAGAATAAATATGACGTCGAAAAGGACGTCTTTTTGAATCTTAAACACACGTCATTTTACAGTGTAGTAAATGAGTTTATGTTTCAAATAAAATAATTTATAATTATTTTTGTAATTTTAAATAATTTTTTCTTTTTTTAATTTTTTTTTGGATATGGGAACTCACAGGGGATTTCACATAAGAACATTTATGGTAACCCACATGTGTTCCGGGGTCAAAACACTATGTGAGTTCGCATATGAGTTCACATATTTGTTCCCATGTAAGCTCCCGAGTGATTTCTTACATGAGTCCCAAAGTGAGTTCCCATATGAATTCTCATATGAGTCCTAATATGAGATTTTTTAGTAGGGTGATAATGCTCTAATTGGAGTTGTTTATAAACCTCCAAATGTTGCTTTTGGTTCCGATTTGGAAAACCAAATATGTACTCTAATTCAATATTTTAATAACATAATACTTATGGGCGATTTTAATTGCGATCTAAACGTTTCTTCTTCTGCTATCTCTATATATCTTACCACGATGACATATTCTCTTGGTATGTGTCCCGTACCTCATAGTTCTACTCACCACGTAGGCAACTCTAGTACTAGAATTGACGTCATGTTTGTTAATGATATGGACAGGGTGCTATCTTATGGTCAGCGGTCGATGTCATTCTTGTTAAATCATGACCTAATAGATATATAGTTTTAGGTTGAAATTAATAGAACTCAGTATCCAATTCAATCTAACCTCATTCGTAATTTGCATAATATTCCTAAGGAAGAAATTTATTTTACACTGATTGACATATAATTGGGTCAGTTTATATACTGAACATGACATAAATATTACCCAGTGTGCAAGCTTACAGAGCAATTCGGTAACGGTTCTAGAACGCAAAGTAACAAGTTCTAGAACCAGTCCATGCGCTGGTTAGTAATTATTCGACTGGCTCACAATGGTTTGAAATAAAAAAATATCGTTCCTATCACTCTAAATTTTGAAAATCTAATTTCATATTTCCAATCAGCATTTACAATCAGATAACCTAGGTAGTTCCACTACTACTCCAATCGACGGAGTTTTTTTATCGCAAAGCCCTGGTACATTTGATGACCATTTTCTGAGCTCAAAGCCACCCTTAGGGAGTAAAACTGTTGTTTGTTCCTTTAAATAGATTACTTTCTCGATAGAATCTTCTCCAGCAAGTATATCATCGACATAAAAATTGTTATTGATAATCTTTGCTCCTATTGGAAACTGAGATTCATACAATTCAGCTACCCTCTTCATTGCCCGAATGGCCAAAAACGATGCTGGAGACGTTCCATAAGTCAGAGTGTTCAACTCAAAGATTTTGAGTTTGTCTGACGGATCCTCACGCCAAACTATTCGTTGCAATGATGTTTGCGAAGAGTCGACTCTTACCTGTCGATACATTTTTGTAACATCTGCAGTTAGAGCAATTTGAGGTTCACGAAATCTGAGAAGGATTAAAAAAGGTCCTCTTGAATAACTGGACCTACTCGCAATGCATCATTCAACGAGAGTCCTGATGGAGTTTTACAGGATGCGTCGAAAACGAATAAACTTACTATATTCAAACTTCATTTCAGGATTTCGTTCTTATCTTTTTTCTAAAGATAAAAATCTTTTGACAGCAGTATCTTAATTATTTAATAATTTAGAAAGAGTTTCGCGTTTAAGAGGAGATTCTAGTGATTTTAAGGTTTTTTTCAAAGATTTTTTTTATAGTAAAAAAAATATTTATTACATACACTTTTTTTACAATAAAATCCAACTCTTAAAGTAATTAAAAACATTTTTTTTTAATAGTCTTAGAAAATGGCTGCCGAAAGTAGTTCTCTCTAAAAGTTGTTTACACTTTTTCTCTGCAACGGTTAATGTGAAATAAAAAAATTAAATAGTTTCTTAATCTGTACCATTTTGGCTATCGTGTAAACTAGGATAAAAAATATTTATTAAAAATAACCGAATAACAGACTTTTTAATTTTTCAACCATAATTTTGCAATTGAAATTGTTAATAACTTTTTTAAATAATAATGGATCTTAAAAATCCTACTTTACACTAAAACTACACATTCAAGAAACATGCTGTACAAACTTCAAGTTATTTTGTTGAATAGTGTAAAAAGTAAGAGTGTAAACAAGTTGAAAATATGCAGTTTCGAGAAAAACGCGTTTAAAGTTCGAAGGACCAAATTTTCAAAAATTTAACTTGAAATTCGGCAATATTTTTAAATAGTATAGCACAATAAGAAAAATTTATATTAATAGTTATATACATATTACTCTTCTTATGTAACAATAAACATTTTTTATAATTTAAAAACTGCTTTTTCAAGCGGTGCACCAGAAAACCTTTAAATTATCTTTTTAGATAATTATACTGACCAAAAATGAGCAAAAAAAAATTTCGAATTTTTTAAAAAAAATCACTGTAATCTCCCCTTAATAGGTAACTTGACGACAAATCTTCCTTTACTATTTCTAACAGTATTTTCTATTAAATGTTGTTCGCAAAAGTCAGTATTAAAGGTTTTATTTTTGTTTTCAAATTTGTTTTCGACTTCCTAAAATTTATCCCAAGCATCGAAAACGTGAATAATTGCAGTTGATAATAGAGAGTTTGAGGAATTAACTAAATGGTGAGACACAGAGCTTGCAGTTGTTTTTACTTGATTTTCGTTTTTAGTGTTATTTGAGTTGCTAAGTGCCTCCTCATTTTTTAAATCTTTTTTATCACGCGGAAAATGAAGTAGAGTATAGTGCAACTGTTCATACAACTGACAAGGATTGTGAGTACACGACTTGGACGAATGCGACTAAGTGGGTAAACAATTGAGACAAATTCGACAATTTTTAACTTAAATCTTAAATCTTTCTTGTGGAGATTTTTTTTTAAAACCATAACATTCCTCCAACGGATGTTTACATTTACAAAATGGACAGCTTGTTTGTGATGCTGTAAAATGTGATGTTGTAGTCCGGCTTTCATTAAATCTTGTCGACTTAGAGTTTGTCACAACCGATTTTTGATTTCCCGATTTTCTAAAGAATACGCTCGATTTTCTAAATTCAAGAAGATCTTTAACCTTCGCAGGTTCCTTGCTGTCAACTTTTTCATTCCAAGGTTGTAATGATTCAGGATCAAGCTTATTAAGAATTAAATACGAGAGCTTTTTTATTATTCTAACGCTTACAAACAGCTTCCCAAGCCTCAGTAAAGTTTTCGTTTGAAACCGGTATTGACTTAATAATATCCAATGCCGATTGTAAATATTGAAATTTTTTAATATCCGATATATTTTTATTTTTAATTATAGTCGCGTCGAAGCAATTATGAAAATATATCCAATCAGCAAAATCTCTTTTAAATTAAGGTAATTTAATTTCAGGCAACTTAACCGATGTTTGAGAACTTGAACCACTCACGACTTGCACAGTGGGGCTATTACAAGTATTTTGTCTTTGTGGATTAGATCCTTTATAAATATCTGCAATTAACAATTTAATTTTCGACACAACATCAAAATATGTCATTTCAAATTCATCTCTCTCCAGGGAACATTTTTTAATAATTCTGCCTCTAGGGTTTCAGGATTCGCTAATTCGTGTTCTTCTATTTGATCTTGAACTGTTTGATACTCTGACCACGTGTCATTTAACTTTTCTAATATTGTTTCGAATATTCCGATATTTTCCGCGTCTTTTGTTACCGGCCCGACTTTATTTTTATACCGCGTAAGTGTTGCTTTTGTCGTACGACGCTTTATTTTGCACTGGTCTAAAGAGAGAGGCATTTTTATAATAAAAGAGATCGAAAGATAAAGACTTGAGAAGATTGATCAAAGGATTGGGCTTCCAAGATACGAACGACTAACCTTTATTCCATTGCAGACGACAGCAGACGAACTCCGATATAAAGCAATGCTGCCATCTCGAATTATCCAATTCAATGCTGACAATTTAATTTTGTCCTAGGAAGTTGCCGATGTTACGTCACGATCCCATGGCTGCCAACTCATCCACAATGGCGATGCTAACCTCGAAATTTCAGGTCGTCGACGATGCAAAACGATGACGACTATTTTTTAGGGTCTCAGCTTCAATTAGCCTTGTGTATTTTCTGTAGTTAAACTGCTATCAATGTTGACAAATTCAAGTAGAGATTATACGATATTCTCTAGTTGCAGTCTTTTCACAAGTGACGCGTCTTTCGAGAAAGTTCACATATTTTAAGCACCAAACTTATTTCCAAAGCCACTATCAGGCTCAAAGGACCATGTTCACTCCAATTGGTGATTCCAAAAATTTACAAATGTTAAAAGACAATGATAAAACTTGCGTTGAAATAGTTTATTAAAGACAGAGCGTCACTTTACAAGGTTTCTGGTGTAGTGTATTTTTACGAATGAATATTCCTCGTAGAGAGGAAAACAAAATTAATAGATGAGCGCATGCGAGCAGTTTAAGGGGTCAGTATGGGTTTATTGTACAAATTTTCAAGGATTTATTTTTTATAAAAAAATATTTTTATAACCCAGTCTTTTTATACATAAAAATTGACATTTAAAAGTGACAAAAAATATTTTTCATTTTTATTTTTGATTGTTTATTTCTGCGAAATAGCTGCTTGAAGTTGGCCTTAAATTTTACTGGCCGACACGATATCTAGAGTTTGGATTGTCTAAAATAAAAAAATCAAGTATTTTCTAAAAATTGGGATCTGTAGTTATCGCATGAACTAGGATCTTTTAATTCCGATGAAAGGAAACAAAATGGCGAAAGTTTAAATTTTTTACCCCTTTTTTTACAACTTAATTTGTTTAAAAAGAGGTTTAAATATCAATGGATCTTTATTATCCTAGTTCATGCCAAAGCAGCATGTGCATAGAAGAACCCCTGAAAATTTGAGCTTAATCGGTTCAATAGTTTTTCTTAAATCGTGTCGGCCAGGTCAAAAAACGTTGTTTTAAGAAAAAGGCGTTAAACATTCGCACAACTAAGGGCTGCTCGCGCTGGTCACGCAATATAAATATTCAATTGTACTTTTAATTTTTAAGGTAAAAATGACTTAAATACATAAATACTTTTCTCTAACATTGCTGAATATTATCAAATAATACATTTTACTGATAATGCTATAATGACATTTGGTTAAACAATTTTTTACTGCTATGCTATGTGCCTTATGCTTGTGCAGTATCGCGTTTTTTAGCATGTTTTTGAACTCTACTACCTATATATTAGTTTTTATCTTATTTCTATAGGTATATAGTATACGAAATTGATGTTCATTAAAAATAAATTTTTTTAAAAAATAAATCCATACTGACCCCTTAAGCGGCAAATTACAAAGATTTAAATAGTACCAAGTGATTATTTTTCTTGAGTTTAAAATCAAACATAAAAATCCAAATATTAGGAAATTGCAATTAACAGTGGACACGATTTCGTGAAAACTAAAGCACATTGACTTGTTCCTGAACGAAGGATTTATTGTTTTTTTAATCACAACCAACTTTTTAAAGATATATATAGTCAAAAAGTGTGTAAAAAAAGTGTATTTTGTGCATAAAATTCTGCCAAAAATTCTTAAACTTGTCAAAAAATCTGCCGACAATCCTTTTTCTTATAAGTATTAAAAAAATTTAGATTATGTATAATGGTTATTTCAAAAAATATAATATTAATTTTAATGATTTTAAAAATATTCCTTTAATATCTGATTAAAACAATTATAAGTAATATTATAGGAAATTATTAGAACCGTTTGTTTTTGTAAGACCTGCGGAGGTCTTTATAAGCTGAAACATGTAGTCTTAAATACAAAATCTTGAATAACATCAAAACCGTTAAAAGGTCACGAAAATAAAAATAAACACTATGAGTAATATTCTTAATACGTCTTAAACATTTTATCATACGCAACATAAAATTGCTCAGATATCTTGAAAAAAAAAACTTCAGGAAATCAAATAAATACTACAAATTATCACTTTCGACCAACACTTTAACTCGAGTATTAAAATATTTTTAAGATTTCTTCTATCCGTATAGGTATATATCCCTATTGAAAAAGTTGACGTAGTAAACGACGTAGTGAAGGATGTCGTAAATTGCATCAAATACTATGTATAGTCTTATGTCGGAAACCACGTCGTATACGACGTCGTAATATACGTCGTGTACAGCGACGTATTTTCAGAGAGTAGTCGACGCCGTGTACGACGTCGTGTACGATGTCGTGTACGATGTAATTTACGACGTCATTTACGTCTTCCTTAAATTTTTTTTTTATTTACTTAAAATTTATTTAAAAAATTAAATTAAATATAAAGAAATGTTTAAAAGTATTTTTAAATGAAAACAACATTTTGTTTACAATTAAAAATTTTAATTTTGTTTATTCCAAGAAACAGGATACCCCGGTTGAAAAATATGACGTCGGAAATGATATCAGAAATGACGTAGGAAATGATATCGGAAGTGACATCGGAAATGACATCGGAAATGATATCAGAATTTGAGACCATAAATGATATCATTTCCGACGTCGTTTCCGATGTCATTTCCGACGTCATTTTCGATGTTACATTTATGTCACATTTTCACAATTAATAATAATAACATTTTTATTGAAATTATTTCTACTTAAGGTAGAATTGATATGAAAAGGAAAAAGAAGGAAATAAGGAAAAGTGAACTCTTTATTATATATTGTGGGACTCGTGCAATAAAAGGATGTTTATATTATTGCACCATAATTTATTGGGAATCCGCTATTTGAGCCACGAAAAGTTCACAAATGTTTTATACAGCACAAAACAAAACACTTTTTTGCACTATTCAAAAGAAAACTTAAAAAATCACACATAACAAACAAAAATGTACACGTCAGTATCAGCATCGTACACCATGATCGCCATATTTGTAAGAAAGAAGGAGGAATAATAAATAAACAAAATTAAAATTTTTAATTGTAAACAATTTAAGGAAGACGTAAATGACGTGGTAAATTACATCGTACACGACATCGTACACGGCGTCGACTACTCTCTGAAAATACGTCGCTGTACACGACGTATATTACGACGTCGTATACGACGTGGTTTCCGACATAAGACTATACATAGTATTTGATGCAATTTACGACATCCTTCACTACTTCGTTACTACGTCGTTTACTACGTCAACTATTTCAATAGGGATATAAATATTGTGACAAGGTAAAATGTTACCTCGTCACAATGTTTTCAATTAACGTTTAAAAACATTAATTGACACCAGTCGGGAATCTATTTCATCTCGACTGTTGTTCAGTCGGGTGTAAGCTTGGCGATTTGTGCCTTATTATTTTATGCTTGCCCTCTGAAATCAAAGAAAGTTTATTTAATTTATGTTTTAATTGAATTATATAATTTAACTTTATTTTAATTTAAAAATTTGTTTATTTTATTCCAATTATTTAATCTTATTAAGTTTACCTGCCAGCTTCCTAATCCAGAATCGTTGTACTGTTGTTAGCAACAACATTTTGTTTACAAAAATCTGTGTTTTTACTTTCCATGAACACCGACTCGCTATCACATTATCGAGTGAAGAATTCTCCACTTTTAAGATTTTGAGAAGTTGTACTGAGTAAGTCCTTCGTCATGGGATCGTCCTGGCAACAGGTACGGATGTGAGTCCCGTCCTGACAACAGTGCCAGGACCATAAGATGATGTCGATGGAGTTTGTTTACTAAGCTGTCAAAATAACAGCAGACGATTGAGATACAGAGGTGTGCGTACAAGGCCGCCACCTTGCCGCGCGACAGTTCGGTCGCTCGAGGTTGCTACGTAACGGCGACGGATGTCGGCGTAACTCACGAACTTTCAGCGATTGTGTCCTCGGCTTGTTGAGCCAGGCTGTGATTGTGCGTGGACATTTTGGCTTGACGACGGCCGGTTCAGCCTGTCGTCATTCTTGACTGGTGTGTCTCTTGAACACTGTTGTGTTAAAAGATTTTAAGTGAAAGATTAGATTTTTTTTTTTTAGTTATTATACACTCGTTTTAACGACCTTACTGGCCCAATGAGTGTCCCCCGTAGGGAGTTCCTAGAATTGTACTTTTGTATATATTCTTTAAGTGTTTTTGCGTCTACAAAACGGCTTGAAATTAGGAGTACTCGCATTTGCCTGGACCACCCGGTATATTGGGTTTTCTCGCCAGTGGAGAGGGAAAACTGTAGAAGAACCTCACCTGAATACAACCGGTTTATCGACAGTCGAGTTCTAGTGATCTGCACAGGTCGATTATCGACAGTGCATATCATTACACCTCGACGTCTTTACCTTCCACTGAAGTTATCTCACAGCCGGAAAAAATCCCAGGCTCCCCGGGGCGCGAACCAAGCAAGCTTGACGCTTGACTTGGGGCGACCGTAGAGTCCAGGACCTTAACCAACTGAGCTTACACCGTGATGGATTAGATTTCTTAAAATATATTAACGCTCATGTCTAGACTAGGTTTCATCAGAGATCGGAGACCTCTCCCAGATGAGCTCACTCCATAGAAACTATTGATTTTTTTTTGTAAATGTTGGAGTCGGTTCTCCCCTACTGTAAAAACGTGCGTGAGATCTGTCGTAAGAAAGTAGGTATGTACTTACATGTGTACGCATATAAGATCTCAGGTGACACCGACGAGATCTAGTATAAGATCTTATATGAGAACGTAGGTACGAACGCATGTAAGTTTTTATATTAAGTTCCGTCATGCGCCGTGTATAACGTTACTAAATATGAAATTGAAATAGCGTTCTTATATGAGTTCTCATCTGCGTACGTATGTACGAACTCATGTGCGAACACATCTAAGTATTAAATTAAATATGTTAAATTAAATATATTATTAAAAAAAAATTCTCGCCAACGGGATTCGAGCCTATCTAACCTGAGCCTAAGTACGCCTTAAACCCCTCGGCCACCGTAGTTATAGAAACAACTTTACAAAATCTTAGTCATGTTTAATACATAAATTTCTCCGGAAAGACATGACTAAGATTTTGTAAAGTTGTTTCTATAACTACGGTGGCCGAGGGGTTTAAGGCGTACTTAGGCTCAGGTTAGATAGGCTTGAATCCCGTTGGCGAGAATTTTTTTTTAATAATATATTTAATTTAACATATTTAATTTAATACTTAGGTGTGTTCGCACATGAGTTCGTACGTGTGTTCGCACATATCTTCGTACATACGTACGCAGATGAGAACTCATATAAGAACGCTGTTTCAATTTCATATTGAGTAACGTTATACGCGGCGCATGACGGAACTTAATATAAAAACTTACGTGCGTTCGTACCTACGTTCTTATATAAGATCTTATACGAGATCTCGTCTGTATCACCTGAGATCTTGTATGCGTACACATGTAAGTACATATCTACCTTCTTACGACAGATCTCACGCACGTTTTTACAATAGGGTCCAACCAAATTGTAAAAGTCTAGTCAGTGTTCAGTGCTTGTCTTTTTGTAAATGGCCGTGATATGTAGCCGGCTTTCTTTTGATTTCTTGTAACAGTTTGAAATGGTTTCCAATTAATAAATTTGTTATATTGTGTTTTGATATAAATTCTTAGTTTGTTGCTGCTCCTTACTCCCCACTCTCCGGATTATGAGTTAGTCGTGGCTGTATTATAATTTCAATTAAAGATCATAAAGTATTTGAGTAGTTTAATTAGTCTTTTATTTTACTATTATTTTTGTTTAGTTTTTTTTTCATTAAAATAACTTGGCGTCCGGGTTTTGTTTTTGTATTGTTTACTTGGTTTTAATTTAATGTTAAAAATTAAAATAATAAACATTAAACATGATGTATAATCTGGAAAAAAGCGTCATAATAAATATACACGGAAAAAATTAGTTGTAGAATAATTCTTGAATTAGTACAGGAACTTAGAATACGAGAATTTTTCGGGAGTTCTTATTATCAATTCTTTGACATATACCTAAGAGTTTTTCTAGAAGACTTATAATGAATTTCAAGAAGACTTAATTTAATTTGAAAAAAATTTTCACCCACGATTACTCGAACTCAGTTCCTTGAGACTACAGAAAATCTCTTCGCTTTGTCCAACTGAGCTAACACGCGATTGTAATATTGTACGCATAAATCATACTTGAGTGAACTAAGCACTATATTGGGGCCTGGTCAGTGTACTGCGCCTTCTATTTCAGTTCCAGAACTTTTAGATCACCGCGAAAGCAATCTTCCAATCGCGCAGCTATTAAGAATTCTTGAAGATCTTTTTAGAAATACTTGAAAAATTTCAGAAAGATTATTGAAATTTTTAGACATATCGCCGAATTATTTTCGTATCCTGAGTTTTTGAACTAATTCAAGAATTATTCTAGAACTAATTTTTTCCGTGTACGTTTTAGAACAATCGTGAAACAATTGGTACAGAACAAATGTAGAACGCAGATATAGAACGCGTAGATCACATTTTAGTAACAGTGTTCTAAAGTGTTTCAGTAACAATGTTACAATCGAATGCTATAACTAATTTGGACCATCTGTTCTAAAACAGAGACAGAACAGGTGCTACAGAATAAATTTAAAACACGGTGATGTTACAATTATATGACATTTTTGTAACAGTGTTCTAGAATTTTTGTTAAACTTTTATTCTATAACTGTTCCATAACAAAAGTGTAACACCTGTTCCGTAACACTGTTCTCATTTTAGTCTTGAATAGTTCTAGAACGTGCACACTGGGTAAAGTAAACGAATTATCTTCTTATCTAACTTTGGCGTTTGACTGTAGGAGAATTCGGAATCTGGTCCAAACAAAAATTAAAGACGCACATAATAGATATAATTTTAACGCCATTAAAAATAAAAGTAATTCTAAAGATATATGGCAGATTTTAAAAAAACTTAACTTTATATTCACTAAAAAAAGAGCTAATGCTGATGGTTTTTCGGCTCATGAGTTTTTAAATTTTTTCCATATCACACCTACTTTGACCACTTCTTCTACTATTGCGTCTTTGTCAGACGATGCAGATGTATTTGATGTACATAGATTTTTTTCCTCTGACATTAATACAGATGCATTGCTTAAGAGTATTGCTCACATAAAAACTAATGCCATGGGGCCAGATTATATTTCTTTCAAAATGATTAAGATAGCCAGATGTAAAACTGAATTTATCGATTTCTCCGAGTCAGTCAAAAATTTAAAAGTAAATATTTTTGACTGACTCGGAGAAATCGATAAATTCAGTTATACATGTGAATTAATAACACCGAGTCATAGTTAACAAATATTATTAAAAGATTAAGATAGCCATTCCTGTTATATTTCCTGTTTTGATGCATATTTATAATTACTCTCTACAAACAGGAGTTTTCCCTGAAATGTAGAAAATGAATACTGTTCGTCCAATTCCTAAGATAACTAACTCAAAAAATATCAATGACTTTAGGCCTATTTCTATTGCTTGTACCATATCAAAACCACTAGAGCGGATTATTTGTAACCAGATAACCGCATTCCTAAATGTAAATGATTTATTGGAACCTTTGCAATCTGTCTTTCGTAAAAACCATAGTACCTGTAGTGCATCATTAAAGTTCACAACTGATATTAAACTTGCTATGGATATGAAACAGATTACTATTGTGATATTTTTTGACTTCTCCAAAGCATTTCATTCTGTGAATTATAGTTTATTGGTACGTAAATTATATTATTTTTTTTAAATTGTCTAAATCGGTTTAAGTCATACCTGAATTCTAGGTTTCAGAGAGTTATTGACGGAAATGGGGATTACTCCGACTGGGACAGAGTTTTATGCGGAGTTCCGCAGGGAGCTTCATTATGTTCTATACTATTTAATTGGTTAACCACGGAGTTAGCTCAGTTGGTTAAGGTCCTGGACTCTACGGTCGCGCCAAGCTTGGCTGTGAGATAACTTCAGTGGAAGGTAAAGACGTCGAGGTGTAATGATATGCACTGTCGGTAATCGACCTGTGCAGATCACTAGAACTCGACTGTCGATAAACCGGTTGTACTCAAGAGAGGTTTTTCTACAGTTTTCCCTCTCTACTGGCGAGCAAACCCAATATACCGCAATCCAGGCAAATGCGAGTACTCCTAATTTCAAGCCGTTCTGTAGACGCAAAAATACTTAAAGATAATATATACAATGTACTGAATTCTAGGAACTCCCTGCGGGGGACACTCATTGGGCCTGTAAGGTCGATAAAACAAGTGTATAATAACTACTACTACTATTTCATTTGTTTATTGCAGATCTTGGGAAGAGGCTTAAATACTGTAAATGCCATAAATATGCAGATGACTTTAAGTTTTATCTTTCATGTCCATTATCATTAATTGGTCAACTGCTTCAAATAGTTCAAATAAACATTGATTATGTCGTGAATTGGGCAAATGATAATGGATTTGTCTTAAATTCGAATAAGACAAATGCAATGGTGATTTTACCATCTAATAGTCCCAATAGATATTCTGTCGACCCTTCCCCCGCTATTAGTAAAAGGAATTCCTATTGTTTATACGGAAACAGCGAAAGATTTAGGTCTAACGATAGACAGAGCCCTGTCATGACGATATCACAGATGACTTGAACTCTAAATTGAAAAAATCCTTGAATGCTTGCATTTGATTTATTTATAATTTACCTAGAACTGAACATATTACTCAATTTAGAATCAAATCAGAGTTGTTGAATCTTGCCGCTAGAAGACAATTTTTTATTGGAAACTTGATGTTTGCTATTTTAACCAATAAAACTCCTATTTATTTGTATGAATTCTTTGAGTTCAAGAATTTTAATGAAGTAAATTATTGCAGGCTTCGAGAAAGAAAAGCAATATTAAAAATACCTCCTCATAGAACATGCACAGTGCGAAGGTCCTTTGTTGTCAGAGGTGCGAGACTCTGGAATAAATTATCAAATAAGATTAGAGATGTATGAAACCAAGATATATTTAAAAAATTACACAGCCCCACAAAAAAAAAAAAAGTGTCATGTACTTTTGACCGGAATACCTTAGCCCTATGTATTTTGACGCGCTGAACACGAATCCGAAGTCCATTTTGCTCCATCACGTCAGGATTTTTTCCTAACCTCAAAATCAATAAAATGACACTTTTTGTTCATTAGCATGTGAACCCGACTTAACATTAATACATGCCTTAGGCGAATAGAAAGCTTGGATTGTGACCTTTAAAACGCTTTTTTAAAAATTGTTCTACGATGATTTTTAACGAAGTTATGATGTTTTATTTAAAATATAAATTTTTTCCAAATGTAAATAACACTTCAATTATTGATGTGGTATGGTGTAATGGAAAAAAATGATTTTAAATAAAACATCATAACTTCGTTAAAAATCATCGTAGAACAATTTTTAAAAAAGCATTTTAAAGGTCACAATCCAAGCTTTCTATTCGCCTAAGGCATGTATTAATGTTAAGTCGGGTTCACATGCTAATGAACAAAAAGTGTCATTTTATTGATTTTGAGGTTAGGAAAAAATCCTGACGTGATGGAGCAAAATGGACTTCGGATTCGTGTTCAGCGCGTCAAAATACATAGGGCTAAGGTATTCCGGTCAAAAGTACATGACACTTTTTTTTTTTTGTGGGGCTGTGTTATTTTTTAAATTCTTGTTTAAGAAAAACGATAAGCTATTTGAGATATCGTACTGGTAACCTTTTACGAATATGTCCACTTTTTAATTTCAGTAAGTCTACTGTACTTAATTTTAGTTATGCTATATATGGGGCAAATTTTCTGAAGTGTCCAGCGTCAAAATTAAAAGTTGGTGCATCGGACTAATATTTGCACAAACTTTAGTCCTATGGGTAAGTACTTTAACCACCAAATATTATGCAATTTAATTTAAAATTGTAGAGGGGTGAGGGGGTTGAAGATGTGGGTAAAGTAAGAACATTGAGTTTTTTAAAAAATCGTAGCCGCTAAATAACGAAATGAAAAAAAATTTCACCTATCTATATGTTTACGAAAGTTTTTTCCTGCTCTTTCACAAGGTGAAAACGTTTTTTTTTTTAAATCAAAATTTAACCCTTTTTTTTAAATTAAAAATTTTTTTGACTTTTTTTTAAAATGGACCCTTTTTTTCTTTTTTTTGTCTTAAAAGAAAGCTCAAGTTGTGTACTTTAAACATACCAAAAGAACAAAATGACGTTTTTTGTTGTTTTCGAATTAGTTATTAATTAATTAATAAAAATTTATAAAAATTGGAATATTTTACAAAAAAATTAACTTACGGCAATTCTGAATACACCACTTTGAAGCTTATCAAAATGCGCATCTAACGAGCCGTATATGAAGTATTTTGAAAAATTTTATGATTTATAAATAAATATTTATAAAAAATTAATTAACAAATAAATATCACCCATAAAAATAAAGGTAGAGTGTTAAATTTTTTTTTTGTTAGGAAGTTTTTACAATCCTACATTAAATAATATCTAGCTAAAGTAATTCCAACCATTGAAAATGTAAATAAGACATTTTTATATCAAAATTCATAACACTACATTAAACGCGCACTAAAATTCAAACATCTATAAATTAAGTTTGGATGAAAAAATGTTAAATATTTTCTCCAAGAGGAAGCGGAAAGTAATTAAATCGAGTTTTAAAAATGATGCACATAGTATTAAATATTAGGATCAAAAAATTTTACTTATTATTATAAAAAAATTTAAAGTTTTGTAATTTTGAAAACAATATATTATATAAAATTAAATTATACGAATTATTATGAAAAAATATAATATTTAATTATTAAAAAATGAATAATAACTGTTCTGTAGAAAATGACATAAAAATATTAGACTCGGTGGTTACACAAGTAGCTTTAACGAAGTTGTACAGTGCGACGCGGCGCATGCGTAAAGATGTAAATGTAAAAATGTCTTATTTACATTTTCAATGGTTGGAAATACTTTAGCTAGATATTATTTTATGTAGGATTGTAAAAACTTCCTAACAAAAAAAAAATTTAACACTCTACCTTTATTTTTATGGGTGATATTTATTTGTTAATTAATTTTTTATAAATATTTATTTATAAATCATAAGATTTTTCAAAATACTTCATATACGGCTCGTTAGATGCGCATTTTGATAAGCTTTAAAGTGGTGTATTCAGAATTGCCGTAACTTAATTTTTTTGTAAGATATTTCAATTTTTATAAATTTTTATTAATTAATTAATTAATAATTGGAAAACAACAAAAAACGTCATTTTGTTCTTTTGGTATGTTTAAAGTACACAACTTGAGCTTTCTTTTAAGACAAAAAAAAAAGAAAAAAAAAGGGTCCATTTTAAAAAAAAAGTCAAAAAAATTTTTAATTTAAAAAAAAAGGGTTAAATTTTGATTTAAAAAAAAAACTTTTTCACCTTGTGAAAGAGCAGGAAAAAACCTTTCGAAAACATATAGGTGAAAATTTTTTTCATTTCGTTATTTAGCGGCTACAATTTTTTGAAAAACTCAATGTTCTTACTTTACCTAAATATTCAACCCCCTCCCCTCTAGAATTTTAAATTAGATTGCATAATATTTGTTGGTTAAAGTACTTACCCATAGCACTAAAGTTTGTGCAAATATTAGTCCGATCCAACAACTTTTAATTTTGACGCTGGATACTTCAGAAAATTTGCCCCATATATATTTTTGAACACTTCGATTGTGCTTTACATTATTGCTTTAAGTTTCATAATAGTACCTACCATAAACAATGTAATAGATTTGCAGTTTGCTCAGTGTTGTTGTTATTATTGTTATTATACTAGTTATTCCTATTAGTATTATAAATTATTATTTCTTTTTTATTTCAATTTTATTTTTTTTCTATTCTTCTCCTTCCCCAGTCAAAACAAATGACCTTTTTTAACGTCAGATATGGCGTGTTTTCTGACTTTATTTTGGCTTCATTTTGACGTCAAAAATGACTTCAAAAATGACGTCAAAAATTGGGATAAGAAATGACGACATTTTTGACGTAATTTTTGACGTCTGTTTTTATAATAATTAAATAATAATTGATTTTAATAATAATAAAAGTTTATAATTAATCCCATATGCGAAACTAGTAGTTTCCAAATGTTTAAAAAAAACCGAAAAAACTTTGGGCTGTAAGCAACGATCACAGAGTCGCGACAGTCACCCATCTAACTTTTAACGACGCTTGAGATTGCTTGACTTCGGAGATCACGAGATCGGGCGCGCTTCGCTATCTGGCACCGACGCAGTTGAGAGAAACTTCATTTATCTTTAATGTACTTTGACTGATCCAAAATATTACTTTTGCATGTTCATAAGATTTTTTCAATAATTATAATAGTTCATGAAAATGTTCCTCTATATTCTGACAGTTTATCATTTTTTCTAAAGATCCTATAAAACAATTGTATAATTTGAATATACATATATAATTTTTACTTTTTTTTATGTTTCAAATCCTAAACATAACTTTTCTAACATGTCCTTTGACTGTTCTTCAATCTTTCATTTCTGAAAATAAATATTTCATTTCTTAAATAATAAATTTAAAAATTAGAAGAATGTTGAAATCATCAATCCTCTGGTATCAGGTTTTGAAGTCATATAACTATCTATCAATTGTTTACAAAATGTCAGTGAAAAAAGCTTTATAAAAAAGCGAAGCGCGCCCAAAGTTTTTTCGGTTTTTTTAACATTTGAAAACTACTAGTTTCGCATATGGGATTAATTGTAAACTTTTATTGTTATTAAAATCAATTATTATTTAATTATCATAAAAACAGACGTAAAAAATTACGACATTTTTTACGTCATTTCTTATCCCAATTTCTGTCGTCATTTTTGACGTTATTTTTTACGTCAAAATGAAGTCAGAAAACACGTCATATCTGACGTAAAAAAATGTCATTTTTGACGTCATTTTTTTTGACTGGGTCTCTTTATTTTTTCTTTATCAAACCATTATCATCTTACATTATTTTGTACTATTTGTTGAAGGGCTTACTAGCCCTAGGAACTTTTTTTATGAATAAAAAAAAATATTTGGTGAAAAAGTAATGGTTCTTAGTGGAGACTTTAGACAATTACTACCTGTAAAAATTCATGCTACTAAAAGTGAAATGTATAATTCGTCAATTAAATTAAGTTTAGTTTGGAAAATTTTTTGGTTGTACGTATCCTTGCTGAGAGTAAAAGAATAGGAAGAGATAGAAAATAAGTGATAGAAAGAAATTGAATTTTCTATGTCCTGGAAATACGCGATTTACATTCCTAAAACTCTTTCTCTTCCTATTCAACTCAGGGCCTCTCGATGTCGAAATCCTTGCTGCTAGCCACTGGACCATCTAAGACTATGAAAGTTTTTACAAAGACAGTCTAATGGATGTAAGGTTACACTCTATTTCCATTTTCTATCCCTGTTTATCCGTTTAAATCATTTTCTATCTGCATTAATCTTTTCAGTATAAAAGCGTTTGTCTATACGTCTGAAACTGCAGTTTTCAATCTGTCACCCGATTCTTTCTCTCCGTCAGCTGTTTTAATATTTATCTTTAAGTCATTAATAAAAAATGAATCCACGCAAATCTTTTTATATCCATTTCATTCCATTGATTAAAAAAATATTCCTATATCCATTCGAATCTGTAAAATTTGTACAATTTCTCGATTCGTCTCTATCTGTAAATTACTATTAAAAAATCTTGATTGAGGATAAAAAACTGTCTTCGCAAATCATTCTTCGCAAAGCTTTCAATACTTTCAGGTTGTTACACAATCACGAGGTGGCGTCACGTCAATGTCTATCTCTGTCTTTGTTTCATTCATCTGCTTATTTTCTAACACACTTTGTCGTCATGTTCGGGCTCACGGTTAGAGTTTAAGAATTCAGTGAAAGACCGTCGAACATTTTTTGCATTAAACGATTGAAGCAAATAAAAAATCATTTTCATGGATAAATCTTTTATCCGCCTAGAAGTTCACAGAAAAAACAAGTATTGGTAGACGAATAGAAAATTTCTGATTTAGACGAATATCAGGACACATTTTTATCAAAAGATTGAAACCGATTAAAAAATATTTATGCTAATACATCTTTTATCTGTAGCAGGTGTTAAAAAAATGTAAAGTTGCTCAGGGATAGACAAGGATTCAGATGCGGATAGAAAACTGCGGATTTAGACAGATAGCCAGACACTTTTTTAATCAAACGATAAAATCGGTTAGAAAATGATTTGCGCTGATTAATACG
Source organism: Ganaspis brasiliensis (assembly GCA_037103525.1). Lineage (NCBI taxonomy): Eukaryota > Metazoa > Arthropoda > Insecta > Hymenoptera > Figitidae > Ganaspis > Ganaspis brasiliensis. The sequence continues at coordinate 1,023,710 of JAZKLR010000018.1, forward strand.
TATATGCTGAACGGATATAAAGAGTATTTAAAAGAATAGATGGATAGACAGCTGATTCAAATGGATGGAGAAGTATAGAAAAATTATTCAAACGGATATCAATGGATAAACGTTGTATTCAAACGGATAAAATTTGAATGCGTTTACTTGCAGCAGGGATAGATATTTTTAAATTCCTCATAACTATCCTTTATTTTTATCTCATTGTATGTCTAAATCTATAACCTGATTTAAAGTTTATCCATCTTTTTCTATTCTTCACAACTGTCTTTTATTTTTAGCTCATCCTATCCTTAACTCTATAACCTGGGTTTAAGTATGTCTATCTTATGTTTTCTAGCATTACCTCTATTACTCAAATTTAAAATATTTTATCTCTTTCCATACCTTATTATATCATTAAATTGCAGGACAGCTACCCTAGTGGGTTTGCACACAGTACTTATATGAGAAATAGCTATAGTTACAATGTTACGGAATAGACTGAAATAGAGAAGGAAAAACAGACAGAGAATGGATATTGATGTCATTAACCAAGGACAGAAAAAGTAAAATGTAGGGATTAAGAAAAATTTTTTAGTGTAAAAAAGAGGAGGTTGAAAAGGATAGGATGTTCATTTTATTCATTAGGAGATAAGATGCGATAGAGAGCAATTTAAAATGCATAGGGTGAGATTAAATAATGATGATTAGAAGGAACTAGTTATTCAGTTTATTTACTGAAAAAAAGAATAATATAAAGTTAGAATAGTAAGAGATTGACAAAGATTGAAAATTCTTAATTAAAGTAGATAGGATATTTATAATTATGAAAAATACCTGCAGTTACAATGTTACGAAATAGACTGGAATAGAGAAGGAAAAACTGAAAGATATTGGATGTTCACGTTGTTGACAAAAGATAGAAAAAGTAATCTGTGGTCATTAAGAAAATAGGTTAAGATAGAAAAGAGGCGATTGAAGAGGATAGGCCGTATATTTTATTTATCAGGAGATAGATTGTAATAGATTGCGATAAAAAAGAATAGGGTGAGATGTAAATAAAGTGATTGAAGGAGATATGCAATTCATAATATAAACAGAGTGATTAAACAGAATGAAGATATGTAGAGAGAAGATAACAAAAAATGAAAAGGATATCCTTTTCAAATATATACAGTGGAATCCGCTTAAAACGAGTCCGGATATAACGAGAGGTCGGCTATAACGAGTAAGTCTTTGGCATTTGGTTGGTTGCAATGTTAATAACACCGTTTATAGCGAGATAGTCAGATGGACATAGCGAGCAACTCGGTTATAACGAACAAAACTTGTGAACAATGTGGCGAAATAAAGTCGGTTATAACGAACATATTAGATTTTGGACTATATTGGCCACTCTATTTGAGTTTTTACACGTGCTAACATTGTCTGCTATTGTCAAATACACCAATCTATGATTAAATAAATATAATAATATACGTCTGCGCATCCTGGCATTTTTATGTATGCTTTGCCGTGTCATTTTCTCCCGTGTCATTTTTTTCGTGTGGTCGCGAAATGATGACACGCAATGACACGAAAGTAATGACGCGCATCCGTGTCATTATTTTCATGTCACACTTTTCCATAAGGGGTTCCTTGAAGCTCGTTATAAGCGGATTCCACTATATATCAAATAGGTTTGAAGTCACAAGAGATAGGATCAGATAACACTTGATACGCACACACGTGCGATAGAATGAGATAATATTTCTTAACTCTTTCTATCTCACGGATAAAAAATGATTCAAACTGATAGGATTTCTATCTTTTTACTCTTAGCAATGGGGTAGCAAGGAAATTGGTAAGGATAAAAAATGCGATTGAAAGAGACAGGCTTTACATTTTATTCATTAGAAGATAGAATGTGATAGAGTGCGATAGAGCAAGGATAGGATGAGATTGAAGTGAAGTTATTGGAAGAGATATGCAATTCGTAATATAAACAGAGAGATAGAACTGTCTAAAGAAATATTGAGAGGAGATAAAAGCAGATAAGAATTAATAGACAGAGTTAAAAAAAGATTGAGATGAGATAATAAGACATAGACAAAAGAACGAAAGGGATAAGTTTAAAGACATAAGAAATAGGATCAGATAACGTTTAATAAACGTGTGATAGAATGAGAAAAAATTTCTAAACCCTTTCTATCTCACGGATAAAAAGTGATTCAAAATGATACGATTTCTATCTTTTTACTCTCAGCAGGGATTGACTCAAAATATTCGAACTTTAACAGAAGAAACAGAATTCAGAAAATTTTTATTGTCTGTTGGTGATGAAAATTTAAATGATAAAGATATTGATTGGATATTCCAATACTAGAATAGTGTTTAGCCTTACAGTCTGATGATATAGTTCGCACTATATTTGACTCATTGATTACAGAACACAGATATGAAAAGTTATCCAAAGTAGCCATATTAGCTGCAAGAAATGTTGACGTTGAAGAAATTAATTGTAGAGTTGTTGAACTTCTTGACAAAACGACAGAAAAAATTTACACTAACATAGATAGTGTTAAAAATTGTGATAATGGAGATATTGATGAGGTTATCTTACCAGAATATTTAAATACTACTGTTAGAGCTTGCAAATAATCTTTTATGATGTAAAATTTTAACAGGCTAGGCGATAAGATTGATGAAATTGTATTTATATATCGAATTGATTTTTTTGCAAAAATTTGTATCCATTCACTTTGAAAAGACGTCATTTTTAAATAAAGCTAGCATTTGCAATGACAATTAATAAAAGTCAAGGTCAACCTTCTGTTATAATAGGCATTGTTCTACCAAAAGATGTATTTAATCACGGACAATTGCATGTTGCGTTTTTCACAAGTGCAGTCTTGGGAGTCTCTCAAAATTACCATGTTGTTATAAAATAATTGTGTAATATTACCTCAATATTACCGTAATATTATCTCAAAAATACTTCGTAATATTCCTGTAATATTACCTCAATATTAACCGGTAATATTACCTTGAGGCGGACTTTTCAATATTACGTCAATATCACTGTAATATTATCCATTAATATTACCAGTATTACAATATGATATCACTGTAATAATCACGTAATATTCTGTGCTGCTTGGGTTTGCTTTAGTTATTGTTGTAAAAGTTGGTTGGGTGCATTTCCAAAAACGTCGGATTCTAATAAAACTTGGTATACTTATGTATTTTGATATGCTGATTACGAAAATAATATTGAAAACTGGCGTACATTTTATAATCACGGTGAAAACGATAAAAAACTACCATAATAATTCACGCCTTTCTGATATTATTTTATAAAATATTCAAAATTTCAAAAAATATTTTAGACAAAAGTTGTAGATCTTATAGAAATACACATTTTAAACCAAAAGTCAATAGTTTTCTAAGACAATAGAAATACGTGTCAACCACCATGAAATTGGTCTATAGTTATATAACAAAATAGTCTATAACAAAATTTTCACTAGTCTGGTAAGTTTGCGGGGTCGCTGATCACTAATCTAAAGTTAGTTTGTAAAAATCAAAAATGGCGGATCCAATATAGCTAACCAATTTTTGAAAATTAATGGTTTTTCGTAAAATTTTGTATCTGGGGGTTTTTGAGGCCGTAGGTTATCAATCTAAAGTCAGTTTGTGAAAATTCAAAATGGCGGATCCAATATGGCGAACCAATTTTTGAAAATTTAATAGTTTCTCGTAGAATTTTGTTTCTGGGGGTTTTTGAGCTCGCAGATTTCGAATCTGAAGTCAGTTTATGAAAATTCAAAATAGCGGATGCAATATGGCGGAGAAATTTTTAAAAAATTAATGGTAATTCGTAAGATTTTGTATCTCTGGGTTTTTGAGACCGCAGATTACGAATCTGAAGTCAGTTTGTGAAAATTCAAAATAACGGATCCAATATGGCGAACCGATTTTTGAAAAATAATATTTTTTCCTAATATTTTGTTTTCAGGGGTTTCTGAGGTCGCAAATTACAAATCTGAAGCCAGTTTTAGTAAACTAAAAATGCCAGAACTAATGTTGTTTTAACAAAAGTTTGATTGTTAACTAATTTAATGTTTAACATTCACGTTGAGTGGGACTTTGTGGAATGAGTAAAAATTTACGTTTTAGCTGTGATGTGAAAATTTACATAAACTAAAAATTCAAAATTATTTAACCTAAAAGTCCATTAACATCGGCTCCACATTGGGCGCCATTTTGTAATGTGAAATTACTTCAGAATTATAATCTTAAAATTGACAGAAAAAGAATTTTATATCTTATTTTCTTAAATTTCGATAATTGATCAAATCAAAAAGCTAAAAATTAGGATCTAAATGTTTAAGACTTCTATTTCACACACACAAGTGGACAGGTTTGATTCTATAACATCATAATTTAACCGGAGAGCGCCAATCCTTACTTGGGATACACATCAAATAAACAAAACGAAATCTAAATTTAATACTTCTAAAAGAAATTTTAAATAGTTAAATTATCTCGGCCTCAAATCAAACCAAACTTTAACATATAGAATTCGGAGTCTCCCTAAATTTTATAAACAAAAATTAATCCTCAAAATAACAGCTTCCAAAAGCCAAAAGCAGAATCAAACATCCAAAACGAACGGTATCAATTAACCAGAAAGCCTCAAATTACCAATAATGACGTCAAGCAGTTAGACGTAAACAGCAGACATATTCCAGGAAAGACCTTGAATTCTCTTCTCACAATAGATCTTAATTATAATTTAAAATATCTTCAGATCTCAATAATTTACAAACATTTAAACTTAACCTCAAAATATAAAATATTCTCAAAAATAAATTCTTAATCAGAATCTCAAATCACTTAAATGTTACAAAATAATAAATTCTCAAAATTCGCTTCCAAAATATTTATATTCTATAAATCCAAAAAAAATTATTAAATCTTCAAAAACTCTAATCTTAATTATTCATAGAAATCAAACCTTCCAAAATCGGAAGCTCAGTACGGGTTTAGTGAAGAGAGGGGGTGGTTCGGATACATAGAAAGACATTTCACCAAAAAGAATTAAAAGAACAAAAATTTAGCATCATAAACAAAATCCAGTTTATTTTTAACAAAATTATAAATAAACTTATTAGGGGTTGACAATTTAAATTAGGGGAAGAAGGCTACTCTTAACAATTTCGCATAATCATTCAATTGAGAAAACATTGACCAAATCTAAATTTATCGAGTATATTGTACTCTTTCAAATATACCTACTCAACTAGTCAAACAATGTTCAGTTACACTCAAAATCACTATAATTTAATTTAATTGCTGTTAAACATGATAGTCCTTCGGGGTTTTCACTTCTTTTAAACAAAAATTAACAGTCCAAAAACAAAATATAATTAATAACATTTTCCGATATCTAAATAAAGGTAAAATATTTCAATTTTAACATCACCCTTATGGAAAAGTGTGACATGAAAATAATGACACAGATGCGTGTCAGTACTTCATAATGTCATTGCATGTCATCATTTCGCGACCACACGAAAAAAATGACACGAAAAAAATCACATGACAAAGAATGTACCATTAAAAAACTTATTATTATTATTAGTTTTATAATAATTTCGTATAAACATACATTGTGCACCATTTAGGGGAGGAAAAAATTTACTGCGCAGCCGTAGGTGCTGTAGAATAAGTAGAATACGTCTGCGCATCCTGGCATTTTTATGTATGCTTTGCCGTGTCATTTTCTCCCGTGTCATTTTTTTCGTGTGGTCGCGAAATGATGACACGCAATGACACGAAAGTAATGACACGCATAAAATATATTGTGCAAAAACATATTGTGCAAGAGCTTTCTGTGCTTACTTACATTTCAATCTAATTTATATTTAATATTATTTAAAAAATAATTCTTAAGTGTTTTTAGGCTATATAGTAGAAATTTTACAAGAATTTTGACAAATTTTTAGTTATTAAAAAAATCATATAATTTGAAAATTTCTAATATCCATATAGGATCCGCCATTTTGAATTTATACATACTGACTTCAGGTTCGTAATCATCGGCCGCCAAAAACCCCAAAATACAAAATTTTACGAAAAATCATTAATTTTTTAATAATTCGTTCGTCATATTGCATGCGCCATTTAAAATTTTTATAAACTGACTTCAGATTCGTAATCCGCGACCTCAAAAACCCCAGAAACAGAATTCTACGAGAAACTATTAATTTTTCAAAAATTGGTTCGCCATATTCGGTCCGCCATTTTGAATTTTCATAAACTGACTTCAGATTCATAATCTGCGGCCTCAAAAACCCCAAAATACAAAATTTTACGAGAAACAATTAATTTTTCAAAAATTGGTTTGCCATATTGGATCCGCCAGTTTGAATTTTTACAAACTGACTTCAAATTCCTAATTTGCAGCCTCAAATGCCCCCAGATACAAAATTTTACAAAAAACCATTAATTTTTTAAAAATTGGTTAGCCATATTGGATCCGTCATTTTGGATTTTCACAAACGGACTTCAGATAATGGGGCCATTCATTAATTATGTAAGCATGATTTTAGCTAATTTTGACCCCCCCCCCCCTCCCCTATGTAAGCATACATAAGATTTGTCAGACCCTCCCCCCCTATTCTTACGTAAGTTTTTTGTATAACTGCCCTTAAATTAGTTTAAAAGTATACTTTCATCAGAAAAAGTTCAATTGCACTGAAACACATCCTTATTTGATATAATTTAAAGATTTTTATTTTTTTAAAAATAATAATTCAGTCTTTGCAAAATAGATACCATAATTAGACGTAAGATTTCTAAAAATTTTAAAATGGAATACTTTTCGTAATCCAATAAACTGAATAAACGATTATATTGAAAACGATCTTAAAGTAGTTAATTTAACGAATCTATCAAAAAACTGCAAAAGAGAATTACTTTAGATAACATCAAATAAACGACGAAATTTGAAACAATATTAACTTTCGCGCTACCGAAAATTATTGTATACGCGCGAAGACTTTTATTTGTATGTAGCAAAAAAAATTAAGTTTATAAACATTTTTTACTGTTATTGTTGTTTATCAACAAATATTGTACTTCACGAGTGTTTACAGAGAAAAGAGGATTTCTTTTGCGAAGAATAAAAATGTTTACATTGATTGTCTTGAAAGAAATCGTACTTATGCTTGATCCAAGAATAAGATATTATTTGGCGTAAACTCGGGTCTGCTTGACTTCTGTCATGCACAAAACAGTTTATCATGACCTCAAATTCGAAAAGTCTATACTATTTTATACTAGGACCGATGAAAAGTTTTTTCTCAATTTTATGATGAATTTTTAATTTCTTTAAGCAATTAATTGTTGAAAAATTGTAGCACTTGCAAATAAACTAAAAGAGTAAGAAATTAAAAAAAAAATTGTCGAATTTTGCTTCCTCATATAAAGGAATCTTTGTGATCGTTAAGATTTTCGATTTTCCGAAAATATTTTAAATCGACTATCTAAAATTATCTAAAAAGCGTAAATTTTCATTCGAAAGCAAATGTCCACATATATGCGCGGATAGCGTTTTTTGCTGCCCGGAAATCTCGAGAACGCTTCAGCGGATTTCAATAAAATTTGGATGACTTATTAATCTCAAGAATATGTAAATTTGGACACAGAGATTTTTAAAAATAACCAATTAAATTTTTTTGAGCACCTCTTTTCTTAAAAAAATCGTTTTTTACCAAAATTTGTTTCCAGTCTAAACTTATAACTTGCTCTCTAAATCTGAATTAGTAGTTTTCTACTATAAATTAGTAGTTTTCTACTATAAATTAGTAGTTTTCTACTATTAATTAGTCAAATTCATGGCTCAGTTTTCTCTAATTCATATAGTAGAAAACTACTAATTCTTAGTAGAAAACTACTAATTGAAATAGTGAAACTTTACTTTTAAAAAAAGTAGATTTTTTTACTAATTTAATTAGTAGTTTTCTACTAAGAATTAGTAAAATTCTTACTATTTTAATAGTAGCTCACTTTTCGCTAATTCATTAGTAGAATACCACTAATTCAGATTTAGAGAGTGAGGGTGTTCCAAAGCGACGTCAAAGTATACTCAATCTTTGTTTCAATCATCTGCTTTCATTGCAACTGAATTTTCTAGAACATATTGTCGCCTTGTTCAGGAATAAAATAAAATAGTTCCAAGTGATTTAGAAACTACAAATATGTACAATTTCTCGTTGATGTTGCGTTTTTATGTCAAGTATTGTGTTGTGCCAAAAATTCATGTGTAAAAATTGACTTTGGTATATATCATCTTTCTTTGTCATGGCTTAGCTTAGTTTTTTTTCCTTATTTTGCAATTAACTAATTTTTATGCGATTATACGGGTAAGGAATAAAAATTAAATTAGTATTTAAACATTTTTAAGCAAATTATTTTTGTTAGCTATACACTGAAAAAAATTTGGGCGGGCAGACGTACCTGCGAGTAAGTCTGCCTTACCAAATCAAGTACACCTGCTCACCTCTGTTTGGGTCGCCAGAGCTCTTAATGTGGGTAAGCTGACGACCCAATGTGAGCAAGCAGCAATCCCTTTTCATTGGTACGGCACGGGAAAATGATGGTTGTGCATCTACCCTTGCCTGTGAGAGCTCAGCCTTACCAGTGTGGTACGTCTGAGATACCAAAAATAGTGCGTCAGAGCTCTCTCAAGTGTGGAAGGCAGCGCGACCAGCCCTGAGTGGTTTGCCGGCCCAAAGTTTTTTCAGTGTAGCAACTTTGTTCACATGGAACCTACAATTATGCATTCTTCTTCTAACTTTGCAATTTGTCGATCTTCAACTAATTATATAAGAGAAATACAAAATTAAATTATTATTTAAATATTTTTTAAACAAATTATTATTGTTAAATTCTTTGTCGATAATCATACAAAGATCGATTAATTACAAAATGAGGAACAACCGCATATCTGTAGGTTCAATGTAAACCTACAGATGCTAGCTAAACAAGAAGTTGCTAGTTAACAATATTAATATGTTTAAAAAAAGTTTAAATAATAATTTATTACTTATTTCCTAGCCATAATCATATAAAGATCGGTTAATTGCATGATTAGGAAAAAGCTGCATATTTGTAGGTTCATTGTAAAAAATGTTGGTAGTTAACAATAGGGGAGAAGGCCCCAAGTTGGACACCCTTTCGTCTTATTGCTGTAGAATCTAAACCAAATAAAATATATTAAAATGTTTTATACCCGATGAAAGTACAATTTATAAGGTAACTTATGGCCACAGAGATAAAATTTTATTTTGAACATAAACATTTTTTAAAGCGTTTTTTCTAATGGTTAAAATTGTCGGTCTAAAAAAAAGTGGCCCCAAGATGGACACATTCTTAAAAGTCTCTGAAAATTGTAGTAAATAAAAAATTAACATTGTGTAACAATTCTTAAACTAATTTTTAATCATTTTACGGAATGTATTAGGAAATAACATTTCTAAAAACTTCAATTTAATAGCTTAACAGTAAAAAGTAATAAAATATCGAAAAATATCGATATATCATTTTCTCTAACGATAACATCACATTTTATGGTGGAAAATAAAAAATTTTTAATAATTGGCTCAAAAAATTATTGAAAAAAGTGTAAAATCGAAAATAAGCTGTAACCTATTTTACTCAAGTTAAGATAAATAGATAATTAGTATAAAATTAAAATAAAATTTAATAAAATTTAAGGTTACCTTCGGCGTAATTTAATTAAAGATGAAAAGAAAGATTTAATAAATTTATACTCGGTTGGGCGCCTTCACAAAAGAGATTAAATAAATAGTTTATTAAATAAAATATTATAAATTTAATCCATTAATAAATTACGACGGAATTGTCTGTCTACTCAGTGTATTTAATTTTAAAGAAAATATGGTAGAGGGGAGGGATTCCTATATTAGCATTCAAATAAATTAAATAACTAAATATTTACTAATTAAAATTTGAATAATTAGTCGAATTTTATAAATAACAATAAAATTTATTCCACAAAATATAATTTGAATTTACAGTTTCATTATTCAATTTAGATTAGACATTTATCCAAAATTGGATGTATAAAAATGTATTCATGATTAAAAGGAAATTAAATGATCTCTCTTTACGATATCCCAAGGTTAACAAATTTAAAAGGGAAGGGTCAAAATATAAGTAAAGGGATTATAATTTAATTTATACAGAAAAGGGAAAGGGTCAAAATCATAGTTTTTAAATGTATAAATTTAAATCATCGAAAACATAGTTTAATTTTAAATTGAAATAAAGAAAGGGAAATTCGATAAAGGAATTCAAAAGAAATTTCAGTAAAATATTAAATTTAAAGATGTCTTCCTTGACAACGCGATCGAAATTAACAAATTAAATAAAATTTCCTTTATTGAATTTTTAACAAAAAGAAATTCTCACCAAAAGAATCAGATAGTATTCCAATGGATCAGCAAAATTAATCCCAGAAAGGTAATATCGAAGATTCTCACAACACTTTTACAAAATTAATCAATTACAAACTTTTAATAACAAATTAAATTATAGTTCTTCATTCTTCGGAGGTCACACGAGAGATGATTAACGGTCTTCGTTTTTCAATAACTTCAACTCGGATTTCGCGCTCTTCATTTGTTTAACAATTCAACAAACTTAGTGCGGTGCCGTTGCTAGGATACTCCAGGGACGTAGTTACTCAGGAAATCAAGTTTAAATTTAAATTAATTAATCCATTAGATGTTGAAAATAAATAAATAATCCCACCAGACTCTCCTCCATTATCTTCTAATACAGGTTAAATATTAAATATTAAACGGAAGGCTGGGCGAATTCTACCAAGGATATTTAAATAAAATAACAACCTTGGGCCATGGATTTATAAATTTTTAACTGGTAGTAAATTCCATTGAAACAGGCGGCAAAATTTGAAGTTGATATTAAATCCAATTTGAATGATTTCTTTTAACCAATGAAGATACAATCATCCTTTGACTCCAACATCTTATTCCAAGTTGACTCAGGAATCAGGAACAGTAATTTACATAAAAATAGAAGGGAAAATAATTAATCTTAAAATCTAATAAACAATAATTTTTCAACCTTGGAATACCGCTGCAACCTCCGAATTATTTAAAAGAATCAAATAATTTGATTCATTAATTTAATAAACAAATAATTTAATAAAATTTTATAAAAAAAAATATTGTGAGAAGTAAAATTTTAATAAAAATTTCACATCGTCACAAAGCAAATAAATACATTGAGATTTGGGGCCTGTTACAGCTCTGTTGGTGGGTCGTTGACCGACAGAAATTACTTTGGAGTAAAAGAGACACATATACTATCTGCTTTTCTTACTCTATTGCAGAATCTGTTGGTCCTCGACCGCCAAACAGACTGACTGGCTTAAACAAGTTAAGATGTGTAAATTCACTTCAACTTTATATCGTGCATCCAGATGAGTTTCCATACATAGTTAAATCTTACGTAAGATTTGCTTTTACACCCCCCTCCCCCCGACGTAAGCATATGTAGAGATTTTTTAACCCCCCCCCCCCCCCCGAGATGCTTACGTAATTAATAAATGGCCCCTTAGTGATGAGCGACCCCAAAAACTTACTAAACTAGTGAAAATTTTGTTATAGCTGTAAGGATGTTAAAAAATTTAACCGAATATAAAACATTGCTTCAAATCACGGGAGCATATGAAAACTGCTGCGCGCACGGGGAAAAAAGCTGTACTCCGCAATTTTCTGTTATTGACACATAGGTTTTTGCTTTTGAAGATTAATGTGGATTAATCCCTTGGGGAATCTTTTTCATGAGGTCTTTTATAGGGATTCGAATTATTTTTACGAAAAGTAGAATCAGAATTAAAATTTTGACGGGAATCAAAATTTCTTTGAGAATCAGATTTTTTTTTAATTTAGGTTTAGACTGGGGGTCAAAATTTCTCTGAGAATTATTTCCTGACGCACAATGATAATTGTTTTCAAAGTTGAATCTAGATTGAGGGTAAACATTATTTCGAGGGGTAAATTCTAGATCAGGGTCAAAATTTTTCTTTGTGTAACATTCTGGATCTTTGTGGAAATTTGTTTGTGGGTTGGATTTTGAATGAGCATTGAAGTGTGTCTGAAGATTAGGTTTTGAATGATTGTTAAAGTTAATTTGTGAATGAGGTTTCGAGTGAAAGTTTGTTGGTAAATCAGGTTTTGATTGATTGTTGGAGTTTCCCTGTGAATTGAATTTTGAGTGAATGCTAGAATTTTTTTGTGAATCAGATTTCGAGGAAGAGTTAGATTGTTTTGGAATAGTTCCAGTGCAAGACTTAGGGGAATCAGTTCGAATTGTGTTTTGATAAAAGTTAAATGTTTGTGTGGAAGAATCAATCGAAATTTGAAATGAGGCGGGAGGTAAAGAAATTCGAAAAGTCTGAGTAGAAACGTCGGTTTTAGTTTCGCCTTCCATTGGTGTTTGAGTTGATGCTTCGGAAGATGAAGGAAATTCTTTAATGTGGTCTGACGAAGCCTTAATATTATAAAATTTATCTTCCGCTCGATGGGCATCAACTAAAGCAGGAATTACGCTAGGGTTTCTTTCGTTGACAGACTGCAAAATCTTGCTAAATGGTTTGATATATTCCCAGCCAGGATGAGTTATGTTTCTTTTACCATCTTCTTCCGTCCACCCGACATCTATTTCTTTTTCTTCCTCTCTTTCCAAAATTAGAGCATTGAAATCATTAACTAAATCATTGTATTTAGAGAGTAGATCGTTGTATTCTTTAAGTGCAACGTATTCTAAGTCTGGGTCAATATATTCAACTTCTTTATCTTCTCGGGGATTTGTCATTATTCAGGATGGGGTCAATAAATCTGGAACAAAATAATTGGGACCAAAATAAATAATAATGATTCAATTTAATTTTTGGGAAATATAAGGTTTTAAATATTGAATGTGAGTTTTAGTCACGAATTCGTTGTTAAGGGTACTTATTTCATAAACAATTGGGGATAATACTTTAGAAACTTTATAGGGTCCTTCAAATTTTGGATTTAGTTTCGCGGTAATATGTTTCATTTTTGAAGAAAGTGTTCTTTTATGGACTAAAACTAGATCTCCAATTTTAAATTCAATATTTCTTCTATGAAAATTGTAAGATTTTGATTGCTTTTGAAACGCAGAATCTAAATTTTTAATGATCCAATCTTTCATAACTTGAATTTTTCCCATACGTTCATTCCATAATTCTACAGATTTTGGGATAATGATAGGGTTGACATTATTTTTGATTTTAGAAAGAAAATTAATAGGTTCGGGGTTTCTTCCAAGATTTAAAAATGCAGGAGAAGTTTTTAGTGAAGAATGATAAGCAGTATTAAATGCAAATCGAAATTCAGATAAGTGTTCATCCCATGTTCGATGATCCTTTTCAATAAATGAAACTATCATTGTTTTTAAAACTCTGTTTACTCTTTCCACAGGGTTTGCTTGAGGATGATACGGGGGAGTTGTTGAGTGAATGATATTAAATTCTGACGCTAACGTTTTAATTATGCTATTTACAAATTCTGTGCCATTGTCTGTGTGAATAAATCGAGGTGTTCCCCAACGATTAATAATTAGTTCAAAAAAAGAGTCTCAGATCTTTTTACCAGTGGCGGAACGAAGAGGAACAACTTCTATCATTTTTGTAAACATATCCTGCATTACCAAAATATATTGAAAGCCAGATTTACTACGCGGTAGGGGACCAATAATATCAGCAGCAACAATCTACCAGGGTTCTTCGATATTTCGCTGTCCCATTAACCCACACGGAGCTTTTTGTTCTACCTTACATTTCTGACATATTTCGCATCTTATAACAAAATCTGAAACATCTCTATAACAACCGGGCCAAAAATAATTCATAGCGATTTTCATATAGGTTTTCTCAGTGCCTAAATGGCCGGATTGTGGATCATTATGACATTCAGAAAGAATAGAATCACGAGATTCATCATCGGGGACTAATTTCCAAGCATTTAAGTCTTTTACTAAAGTTGAAATTACCGGATCGGGTCTATAACGATATAATTTGTCATCAATAATTTTCCAAGTCGGGAATTTTTCGGGGAAATTTTTCACCGACAGGAAACGACGGATATACCAAGAAAGATTAGGGGACAAAATTAAATTTAGTTTTTCTTTTGGAGATTCGAACATGCGAGAAAAGGCAACAGGGACATGATGGCAACTTCCTTTTCTATGAACAAATTCCAAATCGTAAGCTGAAAGTACCATAGACCATCTAGCTAATCTACCTGTGGGATTCTGTAATCTACCTAACCATTTTAAAATGGCATGATCGGTTATAACAGTAAAATGATAACCTTCTAAATACTCTCTGTATTTTTGTACTGACCATACAACCGCAAGACATTCCAATTCGGTTGTAGTGTAATTTCGCTCAGCAGGGAGAAGAGATCTACTGGCATATGAAATTACGTGTTCGATTCCGTCTTTAGTTTGCGTAAGCACAGCTCCTAGACCGGAGGTACTGGCATCCGTCTGAAGCTCAAAAGGAACATTAAAATCTGGACAAGAAAGAATTGGGGCTTTAGTAAGATAATTTTTTAAATTTTCAAAAGCAGAGTTCTATTCATTAGTCCAAATCCAACGTTGTCCTTTACGCAAAAGCAATGTTAAAGGAGCGACAATTGAAGAAAATTTTGCAATGAACCGTCTATACCAAGAAGTCATTCCTAGAAATCTTCTTAGTTCTTTAATATTTTTGGGGGCAGGATATTCTAAAATTGGGGTAATTTTATCGGGGTCAGTAAGTAAACCGAATTCATTAACCATGTAGCCCAAATACTTTACTTCCGAACAGCAAAATTCACATTTTTTTAAATTAAGATTTAAATTTGCATCTTTCATTTTCTTAAAAACTTTTAATAGCAACTCTAGGTGTTCTTTGAAAGTTTCACTTTTGATTATTATATCATCTAGATATGCTATAACATCAGGATCCATTTCTGGACCAATTAAAGAATCAATTAGTCTCTGAAAAGTAGCTGGGGCATTAGTTAGACCAAAAGGCATTCTAGTAAATTGAAATAGACCACGTCCAGGAACTGTAAAAGACGTTTTTTCGCGACTACTTTTTTCTAAGGGAATATTTAAAAAACCTTTATTTATATCTAATTTTGAAATGTAATTAGCCTTACTTAATTTTTGTAAAATAGCATCAATTTTAGGGATAGAATAAGCATCTTTTTTAGTAATGTTATTTAAAGCTCGAAAATCTAAACAAAATTGATAGGAATTATCCGTTTTTTTAATCATTACAATCGGTGAAGACCAGCCGCTTTTTGAGGGTTCAATAATCCCGTCGGCTAACATGGCGTCAACTTCCGCGTTAATAGACTCCTGCACTTTTGGGGAAAAGGAATAATACCTTTGTTTGATAGGTTGATGGTTACCGGTGTCAATAAAGTGTTCTGTTAAATTAGTTAAACCTGGTTTACCTTCATTATCAGGAATTTGATTTATAAATTCGCTTAAAACTTTAGATTCTTCCATAGATAATTCTCTTAATCCGCAACACAAATCAGAATTCCATTTCTTTAATTCAAATTCAAAAGTTTGATTAGGGTTATTATTAAAAAACCAATTTCTAATTTCATAGTTAACGGACATACCAAAAATTTTGAGGAAATCTAATCCAACAATGAAATCTACTGGTAAAGAATTTAATACGCGAATTATCATTAAATTAGTTTTATTTTCAAATTCAATAGGGACAGTAATTTGTTCAGAAACTGTCTGAATTTTGCTGTTTGCTATTTGAACTTGTCCGAAATTCTTCTCAACAATAATTGCAAAATTCTTTAATAAATTTAAACCTTTATTTCCGATAAATGATCTTGTTGCACTACTATCTACTACAGCTTTAAGGGGAAGGTTGAAAATTTTTATGGTAATATACATTAAAGGTTCAGGACCAGATAAACAATCCGAAATATAAGCAATTTCAGAAATATTAAAAATGAAAGAATGTTTAAAATTCGGAATTTCGTTATAAAAGACTTTATTATTTGAGAATATATCATCTGTTTTAATTGGAATTAAGTTGTAAATATTATCTGATACATCAATTAAATCTTTGTTGTCATTAATGGTTAGGTTAGGGTCAAAACTAATAAAGGGCTTAAAATCAATTCCCTTAATAAAAAAATCTTTACTTTCTTTAATTTTATCTAGATCTTTTTTATTAATAAAATATTTATTTAAATCACGGAAAAAGAACATATCATATTCTTTTGGGCTATAAACACCGTTAAATTCAGAAAGATCAGTTTCTAAATTTAAAAATTCTATTTCAATAAAATCATCAGAATTTGGGTCAAAATTAGAGTTTTTAGAAATATAGGGCATTTTAGTATTTTTAAGAGACGATTGAGCCCCTATCAATGACTCTGAAGTTAGTTTACCGAACACTTAGGACAATTAATCTTTGTGACTTTTTTATGTCCGCATTTATAACAAAAGATTTGTTTAGGTTCAGGATACTCTGGATGCTTATGCCCTTCTTTGTCACAATTATAACAAACCATTTTTCGTGAATTGACTAGGATCTGGTTTTTAGATTTATCATGATTTATAACAGGAGGGTCAGAAGATGCAGTTTTAATTGAGGCCTGATTAGGTTTAAATGAATTTTTAGATTCTTTTATTACTAAAAGGGTTTCTAAAAGGGAGTCTACATCGACATTATTTTCTTCGATTAAATTTAGAAAATCCTTATTGTGACCTTTTGATCTAGGAGGCTCTTTATACGCCAGATCAAGTAGTAAGGATTTTTCAGGAACTGGCGGAGGTCTATAATTTCGACTTATCAGATGACTTTTTTCGACAGACTTAGCAACTTTCTCTAAATGGGCAATATCGATGACACTTTGTCGAGGAATAATCATCTGAAAACGAGGTAATAAATTTCTATGAACAAAACTCAATTCTTCTTCGACAGTCAACCTAGGCACAATTCTATCAAAAAGAGATAACATACAAGTAATATAATCTGAAACAGATTCTCTTTCACCTTGTGTTCGGCGATAAATTTCTTGACGCAATTCAAATTGAAAGTCTGGATCGGCAAATCTAGATTGGAAAGCTCTCGAAAAATCATCAAAATCTATCCATTGGTGGCGCATGCCACGGAACCAATTAAGGGCAATGCCAGAAAGGAAAAAGGGCAAAACTTGCAACAAAATCTGATCTGAAACTGGAACTATTGCACGACCTTCTCGAATTTTCATTAAGAAAGCTTCTGGATCCTCAGCTTTTGAACCAGTAAATCTTAAGTTCCATTTTCTCATTGTTTCCAAAGCGGATGCTGCTGAGTTTTGTGAAAATCTATGATTATTTGTTCTAATATGATCATCAAAATGAACTTGGCGATTGTAAAAATTGTAATCTGGATGATTACATCTAGGATTGCGATGACGAAATTTACCTTCTTCCGATAAATCTGAATAATTATTTTTATAGTGGTCATTTTTAGCGGAAGATCCGAAATTGAAATCTAATTTCTCATCAAATTCATTTCTGAATCGAAATGGACGATAAGTAGAGTCATAATTATTTGAACTTTGTCCTTTATTCAATTGACTGGGTTCAGAATTTCGGGGAAAATTATAATCGGACTTAAAAGCTTCATTGTAGAATTCAGAACGATAGTTTTTAGAAAAATTATTCTTAACCGTTGGTTCGTCAAAATATTCGGTGTTTTTATAGGGATTATCTTTATTTTGTTGAGATTTATAATATCTGTCGGATTTTATATTAAATTCAGAATTTCGATTTAAAAAATTATCTTGATGAGGTTTAAAATTATGGGAATCAAAATTACTTTTCGGGTGATAATTGGAGTCAGTATAATCCGAATGAAATTTATCAAAATCTTTATAATAATTATGAGACGGTTTATTTTTATTTGCGAAGGTTTGTTATCGAGAAACACGATTTCGAGATGCGTTATTCATTTCTAAAGATTCATGATTTTTTCTAAAATTGATTAGTGGATTCAAATCATTAGATTGGTTAGGAGAGTCAAAAATCGGGTTTGATTTAAAAGAATCATTAATTCTTGTTTGGTCTAAATCCAAGGAAGTTTTACTGCTGATACAGTCAAAAGTAATTAAATCGTCATTATCAGGAAAGACATTATCTTGATCTAAAGTTTCACTATTTTGGGAATTGATTTTTCTTGTGGGATCAGTAATTTCATCTATTTCTTCAATAATTTGGTCAGTATTAGAGTCAGCAATTAAATTGTCTACCAATTTCTTAGCGTAATCGGGATTTTTAGGGATGTCAAAATTATTAAGTAAACGATTTCGTCTCGCTGTAACATTTCCTATTACAAAAAGACCTCGCATTTTTAATTCAGCAGTTAGTTCTTCTCTACTTAAATGGTTAACCCACTGAATCAAATCAAAATTTTGAGAATCCATTTTTTTTAAAACAAATATTTTTATTTTATTTAATTTTTTTTTATTATTATTATTTTTTTTATTTATTTTAGCGCTTGCCCCACGTTGGGCGCCAAATTGTAACCTATTTTACTCAAGTTAAGATAAATAGATAATTAGTATTAAATTAAAATAAAATTTAATAAAATTTTAGGTTACCTTCGGCGTAATTTAATTAAAGATGAAAAGAAAGATTTAATAAATTTATACTCGGTTGGGCGCCTTTACAAAAGAGATTAAATAAATAATTTATTAAATAAAATATTATAAATTTAATCCATTAATAAATTACGACGGAATTGTCTGGCTACTCAGTATATTTAATTTTAAAGAAAATATGGTAGAGGGGAGGGATTCCTATATTAGCATTCAAATAAATTAAATAACTAAATATTTACTAATTAAAATTTGAATAATTAGTCGAATTTTATAAATAACAATAAAATTTATTCCACAAAATATAATTTGAATTTACAGTTTCATTATTCAATTTAGATTAGACATTTATCCAAAATTGGATGTATAAAAATGTATTCATGATTAAAAGGAAATTAAATGATCTCTCTTTACGATATCCCAAGGTTAACAAATTTAAAAGGGAAGGGTCAAAATATAAGTAAAGGGATTATAATTTAATTTATACAGAAAAGGGAAAGGGTCAAAATCATAGTTTTTAAATGTATAAATTTAAATCATCGAAAACATAGTTTAATTTTAAATTGAAATAAAGAAAGGGAAATTCGATAAAGGAATTCAAAAGAAATTTCAGTAAAATATTAAATTTAAAGATGTCTTCCTTGACAACGCGATCGAAATTAACAAATTAAATAAAATTTCCTTTATTGAATTTTTAACAAAAAGAAATTCTCACCAAAAGAATCAGATAGTATTCCAATGGATCAGCAAAATTAATCCCAGAAAGGTAATATCGAAGATTCTCACAACACTTTTACAAAATTAATCAATTACAAACTTTTAATAACAAATTAAATTATAGTTCTTCATTCTTCGGAGGTCACACGAGAGATGATTAACGGTCTTCGTTTTTCAATAACTTCAACTCGGATTTCGCGCTCTTCATTTGTTTAACAATTCAACAAACTTAGTGCGGTGCCGTTGCTAGGATACTCCAGGGACGTAGTTACTCAGGAAATCAAGTTTAAATTTAAATTAATTAATCCATTAGATGTTGAAAATAAATAAATAATTCCACCAGACTCTCCTCCATTATCTTCTAATACAGGTTAAATATTAAATATTAAACGGAAGGCTGGGCGAATTCTACCAAGGATATTTAAATAAAATAACAACCATTTGGCATGCAGGAAGGTTTGAAGGCAACATCCTCATCCAAATTAAATTTTTAACAGAATAGCAAATAATATCCTTGGGCCATGGATTTATAAATTTTTAACTGGTAGTAAATTCCATTGAAACAGGCGGCAAAATTTGAAGTTGATATTAAATCCAATTTGAATGATTTCTTTTAACCAATGAAGATACAATCATCCTTTGACTCCAACATCTTATTCCAAGTTGACTCAGGAATCAGGAACAGTAATTTACATAAAAATAGAAGGGAAAATAATTAATCTTAAAATCTAATAAACAATAATTTTTCAACCTTGGAATACCGCTGCAACCTCCGAATTATTTAAAAGAATCAAATAATTTGATTCATTAATTTAATAAACAAATAATTTAATAAAATTTTATAAAAAAAAATATTGTGAGAAGTAAAATTTTAATAAAAATTTCACATCGTCACAAAGCAAATATTTCAACGCAGTAAACATAATTTTACTAGTTACTTATTTTTAACTATATTAATAAAGAATACAATTTTAATTCGAATAAATCGAACGCTGATTTTTTTTATTATACAAAGTTCAATAAATAGGTAGGTCTCTTAATCTTACGTTTTGGGCTCTTTTCGTGATTCGTAGAACTTTCGGAATCGTTTACAACCTTATCAATTGGTTCAGGGTTTTCCTCGGGAACGTACGAGCGTTCTACTTGCAAGTTTTTATTATCATTATCTAGTTCGATATTATCATCGCCATTCTCTACCTTCTTCATCTATAGTTGGCCCGCGCCAAATTTTTAATTGACTCACGTAAGCAGTTAACGGAAGCTTTTGCCGGCGTTGTTCGACAATTGGACGGATTTTATATGCATCTACAAGGATACAACGTGTTACAACTTACGGGCCTCGATAGCGAGGTTGAATCTTCGTGCTTTCACCTGTCGCACTCGGGTTAATACTAACATATACAATATCTCCTAGAGCCTATTTTATTTCTATATTCCGATGTTCGTCATACCTCAGTTTATATTCTTTCTGAGCTTTCTCATTTTTCGCTCTAATTTCCGCTTGTACAGATTTTGAATCGAGATACGTTTCGCATCGTTCCGTTAATTCTCTAGATAGAACGTCATCGAATCGTGGTAAGTATCCGAGTAAAGCGTCGAAAGGAGCTTTACCTGTTGTTTTGTTGACCTATGTATTGATATCGCGCGCGATTTGCTTCAAATTTAAGTCCCAATTCGACGCTGAGTTTCCCCATGCTTCAGCTCTCAACGGCGCTAAAATCGATTGTTTGACCTGCTCTACCTGCCCGTTGGCTTGCGGGTGTCTACTCGAATTAAACGTAAGTTTGATGTCTGATCTGTCGCAATACTCCTGAAATTTTCCGGAAGTAAAACTCATGCCTCGATCACATATTAATTTAAATGGAGGCCTAAATCGGTCGACCAACTGACTGAATTTTTAATCGTAGACGCTGTGTTAGCATTTTTCGTAGCTTCTAACATGACAAATTTAGTGAAATTATCGACCATCACTAGAGTATAACTGTTACCTCTCGTGCTACAGTGGTTCCTCGATTAACGCCGGGTAGCGGGACTGAAGCCCTTGATTCAAGCCGGTCTCTTAGGCTCCGCCTTTAGCTTTGTGTGGGGGGAATTTTACAAAGATGCGACTTGTTATGGAAATACGAAACTAAACTCTCGGGTGATTTTGCACCCGATTTTGCATTTTATTAAAAGCATCTGATAAATCAGTTTCGCGGATAAACGTACTAGAAAATGCGTCCAGGAAAAGTTTCCAACTCGTAAGCTCCCGCTGTCGACCCAGGAACCACGCTCGTGCTGCGCCTTCAAGATGACATTTTGCAGTCCGAATTACAAATGAATCTGGTCATTTATTAACGCAGGCTGCCGTTTCAACTTGCCCAAGCTATAATTTCGCCTCGTGGGGACCTTTTTCCCTGTCAAAAATATCTATAGTCTTCGAAAAATCAGGCATAACATGAAATTTACTATTAACTTCTCGGTTTTGGGCAAGTTGCTGCGACAGTGAAGAGTTTTGTAACAGAATTTGACTCATAAGTGTAAGCATTTGTTTAACATTCGCGAAATTAATACCATTATTAGCAGGGACTGACACGAAAACCGAAACAAAATATATTTTATTTTTGTTTCGTTTCGGTTTTGAAAAACTAAAACAAATTATCAATTTAATTTTGTTTGTGTTGAACCTGAAACGAAAGTCCTCTCAGAATTAAGTTTCCGTTCATGCCCGAAACGAAAAGGCTTCGAATTTTGTTTTCGTTTCATGCCCGAAACGAAAATCCGCTCCGAATTCCGTTTTCGTCTCTCATCAAAAAGGCTCTAAATTTCACAAAAACAATTTTAAACACAATTCTTTTCTTGCAGGAGACGAAAACGAAATTCAGAGTCTTTTCGTTTCGGGCATGAGACTGAAACGAAATTCAGAGTTGATTTTCGTTTCGGGCATGAGACGAAAACGTAATTCAGAGCCTTTTCGTTGCAGGCTCAATACAAAACAATATTGATTGTACATTTTTGTTTTGTCACAACAATTCAAAACAGAAACGGAATTCGGTTTTCGTGTCAGTCCCTGATTATTAGAGTTATTCGTAGTAGCAGATGTTCCAGAATAATTCTGCTGCCAATTAAAATTTTGATGATTATTCGGAAAGAATTGTTGAGAAGAAGGAGCTTGTGGATCTACAGGAATGTGAGGGAAATTCAGAAGTTGTGAATTTACCGGCCCTTGTGGCACAAAAGGAATTTGTTGAGACAATGGAGTCTGAGGAACAAATGTATTTTGTTGACCAAAATTAGAATTAACAAATGATTAGTTATTATTTGGAACCGGAGCATTTTGTCCCCACGCGTTAGGATTTGGACTCCCCGCTATTATGGTCTGTTAAAAAAAAGACTCAAGTTGAGACTATAGACTGTCATTTCCATAAAATTGTGAATTGTTAACAGTGTTATTTTTTACGCTTTGGTTACCATATGCTAAATTCGCTGCATTTTTAAAATGACGCGCTCCTCTATTACCTGAAAATCGCGTCGAACGTCCTGTGTTTGTCTTACCTCTTTGGCGCCTGCGCAAATTCCTTTGAAACCTCTCGAAATCGTCCAGCGGTTCTGACGGCCTCTCACTCCGCCTCGACTAATTTCCGTCCATAATGGCGAAATCCTATCTTAGTAGTTCCACAAAATACTGCACAACAAGCAACAGATGTCCACCCAGGGCATCAATACATGGGTCAATAACGTATCTTCCTCGTTCGGTTTGTCGCTTCGTGATATGCAAAAGATGGCGGCGACCTCATGAAAACTTCTCTCCGCTGTCGTTGTAATAATGCTTCCTCCTCCGTCGTAAGCTCAATATTTATTTCACTCGTTGAAATGATTAAACTCCTCAAGTAAGCAACACTACTTTGTGCAAGATTCATTGTTCAATAGACATAACAATTCATCTTGATAACCAACTTAACAAACTCTTCGAGGATAGGACCATTCGTATGGAACGTCTCCTATGATGACTTCTTGCGAATGGGTCTACCCGAAGGTGCGGTGATCATCGGCTTCGCGGACGACGCGTTCATCGTATGCTCAGCCGAAACTGCAGAACAGCTCGGAATCTTGATGAACGAATGTCTGCGACGAACAAAGAGCTAGCTGGATGCCAGAGGTCTTCAAATGGCCCTGGACAAAACCGAAGCGCTCATGGTCACAGACAGACGTGGTTACGAACTTCCCCAGATCGAAATAGACGGATTTGAGGTCAAGTGGAACACGCATATAAAGTATCTTGGCGTACAACTCGACAAGTTTTTGAATTTTAAGCACCACATCGCTGTGGCTTCCGACAAAGCTGCAGAATGTGCACTAAACTTAGCCCGTATAATGCCGAACGTCAGTAGGCATTTTGAAAAGAAAAGGAGATTGGTGGTGAGTGTGTTCCACTCAAAGCTGCTTTATGCAGCACCAGTGTGGGCTCCCTCCCTGCGAACATATAGAAGCAAGACCATCTTGGAGAAGATACTGTCCTCGCAAACGATTATCACTAAGCGTATAATCTCTGCCTATAGGACAGTATCTGCGAGTGCTGCTCAGGTCCTTGCCAGCGTCCCGCCGGCAGATCTTTTGGCGCAAGAAAGGGAGGAAATTTTCCTCCTTTTCAAAGATAGGATGTCCACCCGTTATACGGATGACAATAGACCCAACAAGGACAAAATTACCCGAGATGCGAGAAGCAGACTCGTCGAAAGATGGCAAGCAAGATGGAGCGGGGATGAGAAAGGTCGATGGACACATCGGCTCATACCTACTGTAACAAACTACTCTTTTAATTTATTACTTAAATATTTTTTATTTTAATTTTCACAAATAGATTTTATGATAATTGAATCGAAAGCATTAAATATGAATCATAAGTAGCGAATTTACTAAATTTAAAAAATAACCAAATAAATAAAACATTTAAATTAATCAAAATTATTTATTGTTAAAAATAATTAGGATTGCGATGCTTCGTTTCAGAATTTCATATCTTTTAAATAATCCAATTTATAAATTTAATATAGTCGGTGACGTCACCTCATTAATACAATAATATTTCTTTCCAAATAAGAACAACTAATATGAATAATTTAATACATATACACATACACACACATAAATCGTACAGGAATGAACAGAAACTTTGGCAATCCAAAGTTTTTACCAAATACAAATATCAATTAAAATATATCAAAATGTCAGAAATAATCATTAATAATAGAATATAAAAGAAATTCAATTTCTTTATCGTTTTCCACCTTTGGTTTCATAAATATGTATAATTTAAATACTCAACAAGGTTAAGCAGGCAACTGGCTGAAGGAGGCAATGGCTATCTCTCGCAAGTGATCCCGTAATAGTCCATTTAGAAAAATGCTTATGTTTCCATGAAGAAAAACTCCTTTAACTTCCCACTTCGGATTGACAGGTTTCAGAAATACAATCCGTTTGTCAAATTATAGCGTTTTCTAGATAATCCAAAAATCACCTTCTTGATCCGCGCACATTATAAACGCCACACTTTAAGAGGTAAAAATACAAAAAATTCCATTAAATTATGATTCGAAAATCTAAATAATATTGTTACTTATACAACAAATCAAAACTACCTTTAAGCGTCCTCGGCGAGTGCTCAAAAGCGTGGCGCGGATCCACAGCCAGTTCCAAGGTGTGTTGATCAATCAATGATTAATTGATAGACACCCCGATCGGCAAAGGCTTCCGATACCCCGCTCATGGCACTTGAGTAACGCTTATTGGTGGAGAAATTACACGTGATTCTCCCCTAAACTTCTAGATTCAAATTATAATATTATAGCAAGAGAAAGCCATCGTCACACTACACTCGCCACCTGGATAGATCGAAAACATGGAGTAGTCTCGTACTACCTCACCCAAGCGCTCTCAGGTCACGGGTGTTTTAACTCGTACCTAGAGCGCTTCAAAAGACGAGAAAGTTCAGAGTGTGCGTACTGCCAATCCCCAAAGGATGACGCAGAGCACACACTCTTTACATGTACACGATGGAACGCTCAGAGACGGCTCATGTTCGCCGGTGTAAACTGCGAAGTTACACCGGAGAACATGATTCTGTTAATGACCGAGTCCAAAGAGAATTGGCGACACATCGAGACCTTCATCCAACATGTTATGAGGGTTAAAGATCTCGATGGCCGCCAACAAAGGTAGTTCCCGTAGGTCGAGGAATGATATCGTTTAGGCGATAGAGGCGGGATATAAGACCACTCCTGAAGGCGATACGTCAGTGAACTGGCTCTACCTGGGAGTGGTCTTAAGGTCCCAAATAAGGGTGTGTTTTTAGCGGGTCGTCAGAACATCGCCACCCCCGCATAACCCTGTAGTACGGGCTACAGGGTACCTGAAGGCAGGTTTTCACATCCTACGCACAAAAAAAAAAAAAAATTAACAAACTCGGTTTTGAAAGAAAGTTCAATTTGTAAGCCTCACGAGTACCATGAAGGACACTGGATTGTATATGTTAGAATAAAATTAGATACCAGGTAAAACAATGAGTAAACTGATAAGTACACAGACGATATAAGTTCATTAAATCGAAGTAGTTTATTCAGCAATTATTATCAAACACAATGATCATAAACTCGCAGGAAAGCTCTCGACTACGCGCTGTCTCAAAGCATTCTGACGCTCTTCGCGCTTTTCTCACGCATAATCTCCTACTCTCATGTTTCGTTTACAATCCTCCAATCAAATCTCTCTCTCTATAATAGGCGCGTTTTATAATTTCTATAAACTATTTTTTATGCCTTTCATTACTGAACTTTTTTTGTCTAACAAAATGCAATATGTACTGCATTTTTTATTCATATATGAATTGTTGAAACAATTTTTATTTCGTTTATAAAGAAAGTTTTCTGAAGAATTTTACTTATAATTAGCATTTTTAACAATATGATGCAAAACGTTAATAAAAAAATAGAAAATTGCTAATTACATTAATAATCCTAGAACGATTTAGTTTGTTGCAATATTATTTAATAAACTACACTAGAATTTAATTATGTATTAGGGTGCCTATCGAAAAAAATAAAATTTTTGATAAAATTATAAAATAATAAAATAAAGCTACATAATAAGATATATAGAATAAGTTAGAAATAAATTATTTTAATTACAATAATAATTAAATTTTTTTATTATATTTTATAGATCTCAAAGGCATACAAAAAAACTAAAGAGCAATGATATAGGAAGAAATGAAGTCACTGCTTCAGGAAGTCAGGATGATTCTGATTCAGATGGTGGAGCATCGACTCCGAGTGCCGAAAGAAATCCTTTATCAATACTTTCTGAAGCCAGTTCAGAAGGTTTTGATCAGTTAATTAATCAGAGTCACAGAGAGAAATTCCTCAAAAATGCTTTTGAATCTCTTAGTGGCAATGATGAACCAACTAACAGATTAAAGAGTACTAGCATTAGTTCACAGTTTCATGAAAGGTAAAAAATTGCACATTTATTTGTCAAACCAATTTTTAAAAAATTATACATATTTTAAAAATACATAGATGCTAATTTGGAAATATATTTTACAGAATAAGTGGAAATGGAGATAATTCAAATTATCAATTTGGAAATATGTCTGTTTTAAATGTGTCAAAGCATATCAAAGGAAATGCAGACATGGCAAGGAAAAGGGAAGAACTTCAAAGAAGAATAGAGGAAACAAGAAGAAAATTGCAAAGCGTAAATATAATTTCTCTTAATTTATTAAATTATTGTTTAAATAAATAATTTTAGATACTTCTTTAATATTGAAATTATGATCTTTGAAATAGGTTGGCCATAGATCGTCATTGAAAGCTAGTCAGAGTATCTCAGATCTGAGTAATCACTGCACTGAAAAATATTATCGACAAAACAGAAACAACACAGGTAACAGATCCGTTCAGCATTTAACAAAACTTCTCAGACTAAACAAATCCAAAACCTTACCAAACCCAAAACTTAAATTCAATTCAGTATCAAATACTAACAAAATCCCAGGTCTTGATAATCCCGTAACAAAATATCAAAGACAGAAAGAAAATCTTTCCAAGAGCCAAACTGCTTCCTGCCTAAGTGAAAATTTAAATAGCACTGAAAGGCGTCCTATAACGTTAACTTTAAAGAAAAAAGAGAAATGTAAATTTCATGCACAAAAGAGAAACCTTTCCCTTCCTGAGTCTCCAGTATGTGAGGAACTTAAAACATTGAAAAAACAGTGTAACAAGAATATGAGTAGTTTTGCGAAATTTGCTCAGAAAAGAAGATCCTGTAGTTATTTTATCGATCTTGAAGATAATGGTGAAAACATAGAAACTTTCGTAAAATCTTTTGAAAGCCTACCTGAGGTAAATTTCTACAATTTCAAAAACTGTGATCAACAGTCTGATGAAGCAGATGGTGGAAATGGAAATTTTAGTGATGATTCTTTAGACGGGGATTTTAAAAATCCACCACGAAGATGTACCAGTGACTGTCAAATCAATTTAGAAAGTCAATCGAATAAAAACTACTTTCTCTATCAGAATTTTTATAAACGAGTCTCCTCTCAATCTCAGGAAAGTATTTTATCTGATGCTTCAGTTGATTCTTTCTCCAAAGGTAGTACGGAAATTATAGATTTTAATTATAACAACGGCAGACATTCTAGTGCTAGTTTTTTTCTCTCACGGCGTAGAATAAAATCTGTAAAAAGTGAAGAGAGTATACTTACTGATGAATCAGATTACCAGATTCTTCCATTACAAAAAAGTGATTATCATCAAAGCACTGAAAGTATCTTGACAGATGATTCTGATTTATTAGTAAAATCTGCTCCCCTTGAAATGCTTTTCAATCCTCACCACAAAAGGAAACGACTAAACTCAGAAACATATATTGAAAATTTTAAGAAAAATTCTATTTATAGTAAAAGTTTATTGGAAAAGTCAAATAATGGCAGTACTGTTTCCAGATCTAAATCACTTCAAGATACAAGTTGTCACCTTATTAATGTAATAAACGAGAAAGTAAGTTCACGAAAATATTATGATATTGAAAAAGATATTGGAAATATTAATAATCACAATATTAGAAAGTCTGAGAATTTAATTAATAACATTGTTAAAATTTCAAAAATTCCACAGCCGTTGTTGATTCTTAATGACTATGTAACTCATAAACCTCCTAAGCCTAAAAAGAATTTCTTCAGAAACCAAAGTATAAAAAAGGCTAGAACAAGTCTTGATTGCAATGAATACTTTCAACCAATTGAAGTCCAGCAATTGAAATCAGAGAAGAAATTTTTAGCTAATGAAAAAAGAAATATTTATAGGACATTTAGTTATGATAACTTGAAACCTTTTGATCGAAACAGTTCATTAAATTTTCAAAAACAAAATCTTTTGAATTTCGAAAGGCAAGATGTAAAGAAACGAACTCCTGTTCATATTTCTATTAACAAACAAATACCTATAAAAGATACAGAACCCACAAATGTACTAGAACAAGGAAAGACATTTAATTTAACAAATAAATTAAAATGCGCTGAACCAAACATTAAGACTAATAGAGAAAAAAATACAGATACAAATATTGACTTTAAAATAAGTCAAGCTGTTCAAGGTACTGTAAAACTACTTTCAAAAGAATTTGAAAATCTGGTTCTGCGAAAAAAAGAGAATTTAACGAAAGATTTAACTCGGAGGAAAGAAAAATCTTATGACAATTTTTCTAAACAAGATGTAGAAGGGGACATTAAATTTTCTAAAATTAATAGGGACATTGGAATGCATTCTGGAGGAGAGGATAGCGATTGTACAGATATGTCTACCATAGAAAGATCTTTATTAGAAAGTGGTTCTTCAACTCCATTGTCAAGTTGTACTAATTCCCCGAAAAGAATGTGGCCACCAGCTTCAAGATGTCACAGTTATATGAAGTGGTCGAAAACTCTACCAACTATAAATCAATCATTTATTCCTTCAAAACGTCAATTCCCAGGTATCCAAACTTTGGGGAAATTCTATACTCATATTTCTTTCTTATTCTTCTAGTTTTTTTTATTTTGTCAGCTAAAGAAGCTTTTTTGATTAGTAAGACAACTTTTGAATTAGTAGTATCCATGTATATAGTGTTGGTAGTTTACCCTCTCCTCTGTCGAGAAAACCCAATATTGGGTAGCCTAGGCAAATGCGAGAACTTTTAATTTCAAATCGTTCTGTAAACGCAATACTTAGTACTTCAGTTTAAAGTACAATTAAAAGAAATTTATTAGGAGGAACACTTGTAGTGCGCAAACAAAAAGACAAAAGTGTATAATTTAAAAAAAAAAGAAATTAAAAAGTTTATATTTTATATAAAAATGTTATATAGTGTTAGTAAATTCATAAAATGAAGTACTCTATCTATAATTAAAGACACACAATTAGTAAAAATTTTAGCTTAGCTTAAAAAGAATTGTTTTAAGAATTTTATTTTTAAGGATAGTAAACCGCTGATTTGGCCCAGGTGGCGAGGCACCTGGCTTTGCGGTCGCAGAAGTTAACCAATTCCGAGTGTGGTTACTACTTGAGTTGTTGACCGCTTCTGTAATCCGCTAGCTTTGTGTTTTCTCTGCGATTAAGACATTTCAAGCGGGAGATTAGACGTTGAAGACTGGTGGTGTACCATTCTAGATTTCGAAGGTATGCATCCTGACTCCACCGTTAATTAATTGGCTGTACTCAGTGAATGTTTTTCGTAGTTTTCCTATTCACTCTGGACAGAGATGGCCTGGTAAATACGAGAACTTTTAACAAAGCCGGATACGGACTCAAAGGGGGAGGGGGATTTTATGGTACGGTTTTGATGTTCTGTGATAAGTATAAGGATTTCTAGTGGCTTTGATGTTTTCTGATTCAAAAAACATTTATTTTAAGTAATAAATTATTACTGACATGCTTTTATAGTTTAGTTTTGATGCCCTGCCGATAGAGAATACCTAAAAAATGACTGGCCAAAATGACTGAATGGATTCAGTCATTTTTGAGGTACGATTTGAATGATTTCGTACCTAGAAAATGTCAAATGATTTTTTCTTTTTAAAATTGCTTTTAGACCATTTTAAATGCAACCGAGCTTCGTGATTCTTTATAAAAGTGTTCAAGTGCAATTCAGAAATAGTTTATAACATTGAAACAATAAAAAAAATATTTAACAAAAAATTTAAATAAATAATAAAAAAATTAAAAATTTTCATTAATTATTCTAAAAGAATGAAGCGAATATAATCCTAAAAGCACATTAAATAGTATTCAACAAATTTATTATTAAATAAATTATTTTCCATATATTTAAAAATAAAAATGACTGAAAAATGACTGACTAGACATTTTTCTGTCATTTTCTAGTCACTTTCTATCGACAGGGTATTTTATGAGAACTCTTAACACATTTTACACCCGAATCCTAATTTATGCGACGATTTTGTCCGGTGTCTCATAAACTAGGGAGGTTAAAGCGGACGAAGCAAACGTAAACAAGCAGGGCCGTACGTATGAAAACGAGAAACGTTTTCTCTTATTCGCCCGCGATTTTAGAACAGGGGAACGCAAGGCACCTTTGTGGCTTCTTCACTGCGTAGCAAAATTCGTGCGCGCGCATCAATCCCTCTGCCTCTTGACCACCGAGCCATAGATTTCAGTTCCAAGAGTCGCATAAATTGAAGTTGCATAAACTAGGGTTCAGGTGTACTTTATAGACCAGGTAAACATGGTTGTTCCCCTCAACAATTTTAAGTAGAATTATAACCAATTCTTCTTCGAATACTAGTCGGCAGGGATAAGAAGGGATGGAGTTGGGTTATAAATTTCTATATAATGTATGTTTGGGGTTTCCCAGATTTCATTTTATTAGTCTGAGACGAGATACAAAACAATTTTACATTTTAGAACCATATTTTATTGTTTATTCTATTGGGATAAAAATTGGAAAAAAAACTGCTCATGTATATCACCTAACTTTTAAATACGTCATCATGTTGTATTAGCTTAGTTAGTTTAAAGAGTCGCGTCGTGTGCGTTACAGTCAGGATTTGATTCCTGCAGAGCGTGTGGTTTTTCATTCGTAATATAGTTTTATGTGTAGATATGCCATAGTTAATTTGGTATAATTAAATCATTATAAAGTAATATAAATAATACATATAAATGTATATGTGTAAAATAAAAATGTCGTAAGCTTAAAAAATATCAAGAATTTTTTTTGTTTGGAAACAATAATATTCAATAAGAATAAGTCAGAAATTGAGAAAAATTATGAGAAATTATCACATTTAATCTTAATACTCATACGGATCTTCTAAAATTGTCAAGAATAAAGGCTCGACAATGATTTATTATATTTCCATTAAGAAGGCCCCCACAGCACCCTAATCTTGTCTTAACTTTGCCAACCTTTTCTCAAGTTTATAAACTTGCAGCAAACTTTCTAAAAGTTGATGTCACTTAAGGAAAGGTTGACAAAGTTGCAAATTTAGGTGCTGTGGGGCTCATGCTTTTAGACGGTAAATTTAAAAATTACTGCCAAGA
Organism: Ganaspis brasiliensis; assembly: GCA_037103525.1. Classification (NCBI taxonomy): domain Eukaryota; kingdom Metazoa; phylum Arthropoda; class Insecta; order Hymenoptera; family Figitidae; genus Ganaspis; species Ganaspis brasiliensis. The sequence goes on from JAZKLR010000018.1 coordinate 1,055,724, forward strand.
ATCAACAGAAACTTTGATTATTTTTCTGATGTTTCCTCATTCGTTTTTTATAGGGTAATCCATTGTTTCATTCATTTTTGATTGTTTTTTATTTAAATTTCTTCTTTTATTCTGTACCTTTTTAAATTTTTCTTATATTAACAATTATTATACATTTTTAGGGTTCCGTACACCTAAACACTACACATTTAGTATTAGCATTACCAACAGTTAGGAATAAAATTGTTGTTTGGTTATGAGGAGGGTTTAGAGGTGGGGGGGGGGGCAACATTAAATCCATTTTATTAATTTCATTTTATTTTACCATTTTTAATTATATTAATGGTGATAATTCATTTAATGAGATTATATATTAGAGGATCAGGGAATCCTATAGGGGTTAATAGAAATTTATATAAAATTACTTTTCATTAATATATTTATTGTAATAAAATTTTTAATATATTTTTATTAAATTAATTAATTTGTTATGTTTAAGTTAAACCGCAAATGCTGGCACTTAATCAATCTATACTTATAAAATTTTAAAAATTAAAAGTTTCTTTCTTTATTAATTTAATTAATTAAAATTATTTTATTTAATTAATTTTGTATATAAATTTATATATTAAATTTAATTTTCAAAATTAATATAAAATATAAATTTAATTTAATTTTAAATAATAAATTATAAATTTCTTTAAATTATTTTTATAATGTTTTTATTTAAACTAGGGTGATGTGGGGTGATGTGCAACATGGGGTGATGTGCAACACCGCCGATTTCTGATCTACATTTTGATATTGAACAGAATCGTATACTGACATCTGTTTGTGTCCATAATAACTTGTTTTTGATATATAAAGCATAAAACAGCACGCACCCTGGTTTGCTGTACGTAAAGCGAGCTGAATTTCTCAAGATCAAAGTATTTTTCGATTTTGACATTTATAGTTATTTCGTGAATTGTTTTGAATTATTGTATAGGTGAGTTTGTTTATATTGTTTGTTTTTTAAGTGCCTTTTAATATCCAAAGAGATTTTGTAATTACCTTAAATTGTATTAATGTCACATCAGCTTGCGCAAAATATCGTATTTGGGGTGATGTGCATGCAACAATTAATTTTTATAATAGAATCCGTTTATAATGACTCCGCTTACACTGACTAACCGTTTATAGTGACATAATTTTGATGAAAGGTTTGGTTTCATAGGAATTTCAATGCATTCAAGTCCGCTTATAATGACATCGCTTAGTGTGACATAGCGCTTATATTATAGTTTATATTTATGTATTTTAAAAAATCACACCGGGGTGAAAATTCGTGAAGTAGGCCTCGGATTTTCCAAGGGTTGTAATTTCTAAAGTACACTTCATGAAAATAAAGTACTAATATAGATATAAACAATCACCAAGTTTTGTTGAAAAATATTCATTTGTTTATTTTTTATAAACAATTGAATTTTAATGCACCATATTTTTTAAACTTTTATTTCTCAGCAATGAATTATCTGATCTTGATGAATTTCATACACGCAATTAATGAAGGTTAGATGTTTAAAAAAAATTTTTTTTCATTGTTGACCAATATTATTTATTGTAAAAAATAATTGTTTATAATAAACAAATGAATAATTGAGTGTGTTCTGGATGTCTTTTGTAAATTTTATTTTCAGAAACTCAAAATATATATATCAAGGACTAGATAATCGAAATAAAAAGTTGGTAGATCGAAATAGTTTATTAACTATGAATTTTTTTGTGAGCGCGGTCACGTCGATCCGTGCAATACCCTCAGCCGCATGGCTGCACGAGTTCGTTCGACGCTCTCGGCGAATATCGCGTAATATAATTATAAAAACAAAAATTCGAAATAAGGGTTAAAAATGCAAAATTCATAGTAGTAGTATTTTAGAATATTATTGTTTATTATAATGTATTATGAGTAAAAATTATATGTTTGTTATTTAGATATTCATTAGAAATATAATTTATTTTCATAAAAAGAAAGTTTTATTATAAAAATGAAAAATTAAAATAAATCTTACAAATACACTCTCTAAATCTGAAATAGTAGAATTTTGACACATTTAATTAGTAATGCAGTATAAATACAGTTTATTCCTTTTTAACTAATAGAAATAGTTATTAATTCAAAATGATTGATTCACTTAATCAGAAAAAAATTCTAAATTCTTGTTTTTTTGTATATAAAACGATATTGTTCCCTTATGTATATATATATAAATAAATAATCCAACCCTTACAGCAGTTTCATATAAAAATGCTTTAAATGTGGATTTATAGAGAATTGTTAACAAAAATCGAAAAAGTGTAACTAACCTGAAATTTACTTTTAACATTTGTTCAATTTTCAACTATGGACACAATATTAAGGAAAGTAAATTAGTGCATTAAGTAGATGGACATTTAGATAAATTTAAAGCTGAAAATAAATTACTACGACTCTTGATATAATATTATTTTTTTAATTAAAATGTAAATATCCTCTTTCAGAGAAATTTTTTCTCTTAAAATTACCAATTCAATTAGTAGGTTTTTACTCCTTCAAGGTTCAACGAGTTTTCTCTTTTTCAATTAGTAAAATATGACCATTCAAAATTATTGTTGAATATAATTTATTATCAGTGACAATAATATGTTTATATTTAGGCATTTTTAAAAAATATAATTTATTTTCATAAAAAGAAAGTTTACTTTGTTAGCGTTTAACTGGAAAAGTCTTATTTATATAATTTTCAACTAAATTCGTATATAAAAATAACCAAAAAAACATTTGTAGGTACTTAAAGTTTTTAACAGTGTGTTTATTGAAATATATTTAACTTCAGTAACAATTTAGATGATTTATTAAAATCCCAGTAACAAGTAAATGTTTTAATACTTTAAATTCAAAGGCAAAAAATATTTAAAAAACTGGTTAGTTTCATGGGCTTAAACCTAGTGGAAAGGACGAAATAAAATATCAAAAAATTTGTGAGCATATTGAAAAAACTACTCAGTTAATTATGTGATATTTATATTATATGAAAAAATAAAAGTCTTGATAAATATATTATTATGAATAATAATAAGTAATAAACAATAAACTATCTATGAATTTTGCATTTTTAACCCTTATTTCGAATTTTTGTTTTTATAATTATATTACGCGATATTCGCCGAGAGTGTCGAACGAACTCGTGCAGCCATGCGGCTGAGAGTATCGCACGGATCGACGTGACCGCGCTCACAAAAAAATTCATAGTTAATAAACTATTTCGATCTACCAACTTTTTATTTCGATTATCTAGTCCTTGATATATATATTTTGAGTTTCTGAAAATAAAATTTACAAAAGACATCCAGAACACACTCAATTATTCATTTGTTTATTATAAACAATTATTTTTTACAATAAATAATATTGGTCAACAATGAAAAAAATATTTTTTTAAACATCTAACCTTCATTAATTGCGTGTATGAAATTCATCAAGATCATATAATTCATTGCTGAGAAATAAAAGTTTAAAAAATATGGTGCATTAAAATTCAATTGTTTATAAAAAATAAACAAATGAATATTTTTCAACAAAACTTGGTGATTGTTTATATCTATATTAGTACTTTATTTTCATGAAGTGTACTTTAGAAATTACAACCCTTGGAAAATCCGAGGCCCACTTCACGAATTTTCACCCACCGGTTATAATGACGAATTTTAGTTACAACTTGTTTGTTTTCAAATTCATTTGGCCATGAAAATCTTCAATCAGTCGTCGACTGTCAGTTCTACACAAAAATGCCTAACCATCGCAAAGCTTTCACGATTGAAGAAAAAGGTGCTATTATATGCAGATTGGAAAATCGAGAATCGAATTCGTCACATGCGAAACAGTTTAATGTTTAGCATTCCATTATTTCCATGATTTTTAAGAATAAAGACAAAATTAAGCAGTCGTTTAACTTAAATATTATGGAATCAAAAAGAATTCACAAGTCAACTCAGGTGAATATTGAAAAATGCTTAATTCATTGAATTCATGCTATAAGACAAAAAAATCCCTATCAGTGGTCCTTTATTCTCATCGTAAAAAATTGCAGTTGACACTATCGTGCAAGATGTTATAAATGAAAAAAAAAAGTGAGAAAGAGAATAAAAAAATGGAGAAAATACAATCAGTGCAACACCTACTGTTACCGAGACCTTAAAGGGAGCCGACTCGATGACCCAATTTGTTCATACATAAGCAGACGAAAATAAGTGACTTTTTGTGACAATCTGGATTGATGGCCATAGCGTTGCCATGAAGAAACTGCAAATTTTCGAAAAAAAAGTTTTTTTTCTTTAACTTTGCCATTATTTGAGCTTGAGAGCTAAAATTTGGTATACTTGTGTATTTTAACATGAAAATTGGGAAAAATATGATTTTTGGAATTGGAATTGAAACTTATGAGGTTTAAAAAAACCATTGTAATTTCATAATAATCAGTTCCAATTTCAAAATAGACATTTTTTATAATCTGTACGTAAAAATAAATAAATGTACCAAATTTTAGACCTCTAGCTTAAATAATGTCAAAAGTTAAGTGGCAAAAACTTTTTTTCGAAAATTTGCAGTTTTTCTTTGACATTGTTATGACTATATTAATCCAGATCATGTTCACTATAATTTTCCTGTAATCTTCACGTAAAAATACATCAGTAGGGGAGAGTGGCCATCAATGTACCGAGTTTTTTTCAAGGTCATAGTATTTATTCAATTTTACCAATTTCAAGTACTTTTTTGCATCAATATAAAACTGGAACACTCCTCTAGGTAATGCACACATATTATACCCGATTTATTTTGTTTAAGTAATAAAATTTAGGATTTTTCTAAACTAACACGCTTTTTTCATTTTCAACAACCTGGGTACACAATGAACCACCTCTATAAAAACACTAAAAATGTTCAACAATAATAATATTGCAATTTTCACTTTGTGAAAAAACTTTTTTCTATCAAATACTATAAAAAATTATTACTTAATACTTTTTAATTGATAATGTATAACATAAATATACCTTAAATTGAAGTTAACTAGCTAAAATGGGATTTTTTTTTTGCTATGTTGAGAAGAGTACTGATAACAATCGCGATCACATGCTGTACGCATGCCTAGTTTTATAATCAGGCATACCAATCTGGAAATTAAAAATACACTAAAATTCTAGGTGGTTCATTGTTCCCTGGTACATTGAATCAACATGACATTTGCAACAAAAATGGTTTTTTATAACTTAATTCAATATTTCAAAATCTTTATCTCATTAGAATATTGTAGTTAAGGCCCGATACAAAATAAATCGTAAGTTTATTTATTTTTAAATTACCTTATTTCAATTAAAAAACGTGTTTGTATTTTAGGTAAATTTTTTCTTCAGTGCATCAAAAACAGTTTTTTTTAGTTTTCTCTGTAAAGAATAAATCCACATGTCTTAAACTGATGGACGTAGTGTGTTTACGCAAACTTCATTTATATTTAAAATTAGGAGAATTTTTATTTAATTGTTTCTGAGAAAATTGAAATGGTTCATTGAAAAAACTGGTACATTGATGGCCACTCTCCCCTACACCAAATTTCAATACAATTTCCCTGTAATCTACACGTGAAAATAATTATATGTACCAAATTGGAACTCCCAGTTTGTTAATATGACAAAAATCTGTTTTTCGTATGTACGGAACCCTAGATATTAGTATGGGTGTAACTCGTATTTGCCCGATTTTCGTAATATTGTTTAAATTTCAAATTCAAAATATATCTAATTTTGCTTCCTCATAGAAGATATCTAAATTTAGACACAGGGATTTTTGAAACTACCCAATCAAATTTTTTTAAGCACCTTTTTTTATCAAAAAAAAGTCGTTTTTTGCCAAAAATTTTATCCATGCTAAAAATACAATTTAATGAATACAAAAATCATATTCCTTATCTCAAAACGAATCGATTGATCTATATAAACTTTATAATTGATCAAACATTCGTAAAATAATTTATGATTTTCTCATTTTTATTGCATTAAAAAATTTTTTTACTTTAATTACCCAAGGGTCTCCAATTACCCTTTATATAATTAACTTATTGCTTCCTCTATTTGGAAGCAAATTTTTGTGTTTGCGTGGAAGCGAAATGTTTACGAAACGGACGTAATTTTTTACATATTTAGGTTATTAAAATTTTTACTATTTCCGGATATTCTTCAATACAAGATGTAATTAAAACCGGTATATTTTTACTATTGAAAAAAGTAATAAACTAGGTAGATATTATGTCGATTTCATTGACATTTCGCTTGTACGTAAGCAAAAAAATTTTTACGTAAACAATAAATTTATTTATAATCTAAAAGTAATGAATAATAAATATATTAATATTATGGAAAAAATTTTCTTAATATTTATTAATTAAAAATTATTTTTTTTATTAAAAGTAACATGTATGCTTACTTTTAATTAGTATTATAATTTATGAAAGCAAAATATTTTTTAAACATTAATCTTTGTTAAAACATTGACGATTTAAAAATTTATTGTATTATTATTATTATACAGTAAAATCTCGATAAGTCGAATACCTCTTTAACTCGAAGAAAATACCCATTCCCTTCCCTTGAAGCTCAAAAACCTCTATAACTCAAATTCTGGAACCTCTATAACTCGAAGTAATTTTGACTTCCCTATAGAACAACTTTTTAATGTATTTAAACCTCTATAACTTGAAGTAAGTACATATGGCCCTTTAAACCTTTATAACTCAAAGGTTATGTTTGTCGCTACACTGTAAAAAAAATTTTCGAAATATTTCGAAAAAAAGTTTGCCAGCTTAATTTCGAAACCTGGTTCGTCATTTTTCTAAAGAAATATTCTGAAATAGTTCAAAGCATAGTTCGAAAATTTTCGAAGAGATTGATAGGAAAAATATCGAAACATCGTACGTTTTTTTTCTAAACGAATGTTCTGAAATAATTCGCAATCATATTTCAAAAAATTTCGAAAAGATTGATAGGAAAAATTTCGAAAAATATTTCCATTTTATTTCTAAACAAATATTCTGAATTACATCGAACTATAGTTCGAAATTTTTCGAAAAGATTGTTAGGAAAAATATCGAAACATAGTATGTTTTTTTTCTAAACGAATGTTCTGAAATAATTCGAAACAAAGTTCTGAATTTTTTGAAAAGATTATGGGGAAAAATATCAAAACTTAGCTCCCTTTTTTTCCAAAAAAACGTTCCGAAATCTTTCTAGCTACACGGAGGAAAAAGTCTAACCTTTACAGCATGAAGTTCTTCTGCAGTAGGGCCCACTCCTACTTCAAAGGGACGGAAAAAGTTCATGCTCATGTACAGTTAGAAATTTTTCGGAAAGATTTAAAATGTTTGACGCGCTTTGAAAAAAGGTACCTTATATAGAAGCAAAAAATCGATTTTTGAAAATCTTTGCTTTCTTTCTAATCTGATAAATTTCACCGAAAAATTTTTAATAAAAAAATATAATAAAAATCGTTTTTTGTTAAAAAAATAAAAGAAGAGATTTCACAGTGGCGGGGACAATAGTTTTCTGGACAGTTCTTTCCTCGAAAACTAAACTTGTAATAAAAAAAGGTTTATTTACTAAAAATTTTAATTTTAAAAAACAATCCAAAATTATTTTAACTGTGCAAATACATCTACTTATTGCGATTAAATTTGCAAAGTAAATATTAATAGTTACTTGTAAAAGTTTTGATATTTATTTTACAAATAGAATCCCAAAAATAGATGAATTTGCAGAGTTAATATTTTTCAATCTTTTATCAAATTTAAATTTTTGGTAAATGAAAATTTATGATTATAGGTTTAGTTTTCGAGAAAAAAAGTGTGGAGAAAACCATTCATGCCATTGCGAAATTTCTCCTTACAACTTCATTATTGTTTTTCTCACAATCAGTGTATTTCGAATTTTTTTTACTGACCAGTATACTATTAGTAAATTTAAATAGAATTTAATTTAATACAGAAATTATCGCTCGTTAATAATATACAAGGATATATAAGAAGGAAACCATTCATACGATAATTAAAAAGCACCAACAGTTTTTTAACATAAATAAATTACTGGAAAAATAAAATTTATTGTTAACAGTCATGGGGAAAAAAATACAAATCTATATATTATTTTGAGTTTGAAATTTGATAATATTATTTATTAGTTTAACTGTACGGGAATCTTCATCTCCTGATTTTTGATTTCTTATTTTTTTCTGCCTCTTGTTCCCCTTGCTGGGATTCATATCCAAGAACATTCTAAAATAGGCGTTAAATCATTAAATGAACTTTACAAAACATTTGAATAATAATATATTATACTAGGGGGGCGTCGCCCCCTGCGCGCTTCGCGCGCCAACCGCCCTGCTTTTAACTTTAAACTTCTTTAACTTGAGTTTCAATTCAATTTTTACTTTTAAGTCTTAAAATAAATATTCATATATATTAATGTATTAAAATACATAAATAACTATATTCATTAAAATTTAGATTCTCTAATTAAAGTAGCCTATATAGTTAATTATTTTAATTAATTTTTATCTAAGGTATGTTTTTATATAAAAATAAATGCAAATATTTTAAACTTATATCAAAAAGTTAAAATTGTAAATAGATTTATCTTTATTTTAATTTAATAGTACTCTTTATAGATTGGTTTTTAGCCAAAATCTTTGAAAAAAATTCATATAAACTTTAAACAAATTTTTAGGTTACTTAATTTTCATAAAATTTCTTTCCAAGATGCACCGCGAGGAGGTGTAATAAGCTTTAAAGTTTATCACAAACCAATCTTATATCTCACCTAACCTAAAAATTTATTAAAATATTTTAAATACACTGAAACAATCTTTTGAAATTGTCTTTCTTATAGACAAGAAAAAATTAGATAAATACAACTCAATTACAATTATTACATCTTGATCCAAAAGTTAGATAGAAGCTTGACGCTTGAAAATAAGCTTTCTAAATTTTCCAACTTGAAGTTTCTATCTTAAATTGAATCACGATGTAACAATTTAAATTTAGTTGTATTTTTTCGAAATTTTCTTCTGTCGATCCGTCCTTCAATTTTAAACAGTAGTTTATTATAATTAATTATTATTATTATACTCAATACTATAAATTTCACATAAATATAATTGATATAATTTAGATTTAAATATAATTTAGAATTTCTCTTTTGCGCCAAATGTGGAACTGTCAAACATAAAACATGAAAATATCTATTTGTAAATGTAAACAAGTAATTTAAGATTTACAATAATGGTTTATATTTGCCATTTTATACATTTTCATGAAAATTTAAAACTCCACATGGAATCAAAATTCTTTTTTGAATTGTTCAAAATTTTAAAGTTATAAAAAGGAGATTAAATCAATGTGAAATTTATAGTGTTAAAATTGAAAAATTATAAAAAGAAAGAATACATACTCTTCAAAGTATATGTAAAATTTTCTACTTTTCATTTAATTTTTAATTTAATTTAATTGCTGATTAAAATTTGTTTCTTCATTGAAAAACATTAATTATTTTAAATTTCTTTTTTATTTTATATAATATTTCTAAAATTTATTTTTCTTAATTCATTTTTATATTAATAAAATTTAGGTTATTTAAAAATAATAATTATCCAAAAAGATACCTGCGCTCTTTCTGTCTTATAATTTCATAATTATTTTTAAAAAAATCTTCTTTTAAAACAATAATTATATTAAATTACTAATTTGTCACTAACATTTATAAAATTTCTAAATTTATTTTGCTTTAAATTTCAAATTCCACTAATATTTCCCTAAACAACAAAAAGATTTCGTGTCTGTCGCTGTTAAAATGACTTGAGAAAATAAGAGAAATGATTATAATAATAAAAATTCATCATCAAAAAATAAAAAAATTTAACTCAATATGTTAGTTCATTGAAAAACATTAATTATTTTAAATGCTTTTTTATTTATTATACATAATATTACTAAAATTTATTTTAAAGAAAATTTTGGCCTAGACCCAATCCTGCGCCCACGACTGGCTTAAGGCTGGCCTAGGCCTTGCTCCCAAGCCTAGCTAAAAATTGACTGAGCCAGGCCTAGTCCAGTCTTGAGCTGGCTCTAGACTGGCCCAAGCCTGGCTCAAGACTGGCCTAGGCCTGGCTCTAGACTGTCCCAAGCCTGGCTAAAAACTTGCTCAAGACTGGCTCAAGACTGGCTTAAGAATGGCTTAAGACTGGCTCAAGACTGGCTCAAGACTGGTCGAGGCCTGTGAATTATACGTAGCAACCCTGTAGGCGGTCAAATCTTGAAACAGCGGCGGCAGCGGCGGCGGCGATATCTTTTTATAATATAGGGAGATATATATATATATATAGATAGGTATATATACTATATATATACTATATATACTTCCAATAGCAACAATTAATTGTTTAAACAATTGTTGAAAATTATGTTTCATATTTAATTCTTTTTTACAGTCCCTTACAGCACAACTACTTGCAAAATTAAGAAAAAACTGCAACTCCGTAGATATATTTAAAGATTATTTTTCAAATAGCAACAATAAATTGTTTAAACAATTATTTTTATAATTTTTAACAATTAATCATTATTTTGTATGATTAATGTCAAAGTCAATTGTAAAATAATACAAAAAACCATACTTTTCTACATGTATTTAAAAATAATTTAACAATAACAACAACAAATTGTTTAAACAAATTGCGAATTACCTGAAAATATTATTAATAATATTTTTTTTAGTTGTAAATAAAAATTTTAGCAATAAATACCCGAAATAATAGTAATAAATATTTTTTAACGATTTTTCCATAATTTTGCAATTTATGGGGTTTTTTCACGACCCTGTAAAAAATAGTTAATAATAAAAAATTCTTAAATAAATTATTGGATGTCATTGTTTGAACATTTCCCAAGAGAAATAGAGTAATCCGGTTAAAAAATGTTGATTTTTCATGATTTTATTGCAAATCTACGAAAAAAAGTTTTTTCCCTATGCAAAATGCATGGGAAATTTCAAGGTCGATGAGGCACCATCAAATATTAAAATAAAAAAAAATAAAAAAATACGTATCTCTTATTTTTCGATAAGTAACAAAATCAGGGGGTGAGACCTTTCAAATTAGCAACTTTCCATTTTAAGGACCACCCTAATATATATATATAGCTAGGTACATATATATGTATATATATGCTATATATAGCTATATATATAATATACAGGGTGTCCGAGGCGAGGGTGTACATATTAAGAGGTGATAATCTTTGATAAAAAACAAGACGAAAAGTCCTTTGTAGTTTTTGAAACTTCGCAATAGTTAACGAGTTATAAGAAAAACAATTTTGACCAATAAGGAAGGTTTTTAACATTTCGGGTGTTGTTAATCAAATGTGGGTCCATCCTCCCTAAAACTATACTCCCTGTGGCGAGCCCGAGCTCTCGAAAACTGACCTGCAATTGGTTCTGCTCCACGGAAAATTTTTCTTCGCAAGTATCTTGATATTATGAAAAAATGTGTGGTTTGAAGGAGGGTGTACCACACTTGACAAACAACACCTCCTGATGCCCGAAATGTCAAGAAATCTTCCTCATTGGTCAAAATTGTTTTTCTCATAACTCATTAACAATTGCAAATTTTCAAAAACTACAAAGGACTTTTCGTCTTGTTTTTTGTCAAAGATTATCACCTCTTAATATGTACACCCTCGCCTCGGACACCCTGTATATATGCTATATATATAGCTATATATATAGCTATATATATATGTCATAGGGCTAAATTCTTGAAACAGCGGCGGCGGCGACGGCGACGGCGGCGATATCTTTTTGTAATATAGGAAGATATTCTTAATAATAAGATTAATATATTACAATAATATTTAAATTTGAATCAGTGAAATATCACTGACAATCAGTGAGTATAACTGATTCTTAGTGGCTGGGTTTTCTTTATTTCAATCAGATGAATTTAACTGACAATCAGTCGTATCTCACTCACTCACCAGTAGATTTTAACTGATAATCAGTAAAATTTTCCACTGATTAATTCAGTGAAAAAAGTTACTAGTTTTTGGTTCAAATCTACTGGTCCAACAGTAAAATACTGCCCCGCTTAAGGCGAACGAAAACACGAGGTTTTCGTGCATGTGTGGTAGAAAAAAATATTTATTTACATTTTTTTAAGAGTAAAAAATGTTTAATATCCATGCGTAATTTTGTTTAGAATTGTAAAAAAGCCAGTAATAAAATTGTCGATAGCAAATAGTAATAGTTGTCGAAGAAGATAGATTTTTAAAAAAAATTGTCAGTATAATTTAATTTTTAGTTTTGAATGAGCGTTTTTAGTACGTCTTGACTAAAACAAAATTTAACGAAAACTGAGGAAATTTACCAGGAAAGTGACAGTTGAGATGAAACACACGTTGAAAGTCGTAAAAGAACAAAGGGAGTTGTCTCGATAGGAAAAAAAACTTGTTTGTGGGGGTGCATTGTTGAAGGGGTCAAGATTTTAGAGACCTCGGGAAACATTTTTGTGATGATGTAAATGAAAATATAAACAGAAATATTTTTATTAAAATTTGTATGAAGCTCATTATCAGTTGCATTAATTTAATTGAACATCTATACAGAAAGTTACAAAAATGCAGATATATATTTCAAGTTTTAAAACTTAAAAGATAATTTCTAAGTTATCGGAATAAGATGGTTTTAAAATTATATAAAAATTTTATAATAATCAAAATTCAAAAAATTGTAGCTAATTCAATAAAAGAAATGGAAAACTTATTTATTTTAAGCATCTCTTTAGTTGTACCCTTGATAATACAAAGAAATAACTCCGCTTCACTAAAAAACTATTGTCAATATATGTAGCTAGGAATTTGTGAAAAATTTCGAACATTTTTCAACATCTTTTAGAGAAACTTCTTACCTGTTACAGAAATTTCATGTCCTTTATATTTTTCGAAAAATTTTAAATTTCTTACGAATTTTATTGTAAATCATTTCGAACAATTTTTAACATTGTTTAGAAAAATTTCTTTTTTCTTTGAGAAATTTAAAATGCTATATATTTTTCGAAAAAATTTGAGACTTTTCTAAGATCGTTTAAAAAAATTTCTTACCCGTTACAGAAATTTCATGTCCTATATATTTTTCGAAAAATTTCGAATTTCTTTCGAATTTTATTGTAAACCATTTCGAACATTTCCAACATCATTTAGAAAAATTTCTTTTTTCTTTGAGAAATTTAAAATCCTATATATTTGTCGAAAAATTTCGATACTTTTCCGAAATTTTTCTAAATATGTCGAAAAATTTCGAAATTTCTTGGGGAAAATTGTATTTTGTACCCATTTTCGAAAATTTTCTTACTTTTAAGTGCGATATATTTCGAAATTTTTTTACAGTGTACCTCTATATCTCGAAGCTAATACTATAGAATTGACGGTCGTGAATTGTTATCAAACAGAGATCTCTGTATTGAATCTAAAAGCTATTCTTGCGTGTTTAGTATACATTTGTGACGCGTTCTGAAGAAAGGGATCTAAGAAGAAAATTGGTTATTTTACATGAGAGCGAAAACAAAAGTCGAGCGCGCATGGTAATCTGTAAAAATCGAGAGATTTAAATTGTTACAACTTGAAAATAATTCAATAAAAACCTTTTCTGACTTTAGATAATAAAAAAGGAACCTTTAACAAACGAAGAGTCGATCAAGCAATGCTTGGCTACAACATTTATTTATTTTAGGAGAAAATTGATAATTATTATTAAACTTCAAAACAGTCAAAGTCAATGTGACAAATTTTAGAATAAAATTTTTGTTTTGTTTTTATAACCGCGAACATTTAAATTATTTTAATTCTTAACAGACCGCCGGCCTTGAATTTGTTAAAATTCAAGACATATAACTATAAAGATTTTCACAACACATATGCATTAATTTAAAATTCGTAAAGTGAAGTTTACATACGAAGCTTACATTTGATGTATCTTAAACGACGTGATCACGATTGTCATTCTTTTCAGACGCACTAAATGGCAACAATACTTATTAGGTAATAGGTCGCAAATTCGTTCCGCAATCACTGTAAAGTTTTCGAGACTTACCCCGTATAGATGAAAATCTTTTAAAAGCGAAAATGAAAGCTTCTGAAGTGTAATGCATTACAACTTCAAAGTGTACAGCTTTTACTGCACAGCAAACGAAAACAGCTATATATGAAAAAAGTGACGTAGATGAGTGGAAATGTGCTATCAAGGAAGAGTTTGGAGCTTTAGTCAAAAATAAAACCTGGGAGTTGAAGAATCATCCAGCTGATAAGAATGTGATTAGTTGTAGAATTGTCAATTGACGAAGAAGCCGAGTATCCATTTAAAGAATTAATTGGAGCCCTAATGTATCTTTCTGTCGCAACGAGACCGGACATAACTTTTGCTGTTAATTGGCTTAGCCAATTTAACAATTGTTATAAAAGGGAGCATTGGTTAGCTGCAAAGAGGATACTTCGATACCTCCGTGGAACCTCAAAGTTGGGATTATCTTATCAAAAAACAGGAAGTCCTTTAAAAGGTTTTGTAGATGCTGACTGGGCCAACTGTGCAGAGGACAGAAGATCTCATACGGGGTGTGTTTTTGTTTTGGGAAACGCTGCTGTGTCGTGGGAGGCGAAGAAGCAAAGAACTGTGGCTCTTTCGAGCACAGAAGCCGAATACATGGGTCTTGCTCAGGCTGCTAAGGAGGCTATGTACTTGAAGAGATTTCTGATAGAATTAGGCCTCAATGTGACAGAACCTGTCAAGATTTATAACGATAATCAGGGAGCACAAAAACTTGCTTTGAATCAAGTACACCATAGTAGAACAAAGCATATTGACATAAGACACCACTTTGTTCGTGAGGCTGTCAAAAGCAAGGTCATCGTTCTGGAATATCTATCGACTGAAGAGATGCTGGCCGATATTTTTACCAAGGGATTATCTGGATCGAGTCATCAAAAGTGGATTCATAAACTTGGTTTAAGTGAATTGTGAATTAATGTCTGTCTGCTTGAGGGGAAGTGTTAATTTGTATTTTGAATTTGGCGCCTTGAGGCAAGCATTGGACATTAAGTAGCGACATCTGGTTTGGTTATTTTTCTATCACGTGACCTATGTTCCTTCTGTTGAGTTAGTTGCCTTTGTTCAGCCATTAGAACTGGTTATTCTGATTTTAGTATTACATTAAACTCATTCTCTAATAATCGATTTACAAGTTAATTATCCTTCTCCCTATAAAAAAATATATGAAATTATTTATATACGAATGTTTTTTGCACTTAAGGAGATTTATTTTTAATTACAGTTTATAGTAATAAAGGAATTTAAAGGTTTTTGTAATTTATTCTAGGAAAAAAATTAAAATTTCAAATCATCTTAGTTGAGTCCAAGTTTTTTTTAAAT
This sequence comes from Ganaspis brasiliensis, assembly GCA_037103525.1. NCBI lineage: Eukaryota > Metazoa > Arthropoda > Insecta > Hymenoptera > Figitidae > Ganaspis > Ganaspis brasiliensis. The sequence continues at coordinate 1,071,240 of JAZKLR010000018.1, forward strand.
TGAAAATCCTTTGGTAATAAATTTTTTTCTTGAATACATCAGTGACAGAAGGATTTGTAAGGTTTCTAATATGTTAAATTTGTAACTATCTCAACTTTTTGAAAAATGGATTTATCAACTTTTGAAAAAGTGCTCCTCATTTATAGTATCTTAAAATCTTTATAAAAACCTGAAGATTTAATTTCACTAAGGGTTTTTGATATGTCACAAGTCTTCTGCAAGTAAATAAATAAACAAAAAGATTATAGTCAAAATGGTTAAAATGGAGGGACAATTTTTGAGAGTTCATAATTTCTAAGATAATTAAAAACGTTTATTTTTTTGTGTGTAAATTATTCCTTATTTCATTAACTTTAAATTCATCTAACACAGCGTCATTAATTTTATTTTTTTTTATTTTTTATCACTTAAAACATTCAAAATTAGGGTTAGGGCCAAGTATACTTATAAGAGTGAAGTCAAACATTTAAAAATTAATAGAACCTTACTTAAGCTACTAATTTATGTAATATCAATTGGGGGATAGTTCATATTATAATTAACATTTTAAAACAATAACCAATAAAAAATATATATAAAAACCATCAAGATAATATTATCCCAGGGACATAAAAGTTAAAAGCTCCTAAGATATGCCCATATAAATAATATCAAAACTCGACCTTCCGATTTCTCGGCAAGCAAAATCGTTGAGTCGCGGCACATCGTAAGCACTGGTAGTAGAAGTCGCGTCGTTGAGTCGCGTTGCGTCGCATCGTATAAGCACTGGTAGTAGAAGTCGCGTCGCGTCGTAAGCGAAGTCGGGCAGAAGTCGGGAGTCGTAAGTAGCGACGCCTTGTTGCCTAGGAATCGCAAAGTCGAGATTTTTTATTAGGTTCATATTTAATGGATTGTTAATAATTAATTAATTAATTAATATTTTTTTTATATTTATAATAATAAATATTCAATATTAATAATTCATGAAATTTATAAGAGTGATTCTCCAGAAAGATTCCTTTCTGTGCATCGTAAATGAAAAATAAATAAATAAATTTTTTAATATCTAAACTTCATAAATATATTAAGCAATAAAAGATTTAACATCTTTATAACTTGATCATGCTAATTTGTCGAATTTAAAAAAGATTTTTTATATAAAAGTTTATACGATTACAGGACAAGAAGTCCAAACCAAAAAATCCTGACCAACTTCATGTCGTTCGGAATTATTTTGCACAATACATATGTTTAATTCATAGAAAACTGTTTAATAATATTAATTTATTATTAAATATGATATAAAAAATTTGTAAATTTTAAAACACTTACCAAAATAAAAAATCTTATAACCACCAATAATTACTTGTCAAAATATTTATGCTCATTTTTTGCTGGCAGTTTATAAACAATTGATATTCATATTAATTTTTAACCTGAGCCAAAGGAATGACGAGCCAGAGGAATAATAATGATTTCAACATTTCTTATATTTTATTTAAAATTAAGCATTTTTTCTTAAACTTAATATATTTTAGCATCTTTATGTAAGTAGAATTTATTGCAGAAAAATTGATAAAAATTTTATCTATTGTTATTCTATTTTTCATTTGAGCCAAAGGAATGACGCTTCAAGTTGTGAATTGCAGAAAAGCCGCACTTTTAATATTTTTTTTTTTTTTTGACCTAAACAAATAATATTGATACAGAAACTACTTGACGAATTATTATAAGGGGTGTTAATGTAATTAAATAAACATAAAAATAAATAAACAACTCAACCAATATAAAAAATATTGGATAATATTTTACAAGCCAGAGGACAAAATTCATTTTCTATTTATGAAAAATGTATAAGATCTATTTTATTTACATTTTAGACAAATATTTTACAATCCCTTAGCTTCTAGAAAACATCTGTAAAGTACTGATTTTCCGTGGTTTGAACCAGTAAAAGTACTCAAAAATACGGACTTCACGGACTTAAAATTTAAAATTACGGACCATTTACGAACCAATTACGGATTAAAATTTTTTATTCTGAAACACTACTTTCAGTCGAATACAATAAAAATACAATAGAAAAGTAAAAAGAAATTCTATTTTTTGTATTAAAAATAATTTTTTTACTTGAAAAATAGAGAACAATTTATTAATATTAGATATAAAAATATCCATCAGTCCGAGTCAAATAAATGAACAGTTTTTTACACATCACAACCTAAAGCCAATAAATAATAATTAATCTTAATTTCATAAATATTCTTTACTATAAATCGTTTTCCACTAATGTAATATAAATTTACATTTTATTCAGCATTTAAAAAATTAAACAATTTTTTAAAGCTAAATTCATGTACAATTTTAAAAAAGTTGATCTCCAAAAGTTCTTTTCTCAAAAGCATTAAATGAATATAATCATTTAAATTCAAATAAATAATATAAATATTTAAATTCAAATAAATATAAATATTTGTTTTTAGAAATCAAATGCTTTAAAGAACGTTGTTTTTATATTTTACTATCATATTAAATATTTTTATCTTTTATGTTTTTACTATCATGACCCTTATTAATAAATAGGCCATAAGTTATAGTTTTAATAAATTAATGTTGCGAACACTGAATTTTAATTTTATTTCGTCTGATCTTAAAAAATAAAGTAAACAAATCTAAAACAGTTTCTGGAACAAATTGAAAAACGTCACTTTCGAAGACATCACCTCCCCAGTAAAAATATTTTTTAGTTTTGAGTCAAAACTTTTGACAATTCATTTACAAATTTAATAACAGTTCATTCAATAATATTAAAAAGAATTCAGTAATGGGTGCATTTTCATTTTTAAATACACACCATTATAGGTTATAATTTATAAACTTATAGCACTTTTTTAAAATGAAAAAATAAATTGACTGACAGATCTTGCACAGTTAAAATTTTTGTGTAAAATTTAACATTTTTTATATCTTCCAAACGGTCCACTCAAAACTTTGTGTTAATGAAACACAAGGAAATATGTTGAATTTGTATATATTTTGTAACCTCATATTTTTCACATTATAGTGATTCTAATACTAAATGTAGTTCAAGTTCTTAACGTTTAAATGAACGTAATTTCTGCAAAGTTGGGAATTTTGTTCTAAATTTAATATAAATCACATTTTCCAAACGGTTCACTTAAAATTTGTGTTGTTTTGTTTATCGACTGCTCCGTACAAGTCAAATATAATCGTAATAATTTAAAGCGTATATAGATTAAACTGACTTTTCAATAAGAAATTTATGCTTTACAACAACAAAATAAACGTAAATTATTGTGTTACTATACTAAAAAATTTAAGGTTATGTTTAATAATCGAATAACATTTGAAGAATGTGTAAAATCACCTTACGAAAAATATTACGTTTTAACACAAACAATTTAACAAGGACTGTTTTCTACATAAATACACAAAATTTTTAAATCTAAATAAATAAATAAAAACTTTATTTGGTGTTAGGACTAGGAATTGGGAAATGATTATATATACTGTAATGATCGTGTTTTTTTTGTATTGCCAAAGGATTTGCTCGCCGGATGGAGTCCGGGTACCAAGTTATAAAATACATCTTATTTTAACAAATATGGCGTGAAGCGCCATCTACGCTTAAATTTAACGCTAAATCAAACAGTTTCTGTAAATTGGATAGAGCAGGAATAGTCAGTAACAAAACAATAATTTAAACCTTCGTAAGTAAATATATTGTAACAAAAAGATAAAATGAATATAATACAAAATAAAATAATAAAGACTCGATATAATACTAAATAAAATGAAATAATAAATGACTCTATATAAAAGAAAAGAAACAAGGCAGCTACTAGAATATAAAACAAATATAAAACTATAAAAATATAAAAATACAAAATAAAAAAGAAAACTACGATGAAGAGAGACTCGCTGGTCTCACTCTTGATCTCTTTCTCTCTCTCTCTCTCTCGCTCTAACCCTCCAGCTCATTTGCCGAACGTCTGAAAAATAATAAATAATATTCGGCCGATTACTTTCCCGACACTACAAATGAAAAAAAAGCATACAAATAATTGTAAAATGACGCATGGTTTCCTATCTGGGTGGTTTCTAGAATACACCCCCTAGTTCCGCGACCAGGAGCGACTCCTGGGTGTGTACACGAATTAATTTGCATTAATCTAAAACTACGTCGACATTCCAATCGACGGCCTTACCCGACACGAAACTAAGATAGGAGAAGGGTACTAGGATGACATGAGAATAGTACGACCTGAGGAGCACCTCAAGGACGTCATCTCCTGTTGAACGAGGAGCACCTCTATTCAACAGGGTGGATTGTAGTGGATGGTGATCAGGATGGAAGTCGAAGGTGAACCTGGACTCGGGAGCACCCCCAGGCCATGGTACCTCTTCTTCTGGGAAATCATCGGAGCTGGTGAAGGAAGAGCACCTCTCTTCACCTACTCTTTTGATAGGGACATCTTCTTCTAGCCAGGAGGAGCACCTCACCAGCTAGAGAAGATAAGGGTGGAAATTGGCAGTGAGAACTACCGTAGAGCAGCTCGAGCAAGCCCGAAACTAGTTCACGGCAGAACTAACTAAAAGTTCTGGCGAACGAGAATATATTATTGCTCGAGAGGCAAGCGGTGACGTTGCGCGGAGAGGGAAGCGAATCGACGCGGCAAGAGTGCGCCTTCGTTACTCCCGACTCGCTGAGCAGACTGTGCACTGGATTGTATATTCTGTATACTTTCCAGGCAAAATTAAATGAACTTGATTCCTCGCGCTAAAATCAATTTTAATTTTCAGCTATCGTTACATCCCCCCTACTTGAAAAGCGAATTCTAATGAGCGTCTAGGGGAGAAAAAATAAAAATTGATACACTCTGAATTAATTTTAACTTTAATTTAAAACTTACATACCCCCGATGTGTCAAAAAAAAAAAACTGAAAATTAACTAACTCGACCTGTTAATTTTTCCTACTGACAACAAACAAAATTAAAAATAAAATTCTTAATCAGTATCACTTACAATACTTTCTTCGCTTTAAAGATTCTTCCTGTCGACTTATCGAGGCAAAGAACCCACTTGTGTTGTCCGACAGGAACCCGAAAGCGATTTGTTCCCAGGGGAACCTGGATCCAAGGTCCTCCTGGTAACTTGGCAACTACCCAATTTCTACCGTCCATTTTTCCTGGCAGTCGGATTGGATTTTCTGCGCTGTTTTCTCTTTCTAGGTTGTTGTTCAAATCCAAATCAGCCTTCTCTATCGTTTTCTCGACACTGGAGCAAACCTCTTCGAAAGAGTTCTCGTCTTCCTCCATCGGTAACTTCTTTATCACAATTGGCTTTAAAATTATTTCTTCTGAAATAATTTTCGGTTTTTTATTTTTAATTGCTGCCTTTATTACCACTGGCTTCTCTGGAGGTGGTAATTTCCTTTTCTTTTAGTGCAAGATGTATATTTATTTTTTGAAAAAATCCACATTTATTCGCTTTAATGTATGTAAAGCTTTTCGTCCATCTACGATGGACCTCTTCAGACAATTAATTACGAAACTGTAAATAAACAGTACGAGAACATAAACATCGGTATAACTTAATAAAATATAATGTTTAAATAAAAAATATACAATTTGTAACACAACGTTGCTTACCAAAATGGATTTTCCAACTTCACATTTGATTTTAAATATTAAAAATGTATAAAAAAATATTCCTTTTCTTTTGTTGCTTAAAATTACTGTCCTTGAACTTCTCTGGAGTAGAAATTAATTTCGTGCTTTTCGCACGAGGTAAATTATTCTTCCCTATTTTTTTTTAATTTCTTTTAATTTAATTTCTTCACTTCTTGCTAAATCCTCTTCAAAACTATTTTTATTTTTCGTTGGTGGATCAACGACCTTTTTAGTTTCAACTTTAAATTTTGGCGGTTTCTTGGCAGGTGTAAAAATTTTTGTTAAATTTTTTTTTCTGCCAATGTCCGGATTTAAAATTTTCGTTTCCACTTTTCCCACTACGGAATTATTATTAATTTGAAACATATTCTGATATTCCAAATCAAACTCTTTCAATACTAAATTATCTAGTTTAATAATTTTACTAGCGACCTTCTTTATCTCTAACCGATCGCGTTGAGCTGCTTGTTTGGATGCTTCCATAATAGCAGAGTTTAAGGGACTAAACTGACAAATTATTTCTATTCTGATCTATTTATTTACCCTTAGAGGTCTATGACCCGAAATTAAGGGGAAAAATTCTTTCTTATTGGCTAGAATTTTCTTCAATGAATTTCTTCAAATCTTTCAAATGAACGTGTTTAAAAATTTTTCCTTGTTCATTTGCAATATTATAAATTACAGGGGAAATTTTTCTTTTTACAAAAAATGGTCCACTGAATTTTCCTAATAATTTTGCATTTTTCTTTTCCATCTTATTTGACAAATGAAAATTTCTTTTTAAAACTTTATCTCCTACATTAGGTTTCCAATCTCGTCTTCGTAAATTATAATGTTTCTGTTGAGAATTAAAATTTCTTGCTAAATTAATTCTAACTAATTCCAGAGCATTTTGCAATTTTTTTAATCTTGTAGAAGAAACGGTTACAGTTTGAGAATTCAAACGTGACTCTTGAAAACCAGGTGGGAGAAATTCTCGGCCGGCGGTAAGGTAGGCAGGTGTAAAGCCGGTTGATGTATGCTTCGCTGTGTTGTAAGCAAACTGTAGTTCTGCTAGATGTCTATCCCAGTCTGGTTTCTTGCTATCCAAGTATTGTCTGATCATCGTCTTTACTACTTTGTTGACTCGTTCCACTGGATTGCACTGTGGTGAGTACGGTGGTGTGAGGCGATGAATTACTCCAAAATCTTGTAAAAAATGTTTGAATTCTTTACTTATAAATTGTCTACCATTATCTGAGACAATTTTTTGTGGGCACCCATAGCGAAAGAAAATTTCTCTTAACGTTGCTATTACTAGCATTGATGTTGCTTTTCGCAAAGGTTTTAATTCAATCCATTTTGTAAAACGATCTTGAACCACACATAACATTGAATTTCCAGAAGTTGTTCTTGGTAGCGGTCCAACGAAGTCGATTGAAATCATTTCCCATGGATTTCCTACCAGTGTAGCGTGCATCTGGTTTGCTGCTGCTTGTTGAGAATTTTTATTTTGCTGGCAATTTACGCAATTTCGTACGTACTCAGCACCATCACGTAACATTCCTGGCCAGAAAAAAAATTCTGCTAACCTTGCTAACGTTTTTGCCACCCCTAGATGTCCTGATGTTGTTTCATCATGTACTTTTTGTAGAATTTTCTTTCTATCTTCTTTCGGAATACATAATTTCCACTGTTCTTCATATGGTGTATCTTTGAAGTCCAAGGTGTGAAGTACGTGATGAAAAAGTTTGTCATCTTTAATCCTAAAATCTGGATTTCTTTCTGGATTATCTGTTGTAAATTTCCATTGACGTTGATACCATTGACACTTTGGCAGTTTATCAATTGTTGAAATTGGTAACGGTACTCGAGATAAATAATCTGGTAACCGATTTTCAACTCCTTTCTTGTACTTCACTTCGAAGTCCCATTGTGCTAGTTCCATAATCCAACGTGCAAGGCGTCCTGAAGGTGTGACGATACTATTCAGCCATTTTAATGCCTGATGATCCGTGACAACTATAAAATGGTAACCTTCTAGATAGTGTCTCATCTTCCAAATGCCCCATTTTACTGCTAAGCATTCGATTTCAGTCGCTGAATAGTTCTTCTCTGCTGGATTCAAGGTACGATTTGCATAGGCAATTACAACTTCATTTGTACCAATTGTCTGCGTAAGTACTGCTCCCAATCCTTCTAGGCTGGCATCAGTTTGTAAATTAAATGTATGCGTCCAATCCGGGCACGCTAAAACTGGAGCTTCCGTGAGTTTCTTCTTTAATTCTTCAAATGCTTGCTGTTGAATTTCCTTCCATACCCATGGTGCATCCTTTTTCAACAACTGAATAAGAGGAGATATTGTAACTGAAATATCTTTCACAAATCGTCGATACCACGAAACCATTCCTAAGAATTTTCTTAATTCTTTCAAGTTCGTAGGGGGTGGTAACTTCAAAATGGCGTCGACTTTATCTGGATCTGGATGTAATCCGCTTCTGTCCACCAAGTGACCAAGATAAGTCAGTTGAGTACGTGCAAAAAACATTTTTCCCAGTTTGGAATCAACTTAGCTTCTCTTAATCTTGAAAACACTTCCTTCAACAGTTTGAGATGTTCTTCGAATGTTTCTGAGGTTATAACGATGTCATCTAAATACGAAAATACTCTCGGTGCCAATTCTGGTGGTATTACTCGATCAATGAGTCGTTGAAACGTTGCTGGAGCTGAATGTAGTCCAAACGGCATAACTACAAATTCGAAGAGTCCCAAACCAGATACTGTGAAAGCTGTAAGTGGCGAGCTTTCTTCTGTCAATCCAACTTGCCAATAGCCATTTTTTAAATCCAGTGTTGATATATATCTGGCTCCTTTCAGTTGGTCCAATATGCTGTTAATTCGAGGTAATGGGTATGCATCTTTCTTCGAAACTTTATTGGGCTTTCGAAAGTCGATGCAAAATCTAAACTTCCCATTTTTCTTCTTAATTAACACTACAGGTGAACTCCATGCACTGCGTGATTTTCTGATCACCTTCTGTTTTAACATCTCTAAAGCTTCCTGTCTCATGAGTTCTTGTATAGCTGGATTCCGAGGTTGATAACGCTGCTTCACCGGTGTTGTATTTTCTAGTCGTATTTGATGCTGTATTAGCGGTGTTTGACCCTCTATATTTACGAATAAAAGTTTCTCTTTGTCTAATAAAACTTTTAATTCGTTTTCTTGATCCTGGTTAAATGACAATAAACCAGCTGGTCCTATTTCACATACTTCAACTTTAAACGAATTTTTTACCAACCGTATATTTTGATTGTTAATAGTGAAGTGAAGTTAAATTTCTGGAGTAGATCAATACCGATGAGCATGGGTTGCGATAGTCCAGGTAATACTAAGAATTTATGTTTCACTTTAGTTGTTCCTGCGACGATCTTCATGTCCAAACTTGTCCTGACTTTGTATTGTGTGCCATTTGCTAAGGCCACATTAATTTCTTCCAAGTTGGTAATTCCTCCTCTGGCGACCAGGCGATTTGCTGTATGTAAATCTACAAATGAACACTCTGCTCCGGTGTCCACGAGTGCTGGAATCGTTAGGTCTTCAAAATGGCAATTTAGATAGATTCTGGAGTCTGCAGGAGATGAGATCGAACTTACTCCGATTGTACGACCTTCTCTTCGTTTCCCGAATTCTTTTTACAAGGACAATTTCTTGCAAATATGCCTTCTTTGCCACAGAATGAGCAAAACTTCTTTAGTCTGTTTTTACAAGAAATCCGACGGTGACCTTGAAGACCGCACCGCCAACAATGAGTCTTAGCGTTATATGGAGTAGAGATTTCTGAGACTGATTTTTGCTGATTACCCCTCTGTGTTTCTTCTCTTTGAATTGTAACCAGAATCTCGGAAATTTCCTCGACTCTCTGGACGAGGGTGCTTACTGAAGTAACTTCATCTCTTCGCATATGCAATTTGTAAATAGGTTGTATGTTCTTATACAATGTATCTAGTTCCCGTTGCTGATCAAAACCTCCATGTCTTCTCATTAGCGTTCTTAAAGTGGTACAGAATTCTCTAATTGATTCTCCTGGATTTTGGAATTTCGTTGCTATCTGGGATTCCAAATTTCTAAGTTCACTTGGAGCAAGATAAAAGCTCCTAATTTCTTGTATTAATTCTTCTAATGTCGTTGTATTTCTTATTTCATTTCTATACCACAAAAGAGCGTCACCTTTGAGAAGTTCTGGAAATCCTCGAAGAAGTTGTTGATCTGTAAATCTATATGCCGCTTGAAGTTCCTCTACTCGTTCCAGGAAAGAATACACATCCTTTCCATCGAAATGACAACCCCATTTTCTCATACTCTCCAAGACGTAGGTGTCATTAGTCTGCTTAATAGGTGTAGAATTATGTAGCTGCTCGTTAAATAAACTTAATTGGTCGAGTGGTAACTGACCAGGTCTGCCTGTTGAAGGATTCACCTCTTCTTGAACTTGCTGATTTTTATCTCCTGAAGTGCCTTGTTTGATTTTTGGATCGTCCAAAGCCGTTAAATCTCTGGAAATATCATCTTCTTCCTTATAGTTTTCTGGATCTACCTTCTCTGCGAACAGTTCTGGATTCGTCTTTACGAATGCTACAAATCGTTGACGTAGCTCACTAAGTGTTCCCGTAGCGTCTATTTAATGTTCCAACAGCTTCTCAATTAATTCGCTTTTGGTAAGCTTATAGATCCAACTAACTCCCATGATAACTAATTAAAGTTCTTATCAGAAGAAAAAAACAAATAACTTCCTAAGTTCTTTTTTATGATCTCTTCTTTACTGAAGGTGTAAAGAAGAAGTGTGCTCTCTAATGATCCACTATGCTTTATATACTCTAAATCTATCCCCACTCCTACTCTGCAATGGTGGTGGAGAGACAAGCCAAAAAAAAAAAATTTTTTTTTTCTTGAAGTGGTTATACTGGAACTCCTTCTCTAATTTGATTGTTTTCCTAACTTTGTTCTTCGCCTCGCGATGAGCTCTGGATGTCGTCTGCTTCTTTCTTGAATAACAATCAGATCTTCTGTCGATGAGTGATACTGATCGAATGGTCCTATCTATCTTATGATTGCTTATATATACCTTCTATTTAATCTTTCCTCTAACTATCGACAACCGCGCCCTCACGAGAGCGAGAGACCTTCCTTCTACTCCCACTACTCTACCAAAATCACAGAGATTAATTCCTTTTTGATAAAAACAAAATTCTCAATTTTTTTTTCCTTTATTTTCATTCTTAGTAATCAAGCTTTTACATTCTAACACTTTTTTTTTTCTCTCTTAAAAAAAAAATTCCTTTTTACTTTCTAAAAAAAAATTTTTGTCCTCTGTTCGGGCGCCATGTAATGATCGTGTTTTTTTTGTATTGCCAAAGGATTTGCTAGCCGGATAGAGTCCGGGTACCAAGTTATAAAATACATCTTATTTTAACAAATATGGCGTGAAGCGCCATCTACGCTTAAATTTAACGCTAAATCAAAGAGTTTCTGTGAATTGGATAGAGCAGGAATAGTCAGTAACAAAACAATAATTTAAACCTTCGTACGTAAATATATTGTAACAAAAAGATAAAATGAATATAATACAAAATAAAATAATAAAGACTCGATATAATACTAAATAAAATAAAATAATAAATGACTCTATATAAAAGAAAAGAAACAAGGCAGCTACTAGAATATAAAACAAATATAAAACTATAAAAATATAAAAATACAAAATAAAAAAGAAAACTACGATGAAGAGAGACTCGCTGGTCTCACTCTTGATCTCTTTCTCTCTCTCTCTCGCTCTAACCCTCCAGCTCATTTGCCGAACGTCTGAAAAATAATAAATAATATTCGGCCGATTACTTTCCCGACACTACAAATGAAAAACCTTACTACCTCACGTGACTCCCTTCCTCTTCTGCCCCTTTCCTGATCAACTCTTGGACCAGCGAGATCCAACTTGGGATGGGAAAGGTAAGGGAAACTCCACCCTCCTTGTCTCTCTTTCCCTTCTGCTTTCTTAAACTCGGACGATCTGACGCCCGAGTCCTATTTGGTGCCATTCTGTCGTGAAATCTAAAACAAAAAAAAAACAATTTTATTATTTACAAAGTTTATTTTCTAGGCGGAATAAAACGTTTGATATCGGACACATGTACCTTACTAACGCGACGATTCTCATTCGTTTTCAACACATATACCGAGTCCGAAAGTTTCGCAGTGATCTCGAATGGCCCTTCATACTTTGGTGCCAATTTGGCCGAAAACTTTTTTCCCGCGTTCGACAATTTATGCGTGCGCCACAACACTAAATCTCCTACGTGAAATTCCGCCATTCTCTTATCTTATTATAACAACCTTCTTCCCCTCTACCTCTCTTCGCAGACTTTTAACCGGTTTTGGGTTTCGTCCATAGTTAAGGAACGCGGGCGAGAAATTTTTTGTCTACTGGACAGCAGTGTTCAGGTCATGACGAAACTCATGAACATGCTTGTCCCATTCTCTATGATCCTCCCCGATAAAAGTCGCGACCATGGTTTTAAACACTTGGTTACTCCTCTCGACAGGATTTGCCTGCGGATGATAAGGCGGCGTAGTGAGATGCTGGACCCCATAATCATTCAGGACTGATTTTAGGAATTTATTATCAAATTCCTTACCATTGTCCGTCAACAAAAACTCTGGTGTCTCCCACATGAACAAAATTAACTCCTCAAACGCCCATGCAATTGACTTGCCATCAGCAGATCTTAAGGCCTTGAGGACCTTCCTGTGAGACCTTATGGTACTGACATTGAGGACACGGTCGCACGAATTGTTGCACATCGTGCCACACACCCTGCCAATAATATTCTCTTGCAACTCGATCGTAGATCCGAGATTGTTTGAAAAGCCGCAACTTCTTCAAACTCATCCTCGTACATCCTCGATAAAGCATCCGGAACATGATGGTGAATTCCCTTTCGGTGAACTATCTCGAAATCCCACTGCTGCATCTCGAGGTCCCAACGCGCCAATCTACCCGTCGGTTCTTTTAAATTTCGTAACCATTTCAAAGGACTGTGGTCTGAAATGGCCGTGAATTTATACCCCTCAATATATGGTCTTAATTTCTTAATTGACCACAGCAGCGCTAAACACTCTTTCTCCGTCACACTATAATTTCTCTCGTGAACAGAAAGAGTTTTGCTCACAAATACTATGGAATGTTCACCGTCTTCCCCCTCTTGAGTCGAAACTGCCCCTATTGCGTAACCACTCGCGTCGCACTGAATTGTAAATGGCTTCGTAAAGTCTGGTCTTGCCAAGACTGGTGCCGAAGTCTATTTATTTTTCAGTGTCTGAAACGCCTCTTGTTGTTCTTCCCCCCACTCCCAAGCTCGGCCTTTTTGTAATAACCTCAAAAGTGGTATTTTTAATTCGCTATCATGCTCTATGAAACGCGCATACCACCCCACCATACCTAAAAATCGACGGAGCTGTTTTATATTGGTTGGTGCCGGATAATCAACCACTGGTGCGATTTTCTCTGGGTCCGGTCTCAATCCTTGATTGTCGAGTACATAACCTAAGTATGAAACTCTCGAACAGCCAAACTCGCACTTTTCCGGATTTACCACCAACCCAGCCTCCGCCAATTTCTTAAGCACGATTTCTAACCACTCTAGATGCTTATCGTAATCATCAGTGACTATGATTATGTCATCAAGATACCCAAACACATAAGGCTCGAACTCTGGGCCAAACAATGAATCAATTAATCGCTGAATTTTCATCGGGGCATTTGTGAGTCCAAATGTCATTCTCCTTAACTGCCACAACCCAGAACCAGGAATAGCAAACGCTGTATATTTGCGACTCTCAGGAAACATCGGCACCTGATGGTAAGCCTGCTTGAGATCAATTTTGGAAATATAACGGGCCTTCCGTAATTTATCCAAAATCGAGTCAATGGAGGGGATGGGATATGCGTCTCTTACTGCCACTTTATTTACATCCCTATAATCGATACAGAAACGCAATGATCCGTTTCCTTTCTTGACAATAACTGGAGCACTGCTCCACTCACTGGCCGATCTCTCTATCACTCCCCTCTCCAACATCTTTTGCACTTCCTGGTTTGCCCACTCTAATATCATGGGCGACATCCTACGAGAACGATGTTTAATCGGTGTTGAATCAGTGACTCTTATGCTATGTTCCGTTATGGTAGTCATATCATGTTCCACTTCCTGTGGTAAAATCAGCTGATCCACTACTTTTTGAATTTTCGATCTCTGCCCCTCTGATAACTCACGAATCCCAGCACATTTCGCAAAAATATCCCCCTCTACGGTATTTCCTAAACCATTACTCCCCCCTGAACTCAACTCTCCATTCTCCAAAAATTTGTGCCATTCCCCCTCTTAAACTCTCCACAAACCCCTTGCTAACCTCACATCCAAGTCGGCCGCTCGATAAAAATCTCATGGGACAGATTATCTACGACTCTTAAGTCAAAAGGTTGAGAAAAACCATCTACCGTCAACCATAACCTTAATTTCCCCAACGCTGCTGTTGATCCACCAAGCGCACTCCCAATTGCTGTATTCGCTTTCGTCAGTCTATCCCAAAATTTCTCTGCCAATTCCGGCCCAACCTGCGAAACCGTGGCGCCAGGATAAAACAATGCGATATACGGCTTATCTGCGATCACCACTTTCAGAAAATAACGATTTTCCATTGATGAGGCATCTATACTTTCCTCCGTTAAATCAGGAGTTGCTGTATTCTCTACAGCCTCACCCCTCTACTTGACTGAACTTACTGATGGAACATCAGAAGTTTCAGTTCCAAAACTCTCTTGACCTGTCTCCCACTTCCTTGAGGTTCCGTCCCATCACTACTGGATTGCGTCCCAGCTTCAGTAAGGATGGCTGGATCGAGTAATGGTTGGGTTCCCACCTAAGGCACTGGCCTCACTTCAATGGGTGTCCGATTTTCTCCCCTCACCACTGTCCACTGTAGTAGGTTTTGGGACGTTGGGACGTAGCTGAAATTCCTCTTGAACTTCTGGTTCCCCCTGTTGTTGTTCCACTTGTGTCCCGAATGTCCCACTCAACTCTACATGCCCCACTTCATCTACCTTCTCTTCTAAATCCACTCTCTCCCCTCCGAAATAATCTTCCGTACGAAATAAGGTGAAAAAGATATTTGGGTTCACATTATCTTCCTCTACTGTCCCACTGACGAAGATCCTGGGGGGAAGGGTTGCTCGGCCCCCCTGTCCCGTTTACCAAACATCTTTCTCATATCCTCACAATTGGGACCATTTCTAAAAGTTGTCCCATTTGTCCCACATACTTGGCAGAAAATTCGGTTGTCAGTGGGACGTAGCAAGGGACACTCGTTAGCGTAATGCCCCTGCTCTTGGCTTCGGAAACAAGTTCTCAACTTGCACTCCGATGCTCGGTGTCCCACTGACTGGCACTGGTAACAGGCATCTGTAAATCCCCTCAGAACACTAGGCCTTGGTGCCTGAGGGCGGCCTCCCCTAAAAGTACGATTGTGCACGTGTTTCGCTCCATAGAGACGATTCTGAACTTGGCCCATTCCCAAGGGACGGTTCTGAAACTGTTGTCCCACATTCCGGAAACCACTTGTGGATGGAACAGACGGGTTCATTGCCACCGTTTGCGAATATGTAATCGGTGTTTGTTGTGCTGGAACTTGCTGAACAGCCGCTATTGGCGCTGTCCCAGTTGTCCCTGAATCCACTTTTCCATCTATTGTTCCCCTCTCTACCCTGGGTGTCCCAAGGTGGACTAGATTTCCCTCATTTTTCTTATTTTGCCCCTTTTTCGTAGGGACAGTGCGGTTTGTCCCACTTTCTTCCCCACTTGTCTCAGAACCCGAGACCCCCAGCAGAGCATCTACCTTCGCCCCTCTTAAATTTCCCCTCGTAGCCGCGGACGTAATTCTCATCTTGTCCCGGGACGGAGGTGGGACATACCTTTTATCGAGATCTTTCACGCTTTCATAACGCCTCAGAACTTGCTCTAACTCCTCAATAATTAATGTCGGTACTCCGGTGTCAGCCCTTTGAACACTATCCTTAAAAAGGATTCTCGGGAGATGGGACGTCTCAAGTGTCCCACTATGAACCTCAGGTTCAAAATAAAATCTGAAATATTTTCTCCCTTCGCCTCTGCCCTGGCTCGGGCCTCATCTAGGATAGGATATCGTGGTCCACCAAAGCCACTGAGAGTTCTCGTTTAAAAAGTTTTTTAAACGATTTCCAGGAACACATGTCCTTACGCACAAGTCAGAACCACCGGCTCCCATTTTTGCGTAAAATACTCGGGAAGGCTGTCAAAATTTCTGAATCACTTAGGAGGTTGCACTCCTTGCAATCCTCGACCCTCTCTAAAAATTCCTCCGCGTCCTCTTTCTTCCCTCCGGAAAACTTGATGTCCAAATCTTTTAAGATTTTGACAGCTTTGGACCCCGTACTAAAATTCGAACAAAAATGGCTACTTCTGTAATTTTTATTCCGAGTGGAATCGGTCTCAGTTTCCGTCCCGCTTGATGATAACACGACACGTCTGTGTCTCCTTTTCTTACTCGAACCGGAACTCCTACTTCTGGTGAATCCCCTTTCCTATTCTCTGCCTCCGGAAACATTCCCGGGTGGAGGAGGTGAGGGAGCTGTGCCCCTTTGTCCCAAATTATCATTCGTGCCCCCCTCTTCTCCCATTCGCAATTTTCTTCAGGGTTCACGTGTATTGGATGTCTCCGACTACTTTTCCCCCTCCCTTCGTCCTGGGTTTGAGTGTTTTGGTAATTGTTGGAACTGGCGTAGAGTTGTTCCAACAAAAACGCATTGTGGGCACGCAATTGTTCTAATTCGAGTAACTGCTGCTGTGCATAAATTGCACGCTGATCTGGACTCAACCCCCAAGCTCCCACCCCCTGTCTCATACTCCACATATCTGGAGTCACTCCTGGTTCGGGAATACCCCCCGGCCCTCCTGTCCACGTCACAAACGTCGGTGCCCTAAATCCAGACCCCGAGGTCGTGATAGTTATTGTAGTTGCAACCGTCGTTCTTTCCATTACCCTGGGGGTCTCAAATATCGCGGTAGTCACTATTAGGGGAGTGGTTGTCGTCCCACTACCCTCCTTCACTCAATCTCCGATCTCCCCTCTTGAATTGGGAACTTCCGGATTCACGGTTAGCGAAGTCGCTCCTTCGCCCCGTCACTTCCGGGTCAAGTTTGGGTTCGAGCAATAATCTGGACCTCCGGGTCCTTGAAACAAAAGGACTTGGTCCGGCTTTCCCCTCTCTTTGATCCACCAGGGCCTCGTATTTGAACTCAACTTCTGACCCCTCAAGATCGAAAGTATCAAACCACGGAACCACTACAGTTTCCGGGGAGATGTATATCACTTCCGATCAGAGAAGTCTTTTCCGGAGTACTTGCAAGGTGCCTGTCACACTGCACTCTTGGTGGCCCAACGCCTCAATTACCTGTTCCTGGGGCATTTTTTTAATGTGCCGTCAGGCTTCCGCAATCAGCGGAATTTCTAAAACCCGACACATTTGCTCACGATATCTCTCCATCATTATCAATTTTCTCACTTAATTTGATAAATGAAAAGAGAGTGAAAGAAATAAAGAGAGAGAGAGAGAGAGCAGAAAAAAATATCCTTTTTGAAATTAACCCTTTGCTATTTTTAACCAAAAAAAAAAAAATTTATTAGCTTCAACAATCCAAATGCGAGTTGGGATCGCGTTTTCTCACCCCGTATTTTCGGCGCTTCTAAGAAAAAGAAAAGAGAGAGAACAAAATTTCCCCACGGACAAAACAACTTCCGACACGTACTGTCGTTTCAAATTTTTCCGTTGCACTTCTCTTCTCCCCACCAGAACAACAATCGTAAAATAATATAACACATAAAATTCAACAAATAAATAAAATTCAATAATAAATCCCTAAACACAATAAATACACGCTGAAAAGAAGAAAAACGAATTTTGAAATTTGCTAAATTTCTCTCTTGAAATTTTCTTCCGCTGGGTGGTTCTTCAACAAGAAAATAAAAAAAAACTTTTCCGTTTGGGGAAGAAATTTCCGTTGTGTGGCTTTCCAAAATTTTGTTCGGAAAATTTACGCTGAGTGACGGAATCTCCGTTGTGTGGCTTTCCTGAATTTATTTTTCAGGACAATAAACAAAATTTTATAATTACAGGGAGTTTCCGTGGAGTGACTTTCCCAACATTTTCCGAAAAATTTTTCGCTTAAAACCCGTAGTGTCGGTACGTTAATTTTAACGTCATTTCTCCCTCTCCTTGAACTGACCGCAACGTACTCGAATCCGGACCTCGCACACACCCCTTATGGAAACATACAAAAAAAAAATTTTTTACTCCGGTTTTTATTTATTCGCAGAGAAAAAACATAAATGTTTTTCAACTAAAAAAAACATGAATCGTACAAAAGAAAACAACACGTTGTTCTTAACCCCGTGGTTTGAACCGCACTTCCGGTTTCACCACGTGGTGAAAATTGATCCGTGATCACTTCGAAAACTTTCCCTACTCCTTCTCTTTCCACTCCACCAGAACACAAACCAGAAAATATATTCCGCAATAATATTTAACAAAACCAAAACTAAAAAAAAATTCTTAAATTTTATTCCACGCCTAATTTAAATAATTTTTTTTTTAATTAAGCTGGAACACCGTCAGCGCTTGCGCGAACTATTCAACACCTTTCGTGGCGCGAAAAATCACGAAAAAGGAAATAATTATATAAAAAAATTAATTTGATTTTCCATTCCTCCCAGAGTACACGAATCCGCAATAGTACGTTTGAACGTGTTATTTCTCACCGCTTTTGACGATACTTTGCACGTGCGAATTTAAACACTCAACGCATCGCACTTTTTCACTCAAATTTTCCGTTGACTCGCGACCACGTTCCCCCCCCCCCCCCCCTTGCTGAAATTCCACTTGAATTTCACCACTTATTTTGTTTCTACCCTTTTTCGCATTTTACTAAAGTAATTTTCAAAAATTATCTCTCCCCTCTTGAATTATTAATCATTTTCCCGATTTTCGGTTTGAATTTCCCGTCCGGCACCCGCACTTCCGGTACACCTGTACTGATACTCGCGACCACGTTTTTGCCAAACGTGGTCCAATTATTGGAAAGAAATTTTATATAAAAAATGAACTTTTTTTTAGATTAATTATTTTCTATTATATCAAATTTTTCCAAGTTGAGAAGCTTTTCCTAAAATATAATCCAAGTTGTAACGATCGATTGAAAATCTTTTTTATTAAAATTTGTTATATATTTTCTTTCAGTAAATTTGTATTTTAAATATTAATCAGCAGCAAGTAACTTTATTTTTCAACATATTTATTTAAATATAAATACTACTCTTAACAGTAAAAATGAAGCTAAAATAATTTTTTTTTTAATTAAAAAATCGTTTACAAATATTTTTAAACTACTATTTTGTTGAAATGATTAAAAATTGATGGAAACAGAAACAATAACGACTTTAGATGCATTTATTGTGTCTATTACATTTATTAAAAAAAATTTATTATTTGAATCAAGATTTGTCAAGTATTGAATATTCAATAATCTTGGGTTAACAAACTTCTCGATATTTCGAGATATCTGAAACAAATTCAAGATAATCTTGTCTTGAAGTGCATCACTACCGCCAAAGGGAGATTCTGCTGAACTTGGAGAAGTTGTCGATAGATCGGAAATGACGACCAGAAAACTCAAACATTTGAGACTTACCAACGAACAAGAAGAATCGATCCACCCACGAAGTATCGGCACGTGCTCGATGATGAGGGACTCTAGGACTCTCACGAAATAATCACACCAATTCCTTGTACAAAGTCAAATTCACTTTATTATCCCAACGGGGAAAAACTCAAGAAACTTTCACTAATAATACGCCGTTATCACAATCGAAAATACTCTTATAAACTTCGCGACAAAGAAAATAGTCGGCTGAACGAAACACGTGTGTATCCTTCCGAAGGTACTCGGTAGTTCCTCGCATCGAACGGCTGATCGAGCCGGCACGGCGAAACGTGAGGGGTGGGGACTCCGCCCCTTCCGTATTGTCCACTCTCTCGCTCTCTAATTATCGGCCGCTGTCCTCGTCTATCCCATGGTAACTCCTAGCTGAAACACAAAAAGAGGGCTCTGCTGCTGACAAGGGAAAATATAGAAAAACCGCGCAAATATATTTCGACAATTTAATTGGCTCATTACCCCACGTGAACGTAAAATTAAATAACTCCGGGGACTGTGATGAAGCGAAAATCGGGCACTTATTCAGGGCCGTAAATACGGAAAAGTACCTGAGCTGCACCGATTAACGACTAAAAATTAACTCATATCAATATAATAAATATATTATATAAATAGACCATATATTCTCAGAATAAATCACAATTTACTTCTTACACAATAAATAAAACATAAGTAACGATCTGCTTCGTCACATATTTTTTGGAAAGAATATAAATAGTTGCCGTATAAAAATAAAAATAACCGTTTTTGAACTTTGAAAAAAAATTAACCTGAAATATATTTATAATTTTCATGAAGAATACAGATTTTTTAGGGATTGTAAATGCGTTATTTTTAAAATTCAAGGCATGAAAAATTATCCATGCCACCAAGAAGTGTTAGTTTTCTTTATTCATAATTATTTAAGCACTTTTTATGAGCCAGTGTGAAATTTAACAGTAGATAATGAGCAGTAGATAATCCATTGTAGAACTCCCAGAAGCTGATGTTATGTTTTAATAGCATTTTCTTCTTTTGAAAACCATTTTAATTTAATTTGAACACTTCTATATAAATTGTAACTAATTCCCGCTTCCTTAGTTGCTAGGATATATTTCAAACTAGCTTTCGAGCTAGTTTAAGGATTATCTACTGTTGCCAAGAGGTACTTTTTAAATAAATTTTTATCGTTTTATAAAAATACTTATTATGAATAAGTGAATAATTTTTCTGAATGTGATAATTAATTGAATAGGTTTATTCATTTTAGAGTTAAACATTTTATTAATTACTTCAGCCTGAAATAATGACATCTGTTTTTTTTTTTTTTTGCGTAGGATGTGAAAACCTGCATTTAGGTACCCTGTAGACCGTACTACAGGGTTATGCGGGGGTGGCGATGTTCTGCCGACCCGCTAAAAACACACCCTTATTTGGGGACCTTAGGACCTCTCCCGGCTAGCACTTTTCGCGCGTATCGCCATCGGGAGTAGTCTTATATCCCCTCTTCTGTCGCCGAAGGGACTTTCTCCCTTATTCTACGGGACCTCCATTCTTTGGCGACCATCGAGATCTTTGACCCTCATAACATAATGTATGAAGGTCTCGATGGTTCGCCAATCCTCGGGAGAGCGAGTCATAAGCGGGATCATGTTCTCCGGTGTAACCTTGCGATTAACACCGGTAAACATAACCCGCGTCCCAACGCTTACAGCTGAAGAGTGTGTGCTCTGTGTCGTCCACTGGGAACTTGCAGTACACACACTCCGAGCTATCAACCTTTTTAAATCGCACCAGATAGGAGCCGAAACACCCGTGCTCTGTGAGAGCTTGGGTTAAATAGTAGGAAACCACTTCGTGTTTCCTACTTATCCAGGTGGCGAGTGTAGGTATCAGCCGATACGTCCATCGGCCTGTCTCCTCCCCGCTCCATCGTTCTTGCCATCTGTCTACGAGTCTGCTTCTCGCATCTCGGCGAATTTGGTCCTTGCTGGGTCTATTATCTTCCGTATATACGGAAGAATTTCTCTTCTTAAAAAGGAGGCAAACTTCCTCCCTTTCTTGTGCCAAAAGATCTGCCGGCGGGACGCTGGCAAGGACCTGAGCATCACACGTCGGCACTGTCCGATAGGCCGAAATAATACGTTTCGTAATAGTTCTCTGCGCGGACAGCACCCTTCTACAGATGGTCTTGCTTCTGTCATTTCGCAGGGTCGGAGCCCATACAGGTGCTGCGTATAGCAGCTTTGAAAGGGCAACACTCGCCACCAGTCTCCTCTTTGCTTCAGAAGGCCCACCAATGTTCGGCATTAGACGAGCTAAACTTGCCGAACACTGTCCGGCCTTCTGACATGCCACGGCTATATGGTGTTTAAAATTCAAAAATTTGTCTAGTTCGACACCTAAATATTTGATATGATTCCTCCATTGGACCTCGAATCCGTCTATCTGAATACCAGGGGCTGTATAACCACGTCTGTCTGTGACTAGCAGCGCTTCGGTCTTTTCCAGAGCCATTTGAAGGCCTCTGGCCTCCAGCCAGCTCTTTGCCCGTCTCAGACATTCGTTCACCAATATGCCCAGGGCTTCTACAGTATCGGCAGTGTATACGATCAACGCGTCGTCCGCGAAGCAGATGATCACCGCGCCTTTAAGTAGACCCATTCGCAAGAAGTCGTCATACGAGACATTCCATACGAATGGTCCTATCCTCGAGCCTTGAGGGGCACCTCTCTGCATCTCCTCTTTCAGAGTGCAGGTGTCACCCTCGTATATTACCCACCTGTCGCTAAGATAATTATCCATTATCCGCAACAGATAGGGCGGTATTCCTTTGTTTCTCATCGACTTGATGAGATCTTCCCATCGCGCGGTATTAAACGCGTTGCGTATATCGATGGCTACCAACGCGCAGAAGCCCTTTTTCTTCCCTGGTCCCAATTTGTTTTTTCCTTCTCTGGCTAGGTCCACCGCCTTCTGAATGGCGTCTACAGTGGACAGGCCTTTGCGGAAACCAAATAGGTTGTCAGACAGACTATTCTCTCCGGTCAAGTGAGATTGCATTCTCTGCAGAACCATGTCCTCTAGAAGCTTACCCATCTAATTACATCTGTTTGAAATTTTTACTATATACTGTTGGGCGGTCCCTCCCAGATCGCCGTCGAATCGAATAGATAAAATTTTTTTTCCAATCATAGGACATTTCTAAAAGATGTTAATAGATGTCGAATCGAAGTATTTTATGTTGCTTTATCAGCACTTAAAAGTTATTCTCTTTTTCCAAAAAAAAAAAGAAAAGAAAATCTCACAAAAATTTAATTTTAAAGAAATAATTTCTTTTCTGATAAAAAGCAATCACCTCCTTAATTCTGATCAAGGATTTTGCTTTAGCTACTTAAAATACGAAAAAGTGGGGCGCAATTTTATTTCAGGATTCATTATTTAAAATTTAATTACGTAAGTCTATTATCCTTTTTGCAGAATTTTATTTGTTCGTGTTTTAATTTAATTGAAATAAATCCGAATCTTTACTTAACAGAATTTTTAAGTCACCAAATTCACATTTTACACAATTTATTTTGAACCGACATTTTTATTCAAAATAATTCTAGTTTAACTAAATTTTCATTTAGCAGAATTCTCATTTAACAGTACCTATTTGAAGTTTCTCAAATTTATAAATGTCAGATTTACCGACCGAATCTTCATTTTTGTTTGAATTTATATTTCTATATATCAGAGCCTCACAGATCTGAAAAATTCAAATGTGGTTTTAAAGCTTATACATGTGGTTAGGCATCCCCCCTAACCCCAATAAAAAATATTAAAATATAAAAAAATTGCGCCAATTTAAAAAAAATCACAAAAATGGGTATTGTTTTTTGTCATTATTGAGTCTTTAAAAAAACAAAAAAAAAGTAGACAATCAGATTTAGGGGGGATGCCTGAAGGATTTCATAACGAAGAAATTGATCTAAGCTTTTTTAAAATCGATTAAAAAGAACTTGAGTTATGCTGTCCGACAATTTAAAAAACATGGTTTTGAGAAAAACGCGTTTAAAGTTTTGTGTGTAATGAGTCGATGTACTTATGTATAACTTTTACATGTGTATAACTTTTTAATTTCTTCGAATTTTAATCTTCAATTTGGGAATTATATTCTTGAGGTAATGTAGACCACAAAAATAAAATAAAAAAAACTTAATTTTTTGATCGATGCAAAGTATAATACTACTTTAATTTGCCGAATGTTCGTTTTACCTAAATTGCAAATGGACGAAAAAATATCCGACACGAATTTCAATGGAATTTTAAAATTAACCAATCAGAAATTATCAAGAAAATTGTTAATCGTTAATTTTAAATTTCGCGCAAACATTGTTTTGTTTGTTAGGTCATTTACAATTTCAGACAAATAAACATTCGGCGTATTAAAAATTCTATCAAATATAATAAAAATACGGGGACATAGAAATTCTAATACACGAAAACTCGGTCATAAACTGAGACAAAAAACCACTTGATGAAATTCTATAGAAACAAAAATTTTAAATAATGAATTTTAGAACTTAAGGGGTTAGACCACTGTAAAGCACGAAAATTAGACCTAATTTAAAATTTTTTTAACGGGAGCAGGGTAAAATGAGATAAAACCGGTTTTAAGTAGAGGTTTACGGCCGGTAGAAAATTTTTGTGAATTTTTTTATGTAGAACCAAAACCCAAAATTTTTATAAATTTGCAACTCAAAAGCTAGAGAAGTACAAAGGGGATTTTGAAAAAAAGACGGTTTTTATGAAAATAACACACATTTAAATCAAATTTTTTAGTTTTTCGGCAAAAAATGGATAGAAAATTCTTAATAAAAAAAATTATTTTTTTTACTAGAACAAAACCCCTACGTACTTCCATAAAGAATGTTATCATGCAGCTGCATACCAATTTTTAAGTAAATCGGTCTAAAATTGTGCGAGAAATGTTACCGGCCAGTATGAAAAATGTGGTTTTGAGAAAAACGCGTTTAAAGTTTAAAAACATAAACGTTTCTAATGCACTGTGCATAGTAGGGCTTCGAGTGGATATAAAATTTAACTTTTAAAAGTGTTTTCTTTCTATAATGTTTATTGTTTCTTATTTTTAAGGCCCTATGGCATCTTTCTAACTAAAATTTTTTTTTCAATTTCTTGGAAGGTTCACAGTGGTCTAACCCCTTAATCATGCCCTTTAAAATAATGAAGTACTCTCGTCTCGCAGAATTTTATTCTGCAACTGTGTAATTAAGCATAGATACTCTAATAATCTACGCATTATTACATTATTAAGTTACATAAATGATTGATATTTATATAAATATGTCGACACTTAGTCGACAGGCGTTCGAACTGAGAAATTGCTGTTCAAAATCGTCCACAGCCGTCAAGTTTTGACGGATTTAAATTTCTTTTTTTTAAAACACTCAGAATAAAATTTTCTAGAAGATAGCTGAGCCCGATTTTTAATTTTTGTTTTTATTTTAATATTATTTAAATAAATAAATAAAAAACTTATATAAATATTTAAATTTTTAGTCTCAATTGACAAAAAAAAAATTCTCTAAACCATTTCCTAATGGCCATAAGTGAAGAATAATTATTAGAAAAGTGTTGAAGATTATTAACGAACAATAATTAATGCTATTATAAACACTAATTTTTAATAATAATTTAGAATAATCAATTATCGTTAAAAAAGGATAAATTTTTCTCTAAAATCAATTGCAATTTCTTTAATATACTAATAAATTAAAAGTCAATATTAAGCATACATAATAAATAATGTTATAAACAATTTAAAGAACTAATAATTTTGCTTCGCTTTTATTTTAATAATTATTTATATCTTTTTTTATTAATTTCTTCTGAGATACATAAGTTTTTCATTTATTTATTTCAATAATATTAAAATAAAAACAAACACTTATTTCCTACAGCATCAATGAGGCTGTCTCCTTCTAATATGGTGTCAGTTTATTATTAAAACGTCAGAGGTCTCAGAACTAAACTCAGTCTCATTCGTAAATATGCCTTGTTGCCATCCTACGACATTCTAGTTTTCACAGAATCGTGGCTATATGATGGTATTAATTCCTCGGAATTAGGACTTCACAACCACGATATCTTCAGATTTGACAGGAGCACTTTATCCAGTAGTAATACCCGGGGAGGTGGAGTTCTTATTGCCTCAGTCTCTTCATTAAATTCAACGCTCATACCTCCCAAATTCATCTCCATCGAGCACGTTTTCATCAAGTTCTTAATAAAAAAAACTGTGTACATTATTGGATCTTTTTATATTCCCCCAAATACCAAAGAAGAAGATTACTCCTCTATGTGCCATATTTTAGAAGACATCCAGTCTCGGTTTCCAGCAGCAGTGATTTATATGATTGGGGATTTTAATATGCCATTTGTAACGTGGAACACGGTGCCTGACAACGGTCCATCCTGCACAAGCTACGGTAATCTAAATGCACAAAAAATTATAGCGAACACTGTTTCTGACACTTTGAATTATCTTAACCTTAACCAAGTTAATCATTTCGTTAATAATTATGGTTCGTTATTGGATCTCGTATTAACTAACTCCATAAATTTCGATCTAAATTTGGCTATAGAAATAATTTTACCAGTAGATACTTATCATCCGCCTTTATTATTAAACATTTATATTAATAGTGATATTTCACCTTTACATAATCAACAACAGGGTATTCCTAAGTACAACTTTAATAATGCAAATTTAGCAGCTATCTGCTCTTATTTGGATGAAATTAACAGGGAGTTGGTATTCGATGTACCAAATTTAGCAAGTGTAGATGAGGCAGTTAGCACATTTTATTCTTATGTTTACACCGCTTTTGATTTCTTTGTACCGATAAAAGTTATCAGAAATTCGAATTTCCCTTCATGGTTTTATGCTGAACTCAAACGATTAATTTATTTTAAAAAAGTCGCGCATAAAGAATATAAACGAACTGAAAACGCGGCTGACTACCGACACTTTTCTTATTTTAGATCTTTTTGTAAAAAGGCTTCAAAATTGTGTTACAATAAGTATGTTACTAGTATGGAACTGTCATTCAAATCTAACCCAAAGTATTTTTGGAATTATGTGAATAATTTAAGAAAAGAATCTAGAATACCTCAGGAAATGTTTTTAGATAATCTCAATGTAAACAATAGTCAAGATACCGCTGACCTTTTTGCAACGTTTTTTGAGTCAGTATATTCAGCGCGTACGCCGGCTTCACATATCTCTGATATTGAGCAGTGTGTCAATAATTTTTATTTACATAAAATTACGATCCAAGAGAAAGACGTCTTGAATAAATTAAAGTTGTTGAATATATCTAAGGGTGCAGGGCCTGATGACATTCCACCCTCATTATTAAAGTCTTGCAGAACGTCATTTGTACATCCGTTGTTTTTGTTATTAAATATGTCACTTTCTAGTGGTATCTTTCCATCTGAATGGAAAAGGGGTATAATTATACCCATTTTTAAAAATGGTAACAAAAACGACGCGCACAACTATAGGCCAATAACAATTCTTAGCGCTATTTCTAAGATATTTAAAGTCTTGTTTGCGACGCTGTTTATGCTTACTCGGTTAATTTTATAATCCCAGAACAACACAGCTTTATTAGAGGAAGATCAATAGTGACTAATTTATGTATTTTTACGAATTATATAACAAATGCTTTCGAGGAAGGCCACCAAGTAGACGCTATATATTTAGATTTTACTAAGGCCTTTGATAAAATAAATCATGGGGTTCTTGTGGCTAAACTTAGGGACTTGGGTCTTTCAGATATAATTGTTTACTGGTTTGAAAATTACTTGTCTGACAGATTTTTGTCAGTACTTGTTAAATCAGCTTACTCTCGTGTTTTTTTAGCAACATCAGGCGTTCCTCAGGGATCTAACCTCGGACCTCTCCTATTCTTGTTATATATTAATGATATCTCAACTGTTTTTTTATATTGTCGCTTTAATCTTTTTGCAGACGATTTAAAAATTTATAAAATCATTAATAACCAGTATGACTTTCTTCAAATGCAATCGGATCTTAACTCTCTTCAAGAATGGACTATAAAAAATGGCCTATATGTAAATATTAAAAAATGTCACATCATTTCTTTCTCTAAGAAAAATGATCAATTAATTTTTAATTACAAGATTGGCAATAGTGATATTGCGAGGGATACGAAGGTTCGTGATCTGGGAATAACGCTTACAAATGATTTATCCTTTAATGACCATATTTCGATCACAATTAGTAAAGCACTCTCAGTTCTGGGTTTTGTCACAAGAAATGCAAATAGATTCTCGGATTTGTCAGCTCTGAAAGCGTTATATTTCTCCCTCATTAGATCTATATTAATTTGTAATTCTATTATATGGTTACCTAATCAGGAGTTTAATCTCACTCGCCTTGAACGTGTTCAAAACAAATATCTAAGATTTATAGCGTACCAACGTAGTATTACCCGAGATAGATTTAACCATGATTACTCAGATCTGAGAAAATTGTTTCGGATACCAAAAATTTCCTCGTTGCTTATATATAATGATCTGCTGTTTCTGTATCGAGTACTTAATTGTCAAGTCAAATGCTCTAAGATACTTTCAAACATAAAGTTCGCGATTCCACAAGTAATATTATCAACTCTTAGAGATCGTTCAACCTTAACTATCAGAAATAAAAATTTAAAAACACAGGAAAAAACACCTCTTTTTTTTTTGTTGATGCAGAAAAACCAAATTACAGTGCAAATGGTGTATACACTAGAATTTGTAGAGAAGCAAACATTTATTGTCCTAATTTAGATTTCTTTCACAGTTCTTTAAATGCTTTCTCTAATTTATTGAGAACTACGATATTAAATGAAGATTTGTTACCCAACTAGCGTGGATGTTTATAATTATTTTTTATAGTACATTTGTACAAAAGGGCTATTTCTTTTTGTAAACTCCGTATGTAATTAAATAAATAAAATAAATAAATAAAAATTAAAAATCGGGCTCAGCTATCTTCTAGAAAATTTTATTCTGAGTGTTTTAAAAGAAAGAAGTTTAAATCCGTCAAAAATTGACGGCTGTGGACGATTTTGAACAGCAATTTCTCAGTTTGAACCAATTCATTTGAACCTGGCCGTGTGGGGTGAAGAAATGATTTTAAAGTAGAATTTAGTTTATTTGCGTAGTCCAAAAGTCGTACGAGGCTTCGAGCTCGAGTATAAAATAAGAAGAAGAAACTTAGGCAAAGTCACTCGCGTGTTATTTGTATCAAAAACGTGGTCGAAGCTGAGCGCTGTATACGAAATAAAAACTACGCAAACGCCATGCTTGTAAGCCCATGGCCTTTGTTTCATCTGACCAAGTGTCCGCGCTCGCCTAACTGTTTGGCAGAAACTACGCAAACGACTTTGCCTAACTTATTCCTTCGTATTTGGATTTAAAAAAACTCGCATTTCCATTTTTTTCATATAATTTATTTAAACAATGAACTTTTGATTTCATAATTAAATAGAACATTATCATTTTATACAGTATGTGAAGTTAAATTTAACAATTTTTTAGTTTTTATCAGGGTTCTTAATGCCTACAGTTTTTCTTGATTTTCTCAGTTCGACCAAAATGTCGTTTGCCTAAGTTTTTCCTTAGTATGGCAGTGTAGTATCTCTGCGATTTCATTTTCCTACTTTTGCTGATCTTCGTGTTCTTGAGCCCTTGTTGGATTTAAACTCAACAAATCAAGCCAATCTGACAATTCTAACTCCAGATTCGGTATTAGCGCGAAAAATTAGATAGGAATACACTAGTGTAGTGTCTTGGCCATGACACTTTTTTTTGGGTGCCTTTGTAATTTATTATACTGCACGCAAATAAAGTGTCTATATTATTTTAAAAATAAAAAAATACATAGTAATACTTTGAGAAAAAAAAGCGTGTTTAAAGTATTAGTACTTACTGATTTGTCGTGTTAACGTGCAATTTCTGTTTGTTAGACATTGCTCTTAATTGTATTCTAAATTTGAGTTTAATACTATATTGATTTGAAGACTAGTCTTTCTCAATCATGGAATTGTATCAAGGCAGGAGTCAACTAATATCAATAAGTGAAACAGAAATTTTAGTGTTTTTTAATGACATTTAGGTGCAACAATCCTTTAATTTGAGGATTTAAGTAACTGAGATTTTTTTTTTCTCTCCAGTATATCGCAAATATTCCAGGAAGTATTAGTATCGAGCGCGAAGCGCGAGTGCCGTGATGAGAATGTATTCCTTAAAGGCGTAGAACTTTAAGACAAAAAAAGTTTTACATTTTAAGTGAAAACCCAATTTAGAATAGCGCTAAACAGGTCAAAGATTAAACTGGCTCATGTTGTAGGGAAAGTATTCAATTTCGATAACGAAGAGCATGTATTACATGGTCGAAGCGTGCAGCCTGACGGGAAGATTGATAATGATCGGAGTGCGAAGCACGACGTTCATTTCAAATACGGAGCGCGTAGCGCAACGATTACTAAAACTTCGGAGCGCGAAGCGCGACGACAATCCTCGCGCGCCCCGAGGCGCGTGAAACTAGCGAGCGAAGCGAGCCCTGCGCGCGATGAGAATGTGACGGAGCGCGAAGCGCGATGTCAGATTTTTTTTTATTGATTTTATTTTCATTTAAAAGTACATATTTTTACCTAAAACATGTGTAAGTTTCATCAAAATCCCTTTATAATAATTTGAGATATTAACAATTTTGTTGAATTAATGTTGATATTTAAAATGGCGTATCTTCTAAAATTTTGAATTTTTTTAAAAATACTTTGGAGAGAAAAAGTTTCTCATATAGCAGTATAATATCACGAACTTTCAAGAAAATCGAAGAACCCCTTGACAACTCTGATAGTTCTGACGTGAAAAGGCCCATTAGTTAATTAACATTATTTATAACAATTAATTGTTAATGTTAAATTTTTTTTTATCCTTGTGAACAAAATTACTGCTGTTTTAAGCATAAAAACCTTTTTCAATGTTCATTAAGTAAGAAAATGTAAAATTTTGCACATTTGTTAACAATTAACATTCTTTAAATTTTTTTTTGAAATTTTATAATGATTAATTTAAGAGTTTAAAATAAAAAATCGGTTAATATTTACGACCTATAGGAAGTTTTGAAACAACGCGTGTCATTTTTCCCTAGTGTGCAACGCTTCAATTGTTGATAATGTTCCGGTGAAAGATTAACGGTCATAATTGTCCTTTCAAAGTTTGCAATCCAGGAATCAAAAATTTTAATTAATGACAACATTATTTTATGTTTTATTTTGAATTGACGTTGAAATAATATGTAACTTGCTACTATTAGTCGACGTGTATTTAAATAATTTTGTTGTTCGAGAAGTTCAATTTGACATGTATCTTGCTACACTGAGAAAAAAATACTATTGAATCAAATACCTTTATGCTATTGAATTCCATGTCATTACATCAATGACAGATTTTTTTATTTATAAGCATAGACCTTTAAAACAAAAGTCTGAAGTTTTTAAAAGAATAGCATGGTGCTATCAAATCGCTGTTATCTACTCAATTGTTACTTTACTTGAATAAATAGCATATTTTAATATTTATTTAACATAGTTCTCTTAAAATGT
The DNA here is from genome assembly GCA_037103525.1 of Ganaspis brasiliensis. Classification (NCBI taxonomy): domain Eukaryota; kingdom Metazoa; phylum Arthropoda; class Insecta; order Hymenoptera; family Figitidae; genus Ganaspis; species Ganaspis brasiliensis. The sequence goes on from JAZKLR010000018.1 coordinate 1,102,421, forward strand.
TGTCATGGTATTTTTGAAAGAAATATTTGAGTATTTGAATCATATAAGAAAGTATAGAATTATAAACACCCTGCTTTTCTTTCGAATAAACAAAGTATTTGCGGACTGCCAATAGCAGATGCTATCAAATCGTTAGGCCCTGTGTTTGGGCCATTAGCGCCTAGGTCTTGGCAATGTTCTTCCCCCACCTCTTGTTGTAGCTTAAATAGGCAGTTCGTAAAACATCAAGTAGCGAGCGCATAGCATAAGGGGTAGAAAATAGTATAAATAATAAATATTGAATATAATAAATAAATACAAAAATTCCGTACAACTGATAGGATGTTACTAATTAATGATAATTAATATTTATTTTAATTCATTATTTTTATTTCCCAAAAATTAGGTGTTTTTACTTCAAAGTCAGAAACTTATTAAACTGATAGCACCTTGCTATCAAATTGAAAGTATCTGTATATAATGTAACAAACTGCTACTTTAGGGTTAAAATTATACTCTATCTTTCTGTAGGAATGACTTATTGATATAATAAAATTTATTTTATTAAATTTACAGAATATACATGTTTCAAAACAATTTGCTGATAATGCAACTATTTATGGTTTGATTCAATAGAAGCGAAACTATAGAGTCATTAAAAGCAGCGCTTTAGATTTATAGCATATGCTAATGGCAGCCCGCAATGACACTATTTAATGAATTAAAGACAGATGTCATTGAGTCAATAGCATTTTTTTCTTAGTAAACTGTTAATTGACAATTAATTAGACAATTAATTTAGACATTCGATTCGTTCGTATCATGCTACAACAATCGACATTTATTTTTTAATTTTGTAAAAATTCTTTTGTTGACGAACAATTAGAAAATTAAAATTTTGAAATTTTCTTGTCAGTATGATAGTGTAAGTCCATGCTGGAAAACTTTTGTCGTTTGGTAGTGTAAGTCCATTTCGACAATTAAAGTAGCAGCTAATAAGCAGTCCAATTTATGAAATAATTAACTGGTATAGATCTTGCTCTGACCACAAGATTTTATATTGAAAAGATTTGTTTTTTGCAAATCTACACTACCGGCCAAAATTGTGGGACCACTTACAAAAATAGGATTAAAAATTCTTCGATTAATAGAAACCGAGATTCAATATGATCAAGACAGGTGAATTTTTCGTTTGTTGTGAATTTTCATTATTCAAGTTTGATGGGCTGCATTTTCTAGAAAAGTAATTAAAAATTTTTGAAATTAAGCTAAATAAAAGCTTGAACTTTTAACTTCAAAATAAGCTAAAGAAAACTTAAATATCTTGACTGGCTTTAAAGTTATAAGTAAATGTGTTTAAAGAACAAAACGCAACAATTCCTTTGTTTCCTACCCTCTCGGCCTATTTGCCATGTATTAAGCAGCCAAAAGTGGAGCGAGCACTAGAATCGTTGCGTTTTTTCGTATCATACATTTACTTATAACTTTAAAACCTGTCAAGATATTTAAGTTTCCGTTAGCTTATTTTAAAGCTAATAGTTCAAGGTTTCATTTAGCCTAATTTCAAATTTTTCCAATTACTCTTTTAGAAAATGCAGCCCACCGAACTTGAACAATAAAAATTCACAAAAACGAAAAATTCACCTGTGTTTATCACATTGAATCTCCGTTTCTATTAATCGAAAAAGTTATAAAATAGGACCATTTGTCAATTAAAAATTCACCAGTCTTTATCATATTGAATCACCGTTTCTATCAATAGAAAAAGACATAAAATAGGACATTTTAAGGCGGTCATGTTTCTAATTCCATTTTTTTAAGTGGTCCCACAATTTCGTCCAGTAGTGTATATTAAATTTTTTTTCGCTTCATAAAGTTACTTTTTTGAGGTAAAATAGCGCCTCGTGTAAAATTTTAATTTAATACTTTTTTTTTAGTTTTTTATAACAAAAATACGACAAAAATGATTTAAAATGATGCATTAGATTCTTCTTTACTAACTACATAAAACATTTTGTAAAGTAATTGATTTTGAAAAATGCACAAAGTAACCCACGAAATCTTGGTTTCATAGTTTTTTTTTGCACTTTTCTCTTAAAATACACAATAAAAAGATAGCGTATCGTGTATAGTGTACACTTCATTATAATTAAATTCATAAAACTTATATACTCGAACCTGGATGAGTGGAACCTGAGGAGACCAAAATTTTTGTTCCACTTTCCACTCACCCAGTTTACACTTATCCAGGTTTTTTGAGGCCAAATTCCACTGAAAGAGGTTTATACATTTTACACTTTTTTTACATATTCCATTTATATAAGGTACATTAGAGTGGTCCAAAAAAAAACAAAAGTTCGAAATATTTTGCTCTGACACCCCAGATTTGTTCCAAACAGAAAAAATATCACCCCTATTTTTTTGATTTGAAGTCAAACAATATTTAGCGGTCGCTCAAAGACCATGAAATTTCACATTGTTTCCCCATGCGAAGAACGTACTTTTTCGTAAATTTGCTATAAAATCGTCAAAAGTTATTCAACTCAGTTATCCACCATACCAGTTCTTAAAAACTGCTTAAAAAATAGTATTTCGTAATTTATTTAACAGTTTTTTGAAATTAATTAATTTTAATTAAGTGGTCTCCACTCCTTTTAACAGTGGCGATTATGAGTCTTACTCCCTTTTGGAGTTGATTTTTAACTCCAAAAATTTGACTCTCAACTCCAGTAGCCGTTAACTCCCCGAATTTTTAACAGTGTATATATAGAGGTAAACTTAAGAAAAAGTCCCAGTTATAGAGGTCTTATTTCAAAAAATCTGTTTCACTTACAGAGGTAGTTTCCCACTTATAGATTTTTTTTTTTAATATTTTGCATTAGTTATGCAGAGACGGCAAAAAAAGTTCCACTTAAAGAAGATTCCCATATTTCTCGACTGTACGAATTTTTTTTCTGATTTGTGATAAAGAATTAGGTAATTTCATTTAGTACTCTCCGTAGACTAGACAAAAAAACTTTCCATACTTTTAATATTTTTTTTCTTCAATATATATTTTCTTTAATTTTCTTCTCATCACTTAAATAATTTCAGTTTATTTTATTCTATTTGTATCCTATATATTATTTAGAAAAATTTGTTAATTCTTATACCTTGGGTCGAAATACAATTTTTTATTCAATTTTATGAGTTTTTTTTTTATTTTTACTCGATGTTTTAAATTTATTTAATATTATTTTATGATTTAAACAAAACTGTAATGTTAAAATTATTTTTAAAATATACCCTATATGTAATGTATTAAAATTTGTTTTCATTCAAAAACTTTTTTCATATTATTTTTTATTTTCACTTTGAATAACTTCTGAAACTTTTCGTTATATAGAAATGTCACTTTTATTTTATAGTTTTTTTTATCTCGCTTTATACAGTCGACCATCGGTCCATAGCAGTAAACCCGCCAAGCGCGAAAAGGAGCTTTTCGCAGAACTCAGGTTCCCCCACTACAGGCAAGCTTGCTTGCTTTTTTTATTATTACTGTTTTTCGGGCGGCCTCGAATTGCACCGCGGTTTTCGCGGCTAAATTAATTGCATAACTGAACTGCACCGGGTCCAAAAAGGGTCGCGGTCAGTCAGTAACTGAACTGCACCGGGTCCAAAAAGGGTCGCGGTCAGTCAGCAACTGAATTGCACCGAGTCCAAAAAGGACTGCGGTCAGTCAACAACTGAACTGCACCGGAGAAATGAAAGTTGAATAATATTTAAATTTAAAATTGTTTTATTTAAATTTAAATATTATTTTACAAATTATTATTCTTTTTATAAATAATAATTTTTGAAAGAATATAATTTGTTAAACATTGTGAAATTTCTTTATTTTATTCATTTATATTTTTGATTTTTATTTGTCACTAAAATGAGTGTGCACTTAATTTATAGCGAACGTGGTAGCGAATTACTTTTATTTGAAAGTCGTAAGTACTATTTTGCTCGACAATTGGCAAGTACTGGTGAAAAAGTGTAGCGGTGCACAGTTCGAAAGTGCTCAGCTAAAATATACACTATAAATATGGAGATTACGCGACAAGAGATTGGTGAGCATATCGATGAAATTAATATTAAAAAACTGAATCGGGAAATAATTAGTGCTTCTGCGAAACGAAAAATAGAAAATAATTTAACTAAAATATATTTATTTATATATATATATATATTTATTTACATATTTATATATATTATATTATATATTATATATATTTATTTATGTTTATGTTTAATGTTTTTTAATTCATGACAAAGCTTTTTTGCCGCTATATTTATTTTTGTTTATTTTTAATGTTTTTTAATTCATGACAAGGCCAATCGGCCGCTGAGACAATTTTATTTTTGTGGTTGTTACTAAAAGACAGATCCAACATGTCAATTCTCTCAGCTGACGTTGGTTTCTATGACCTACGGACTCTGTTGCTGTTCATATCTTCAGTGATTTTTGGATCCGGTGCAGTTCAGTTGCTGACTGACCGCGACCATTTTTGGACCCGGTGCAGTTCATGTGTGCTTCGGTGCAGTTCGTGGACGTCCTGTTTTTCATATTTCAGTTTATTTTTATAATTTTTATATTTTTGCTTAGTTTAAAAATTTTTTTTAAAGTTTAAAAAATTTTTCATAAAAATATTTAACATTTTCAAAATATTGCTTTATTATTCTTTATAAGATGTTCTTAATTTTTCTCATTCCTTCAAACTTTTTGACTTTTTAAATTTCTTTCACTTTTCTTCAATTTTTTCGTTTATTTATAATTTTTTATAAATTTTTGAACTTTTAGTAAATTTATTAAATTTATCTTTCTTTTTGTATACCTAACAAAATTATTTTTTTCAATTTTTTGACAACATTTAATTTTTATCTTATAATTTTTTCAAAGCATTTATTAGATATAGTTTTATGTATTGTTTCGTAATGCATTATTTTTTTATAACTTTATCAACTATTTTATTTTTAAAGAATTCATTTATTTTTTGCAGGTTTTTTAATCATCCTTTTTCATTTTCTTTTTATTTTTATTTATCCTATCAAATATAAGTATATTATCCTTAATTTTCATACTTTTGAATTCATAAAATTAATGTTTTTTATATGAAAGTGTTTATTAATTATTATTATAACACAGTTTTTAAGAAATGTTTTTGAACACTAAATAAGGTTACCTTTGTTTATATCTGTTATTTTATTTTACTCTTTATACAATTTTTGTTGTAATAAAAGCAGGGCCGACGAGAGAAATTCCTGAACTGTCCAGGTCAAAAAATAAAATGTATTCAAACTTTGCTAAAATGTTTTCATTGTTAGTGAAAGTGTAAATACCAAATATTTTAAAATTCCATGAAATAGTTTTTGATTTACAAAGTTTTAAAATTTTGAATTTTTTTAAAATGTCGTTTTTTAAATTAATTATATTTCTAAGTAGATTGCATAAAAGTTAACATATATATAGTGATTTTTAAAGCTTTTTTTACAGAATATTCGATGATAATAAATGTTCTTTTGTAAAAAAAAAATTTGACCTTCAAATTCAAGGTCAAAGTGTTAATTTGATTGTATCTCGAAATCGGAGTTTTTAAAAAAAATTTAACCTATCTCAATGGAAAGCTTGACTTTTTTCCTATAAGATATGTAAAAATTAGAGTGGAACTCTAAATAATTCTGTCAAAAATACATCTGAAATACCCGCGCGCGCTCGATTAACCAGTGGTTACTCGCGCGAGGTCGCGCTATTCGAGCGCACGCGGGTATTTGAGATGTATTTTAGACAGAAGTATTTTGAGTTCCACACTAATTTTTACATATCTAATAGGAAAAAAGTCAAGCTTTCCATTGAGATAGTGTTACGTCTCGCTTAGAACGTAATTTTATTTTTTATAATTTCTTATAATAACTCTAATTATTATATCTTAAATTTGTTTGCACCGATTTCTAAAATTTAATTTCAACTTTGTAAAATATAAGATAGCCTAAATAGTAGCTTTTGCTTCTTCCTGAGTTTTCTCTTTTTTTGTAATTTAACGTCACTGCAAGGGTAATTTAGCATTTCACTGCCCACATTTGGCTGATGCAATTTTGTTAATAGTTTGCAACACAGCCCTTCCAACACCTGTACGACTCCGGTCATCGAGTTTCTATCACTGTCAACCAATCAGGTTGTACTTCTATCATCTACTTCTATCAGCTATGTCTTTCTGCCCTGGTGGCGTGACCCTTTTCGCCAGATACAAATTGTCACTCGGTAGAGCAAGAAGCTACGCTCATTCAAAATTCTTAATTAATATATAACAGTTGTTTTGAAGAATATATGGATTCTCTACATTAAGAGTGTTTATAATTTATTGTACCTCATTTCTTTTTACTTCTGGCTGATATAATTTTAATCAGTTTCGAAGAACATTAAAACAAAAAAGTTTCAATGCACAAAACAGATAGGTTAACATTTTTTTTAAAAAATCCGATTTCAAGATACAATCAAATTAACACTTTGACCTTGAATTTAAAGGTCAAATTTCTTTTTTACAAAAAAACATTTATTATCATCAAATATCCTGTAAAAAAAAGCTTTAAAAATCACTATATATATGTTAACTTTTATGCAATCTACTTAGAAATATAATTAATTTAAAAAACGACATTTTAAAAAAATTCAAAATTTTAAAACTTTTTAACTCAAAAACTATTTCATGGAATTTGAAAATATTTGGTATTTACACTTCCACTAACAAAGGAAACATTTTAGCAAAGTTTGAATAAATTTTATTTTTCGACCTGGACAGTTCAGGAATTTTGCCCCATATATATATTCTTGTAAAAAACAGTTTAACAAATAATAGGTAGGTATTAAATAATAAGACAAAGAAGTGAAATAATAAATATATTTATTTAATTATAAGGTTAAAGTAGTATATTAAGCAACAAGGAGTTAAAGGCAGCCATTTGTTTACGCTGATGTTTGGGTACATACGAGAGACAGTCGAGGGTTATTGAGCAAGCGTTTTATCTAGTTGAGCAAGCCGTCTGCTCAATTGTCCAAAATGACATTTGGACAATTTGGGTGGTTGCTCAATCATCCAATACATTATGCCCAATCATCCAAAAGATATTTCGAGCTTAAAAACTGGAGAAAAGCAACTTAACCGTTGAGAAAACATTAAGAAACTTTAAATTATGGATATATGCAAAAAAGTGGATAATAAAAATACCTATATATAAGAATAAATAAGATTTCAGAAAAGTCGTGATTTATTGACACACAGGGAGCAGAATAACATACTAGCAGAATAGCCGTAACCAATCAAAGTTTAGTCTCTCGTGGCAAATATTACTCTACCGCTGGAGACAAAATTGCTTAACTAGCCAAAACGCTTGCTCAATAACCTTCTTTTTAATGGGTAGTTATACGATTGCAAAACACCGATCAGCGAAACATATTCACAAATTGCAAAATTGTACTCAATTAAAAATATCGACGAACGAAATTTCAAAGAACTTGGAACGCAATTCAACAATTCACAAAGAAAATCGCTCACACCACTCAACAACAAACACATCAATATAAAACAGTTTAGGAACATAGTGAAGTAAAAAGGTTAAACAAAATAATTATAAAACACCTTTGGAATTCTGAAAAATCTCTCGTTTAAGTAAATTAATTAAATATATAGTGTGTGGATAAAAGAAAAAAAGGAATGATACATTATATTTTTGCGAGTGAGCAGTTTGTATATGAAGTAATGCAAGGTGTGGGGCTTTCAACAATTGAACCTTAGTTTTACCAACGCCTAAGTTGCAAAATTGTAAGAATGAACTTGGTAACAACCAAGTTTATCAAACTCAAGCCGATTTCTTAATGACTTTCGTCAGTTAATAAAACTAATTGTCAAAAGAAAATTCAGGTCTTTTTATCCAAGTCTCAGGAGAAGACGGAAGTCAGTATTTTTTGCGGGTAGCCATCACATAGAAAGACGTGCCTTGTGAAAAGTTTTAAGTCGAGACTAAAAGAAATATCCCTTAAATAGTAAATCAGGTATTCAGAGAAATATTAAAAAGGGAGCAAAGTGCTTATATTAAAAATATAATAAAATCAAGAAGTTAAATATATCGCGGAAATATTGTGTTTACAAAGTTAGTTTTGAATTAATTGCGAGAATTCATCAAGTGTTAAGAATATTCGAGAAAAGTGCAATATAAATGAAATGCAGAAGAATAGAAGAATAAAAAGTATTTTGAAGACGAAGAATCAATGCTTGATAGTTTTTGAGAAACTTTAACGGTGAAATTTGGGAAAGGATCATTATGACCTCTTGTATTTTGGTATAAGTGAAAACCAATTACACTAACGTGCAATTTATATTGGTGAGTTTCTTCAAAGAAGTAGTTGAATTATGACAATCTCTAGAACTTGCACCTGTTAGTCCTTTTAAGTGTTCCATTTCAGCCTTGAATTTTAAACCCATATCTGTGGCACCTTTAAAATATCTAAACACTCTTTTAACATCAGTCCTATCTTCGTGAGTTGGTTCCTATTTTACTGCGAAACTAATATCAAATCTAATCGCATTTGATAAGTACTTCAAGCTTTCAATGGCCTTTCTATATCGTATCTTTTTGATTTCACTCTTATTTGCATGTTTCTCTAGTGTGACTCGTTTATTCTTATTGTTCACTTGTCTGGTGACCATCAGTGTACTTTGCGGTTTGCAATATTTTGTATTAAATTCTTCTAGGATGCTCTCTATATAGTTTGCTTGGTGAATCAGTATGCTCTTATTCTCTCTATTTCTCTATATTGTTATTCCCAGAAATCTTGGTTTACCAAGATCTTTTAATTCAAAACCGTTGCTGATACATTGTTTAATTTCTTCTAATTTCTCTAAATCGTTGCCTCTTTAATTTTCACACTTTCATCGCTCTAGTTTTCTAACTTCAATCATGTGCTTAAACACTGTTTTTTGCTGTTTTTTGTAATATCGGACCACTCTAGTTTTCGAACTTAATTGTAGTCCGTCTAGAATCTTAATGTAGAGTTCTTCCTCAAACAAGCCGTTCAAAAATGCTGTCTTTACATCTAATTGATATGCATATAGATCGTATTTATTAATTATTGCAAGTCGTGATCTTACGATTGACAATCTGGAAACCGGAGCATAAGTGTCTTTCAAGTTGTAAACGTTTTTGAACTTGAAACCTCTAATTAACAATCGAGCTTTGTATCGAGTTGATCCATCAGCCTCCAATATTCTCTCAAAGAGCCATTTTGAGTCAATATATTTGACAATCAATTTCTTCTTTTATTGCATGTTTCCAACTCTCCTTCTCTTTAGTCCTCACTGCCTCTTCATAGTTTACTGGGTCTTTATTCAAAGATGCCAGGAGACAATGTCTTAAATGAATTTTATTTTCCTCTTTATTTTCTGAACCATTTGAGTAATTAGTAAACCTGATAAAACTTATATCTTCTATCGGTTTTCCAACATCGACTTTCTTAGGTTCATCCTTACTTTTACTTCTAGTTACGCAACTTTGTTTGATTTCTTTCTTTTTTTCTTTTTTTTTCTTCTAAACATTTTCTCCGTCTTCCTCTCTTTATAGGTTTTGTAGGTTTTCATCGTTCTCAATTTTATCCCTTTTGTAAACATCTTTGTACAATAATTTCTCATTAAATCTCACATATTGAGATTCAATAAATTTTTTTTATGCTTGGGTGCCATATCAAATAGCCAGTATGTTTGTATCCAACTAAAACAGCTTTAGTTGCTCTTTCGCTGAGCTCAGAATCAGGTTTTGGTAACTTGACATATCTAATGCAGTAATGCATCCAAATTTTTTGATTTGATGAAAGTAACAAGTTGCACTAGTTAAAAATTTCTCTAAAGGTGTTCCAAAGTCTATGAATTTGTGCGGTGTACTATTGTATGCATGCACAGCAGCATCAACAGCCAAGTCCACATAGTCTTTGTTAATCCTTAATCAAACATATATGCTTTAACTTTGCCTTGAATCGTTGTATGAAACCTTTCGGCAACTCCATTGTCCATTTTTTTTATATTAACGCCCCTGCCCTTTTTGCTTGCGGCTGACGAACTTCATTTTCTCTTTGTCAAATCTCTTAAATATTTAGCCTTTATTTTCTCCATTAAAGTTCTTTTGCTCACTCTTAAATTTATTTTGATTTTTTATTTCTGATTTGAGATATTACTCTTATTGTTTTTACTATGTTAAAATGTTACTATTCGTTCGTTTGTCACTTTTATTAAGTAAACTTACTTTTTCCTATTGGTATGTTAAGAAATAGAAAGTCATTAGTGTACTAAAACATTTTCATGCGCAATTACACATGCGCAGTAGTGCACTATGATAGCTACCCATATGCACTAGTACACTCTAATAGATACCCATGCGCAGTTTTGCACTACGAAAATTACGCATGCGTAATAGTGCTTCTATGACATACACATCCGCAGTAGTGCATTATGACTGTTAGTGCCACATATACGCAGTAGTGAACCATGATAGTGAACTATGATAGCCACACATGCGCAGTAGTGCACTATGACTGTTACACATGCGCATTAGCTCAATATACATTTACATGCGAGCAGTGGTGCATTATCAAAGTGTAGATCCGACAATGGCTTACTTTTTTTTTGTTTATATCACATAGATAATCTTATCTTTAAAAAATAATATTTCTTTGTTATAATTATGATAGGATGTGCAACAGCTGAAGAGGATACCAACGTTTAGTGTCGAAACGTGGTGAAACTTATCAAAATTTTTGCCGCCGCGCACAGTGGGCCAGGAAACCCGATTTTTGGCTAAAAGTAGAAAAGTAGAAATATTTGCCTGAAACCTGCTACTCGGGAGTTTTCGGGGTTGCTGATTACGAATCTAAAGTCAGATTAAAAAATTCAAAATGGCGGATCCAATATGGCTGACTTAGAATCTCAAAGTCTATATATTTGTTTGAAAGTTGTTACACGGGAGTTTTTGGGGTCGCTGATTACAAATATGACGTCGGCGTTCAAAATCCAAAATTGTGGATTCAATACGGCGAACTTGAATTCTAAAAAGTCTATATTTTTGCCCGAAACATGCACGGGAAAAAATATTGTACACGACGTATACTAACCTGTAGTACAGCGGTTGCACTAAAGGTTATGTGTAACAGCTGCTCATTTTCTGGACTCCAGTCCATTTTTTGGGCAGCTCCTACCCAATAAACATGGGTAGACGATGCCTGGACGGCTCGTGCGTCTCTATCGGACACCAGAGGTCCCAAAGTTAGACAGCAGACGTCCCGAAGTTGGGCAGCAGTTTTACATAGTAAACAGACATCAGTTGCGCATTCAATGGCGAAGCGGCTGTCTAAAAGTTTTTCCCGTGTGTTACTAAAGGTTTTTTTGGGTCGCTGATTTAGTATATGATGTTAGAATTACAATGAACAAAATGGTTGATCCAAAATGTAGGATGAACTTTTTTAAAAATCATTGGATTTACTTATAACATCATATTTAGGCAGGGACTGACACGAAAACCGAATTTCGTTTCTGTTTTGGATTGTTGTGACAAAACAAAAATGTACGATTAATATTGTTTTGTATTGAACCTGAAACGAAAAGGCTCTGAATTACGTTTTCGTCTCATGCCCGAAACGAAAATCCACTCCGAATTTCTTTTTAGTCTCATGCCCGAAACGGAAAGAGTCTGAATTTCGTTTTCGTTTCCTGCATAAAACAGAATTGTGTTTATAAGATAAAAATGAAATTTAGAGCCTTTTCATTTCGGGCATGAAGAACGGAAACGAAATTCGGAGCGGATTTTCGTTTTGGGCATGAAACGAAACTTAATTCTGAGAAGACTTTCGTTTCAGGTTTGACACAAAACAAAATTAAGTTGATATTTTGTTTCAGGTTTTCGAAACCGAAACGAAACAAAAATAAAATATATTTTGTTTCGGTTTTCGTGTCAGTCCCTGTATTTAGGGAAATTTTGTGACACTGATTCAATTAAGGAAAAAAATTGAAATTTGATGTCAAGTTTTGAAAAAAAATAAATGCTCAGAAACAATGCAAAGCCTACTATTTGCTTACAAATAGGGATTAAATTGTAGTTACCAGGGTCTACCCCAGAGGGAGGTTATTAGAATTTAAGACCCCTCTTTTTTCGGTTTTTTTTTGTTGTTAATTTAATTTTTTTTATTATTTATAATTTTTTAATTTGTTTAAATTTTTTTTCTTATATTCATCAAATATAACTGTCAGTAAGTAAAAACACAACCTAATTTATCAATTTATCAATTATTAATTTGATTAATATATGAATATAAATAAATACCTATATGTATAATATTATAATATCCCTGCTGAGAGTAATAGAATAGAAAGAGATAGAAATTAAGTGATAGAAAAAAATGGAATTTTCTATGTCCGGTAAATACGCGATTTGCATTCCTAAAGCTCTTTCTCTTCCTATCTCTGATCTATCCGGCGGCTACAATATTTTTCTATATCTTTTAATCATTCAGTCTATCCCAAATATTTTGGAATATCTCTCTTTTTCTATGCTTCAGAAGTACATAAATTGAAATCAAACCTGAAGCAGAAAAATCAGCTCTTATAAAGACTTGAACCAGTCCTCCTGAAATTAAAAAGATAGAAAGCGTTAGAAAAAAGGAGATAGGAAGAGATAAAAAGATATACTGTTTGGGCGTTGCAAAGTGGATACTTAAAAGAGACACAACTTTTCTATCTCCTTTTATCGACACTTTTTTCTATCTTTTTCTATCTCCTCCAATGGAAGCAAAGAGATAAAAAGAGATAAAAGAAAGTTATAGAAGGAGATAAAAAGATATACTGTTTGGGAGATGCAAAGTGGCTACTTAAAAGAGATTCAACTTTTCTATCTACTTTTATCGACACTTTTTTTTATCTTTTTCTATATTTTTCTATCTATTCCAATCAAAGTAAGGAGATAAAAAGAGGTAGAAGAAAGTTATAGAAAGAGATAAAAAGGTATACTGCTTTGGAGATGCAAAATGGCTACTTAAAAGAGATATCGATCCATTAGATATCCCAGGAGATGTTTTGGATATCCTGATATTATCCAGAAGTAACAGACGCTGGATATTCTGAGGATATCTTAGGAATATCCTAAAGGTCATCCTTAGGATATGGTCGATTCTGGCGTAACTGCCCTATTTCAAGATAAGTTTTGGTAGAAAAATAATTTTTTTTTTAATGTTTCTGTGCACTAATTTTTCTTATTAGGGTATAATGTAATTATATTTTAAGGGGTCAGTATGGATTTATTTTTTAAAAAAATTTATTTTTCATGAACATCAATTTCGTATACTATATACCTATAGAAATAAGATAAAAACTAATATATAGGTAGTAGAGTTCAAAAACATGCTAAAAACGCGATACTGCAGAAGCATAAGGCGCATAGCATAGCAGTAAAAAATTGTTTAAACAAATGTCATTATATAGCATTATCAGTAAAATTTATTATTTGATAATATACAGCAATGGTAGAGAAAAGTATTGATGTATTTAAGTCATTTTTACCTTAAAAATTAAAAGTACAATTGAATATTTATATTGCTTTGACCAGCGCGAGCAGCCCTTGGTTGCGCGAATGTTTAACGCCTTTTTCTCAAAACAACGTTTTTTGACCTGGCCGACACGATTTAAGAAAAACTAATGAACCGATTAAGCTCAAATTTTCAGGGGTTCTTCTATGCACATGCCGCTTTGCCATGAACTAGGATAATAAATATCCATTGATATTTAACCCTTTTTTTAAACAAATTAAGTTGTAAAAAAAAGGTAAAAAATTTAAACTTCCGCCATTTTGTTTCCTTTCATCGGAATTAAAAGATCCTAGTTCATGCGATAACTACAGATCCAAATTTTAAGAAAATACTTGATTTTTTGATTTTAGACAATCCAAACTCCAGATATCGTGTCGGCCAGTAAAATTTAAGGCTAACTTCAAGCAGCTATTTCGCAGAAATAAACAATCAAAAATAAAAATGAAAAATATTTTTTGTCACTTTTAATTGTCAATTTTCATGTATAAAAAGACTGGGTTATAAAAATATATTTTATTATAAAAAATAAATCCTTGAAAATTTGTACAATAAACCCATACTGACCCCTTAAACGATTTTACTACAACTATATTTATACGGAAAAAATAACAAATTTTTGAAAATTGGCTGCCACGTGGAGCTGAACCGCATCCTTTTATTCCAAATATATTGTACAAAATAAAAATTTCTTCTTAATATTTTGCTAAAATGAAAATAAATAATAAATTCATAAATTATTTAATATTATAACAGTATTTTAGATATTAGTTAACACATATACAATTTTATAAAACAACAGCAAATACAATATTTAATAATGATTTTTTGGATAATCTGAAATCGAGATAGAGCAGAGTAAGCCGGCATAGCTAAACTACCTTATAGAATAATATTTTAAAATAACTGCCACAGATAAAGAAGTTTCTCTGCATGAAGCACACTGAACACTTTATATAGGCCATGGAGCTGAAATTATACGTGTTACCATGGAGCTGAAATTTCACCAGTTATAGTGCAATATAATAGAAGTTATAATATATATATTTATGTATATTTTGTTTTTAGTTACTCTCATATATACCTTTAAAATTCACTAGTACACTTCAGAATATTTTTTTAATTTAGGTGTATTTTTTCAACGCAGCCAAGTAGCCCAGTTACGAAAGAATCGCCCATATCAATGAGATATTCTTAGAATGTCAAAGGGATATTCTTAGAAAACAACTGTAAATATATCCGGTAGATGTATAAATATATATCCCCAGAAGAGCGGAAATTTCAATAGCCATTGGATATCCAAGGATACCACAAGATATTTTTTCATTACCTGAAATCAGAAAATGTTTTGTTTTATTGATTGTTTTTTAAGTTATTACAATTTTTTATTTATTCCGCTTCGTTTCTTCAATTCTTTACTATTCCAGTCTTCTTGCTGAGTATCTGACAGTACCATGCGAGCATGCTGTTATTATTGGTGCAGCACTGCGACTGTAATTAATATCATCTTTGATATTTAAGGACATTGATTAAACATTATTTAATTACATTGAGTTTTATGGGAATTGAGTCATGTGTCATATATATGAGGCAAAATTCCTGAACTGTCCAGGTCAAAAAATAAAATTTACCAAATATTTAAAAATTCCATGAAATAGTTTTTGAGTTACACAGTTTTAAAATTTTGAATTTTTTTAAAATGTAGTTTTTTAAATTTACTATATTTCTAAGTAGATTGCATAAAAGTTAACATATATATAGTGATTTTAAAAGCTTTTTTTACAGGCTATTTGATTGTAATAAATGTTTTTTTGTAAGAAGAAAATTTGACCTTGAAATTCAAGGTCAAAGTGTTAATTTGATTGTATCTTGAAATCGGATTTTTTAAAAAAAAATTTAACCTATCTCAATGGAAAGCTTGACTTTTTTCCTATAAGATATGTAAAAATTAGAGTGGAACTCTAAATACTTTTGTCAAAAATACATCTCAAATACCCGCGCGCGCTAGAGAAACCCTATTTGAGCGCGTGCGGGTATTATTATTTAGAGTTCCACTCTAATTTTTACATATCTTATAGGAAAAAAGTCATGCTTTCCATTGAGATAGGTTAAAATTTTTTTAAAAAATCCGATTTCGAGATACAATCAAACGGGACCGGCAGACTCATCAAAACTTTGCAAGACGTCGCGTATATAGAATTGCTCGAGCGACGAGCGGTGGTGGTGGAGGAACGACGCGGCAAGAGTGCGCCTTCGTTACTCCCGACTCGCCGAGCAAGCTGTGCATTGAATTGTATATTATATATACTTTCTAGGCAAATATAAATCAAACCTACTAATTTTTTTTTAGTGTAATAAAACTATTTCATTTTCAACTTGGATATTCATGAAGTTTTTAGAAATTGGACCTCCAAGTTAAAACCAGTTCAACCGTTGAAAGGAAAAGTTTTTCAATTTGGAAGGCAAGTAGAAACTAGTAGATGCATGTACAATTTCTACTGGATTCGATTGTTTCTTTATTGTCGGGTTAGATGGTGATAGAAAGCGATAGGTGGATATAAGGATATAGAGTAGAGGTAAAAAGTTATACAAATAAAGCGATAAAAAGCTTTACATGTTTACGTCGATATCAGGAGGAGATAGAATGCAATAGAAGGATATAAAGCGGAGATTCAAAGTTATGCAAATGTGGTGATAAAAAGCTTTACGTTTTTCATAGATGAAAGTTGAATAGAAAGCGATAGAAGGATATAGAGTGAATATAAAAAGTTATAAATATTCGGTGATAAAAAGGTATATATTCATGTTGATTTAGATGGGGATAGAAAGCAATAGAAGGATATAGAGTAGAGATAAAAAGTTATACATATAATGTGATAAAAAGCTATACATTTTTACATCGATAACGGGGAGATAAAATGCAAAATAGAAGGATATAAAGCGGAGATTCAAAGTTATGCAAAAGAGGTGATAAAAAGCTTTACGTTTTTTATAGATGAAGGTGGAATAGAAAGCGATAGAAGGATATAGAGTGAATATAAAAAGTTATAAATATTCGGTGATAAAAAAATATATATTTTCATGTTGATTTAGATGGGGATAGAAAGCAATAGAAGGATATAAAGTAGAGATAAAAAGTTATACAAATAAAGTGATAAAAAGCTATACATTTTTACATCGATATCGGGGGATAGAATGCAATAGAAGGATATAAAGCGGAGATTCAAAATTATGCAAATGTGGTGATAAAAAGCTTTACATTTTCTTATAGATCAAGGTTGAAAAGAAAGCGATAGGAGGATATAAAGTAGAGATTAAAAGTTATACAAGAAATGTGATAAAAAGCTATACATATTGATGTCGATTGAGGTAGAGATTGAAATCTATCGTAGGTAATAGACTAGTGATTGAAAGCGATTGATGAACATAGAGCGGATATTTAAAGTCATAGAAGATTGGTGATAAGAAGATATAAAAGTTTAAGTCAATAGAGGTGGAGATAAAAAGCGATCAGGGATATAAAGAGGAGATTAAAAGATATAACTATTCTATATGTTTTTCTATGCCTGAAATAGAAAGAGATAAAAAGGGATAAGTTTTCTACCAGTTTACTTGCAGCAGGAAGGGCCTCTCGAAGTCGAAATCCTTGCTGCTAGCCACTGGACCATCTAAGACTATGAAAGTTTTTACAAAGACAGTCTATTGGATGTAAGGTTACACTCTATTTCCATTTTCTATCCCTGTTTATCCGTTTAAATCATTTTCTATCTGCATTTATCTTTTCAGTATGAAAGCGTTTGTCTTTACGTTTGAAACTGCAGTTTTCAATCTGTCACCCGATTCTTTCTCTCCGTCAGCTGTTTTAATATTTATCATTAAGTCATTAATAAAAAATGAATTCACGCAAATCTTTCTACATCCATTTCATTCCATTGATTAAAAAAATATTTCTATATCCATTCGAATCTGTAAAAGTTGTATCATTTCTCGATTCGTCTCTATCCGTAAGTTACTTTTAAAAAATCTTGATTGAGGATAAAAAACTGTCTTCGCAAATCATTCCTCGCAAAGCTTTCAATACTTTCAGGTTGTTACACAAGCACGAGGTGGCGCCACGTCAATGTCTATCTCTGTCTTTGTTTTATTCATCTGCTCATTAGAAATGATTTTTCTGATACATATTATCGTCATGTTCGGGCTCACGGATAGAGTTTGAGAATTCAGTGAAAGACCGTTGAACACTTTTTGCATTAAACGATTGAAGCGGATAAAAAATCATTTTCATGGATAAATCTTTTATCCGTGTAGAAGTTCACGGATAAACAAGTATTGGTAGACGAATCGAAAATTTCTGATTCAGACGAATATCAGGACACATTTTTATCAAAGGATTGAAACCGATTAAAAAAGATTTATGCTAATACATCTTTTATCCGTATCAGGTGTTAAAAAAATGTAAAGTTGCTCAGGGATAAACAATGATTAAGATGCGGATAGAAAACTGCGGATTTAGACAGATAGCCAGACACTTTTTTAATCAAACGATAAAATCGGTTAGAAAATGATTTGAACTGATTAATACGTGTATGCTGAACGGATATGAAGAGTATTTAAAAGAATAGATGGATAGACAGCTGATTCAAATGGATGGAGAAGTATAGAAAAAGTATTCAAACTGATATCAATGGATAAAAGATGGATTCAAACGGATAAAATTTGAATCCGTTTACTTGCAGCAGGGATGAATATTTTTCAATTCCTCATAACTATTCTTTATTTTTATGTCATTGTATGCCTAAATCTATAACCTGATTTATAGAATATTCATCTTTTTCTATTCTTCATAACTATCGTTTATTTTTAGCTCATCCTATCCTTAACTCTATAACCTGAGTTTAAGTATGTCTATATTTTATCTTTTCTATTCTTACCTTTATTACTCAAATTTAAAATATTTTATCTCTTTCCATCCCTTATTATATCATCAAATTGCAGGACAGCTACCCTAGTGGGTTTGCACAAAGCAATTATATGAGTAAGAGCTACAGTTACAATGTTAGGGAACAGACTGGAATAGAGAAGAAAAAACTGAAAGAGATTAGATATTGATGTCATTGACCAAGGGCAGAAAAAGTAATATGTAGGGATTAAGAAAATTGCTTAGGATAAAAAAGAGGAGATTGAAAAGGATAGGGTGTTTATTTTATTCATTAGGAGATAAGATGCGATGGAGAGCAATGTAGAAAGCACAGGGTGAGATTAAAGAAAGATGATTAGAAGAACTAGTTATTGAGTTTACTTACTGAAAAAAAGAAAAATATAGAGTTAGAGTAGTAAGAGATTGACAAAGATTGAAAATTATTGATTAAAATAGATAGGATATTCATAATTATGAAAAATACCTGCAGTTACAATGTTACGAAATCGAGTGGAATAGTTAAGGAAAAACTGAAAGAGATTGAAAAGTGATTAGAGGAGATATTCAATTCATAATAGGTATAAACAGAATGATTGAACGGAAAGAAGACATATAGAGAGAAGATAAAAGTGGATAGGGATTGATAGACAATACAAAGAAAAAGATTCAGATGAGGTAACAAGACATGGACAAAGAATGAAAAGGATATCATTTTCAAATATATATGTCGATTCAGGGTGAAAGGGACATTAGCTGCAAAACATTCGATTTTTAATTTTTATTACGAATCGATAGAAGTTGAGTTGCTCTTTCACATACAGTAATAAAAACTTGTTTATGTCTATTAGTTTTTCTGTTATTCGCGATTAAACATAGGCATAACCTAACAATAACATAGGCAGGTACAAGTTCAAACTCCCTTCCTGTAAAATTCAACACATTTGATTTTTAATTGTTATTAGGAATCGATAGAATTTGAGTTGCTTTTTCACATATATAAATCAAAATTTGTTTCTGTCTATTAGTTTTTGTGTTATTAGAGGTGAAACATAGGCATAACCTGACAGTAACATAGGGAGGCTCAACTTTAAACGCCCGTACGCGTAAAACTCAGTTCTGCAGCTAAGGTCCCTTTCACCCTGAATCGTCACATATATTAAATAGGTTTGAAGTCACAAGAAGTAGGATCAGACAACACTTGATACACACACGTGTGATAGAATGAGATAATATTTCTTAACTCTTTCTATCTCACGGATAAAAAATGATTCAAACTGATAGGATTTCTATCTTTTTACTCTCCCGGTAAAAAGTGGTTGATTAAAACGCATAAATTGGCATTTAAAAAAACAGTCATTTGAATGCTGACAGATGCCTACTAATTCCGTTTTTGTCCTCAATGCCATTTAACGCGTTTTCTTCATTGATATTTGTTTCATTTTAATCATTTTGAATGCTCACAAATTTTATGAAAAATATTGAATGCGTTTCTTTACCGTCAAGCAAAACACCACGAATTAGATCCAAATGCCATTAAATGCTTTCTGATAATGTATCAAATTAAATGCCATTCAATGCCTTCAAGAAAACAATTTTTAACGTAGTCAATGCCTCAAGAAGTTTAATGCCGTTCTATGCCTATGTCAGCAGATTAAAAAAACGCCATTCTGCTATCGTTAACTTTTTCATTCTTCGCAGCGCTCGTGGCATCTTTCTATTTTGTGTTGTTCGATCCATTTTAACTAAATCGCGTTATTGAAGTGAAAAACAAAGTGATTTTGTGTCTGATACTAATAGTTTACCTAAACAAAATGAGGGAGTGAACGCAAACATAAGTTTTAAAGTCATTTTGTCATTTTTTGTTGCATGCAAGACAAACTACGAAAATGACGTTAAGTGTTAAATTTAGTGCTTATATTTTATTCTATTTCGGTCTACTATTCAGCTGAAGTTAACCTATTAACATATTTGAACTTAAAAAGTAAAATATTGATAAAGGCAATAGTCAGAGTAAAACATAACAATCACATGTTCAATTTTCCCTTGCAATATGGCTACTGATTTGTTTTTAGGCATTTGAAGGCATTCATACAAAAACGGAATCAAAGCGCATTGAAATGGTTTAATGCGTTTTAATCAACCTCTTTTTACTGGGCTTAGCAGAAGGGTATCAAGGAAATTGGTTAGGATTAAAAAGGTGATTGGAAGAGATAGGCTTTACATTTTATTCATTATGTGATAAAATGTGATGGAGTTCGATAGAAAAAGGATAGGATGAGATTTTAAAAAAGTGATTAAAAGTGACTTGTAACTTAATTTATTTATTAAAAGAAAGAAAAAGATAGAGTAATAATATTAAGGGATAGACCAAGATTGAAACTAGTTTACTGAAATAAATAGAATTTTTGTTACTGTGAAAAATAGCTACAGTTTCAAAGTTACGACAGGAATAGAGAAAATAACACTGCCGTACTAAGGAAAAACTTAGGCAAACAACATTTTGGTCGAACTGAGAAAATCAAGAAAAACTGTTTGCATTAAGACCCTGATAGAAACTAAAAAATTGTTGAATTTAAGTTCACGTACTGTATAAAATGATAATGTTCTATTTAATTATGAAATTAAAAGTTCATAGTTTAAAGAAATTATATGAAAGAATGGAAATGCGAGATTCTCTAAATGCAAATACGAAGGAATAAGTTAGGCAAAGTCGTTTGCGTAGTTTCTACCAAATGGGTAAGCGAGCGCGGACCCTTGATCATTTGGAAGAACTAAGGCAAACGACAAAGACGCGAGTGACGTCACATTCTGTGTATTGCCGTATTGCAATTGCGTAGTGCACTCGACTTACTTTCCTTCTTGTTTTATACTCGATCTCGAAGCCTCGTACGAGTTTTGAACTACGCAAAGAACTTTGCTTAAGTTTTTATCAAGTATTCTTTCATTTTCTGGAGTTTCTAAGATTTTTAATAATAATTTTTTACAACAAATAATTTTAAAAAATGATTTAAACTATACTTATCAGGTGCAATTTTTTTCAACGAATCTATTGATACCAAAAACTCATTTTTCGTCAAAATGTCGTTTGCCTAAGTTTTTCCGTAGTACGGCAGAACAGAAAGAGATTGGTTATTGATGTTATTGACAAAGCATAGAAAAAGTAATAAGTGTGTATTAAGGAAATAGATTAGGATTTAAAAGAGGTAATTAAAAGAGACAGATTGTATATTTTATTCATTAGAGGATAGAATGTGATAAAGTGCGATAGAACAAGGATAGGGTGAGATTGAATTGAAGTTATTGGAAGAGATATGCAATTCGTAATATAAACAGAGAGATAGAACTGAATAAAGAAATATTAAGACATAGACAAAAGAATAAAAGGGATAGGTTTAAAGACATGAGAGATAGGATCAGATAACGTTTAATAAACGTGTGATATAATGAGATAAAATTTCCAAAACAGATAAAATTTCTTAACTTTTTCTATCTCAAGGATAAAAAATTATTCAAAATGATAGGATTTCTATCTTTTTACTCTCAACAGGGATATAAATAATAACACAGAACCACAAATAGAAACTGAGGTGGACATGCTCTGCTAAAAAAATTTTATTTTTGGATCCATGGATCCAAAAATAAAATTTTTTTAACCCCGGATTCTGTAAGAGCAGGAAATTTTATGTCCGGATATGTCTTGACCGATTTTTCAATTAGACCCTTAAAGGTCATCTGAAGGTCAGTTTTAGGTCAAATATTTCGGAAAATAAGATGCTTGACCTTGATGTGACCTTGAACTTTACGTGATGGAGTTATATGGACACTGGGATTGTAATCAGCGATCCCAAAAATATAAAGTTACACTTTCTATAGAAAGTTAAATACCATGCATTGGCTAAAATACCATGCATGCGAGAGATGATATTAAATATTTGACTCTAAATGACCTTCAAATGACCTTTAAAGGTTTTTTCCAAAGGTTTTGGTCAAGACGTATCCCAAAAACATAAAGGTCCACTGGACTCAGAGCATGTTCACCTCTGCTTCTATTTGTGGGCCCGTGTAATAAATAAGAACAAATATTTTAAATTTTATCTAATGTCACGTCAGAAATAGAAGTCCTCGCAAATCTTCCCTAAGATCCTTGTTTTAAATCAGTTTCAGCGAGAATCTGATTTGGGATGAGAATAAGTCAATGAGCAAGCTAGGTTTATAAAGAATATATTTATTTCTAGCAAGAGAGAAAATGTTACAGTATGGGCCGAATTTGTCAGTCCACCCATTTTTTAAGAATTGAAAAACTTCTTAAGGGGTCAGTATGGGTTTATTGGACATATTTTCAAGAATTTATTTTTCACATTAAAATATATTTTAATAAGCCAAGCTTTTTTTACACATAAAAATTGATATTTAATAGTGTCAAAAAATATTTTTTATTTTCATTTTTGATTGTTTATTTCTGAAAAATAGCTGCTTGAAGTTATTTGAAGTTATTTTAATTCCGATGAAAAAAAACAAAATGGCGGATGTTTAAATTTTTTAACCCTTTTTTTACAACTTAATCTGTTTAAAAAAAGGGTTAAATATTAATGGATTTTTATAATCCGAGTTCATGCCAAAGTTTATGCCAACAAAAAACGTTGTTTTTAGAAAAACGCGTTTAACATTCGCGCAACCAAAGGCTGTTCGGGCTGGTCTCGCATTGTAAATATTCTATTGTGCTTTTGATTTGTATGGTTAAAACGACTTAAATACTAAATACTTTTCTCTAATATTGCAGTGTATGATCAAATAATAAATTTTACTCATAATGTTACAATGACATTGGTTTAAACAATTTTTCATTGCCATGCTATACGCCGTTATGCTTCTGCAGTATCGCGTTTTTAGCATTTTTTTAACTCTACTATTTATATATTAGTTTTAACTTTATTTCTACAGGTATATAGGATACAAAATTAATAGTTTTGAAAAATAAATTTTTTTACAAAATAAATCCATACTGACCCCTTAAGGAAATAAGTGCAGAAAAATATTAATATTTATACTTTGTACGTTTAAATAAGTTTTTCAAACCTCAAAAAATGGATGGACTGACAAATTCCGACGGTACTGTATACATTCAAAAATTGATAAAAACAACTATGTTTTTATTTTAATACTTATCGTTACATATAAGCAACATTTGAAATAATGAATAATGTTGGTTTTAAAAATATTAACTTGTACTTTGGCATTACATTGTCTTTTGAAACTTTAAAAAGTGGGTAAAGTATTAGGGTAACTCTAGGCACTTTTCAAAAAAGAAATTAATTTTATAAGGTGACAACTTAGTAGAATTAAATAATTAACTCGTGTGTTGAAATGTATACTTAAGAATAACTTTTAAAATAATCCGTGCTAATCCGAAACTTAACCAAAGTACCCTGGAAACAATTTTAACCCTCAAGTTGCATCCTTCGGACGATTCCTATTGTATCTTGTAGAGGGTTCCTCACTGAACGTTTTTTGTAAAAAGAGAGCAAATTCCGTCTGGCGGATTTTTTTTAATTTCAATTTTTGTGCTTTTCGCAACGAATTTAATACTCTCTAAATTTCTTAAAGTGAAAATTTCACTCTAATTTAGGAGTGAGATGTACATTCACTTTAAATAGAGTGAAAGGTCACTCTAAAAGAGTGAGATCGCTCACTCTAATGGAAAGAGTGCAGAAATTTACTCCAGTGATTGGAGTGAATATTCACTCCAAGACTTAGAGTGAAACTTTCACTCTATTTTGAGTGAACGTAAGCACGTATAACTTATAACGGCAGTTCGTAAGTTTTGTACCAATGAGCGTATAGCATAGTGGTTAGAGCACTGGGCTTTAGGCCTGGGGGTCGCACGTTCGAGACCCCTCAGCGTCAAATATTTTAATCATATAAGTTTAGCGTTAGTATTAAGTTGTATGTTGTATTTGTAAATATGATATAAAAAAATGTTATAAAATAATATAAATAACAAATATCCTTGAGACTAAATAAATACGAAAATACCACAGTACTGACAGAAAGTTACTAATTCAAGAGATTCAATATTTATTTTTATTTATTATTTTTATTTTTCAAAAATAAGATATTATTTCTTTAAAGTTATAATGTTATGCAAATTTCCAAAAGCTTTAATTTACCCAATCTAAAATTGGACTGGATTAAAAATTGGACTAAAATTGGACTCTAATTAGAGTGAACTCGTCACTCTATCTGTAGAGTGAATAAATTCGCTCTTACAATGAGTGAACATTCACTCCATATGAAGTGGCTCAATTTTCACTCTAAGAAATTTAGAGAGTAAAAATTAGGTTTTTATGATCCCTTAAACTTATATTTGTTTGTAACTAGTTTATTGTTATTCAACAAATTATAGAATAACATAAATCCTTAAATATTAATTATTATAAGAATTTGTCACTTGGTAAAAAACATATAGTTAAGAAATGAAAGTATCAAACTTTTATGTCAAGACAGACTTGACTTGGAATATTAATAATTTTATTTCTCATCCAATTCTTAAAATAATTTTTCTGTTGACTCTACATCTGGAATTAGTTTTTTAATTTAAGACGGAGAATTAATAGAAATCGTAAAAATTCTGTTATGTGCTATGTGACAATAATATTAATCACATGTAACCATGGACTAAAGAATTATACGTCCACGCATGTAATCGTTAAATTTTAAAAATTTAGAATTTTTCTATTTAAACTGTAATTGAAATACAATCCTTGTAAATGATAAAACTTTTAATTAATAAAAGTTGTAATAAAAGGCACGTAGCAGAATTTTTACGATTTCTATTAATTAAAAACTAACACCAAGTTTGATTCAATTTAAAAGTATTCAAGCTTTTAATTTCCAGATTTCTTAAGACTTCTCCATCTTAAATTTAAAAACTAATTCCAGATGTAAGTTTAAAGGAAAAATTATTTTAAGAATTGGATGAGAAACAAAATTATTAATCTTCCAAGTCAAGTCTGCCTTGACATGGAAATTTCATAGTTTCATTTCTCATCTATCTGTTTTTTTACCAAGTGAAAAATTCTTATAATAATTAATATTATATGAATTATGTTATTCTATAATTTGTTGATAAACTAGTTACAAACAAATATAAGTTTAAGAGATCATAAAATTAAAAACCTAATTTTTAATAAATTCGTTGATAAAAGCACAACAATTTTAATGTCTATTTATTCTTAGTAGTTTTATTTATTGTTGATAGATATAGTCGCACTCATATAACGCAATGAAAATTATGAATACTATTGAAGGATTCGAACCCTTAACCTAATACCTAACGCAACGCTTAATGACCGCGGCCAATAACCCGAATAAAATTTCTTACAAAAATGTTGAATATATCATTTAAAATTTAACTAGAAAACGGTAAGAAACCATATGAAAACCACACACGTTTCCTATCAGTTTATATCTGAATTATGTCCGGCTTCAATTCTTATAGTTGTTAATAATTTTTACCCGGCAAATTTTATAGAATGTAAAATGAATATCTCAATTTGAACCAAATTTATATGGTTGCTATATGAAATTCATAAGAGAAATGTATTAATAAAAATATTACATGAGAAACTTATCTGTTTGCAACTGGCATTTGTCGAAGAGTAGAAACTTATAATATTTGTTAGTTAAACAAGAGTAAGACATAAATACGCTTTTATACGGTTTTCATTCGTCCATTTTTGAAGCTTAATTTTTTAAAGTTGAACAAGAGGAAGTTATCCGTTTTCTCCCAAAAATTGTTGGAGAATAGAAACTTTTAGGTTTTTTCAGTTAATAAAGTCCTCAAAATAGCACTTCACATTCAAAAATTGTAAAATTAATTTTTTTTAGTTTCAGAAATGATTTGTAAAGTGTTCGAAATCAGCCATTGTTTGATTATGATTTAAAAATTATCGGACTTAAGCCGAGTATGATCAGACATCAACACGCTTTTATGAATTGCATAACAAATTAAGTTTTCTTCCTACGACGAAAGTCGCTTAAAAACGAATAGGTTATGAATAGCAGACTTAGTAAAATTATAATTTAAAAATTAACGGACTTGAGCAGGATATGAAAAGACATCAATACGCTCTTATGAATTACAGATAAAAAATTAAGTTTTCTTTCTACTACGAAAGTCGCTTTAAAACGGATAGGTTACGATTAGCAGCTCTTAATAAAATTATGATTTGAAAATTAACGAGCTTGACCGGACATAAATGTACATCATTACGCTGTTTTTTTTTATTTAAGATTTTGTATAACGAAAAAGGTCAGTCAAGAACAGGTAACTTGCGAATGTAGCATATGGGTAATTCTTCACTGAGTGGTTACTTTTACTTCCCCGCAATTTATTTTCTTTGATTTGTAAACTCCAGTTTCTGTAAACTCCGGTTCATTATATTCAAAAAGCATGGGAAATGTGTTTTGTTTTCTATACAAAATATCGTTAACCTGGATTATTACAAAAATATTGATTTTTATATATAATTATTTAATTAAATACATTTATTTTAATTTATAATTAAATAACCCAAGAAGATCCTTGGATATCTTAGCGCATCCTTCAACTAACAGAACATTCTTGGGATGTTCGGTTAAGGTAAAAAATTAAACATTTTAAATTAATTTTTTTTAACCTTTAAAATTTAAAACTTTAAATTATTGATGTAAGACTAAAGACATGAGTTTAAGCTCAAATTTTTATAAAATTATTTATTTTAGTAATTGTTAATAAGTAATACATAAGTAATATTCAAGAAGAAAGATTTTTAATTTAAAAATTTAATATTGTCCAAAGTAACCACTTTCTAAAGAATCACCCATATATAAACCACATATTTTCGAATTGAATTCTCCACTAAGCCTTAGTTATTTTACATTTTTGATTTAAGTGACCGGATGAAAACCAGATAGGTTCTTATAGTTGCCAACATTAAATTTATAACCGTACGAAACTCGGACGTAAGCAGACACAAATTACGTGCGATTTTAATCTGCTTTTTTCCGGTTTCTATTCGATCTTTTAAACAGGGATTACATGATTTAGGAGCGAGTGCGATTTATGACGAATATTATAAAATACAAAGCAATCTATAATAGGGGAATTATTTCATAAGTGTCACAGGTCCGAAAAGAACCTGTGAAACTTGGAGAAAATGTTGTCCTATTGAATAGTAATGAATACAAAAATAATCTTGACTAAAGAAGAAATATTTAGCGTGGGGGAGGGGATGAAATTTTTGACTTTTTTAAGGAAACTGTTTACTTTAATAATTTTTTGTTCTTATAATTTAAATTGAAAAAAATCTTGTAATACCAGTATCGATAGATTTTTTCACGCTCTTTCGATTGGTCATATTGTTTTTTACAAGAAAAAATTTTTTGATTCCTAAAAATGGAAAATAAAAATAAAAATGACTTTTTCTTCAAAAAGGACATTTTTTTTATTTTTTTAAATGAAAGCCCTACTTTTTTCCTATAAAAAATCTTTGGAGTAAAATGTTGGATGAGAACTCCTAATCATCGAAAATAAAGGTTGAATAGAACCTAACGCCTATAACGCTCGCTGCCATTATCAGCGGTACTGGTGCAGCGCGGCGGATCACTGCGCTGTACCAAAGTGCCAAAATTTTATTGTTTATTTACAAAATTGTAATAGACTTAAAGTTACATTTAAACGCTCTCTTGATTTACTGGGTTGAGATTGTCATTACTGGAATGCCTGCATTACGTTTACTAAAAAATTTTGAAAAAAAATTTTGAAACAATTGAAAAATGTTTGATATAAAATTATTCCAAAAAATAAATAAATTTGATCGAAAAGATGAAAATTATATTTATACTTGCATGTATTAAAACTCTTGGATTTTTTAATATCTGAGTTATAATCTATTTGGCAAGTCTAGTACGTCTAGTACGCTTTTTATCTTTTGGAAAGTAATCACATTTAGTGTCCAAGAAAAACTTTTTTAACTGCAGTCTTGCATCTTTAGTTGGTATAAATGCGTGATATTGTAGATTTCCTTTGACCATCTCTGCTGCATCAAATCTAATTTTGAGTGTTTCAGCAGTTATTTTTTTATCTTTCTTGCTACTAAAAAAGATTTCAGTCATTTGATAATATTTTTTGCACAAACGAATAAATATTTAAATAATTATTCCTAATTTAAATTTAAATACTCGCTATATTTGAAACAAATAAAAACAAGTTTTAAAGCCAAAAAAAAATGTTTTTCGTTTAAGGGAAATTAATAACAATTTTTTTGGAAACTTTGTTTGATTTAGGAAGCAAATAATAAAAACTCCTAATGTTTATATTATCTCAATGACGTTTATCTTAACTTAGTCCGCTGTCATTATCAAGCTAATTTATCTGAAAAATGCATTAAATTATAAAGTTATAATTATTTAAAAAAAAAAAAATTGTTCTGCATACATTTTTATTGTCAACATATAATTATATGTTGTTACTAATGCAAACATTTTGTATTTTCCAAAACATCTAAATTTAACAGTTTTAAAAAATTATTTGTAAATCTAATAAATACTTAAAATTTAATAAGAATCATATGAAAATTTAACATTTTTATTAATTAATTTATTTATTAAAAGCAGTGAAAAAATTACCTTTAAGTAAACAGTAGACGGTTTCTCTAATGTGACATAAGAGCAATTTTCTTCATTTAGGTTTAAATCAAATAAATTTGGTTTTAATTTTGCTTAGATAGTAATGATTTTAACAATAACATATTTTTTAATTTGCACAATAAAAAGTATTTTTCAAAATAGTCATTAAGTGAAAATAAATTCCAGTAATGACAATCTCAACCCTGTAAATCCAGAGAGCGTTTAAATGTAACTTTAAGTCTATTACAATTTTGTTACTAAACAATAAAAATTTACTACTTTGGTACAGCGCAGTGATCCGCCGCGCTGCACCAGTGCCGCTGCTAGTGGCAGCGAGCGTCATAGGCGTTAGGTTCTATTCAACCTTTATTTTCGATGATTAGGAGTTCTCATCCAACATTTTACTCCAAAGATTTTTTATAGGAAAAAAGTAGGGCTTTCATTTAAAAAAATAAAAAAAATGTCCTTTTTGAAGAAAAAGTCATTTTTATTTTTATTTTCTATTTTTGGGAATCAAAAAATTTTTTCTTGTAAAAAACAATATGACCAATCGAAAGAGCGTGAAAAAATCTATCGATACTGGTATTACAAGAATTTTTTCAATTTAAATTATAAGAACAAAAAATTATTAAAGTAAACAGTTTCCTTAAAAAAGTCAAAAATTTCATCCCCTCCCCACGCTAATTATTTCTTCTATAGTTAAGATTATTTTTGTATTCATTACTATTCAATAGGACAACATTTTCTCCAAGTTTCAGCCCGGTAGAATAAACTTGCTTTTCGGACCTGTGACACTTGAGAAATAATCCCCCAATAAAGGAAACAGTTTATTTTAACCTGTTAAAAACACCTTATTAAAAACCAATAAAAATGTATGAAACTTTCGACATGTAAAATGTTTAACTATAAAATCTGGATTTATTTTTAAATGTTTATCGATATGCAAATAAAGTTTTTCTTTTTGTTCTTCTAACTCAAATGTCAATACTTTTAGAAATGTGCCCATGTGTTTTAAAACATAAGTTTTTGAGAGAAGCTTTAACTGTTTAGAAAAGTTTTCTTTTTGTATTATAATAAATCTATTACTTTAAAATATTAGAATTGTAGCTTAGTGCATGTGTATATGTGTTGTTAGCAGTCAGCACTAACAGAGGGCGATTGACATCGAAGATCTTTGACAGCGAAGAGGAAGAAACTGGTATAAGACGTGCCTGCTCGTTAAGTGATCTTTCTGTGAATCCGACAAATAAGTTACTACATTGTTCAACTTCAGGTATTCATTGTTTTAATGATTGATATTTTCTGTTATACAATACTGTATTATTACTTATTACTTCAGTTTTTTTATTTATTTTATATTTTGTTGCAATGCTTAGAATTTGAGTTTTTTTACTTTATTTGCAACATGTTTAGAAATATATCTTTATATGAATGAAAATGTTTAATTAAACTCCTTTTTAATATAAACTATAATAGTTTCAAATTAGTTGCAGGTAAACCACCAAATAGAAATGTTAATATACCTTTACGAGTGGGAACTGGAAATCCAAATATATCAAGGCACACGTTTGCAAAAAATCATTCATCTCATATGTTTCGAAGCAGTAGTGTTGGTGTACTTAATCAGGTATTGTATATATGTATATATATATTTATTAGAGTGGTACAAAAAACACATTGTGGTTTTTTAATTGGCTATTTGAATAATTTAAAACCTAGAAAAAAGTAGAATATACGTATTTTTTGTTTTTTAAAAATCTTGTGGATAAACTTCCCAAAACGACATACCTAGAATTTTAATGAAACTCTATACACATACGTATTTTTGTGCGCTTATCACGAAAATTATAGTTAAAATTGGTAGGGTAATGTCACCTTGAGTGGACCGCCACCATGAGTGGACCGCCTAAAAGTTTTTAGTGATCTGACTAGAGTTGCATAACAAGCGAGACGAGCGAAAATCATATAGAAACGAGAATCTCGCCTTTTCTCGTTCATTTCTCGGCAAACAAAATGAAATAAGCAATGAATATGCACTTATAGACGTAAGTCATTATATTATTTTTTTTAAAATAACAGGATTTAATTAAACCACCTAACTTAGTCAGAATGCTATATTTATAATTTTTCTATATTTAAGATTTTTATAATTATCAATTAGTAGAATCGAAACAAACATTACAAAGATTATAGTTTAGTTATTAAAATATTTGGAAAGTTGATTGTTTAACTTTATTTTTTATTCATTAAACATTAAAAATCTCACGGGAATGACTTATTTTTAGTAACCCTTCTGGCTGACACATGAGTAAAATTTTCCTGATTTAATTTAATAGAAAATGTATAATATGCAATGTTTAATACATATTTTTAACAGGAAATAAAATAATTAATAAATGAATTGTTTCAATTGCATAATTTTATAGAATTAAATTTGTTTATTTGGAGATAATAATAATGTTCATAATTAAATAAAAGACTTTTTTTTATCAAGCAACTAGTTGTTTATTAATTTCAAATTATACACATGAGTTAGAAAAAATAATTATAAATAATAATTAATAATGACTACCCAGTTGATTTTATTCAAAAACATATAAAAATCCGCATGAAAAAATTAAAATATACACAAAAAAAGACTGTTAATAATTGCAATAGTTTATTTAAATACATTTCGAAAATTGCTCTACCATACAATGATTACTTTTTCAAATTATCTAACTTACTAAAAAAATATAATATTTCAACGATTCCTTTGATTGATAAAAATTAAAATTCTATCGTAAAATTAGGTAAAGACGTGACTAACAAATCAGAACGTACAAATATTGTTTACAGAATTGAATGTCAAGATTGTCCAGCATCCTATATAGGAGAAACAAAACGTATGTTAAAGAAACGTGTCAATGAACACAAAAATAATAAAAATGAAAATTCTGTAATTGGATATCATCGTCAAAAGGTTGGTCACGAGTTTGATTGGGAGAATGTTAAGATTTTGGATTATGAATCTAATTGGAAAAAACGCACTATTTCTGAAATGATTCATATAAATTCTATTTAACACACAATAAATATTAAAGAAGACTGTTTAACTTTGAATAAAATATTTTTACCTTTACTCAGACAATTGAACTCGTGATTAGATTTTTTCAGTGCTTCGACCGAGATTGTAATGTTTGTTTTTATTTAGAGTTCACTGACTTTTCTCAAATACTAAACCTCGACCGACCATAGAAGCAAAACAGTGCTATTTCCTATTTCAGTTTTGACTTGGCCGTCGATGGCTCAAGACACAATTTTAAATTATGATATGTATTATTTATTTATTTATTTATTTTTATGTTTGTAATGTTAACAATTTTAAAAAATATGACGCATTAAAAAAGTTACTATGGTCTAAAATATATTAAAAAATGAGGTAAATGTGAACTTTATTTTTAATCTATTAACAACGAACTTAATTTTTATAAATATTTTGCTTTGTGTTGTGTTAAAGAAAAGTGTTAATGAAGTGCTTTAATAAAAAATTTTTAGCCTGATGAGGTTGGCAAACCCGGCCAACGAAACGTAGCGCAAAGATAAAAATTGCTTAATTTTTATTTCACTGACCTTCCCAAGATCAACCAAATCTTACATTAAATATAAACTTCTACATTTAGTAATTATTGTAATTACATTTTCTGCTCAAACAGAAACATTTAAACAAGTTTTTTGTAATATTTAAAATAAAACGTCCTTTTAAGTACCATTAAACGAAACAAGTCCAAAAACTTAGGAACAAGTCAAATAAACTTTCACCAACTTTAAACTCATTTTAAAAGATGATATTGTAACATGACATAAAGAGAACCTTAAAGGTTTTTGCATCTTAAATTTTTCCATCTCTGTGTAATGTCGTGAGCC
This sequence comes from Ganaspis brasiliensis, assembly GCA_037103525.1. NCBI lineage: Eukaryota > Metazoa > Arthropoda > Insecta > Hymenoptera > Figitidae > Ganaspis > Ganaspis brasiliensis. The sequence goes on from JAZKLR010000018.1 coordinate 1,135,528, forward strand.
ACTCCGTTTTTTTTCTTCTTTTTAAAATCTTCGTTCCTCATATCACCGAAACGAAAAACATAAATTTGACAATCTCTTGAAAAGGGAGGATCAGCATAGTCTTTCGAGTTTTCTCAGAGTTCGGTTACATTTGAAAAAACCAAGACTTTATCTTTAACAGATGTCTTGACATCGACTTGATTTTCTAAACAGTCCCTGAAAACTCTGAGATTAGGGGTCGCGCTGAGACAAACTCTGCGATATACTATGCTGGCCCTCAGTTCGGACAAGTGTTCACTTCCGTCCTTGAGTGCAGGCCCACACTGTAAATTCGTCACACCATCCCCGTTTCCCTAAAAAAGGGAAAAATCTCGAAACTGGACCAGTAATCTAATTTATTACTTCGAATGTTTCAGTAAAGTAAAAATTCCAAGAAAATGATGATAATGCATAAAATAGACATCCGTCGAAATGACCCCATGTATAAGTAAAAAATAGTAACGATCTAAACAAAAAATAATATTCTGAGAATATTCGTATCGAAAACTTAAAATACATAACAATTCCTTATAACTTTTCCTAAACTCGCATACACTGAACTATAAAGTGTGTGTGTATGTGCATACGCGCGCGCGTGTTTGTGTGTGTGTAAGCACAATAGCATTAAAAAATAATAATAATTAAAAATAATTATAAATCGCTATAAATTAATTAGCTAAATGATGTAAATTGGAACTACTTAATATTTTTAATTAAACTTTTAAAGATTTAAGGTTATGTACGAAAAATATGCGAAAAACAAAAGAAAAGGGTTATGTCAATTGATTGAGGTCAATTCTAACATTAATAGTACTAAATTTGAATTCATATAAGAATGGTTATTCAACTTTTATAAAATTAATGTATCTTTAAGTAACATAACCTGAAAAATGTAAAAATTAAGAAAATAACAAAAAGATAATTAAAAACATTCTCAAAATTAATAGAATAAGTCCAAATTCAATTTTAAGGTTAAATATATATGTCAATCATTCAATAATGAAACTTTTACACAAACATAACCTTAAAATTCAGAAATTATGGAAAATAAATTAAATAATAACATTTCAGTATCAATGGCTTTAGTTGAAATTTATTCTTTATTGAATGATTGTGCGTTGAATATTTTACTGAATATGTTTGTCAAATTAATTATTCATTAACTAAAAAGTTATTATAACATAACCTAAAAATTGAAAAACATGGAGACATAAAATTTATTGAATATTGATATAAAATTTGATAGTTTTCATTTGAATTCAGTTAAATTGGAAGAAATAAAACGAATACTCGACATTTACTCTATGAGAAACATAACCTAGAAATGGAAAATCTAGGAAAATTAAATGTTGCATTAATCAATATACATTGTTTAAACTAAGAAATTCTGTGAAAAATATCGGACATTTAGCTCCACCGGGATTCGAACTCGGGTCTTTCAATTGGCGCTTGAATGAATTTCGAACCAAGAGTCGATTTAGTAGGTTTCATGAAGGCACGAATTGTGCAAGAGGTTACTTATGATTGGCAAATTTGGTTCTACATCAAAAATTCTGGGAAAATTTGAATTAATATACATTGTTCTTATTCTTACAAAATAATAAAAAAGAATTAATATTTAGGTAAAATCGAACCTATATTCAGCTGAAATTGTGAAAATACTAATATTATAAACAAATTTGAATTGTAAAATTGTACTACTTATATTTATAACATTATTCATTGATAACATTGGATTTTTATATTTCAAAATTATGTAATAACTCATTTTTGATAATTTGTAACCAGGATCCTTGGAAGTGGTACAGAGGGCAGCATCAACAAGAACTACTGTGCTTTGGGGCAGATTTTCTCCACCCACTCACTTTTGAGACACACTTCAGGACCAAATCAAAATTAGGAAAATGGTTGACTTCTTAGCTTTTCTAATATATTCTCTACTCCCACGCAAGCATGCAAGTCCCAATAGCCACCCCTCAGTATCGGTTTTCTCTTTTTTCGCCGTTCTTCTTCGTCGTTCTCTCTCTACTCTCAACACACGCCTACACGCTGGCGCGTTTAGGGCCTTCCTTCATTGGTGTTTTCTAAGACTCCCCTAGTTTCTCCCATTTTTATCTTCCCACTTTTTCTTCTCTCAGAAGCTAAGGGAAGGAAATACACGAAAGGTTAAAACACTCTCCGAAAACTTCCATCAAGAATGGAGTGTCAGTACACTCTCCGAAAACTTCCATCAAGAATGGAGTGTCAGTACACTCTCCGAAAAATTTCCATCGAGAATGGAGTGTCAGAAAATCATTCTGTCAAATTCAAGTCGTTTAAGTTCTAAAAATGTAACATGCAACCTCTGTATAAGTTTCTAAGTTTCAAGTTCTAATTTTGGATTAACTTTCATCATTCTTCCAAATTAGTGTTGTGTTTTTAATTTGTAATTGTACTCCCTTTGTGAAAAGAAAAATCGTGGATATTATATCAATATTATTGGATTTCCCGCTTCAGGAGTAGAGCCAGTACTGTACCGCTTTCCAAGGATTACAGGATTGTCGACATCAGTTTACTTATAATTCTTACAACATTAATTCAATCAAAGTAAGTTTAATAAAAATAAAATATTAATTCAATTCAATTCTCTCTTCACTTCTTTTTTCCTAATAATCATTTTTTCAGGTTTTAGCTTCCCGATTTTCTTGGTACCGATTAAATTCTGGTTGGCCAAAATCGGTCCTTTTAGAATCGTTTTGTAATTTTATTATTTTATTAAAAATGAAATTTATGTTTTGCAGGGTACCCCTTATTATAGGGAGAGGCCCCACTTTTTTTACGGTTGTTAGGGACATTCCTCCTTGTTAGGAATATATTTATATCAAATAACATTTCTTTTATTCGGACTAGAAACAAGTAAGTAGCACAAATATAAGGCATTCGATGTCCCGAGCTTTTGCGATTTAATTCGTAGGCTCAAATAAATATAAAATTTTTAATATTAATATACATGTCATTTTCTGACGTGACACTGATTTGTTACAAATCGAAAAAAAACATGTATTTTGTAAAATTAATATTAAGTAATGGTGTCTCAAAGCTCATAAATATTCTCATAAAAGAGGTAGGAATATTTAAAATTTGAAAGTTTAAATTTAAAGGACCAACGTAAAGTACGTACGGAGAAATTAATTAATTTTTTTTTAAAGTGTTATAATAAAAACGATATTCTAATAATATTAGTTTTCACTTTTGCAGAATTTTTATGATTTAATTTTTTATGGAATTTTAATATACAAATTTTTTTGTCAGTATAATTCATCTATTAAATTCATTGATATTATATATTTTTAATTTCTTTGGATTGTAAAGCAAAATAAATATCCTTCAATTCCTTTTCGTGAAACCTCTTGAGATGTCGTTCAACTCCTGAAGTGTTCCCATCAGTCACTTTTAAAAATTCGGATTATCGATGGCTCATTAGATTCACACAGTTTACACTGAGCTTGTTTTACATCCTTTTCGAGAAATATTTCAAAATACTCGGATAAAGGTGGAGTATAATTTTTTCTTCGCTTAAATAGGACATTCTTTCTGTATTCTTTTCTTGTGTAGTACTAGATCTATGAATTGATTTTATATTTTAATATACTAAAATTAAATATAAAAATGAATGTATTTTTTTAATACACCAAGTGATACATAACTTAAATTTTTATAATAATAAAATGTAAAAAAATGCAAACTAAAATTGCTTATTTTTTATTTAGTAGTTCTAAATATTGTTAAGAAATGAAATTTAAAATGTTTAAATTATAAGAAAAAATTATTAAAGAAAAAATAAGATTTGTAAAAATTCTACTTTAAGCATAATTTTAAATAAAATTATATTTTTAAAATAAATTTTTTAAATTTATAATAAGTAATTTGTTTATAATACATAATGAATAACAAAATAATATGTTAACAATATTTTTAAAACTTTAAATATTCTTACGAAGCTAAAATTTCTTCTTCTGTGTGTACTATGCTTGGGTTTCAGTCTCTACATGATTAGATGTTAATAAATCTTCAAGAGATTCATTGCTTTTTTTTTTTGACATTTTATTTAAATACAAATTTTTTCTCTTTAAACTTTTAGTTTGACATTGAAAATGACATTCAGCTGAGAATAAACAATTTGAAGTATGTTTTGACAAGACGAGTATAACAAATGACAATCTCTTTTCTCGTCATGAACATATTCTCGTTAATAAAGTATAATTAATATAAAAACGAGAATGTCTCGCTCGATATGCAACTCTAGATCTGACAGTGAAAACATGAAATAAATAGTTCTAACAGCGGCGCCGCACCCGGAAACCAAAAGAAATTAAGTTTGCGGTGAACAAATACGTTACTGTTTGACAAAATGAATTTTTTAAAAAACAAACTCAAAAAAGTCGCCGTTACAATTAACGAAGTGATTCTGAAGTGTAAAAATAGTGTTGAACTCGAGTTCTAAAGTGTAATTTATTTTTTTGCTGTTAGTTTGGACATTGAAATTGATTGTCTAAGTTTAATTAAGTAATAATTTTGCCTAGAAAGAAAAATGTCTGTGGCTCCCTTAAAAAGTCACATGTCACCTTGAGTGGACCTTTGTTTATAATCTTGAGTGAATCGTCCAATTTTTTTCATTTTCAATTTCAATTTACCATTTTTATGAAAATAAATTGAGAATAAACTTGTTTTTAACCATATTTTATATTCTTTATGAATATTTTTTGTGATTTCTAAATAGGTATTGTCGAAAAAAGTATAGAATAACAGGGTGTCAAAACTAGATAAATTACTGGAAGAAATTAAAAATCTTAAATAACTTTTGCAATTTCTTGAGTTTTTATTGATTTTCTGACCTCTTCTTGCAATTTTTCAAAAGTGGTCCACTAAAGGTTACATTTTTTTCATTCCTAAAGAAAACGCATATTTTTTTACGTTAATTTTATTTTTTCTAAATAACAAAATCAAAGCTCTCCTGACGTAAACTCTTATCTAGGGATCTAAGCTAAAGCTTGGAATTGAGAAGTACAATTAATTTACTTTCATAAAGAATTTATTCGAAAAAAAGCTTAGGCGGTTCACTTATGGTGACATTACCCTACAAATTTGATTATAATGTTAACCCCTTGACTGTGGATGATGTGTATACAAGTCATGATGAAAACAAGAGAATGGCTTAACGGATTTTTATAAAACTTGGTGCTAGGGGATTTTTCGGGTCGCTGAGAACGAATTTGAAGTCAAATTTCAAAAATTTAAAATGGTGGATCCAATTTTGCTGCAAATTTTGTGAAAATCTTAAAATGTTAAATTTTTAATTTTTTCAAAACTTCTGGCGGCCATATTGGATCCGCCATTTTGAATTTTTAAACTTTGATATCAGATTTGTATTTAGCGACCCCGAAAACCTCTTAGTAATAAACAGTTGAAAAAATATATGCATAAATAAGTGCAAAAATGGCTAGAAGAAGATGTAAATAGATAGTAAACTAGGTGAAAATTATGTCCATTTTTATGGACATTTCGCTTCCAAGTAAGCAAAATAATTTGCTTCCTCATAGAGGAAGCAAGAGATTATTAATATATAAGTTAATTAGGTAAGTTATTAAAAAAAGAATTTTAAATGCAAAAAAATGTAAAAACATAAATTATTTTACGAATTCTTGACCAACTATAAACTTTATATAGGTCAATCAATTCGTTTTGAGATAAGGAATATGATTTTTGTATTCATTAAGTTGTATTTTTAGCATGAAAAAATTTTTTGGCAAAAAACGATTTTTTTCGATGAAAAAAGGTGTTAAAAAAAAGTTGTTTAGGTATTTTCAAAAATTCCTGTTTCCACATTTAGATATTCATGAGCTTAATAAGTCATCCAAATTTTATTAGAATTCGTTGAAGCGTTCTCGAGATATCTTGTACACAGTAAACGCTATATACACACAAACACACACACACATACATCTGGACATTTGCTTAGGAATGAAAATGTACGCTTTTTAGATGAAAATAGGTTGATTTAGACTATTTTTTGAAAATCGAAAATCTTAACGATCACAAAGCGTCCTCTATGAGGAAGCAAAAGGATTAAAAGGGAAAGAAGTTGTAACAAAATTCTCTTTAATTTATTACTAAATTTTTTATCTAAATTTAAAAAGTATAAATGTTGCCTTAGTTTAATTCGAAACATTAACGACAAAACTTAAAACAAGCATTCAAGTTAAGTGAAAAGAAAATGATGCAAGATAAATTCACCATCAATCAAATAATATTTATTAACAAAAATAATTAGAAATACTCTGGATTGTACACTTTAATATTTACTTGAAACGTTTCAATTATTAATTCAAATTAAATCGGTGACTTCAACCCAAACTGTTACAATCAAACTTCTTAAAATATACACAAATAAAATGACCCAGTCAATAAATATACACATTTAACAATGACAAATACACATATAAACTTTTCTAAATTAAAGAAACTATACATATATGAAATAAATATAAACAGGATTTATATTAATTAGTTTGCCATCAACATTCGACAGTTGACGTACGCGAAATAAAAATCTCAAACGAATAAACCGTTTCAACAACATTTTAATTGAAATATTGTCTAAAAAACACGTAGACAATAATTCTAGCCTTTCTTCTGCCAAGTATGAAGTGTGTGTGAAAAAAGTGGAAGTTGTAAAATCGAAAATCAAAAAGAACTCAAATGATCATAGATACTTAAAAAAAAGCGATAGCTATCTTTTACTCGTAATTATCATATATATCCATATAGTTTTCATTGCATTTCATTGGAAAAAAGACTCGGACAACGTCCCAATTTTTATTATACTGTAGAAAGGTTCCGCTTGTCCCGTCATTAATCACGATAGTCTTAAAATCACCTCCCTGATCCGCGGACACCACTAAACGCCACACTTTAAACACAGAAAGAAACAAATTTAAATTGATTTTATGATTTAACTCACGATTGAAATCTTTAACAAAAAATAATCCAAAATACCTTTAAGCGTCCTCGGCGAGTGCTCAAAAGCGTGGCGTGGATCTACAGCCAGCACAAAGGTGTGTCGATCAATTTCTAATCAATCAACCGACACCCCGATGGGCGAAGGTTCCTGATACCCCGCTCCTGGCACTCGAGTAACGCTTATTGGTCAAACAATTAACACGTGATTTTCCCAAAATAATTTATTCAAATTATTAAAATATTGTAAGACAACGCTATCGCCACAAAGTAGAAGTAATACATAGTATATCATTTATTCAAATTATTAGAATATTGTAAGACAACGCTATCGCTACAAAGTAGAAGTAATAAATAGTATAATGTTTATGGTTATCATAAATTTTTAAATACGTGGATATTTGATTTTTCTATGTTCAAAAACATAGATAGGATAGATAAAAAAGAAGGAATTAAAAAATTTAGGAATATTAGTTATAAATAATTCTCATGTTTATCATTAGTCTTGTAGCATACAAAAAATGTGATTATTTTTTTAAAAATGTATATAGATCGAATAAGAGATAAAAAAAGATTAAAAAAAGTTGGATCAACGAAGATAGGATAGAGGTCATTCATGTCATTCAAGAGTACCAATACCTTCACTGCTTCGACAATTAGCTCAGTCACGTCGGTTAGGTGTTAGTCGGTTAAGATACGTTAGTTATAAATTCACGCAATGTTAGGGTTCGCTTCGCGCACCTGTAGATTTATCAGTATTATATGCGTTAAATATAAGTTTAAAACAGTGTATATGGGACAAAATTCCTGAACTGTTCAGGTCAAAAAACAATTTTTTTCAATTAAGCCTACATTTTGCAGGAGTGTTTTAACTGTTAGTGGAAGTATAAATACCAAATATTTTCAAATTTCATAAAATAGTTTTTCAGTTACACAGTTTAAAAATTTTGAATTTTTTAAAATGTAGTTTTTTCAATTTATTATATTTCTAAGTATATTGCATAAAAATTAACATATATATAGTGATTTTCAAAGCTTTTTTTACAGGCTATTTGGTGGTAACAAAAGTTTTTTGTAAAAAAAATATTTTCACCTTGAAATTTAAGGTCAAAGTGTTAATTTCATTATATCACGAAATCGGATTTTTTAAAAAAATTTTAAACTGTCTGAATGGAAAGCTAGACTTTTTCCTATAAGACATGTAAAAATCAGAGTGGAACTCTAAATACTTTCGGCAAAAATACACTTCAAACACCCGCGCGCGGTCGAGAAGCGCAACCTCGCGCGAGTCATCACGCTGCCACAATAGTCCGGATTGAGAATTTGCTGTTCAAAGTCCTCCACTGCAATTTCTGATGAATTTAAAGGAATTTTTTTGTATCTCGGAAAATTAATCATCAAATAAAATTTTAATTCATTACACAAGAGTCAAACAGTCCATAAACAAAATATAAAATGGTAATTTATTGCTCGAAAAATTATAAATAAAATTATGTTTCATTGTGTGTAAAACCGAGGTTCGCGAGAATATCTAAATGGGTGATTCTCCATGAAACCGACAATTCCATGTCCCATGTGCTTTTTAAGAAACATATTGCACATATGGTAATGAATCCAACATGGAAAAGTAGCTCTAGTGATCACAAACAAAAGCCTGTAGCTTTTGTAAATCGTCATGGTGAAGCCTGTCCCCAGGGTCAGTTTCGAAACAAAAATAAACATTTTTAGTAAACTTTAATAATAAAACTAATTAATTGTAACATTTTTTTATTGTCTAAGTGTGTAGAGTTCAGAAAAAAAATTGGTTGTAAAAAAATTTTATTTCTTTTTATTTCTTTTTAGATGTTATATCTTGTCCCCAGTTTTGTGCGTCATGGTGAAGCCTTTTTAAAAAATTGAAATATTTCATAAAAATTAATTCAGAATGTAGTTATACTTTAGTATAAACAACAATTGACTTCCCTAAAGAGATTCACTACGACAGATTCAATACGACAGAACAAATCTTATAATTGATTTTTGTTTTTTTTTACGTTTGAAGCGCCAAGTTTGTGTAGGGGATCACTGAATCGTCATGGTGAAGCCTTTACATATTTCGCAATAAATCAAAAAGAAAAAATTTTTTCTCATTAAATGATTTATGGTTGTATTATTTTAGTGAATTTAAATGACAGGAATGCAAAACCGATTAAAAATTACTAATAATTTGTTTGAATAAACAGTATTCATTAAGCGTCATGGTGAAGCCTTTTGCATCATGGTGAAGCCTTTTGCATCATAGTGAAGCCTTTTGACTGTCTTTCATTGAATTTGTGATTTAACCAAGTGTACAGTTAAAAACATTTTAGTGATTGTGTCCAAATAAAATTAAACAAATAAAATTTACTTAGCCTGTCATAATTTTAATAAGTTTATCAATAATTACTTTATAAATTTTCATAAATTACTGCATAAATTTGTATAAATTGTTGGCAACTGATTTGCAAATTTTAAATTATGTATTAATAAATTACAATAAATTTTTTTAAAATAATTTATAAAATTACAACATATTCCCATAAATTACCATATAAATTTCCATAAATTACCCTATAAATTTCCATAAATTTCCAAAATTATTTTTTTTTATTTTCTTTTATTTGTTATAAATTACCACAAAAAAATTATAAATTACCATAATTTTCCATAAATTACGAAATAAATTTCCTGCATTAGTTTTTTGAATCTTGAATTTTGTTCTGTATTATTCTTATAAATGACCTCAAACTTTTTATAAATTGCCGAATAAGTTACCATAAATTTCCATAAATTACTACATAAATTTCATGACACAGTTTTTCAAATCGTGAATTTCGTTTGCATTATTATTATAAATTACCTTAATATTTTCATAAATTACCTCATAAATTATAACCATGGATTTCTTTATTTGTTCATAGCGATTTTATTAACAAATTATGCCTTGAAATAAAATATGATCTGAACAAAATCGTTCTAATTATTCTTGTAGAATCGATTCTCATCCATAGTTTTAATTAAATGTGACTTTTTTATAATTTGTTTAAACAAATATTGTTTAATAAATATAAAATCTGAAAGTTAAAATGCCAATGATTTTTATTTCACTTTTCTGTAAATCCAACTATCGATTTTGTTATACTGTAACCGATTATGGTACATGGATGCGTTAACAGCTAATTTGTTTAAAAAATACAATAATTATAAACAATTTGTCCGACCCATCACAGATATTTCAGTCTTGACTATCATACTTGAAAGTAACATTACGATTTTCATTTTAATTAGAAAATAAAATTTCTAAAATAACAGTAACCAAATTGTCGGTTTCGAGGAGAATCGCCCAAATATGAAAGATTAAAGATTGTAAAGATTCGAAGATTTTTGCAAGAAAAAGTTTTAAAATGACATAAAAAAAGTTATTTTATTTATTATTTGGCTTCTACTACTCAATTTTCTGTCATAAGGGCATTTGCAAAAAATAGAAACACCTTATTCCATCTCACCCGGATAATTTCATCTCTCCTGGAATCGTTGTTTTTATATAAATTTATTTATAAATTAAGAAGAAATGAAAAAAATTAAAAACCGTTTCACGTGCGAATGTACGAAGGTTATTGTTAAAGTATTTTATAAGAATTAGATTTTTTTGCTAAATTCCTGAGATTTTGCAGTGGTTTTAAAAAAGGTGTTCCATCTCTTCCCGACTTACCCTAATAATAACTGTAAATATTATAAATTTTAACTTTCACATTATTAGTTTACTACAGGTTCTGCAATTCTTATTAGCAATAAATTGTTATTTTTAAAGGTAAATGAATATTCTTAGATTTTAATTAAAATTAATTAATTATAATAATAACTACTACTTGCTTATTAATTTTTGACACTTGACAAATATTTCTACATCAGTAATGATTATTAAAACATGGTTTGAATGAAATTATGATCAATAATCACTCAAAAATTAAGCAAAGGCATAGATTTTTTTATTTATTTGTTTAAGTAATAGGAAAATGACAAACAAAATTAAAAATCGGATGTAGTTAAGTTCCTAATAATTTTATAGTCAGGAGGCAGTCAGGATTTCGGCAACGGACCCGAATTCGTACAGCGAAATCCTGAAGGGCCTCCAAAAGTCTCTGAAGCCCGAAGACTCGGGCACGGAAGTTATTAGGACGAGGAGAACTTTAAACAATGAAGTTCTCCTTGTCGTAAAAAAAAGGGGGTGACACCTCCAAGTTTGCGGGAGCTTTAACAGCTGCCTTAAAAGATAAAGCTACTGTTACAGCTCTCTTAAACAAAAGAGTTCTCGAGATCAGAGACCTCGATGAAATTGCTTCAAAAGAAGACGTCATCGAGGCTCTGAATGAAAAGCTCGGGTCATCCAGCCCGGAGAGAACAGAGTATTTTACTCTAATCAAGGCAGGAAAGATCCGGATTGGATGGATAAATGCAGCCATCCGAGAACACTTGGAGGTACCCAGGTGCCAAAGGTGCTTCAGCTTTGGGCATGCAACTCACCTATGCAAAGGCCCCGACAGAATAAAAAACTGTCGGAGATGCGGCAAGGCAGGTCACATGGCTAAAAGTTGTGAGGTCACTGACCCTAGCTGCATTACATGCAGTGATTTGGGAAAACAGGACCTCAAACACTGGGCCGGCAGTATCGCCTGCCCAATATACAAGAATGCACTGCAGAAACTTAAAAAGGCAAAAGCCTAAAGTTTCTGCAGATTAATCTGCATAAAAGTAAGGCCCAGGACCTGATGTTGGTGACAGCCAGTAAGGAGAAGATTGAAGCCGGGCAAAGCGCCCGGAATCGATGGGATAAGCAACGAGATCCTTAAACAAGTGATCGCTGCTTCACCCCAAATTCTTTTAGATTGCTTCAACAACTGTCTGAGAAGAGGAGAGTTCTTCCGCGACTGGAAAAGACAGAGGCTGGTCCTCCTAAAGAAAGGTAACAAACCTCTAGATAACGTCTCATCCTACAGGCCAATTTGCCTGTTAGATACGATGGGCAAACTTCTAGAGGACATGGTTCTGCAGAGGATGCAGCTCCACCTGACCGGAGAGAATAGTCTATCCGAAAACCAGTTTGGTTTCCGCAAAGGCCCGTCCACAGTTGATGCTATTCAAAAAACTGTGGACCTAGCCAGAGAAGGAAAGAACAAAATGGGCCCGGGAAAAAAAAGAGCTTCTGCGCGTTGGTGGCAATAGATATACGCAACGCGTTCAATACCGTGAGATGGGAGGATCTCATCAAGTCGATGAGAAACAAAGGAATACCGCCCTACCTGTTGCGGATAATGGATAATTATCTCAGCAACAGGTGGGTTTTATACGAGGGTGACACCTGCAGTCTAAAGGAAGAGATGCAAAGAGGTGCCCCTCAAGGCTCGAGGACAGGACCATTCGTGTGGAATGTCTCCTATGATGACTTCTTGCGAATGGGCCTGCCCAAAGGCGCGGTGATCATCGGCTTCGCGGACGACGCGTTGATCGTATGCACCGCTGAGACCGTAGAAACTCTCGGACTATTGGTAAACGAATGTCTGCGACTATCAAAGAGATGGCTGGATGCCAGAGGTCTTCAAATGGCCCTGGATAAAACCGAAGCTCTGATGGTCACAGACAGACGTAATTATGAACTTCCCCGGATCGAAGTAGACGGATTCGAGGTCAAGTGGAGCGACCATATAAAGTACCTGGGTGTGGAACTCGACAGGTACCTGAATTTCAAACACCACATCGCTGTGGCGTCAGATAACGCCGCCCAACGGGCATTAAGCATAGCACGCTTAATGCCGAATGTTGGGGGGCCATCCGAGCAAAAGAGGCGAGTATTGGCGAGTGTCGCTCACTCTGTGCTGCTATATGCAGCACCCGTGTGGGCCCCTACCCTGCGACAGGAAAGATGCCAGACCCTCTTGAACAAGGTGCTTTCCGAGCAAAGAAATGTTACTGCGCGTATCATTTCGGCATATCGGACAGTACCTACGAGTGCTGCTCAGGTCCTTGCCAGCGTCCCGCCAGCAGACCTTTTGGCGCAAGAAAGGGAGGTAGCTTTCCTTCTTTTCAAAGAAAGAATGTCCCCCCGTTATACGGATGACAATAGACCCAGCAAGGACCAGATTCGTCGAGAAGCGAGAAGCAGACTCGTCGCAAGATGGCAAGCGAGATAAAACAGGGATGAGACGGGCCGGTGGACTCACCGCCTAATACCCAATCTCGAAATATGGATTAATAGGAGACACGGAATGGTCTCCTATTACTTGACGCAAGCGTTTACAGGTCACGGATGCTTCGGCTCGTACCTGGAGCGCTTTAAAAAACGAGAAAGTGCGGAGTGTGTGTACTGCCGTTCCCCAGAGGATAACGCAGAACACACACTCTTTATATGCAGTAGATGGAACGATCAAAGACAGGTTATGTTCACCGGTGTGAACTGCGAAGTTACACCGGGGAACATGATCCTGTTAATGACCGAATCCAAAAAGAAATGGTGATACATCGAGACCTTCATACAATACGTTATGAAGGTCAAAGATTTCGATGGTCGCCAAGAAAGGTAGTTTCCCGGAAGCCGAGGAACAAATCGCTTAGGCGATAGAGTTGGGATATGAGACCACTCCCGAAGGCGATACGTCAACTATTGACTCTCCCCTGGAGTAGTCTTCAAGGTCCCCAAAAATGGGTGTGTTTTTAGCGGGTTGGCAAAGTACAGCCAACCCCGCTAACCTTGTAGTGCGAGCTACAAGGTACTTGGTGGCAAGTTTTCACATCCATCGCAAAAAAAAAAAAAAAAAAATATTCTTAGATTTTAATTAAAATTAATTAATTATAATAATAACTACTACTTGCTTATTAATTTTTGATACTTGACAAATATTTCTACATCAGTAATGATTATTAAAACATGGTTTGAATGAAATTATGATCAATAATCACTCAAAAATTAAGCAAAGGCATAGATTTTTTTATTTATTTGTTTAAGTAATAGGAAAATGACAAACAAAATTAAAAATTCGGATGTAGTTAAGTTCTTAATAATTTTATACTGAGTATTTTACAAAAAAATTCCTTTAAATTCATCAGAAATTACAGTGGAGGACTTTGAACAGCAAATTCTCTTAAAAAATCCGATTTCGAGATATAATGAAGTTAACACTTTGACCTTAAATTTCAAGGTGAAAATATTTTTTTTACAAACAACTTTTGTTACCATCGAATAGCCTGTAAAAAAATCTTTGAAAATCACTATATATATGTTAATTTTTATGCAATCTACTTAGAAATATAATAAATTGAAAAAACTACATTTTAAAAAATTCAAAATTTTTAAACTGTGTAACTGAAAAAATATTTTATGAAATTTGAAAATATTTGGTTTTTACACTTCCACTAACAGTGGAAACACTCTTGCAAAATGTAGGCTTAATTGAAAAAAAATTGTTTTTTTGACCTAGACAATTCAGGAATTTTGCCCTAGTATGAGGGGCTGATAGCAAAAATGGAATAAAAAAGCAGTTAGAGCAAAAGTGGGTTAAGTTTTCCTGCGTTTATATTACGCGATTTTTATAAATACTGTAAGGAAAAATGAATTACTTTTAGTTGGAGCAAAAACGGGTTATATGGCTAACTCGTTTTTGCCGCCCAGTCAAAAGTTGATTCGTTTTTGTTCTGCGAATTCTAATATTACATAATTTGATTCAACTTTTCTTCAGAGATCCTAAATTATAATAGATGCTTCTTCACAATGTATTTTTAACCTTCTACTTATACATTTGGACAAAAACTTAAGTTTAAATGGATATCTAAGATTAGTTTTTAAAGAAATTAGTGAAAAAAAAACGTCAGAGTTATTTACTTTAAAAATCCTTCCCTAGGTATTAAGCATGATCCAAGTAGTAAGGTCTCGCCACGCCCAAGTAAAAAAACTGAAACCAATTTTTCATGTCTACTAGATGTTTTTTGGGTCTCAGATTGTAAATTTGGGGTAAAAATTGACAATTTAAAAGTTGGACTCGGTCAAAATCGCTAAAACATGCAAAAAAATTAAAATATAAGATTCTTATGTATACGCAATTGTGTTGAATCATTGAAAGAAACTCGTAGTTTTTTATGTATCCTAAATGTGTTTTTGGTCGCAGATTGTGAATTTAAGATCAAAATTGATAGTTTAATAGTTAGAATCGGTCAAAATCGCGAAAAAATTTTTTTTAATTATTTTTGTCTGTCCGCACTGCTGTGCAGAACTGTGGTGTGAAATTAATGACTCTGCTTCTTTATAAGGTGATTTGTGGATCGCAGATTTAGGATCTGAAGTTAAATTGGACAGTTTAGAATTTTAAAGTACCAAAAATGACTAAAAATCGTAAAATATGAAAAATTATTTTTTTCTTTCCGCATTGTTGTGTCAAGTTGTGTTGTTTAATTAGTTATTTTTCTTTAAATATGCAGTTTTTAGATCGCTGGTTACTGATTTAAAGTTTAGATTGTCATTTTTGGAGTTTAAAGCAGTCAAAAGGAGAAAAATCATCAAAATTGCAAAAAATCATAAAATAATAGAAATTCGTTCCGTTTGTTCGCATTAATATACAAAACTATGTTGTTTTATAATTATTTTTCTTTTCTATACGTAGTTCTTAGATTGCTGACTACTGATTAGAAGTTAAAAATGTTATTTTAGGAGTTTATAACAGTCAAAAGGAGTCAAAATCATAAAAATAGCAAAAAATCGTAAAATATTAAAAATTCATTCTGTTTGTTTGTGTTATTATGCAAAAATATGTTGTTTAACAATTTTTTTTCTTTTCTATACTTAGTTTTTACATAGCTGAATACTGTTTAGAAGTTAAAAATATCATTTCAGGATTTTAGAGCAGTCACATGGAGTCAAAATCATCAAAATAGCAAAAAATCGTGAAATATAAAAAATTCATGTTGTCTTTCCTTATTGATAAGCAAAATTATGTTGCTTAAGAAGTTATTTTGCTTTTTTATGCTTAGATTTAGATAGTTGATTACTGATTAGAAGTTAAAATTGTTGTTTGAGGAGTTTAGAGCAATCAAAAGGAGTAAAAATCGTCAAAATAGCTAAAAATTGTAAAATACGTTATTCACGTAATATTACGTAGAGGAGAGTGGCCATCAATGTACCAGTTTTTTCAATGAACCATTTCAATTTTCTCATTAACAATTAAGTAAAAATTCTCCTAATTTTAAATATAAATGAAGTTTGCGTAAACACACTACGTCCATAAATTTGAGACGTGTGGATTTATTCTTTACAGATAAAACTGAAAAAAAATGTTTTTGATGCACTGAAGAAAAAATTTACCTAAAATACAAACACGTTTTTTAATTGAAATAAGGCAATTTAAAAATAAATGTACTTACGATTTATTTTATATCGGGCCTTAACTACAATATTCTAATGAGATAAAGATTTTGAAATATTGGATTAAGTTATAAAAAACCATTTTGTTGCAAATGTCATGTTGATTCAATGTACCGGGGAACAATGAACCACCTGGAATTTCAGTGTATTTTCGATTTCCAGAGTGGCATGTCTGATTATAAAACTAGGCATGCGTACAGCATGTTACAGCGATTGTTATCAGTACTCTTCTCAACATGCAAAACTAAAATGCCATTTTAGCTAGTTAACTTAAATTTGAGGTATATTTATGTTCTACATTATCAATTAAAAAGTGTTAAGTAATAATTTTTTATAGTATTTGATAGAAAATAAGTTTTTTTACAAAGTGAAAATTGCAATATTATTATTGTTGAACATTTTTAGTGTTTTTATAGGGGTGGTTCATTGTGTACCCAGGTTGTTGAAAATGAAAATAGCTTATTAGTTTAGAAAAATCCTAAATTTTATTATTTAATCAAAATAAATCGTGTATAATATGTGCATTACCTAGAGAAGTGTTGTAGTTTTATATTGATGCAAAGAAGTGCTTGAAATTGGTGAAATTGAATAAGTACTATGACCTTGAAAAAAACACGGTACATTGATGACCACTCTCCCCTACTACTTGGGCAATATTTAAAGATTAACTTTCAGTTTTTTCTAAAAGAACCCCCCCCCCCCCCCCGGTAACTCAAGAATTTAACAATGCACTAATTTATGTTAATTAATATAACTTATAATAATTTTAACCCCCTTTACCTTCGCTAATCAAAAATAAGTATTATTGGATTAAGAATTGTGACGCGTTCTGAAGAAAGGGACCTAAGAAGCAAAAAATCGTTTTTTGGTTTATGGATGTTTTAATTTTATTAAAGATTCCTCTTTCATTATCTTAAGTCAGAAAAGGGTTTTATTAAATATTTTTTAAGTTATAACAATTAAAAACTCTCGATTTGTACAGATAAACATGCGCGCTCGACTTTTGTTTTCGCTCTCCTGTAAAATAACCAATTTGCTGCTTAGGTCCCTTTCTTCAGAACGCGTCACAATTGGTTTTACTATTGGAAATCAGCACTTTTTTCGCGCTGTATATTTTTTTATCTACAAAAAAAAATTCTTTTTTTAAATTCAGTAGAACTGTGATTTTGCATTTCATGTATCTTTTTACACTAAATGTGCAACAAAAAACTGCTGCGCACCCCTAGAAGTCATAGAAACTTAGTGCGCAACAAGTAAAATTTTTAACAATTTTATTAATGTTAATGGGTGCAATGTGTGTATTAATTTTAAACTAAAATATTAATTTCTACCACACATGCACGAAAACCTCGTGTTTTCGTTCGCCTTAAGCGGGGCAGAACTCACAGTTTTTAGGTCAGTGAACGTTAGAGGTAAAAAAACTTCCGAACAGTGAAAAAAACTCTCATCGCGCAGGCGCATTGCGGCGCGCCGCAATGCGGAAGTTCGGAAGTTCGGAAGTTTTTTTATCTCTAACGTCACTAACCTGAAAACTGCGAGTGCTGACCCGCTAACGCGTACAAAACACGAGATTTTCGTACATCTGTGATAAAAGATATTAAAATGCAAGATATCTTTGGGGTCCCCACAGGCGAATTTCATACGTAAAACAATTAAATAAATTAGCAATAATAATAATAACGTCAATAAATATTAACAAATCGTTTAGCACACATTATAAGAATATAAACACATTTAAATATCAGTTCATTAAAATTGTTGTTGCCATGAATAAATTCAGGAACATAAAGATTTTTACTAAAAAATTAAAATTCCCTTCCAAATTAATATAGGAAAAGCCGAAGCATTAAATTTGATCCAAGGAAGGTAAAGAAGGTAACATAAAACATTTTTTATGTCATGTTATGCTTTTTATTGTTTAAGCAACGTTTCGATAACATTATTCGTTATCCTCTTTAGGCTGGTAGAAAAAATATAAAAAAACCAATTAAAACACTAATAAACACAAAAAAATTACAAAAAAGTTTTTTACATTTTTTAAAGAATTGTTAACAAAAATTACCTAATATTCAAATTATAAGTTACATGGTAACTCGTCGAAACAGTTTTTTTGGTTTAAAAACCCGTCAGATCGTAATGATCATCTTGTCAAGACTAAATAAAATTATATCAAATTAAAATTAATTACCTACAGAACGAAAGGAGTCAATGAACCACGATTGTAAACAAAGAAATATAAATAGAGAAATCAAGTCATGAGTTTAATTTGTCGATTATTGGAAAATAAATTTTGTTCAAATATGAAATATCATTTTTTCTATTGATAGTAAAATTATTATTTTGAATATGTAACATTTCAGAAAACCAGCGTTTTTTAATATTTGGTTCACGATCAAGAATTTTTGTATTAGTCCAATCAAACTCATGGCTATACTTCTGTTGGTGGACCGTTACAACTGAAGATTTACATCTTTTTTTTATGTGCTCATCGATGCGTACTTGTAATGCGCGCTTACAGTACCGTCGGGAATTGTCAGTCCACCTATTTTTTAAGGTTTGAAAAACGTCTTTAAACGTACAAAGTATAATTATTAAAATTTTTCTGTGTTTATTTCCTTAAAGAAGATAAAATTTTAAGGAAAATAAGGCCTGAGTGAAGTGATTTAGTCAATTTTTCATTGAAATATGTTAAAAAATGTGGAATTTTTAATGTTTTACAAAAATTGAAATTACTCTTAAAATAATAAAGGTTTTTTAAAGTTCCTATGCTTGTTTTAAAGGGAATTTACTGGAGAATAACATAGTTGTTTTAGCATTAATGTGCAATTTTTTTCCTAGCATATGCAAGGCTCGGAAGTTGGACCAAAAAGTTTATAAAATTTTGAAGACATTATTTTAACATAAAAATAATTTTTAAAATTTCAATATATATATTATATTACTTCCTTCCGAAAGTTATTGACAATTATGACCTTGGTATATTTTATATAGCTGTATTTGATATCAAGATATAAACAATAATTTTTTTATATTTTTTGGTCCAACTTCCGAGCCTTGCATATACTAGGAAAAAAATTGCACATTAATGCCTAAGCAATAATCTTATTCTTCAGAAAATTTCCTTTAAAACAAGCATAGAAACTTTAAAAAACCTTTATTATTTCGAGAGTAATTTCAATTTTTCGAAAACATTAAAAATTCCACATTTTTTAACATATTTCAATGAAAAATTGACTAAATCACTTCACTCAGACCTTATTTTCCTCAAAATTTTATCTACTTTATGGAAATAAACACAGAAAAATTTTAATATTTGTACTTTGTACGTTTAAAGATGTTTTTCAAACCTTAAAAAATGGGTGGACTGACAATTTCCGACGGTACTGTAGTTTCACCTATATAACATACAGGGCAATTTTTACAATTAAATTTGTAAACAACATTCGTTTCTTCCCATTTTTTGGTTGGGTCTTTACCCAGCTTTACAACTGACTTTAGATTCTTTTTTACAGTCGGAATAGATTGCATATTATATGACTTCAGTATTCGTGATAACCCAAAGAAGCCAGGATAATTAAATGGTAAAGAGACTTTGGGGAAATGTTTTTAAATCTGAGACTGAGCATTTGGCGAATTATCAAAATTTGAATTGCGGAATTTGATCGAATTTAAGCGAAGTTTGACAATTTAATAATGAGATCTATATGAAACTCATTGTCCAAAAAATTTCTTTTGACCTTCTTTAGGTTATCACAGTGAAACGAATGATGTGATAATAATATAGCCCTATCAACGAAATTGTAAATAATATTTATTTTTTGTTGCATGGGATGAGCTGAGTAGTAGTTTATGAGTCTACCAGAAGAACTAGGTTTCTGATACCAATTGTTGAAAATTTTATTATTTTTTATCGACAGAGTAACATCAAGAAAATTAATCTGAAAATCTTTTTGAATTTCATGCGTAAATTGTAAATTATTATTATAGGGATTAAAGATATTAATGACAAAGTCAATATGATCCTTGTGTATGCAACAAATGGTATCATCAACGTATCTATAATAAAAAAGCGGAATACAATTATATTTAATTTTTAGAATATGTAGACATTCATTTTCTAAACCGTCCATGACGATGTCCGCAAAAAGTGGTAAAATGGGAGAACCCATTGGTGGGCCATTGACTTGTTGATAATATTTGTTGTCAAATATAAAAAACGAATTTTCAAAAAGAAAATTTGTACATTCTATAATTTCGTTAAACGGCATTTTACAATTATTAATGTATCTTAATCTACGTTCAAGTCTTTCGGTGACCAATTTTTGAGCTACGTTTGTAAAGAGTGAAGTGACATCAAGAGAAATTAGCACATAATCAGTGGGAATTGAAATATTTTCTAATTTTTTAATCAGCTCAAAACTATTATTAATGTGAGATTTAGGTGTCCAAATATTATTTTTCAAATCGTTATATAAAAGTTTGCAAGAAAATGTGTAGGATTGTTTACCAAAGAAATAATGGGACGAAATGGGACGTCTTTTTTATGTACTTTAAGGAGTTCATAACACTTTGCCAAGACTGTATCTGTCATTGTTAATTGATCAGGGTGATATTTATTATGTAAAACATCATTATTATTTAAGTCTTGAAGTAAATGTTTAGTGTCAGTTTGCAGTTTTGTCAATGGATTGGTAGAGAGAAGTTTGTAAGTAGAATTGTCAGCGAGTAAGTCAGTCATACTATTAACGTAAACGGAATTGTAAAGACAGACAGTAGTATTACCCTTATCAGAGTTAGTAAACATAACATTTAGGTTTTCTTTAAAAAAATTCTTTGTAACTCTTATTTTTTGTAACAAATGTTTTTTCTTTAATAGAAATTTGTTGGACTTTATTCATATTGACATGAAGGTTATTAGTAACTTTTTTCCTAATTTCATTTTTTATATCACAATTGATGTTAAGTTTATTAATTGATGTCTCAACATTCTTTAAAATATTAACAACCTCAGGATTAGAAAATGTTTCCAAAGAGCTAAAATAAGGTCCTAGCGCAATAGCATCAATGATCTCTCTACCAATCCTTTGACAAAACTGCAAACAGACACTAAACATTTACTTCAAGACTTAAATAATAATGATGTTTTACATAATAAATATCACCCTGATCAATTAACAATGACAGATACAGTCTTAGCAAAGTGTTATGAACTCCTTAAAGTACATAAAAAAGACGTCCCATTTCGTCCCATTATTTCTTTGGTAAACAGTCCTACACATTTTCTTGCAAACTTTTATATAACGATTTGAAAAATAATATTTGGACACCTAAATCTCACATTAATAATAGTTTTGAGCTGATTAAAAAATTAGAAAATATTTCAATTCCCACTGATTATGTGCTAATTTCTCTTGATGTCACTTCACTCTTTACAAACGTAGCTCAAAAATTGGTCACCGAAAGACTTGAACGTAGATTAAGATACATTAATAATTGTAAAATGCCGTTTAACGAAATTATAGAATGTACAAATTTTCTTTTTGAAAATACGTTTTTTATATTTGACAACAAATATTATCAACAAGTCAATGGCCCACCAATGGGTTCTCCCATTTTACCACTTTTTGCGGACATCGTCATGGACGGTTTAGAAAATGAATGTCTACATATTCTAAAAATTAAATATAATTGTATTCCGCTTTTTTATTATAGATACGTTGATGATACCATTTGTTGCATACACAAGGATCATATTGACTTTGTCATTAATATCTTTAATTCCTATAATAATAATTTATAATTTACACATGAAATTCAAAAAGATTTTCAGATTAATTTTCTTGATGTTACTCTGTTGATAAAAAATAATAAAATTATCAACAATTGGTATTAGAAACCTAGTTCTTCTGGTAGACTCATAAACTACTACTCAGCTGATCCCACGCAACAAAAAATAAATATTATTTACAATTTCGTTGATAGGGCTATATTATTATCACATCATTCGTTTCACTGTGATAACCTAAACAAGGTCAAAAGAAATTTGTTGGACAATGATTTTCTTATTGATCTAATTAATAAATGGTCGATTCTTGCGTAACTGCTTGATTTCAAGATAAGTTTTGGTAAAAAAAATTTTTTTATTCAATGTTTCTCTGCACTTATTTTTCTTATTAGGGTGTAATATAAGTATATTTTAAACGATTTTACTACAACTATATTTATACGAAAATAGTAGCAAATTTTTTAAAATTGGCTGCCAGGTGGAGCTGAACCGCATCCTTTTATGGCAAATACATTGTACAAAATAAAAATTTCTTTTTGATATTTTGCTAAAACGAAAATAAATAATAAATTCATAAATTATTTAATATTCTAACAGTATTTTAGATATTAGTTAACATATATAAAATTTTATAAAAGAACATCAAATACAATATTTAATAATGAATATTAGGAGGAAGAACTAGGAAGAAAATGTTTCTTGTTAGTGACTATGCTATTCATGGCATTATTATCGATCGCATCGACGTTGTAAGGGATCTAGGAGTTATTTTCTGTAAAGACTTGAATTTCAATAAAAAGATGTCAGCGGCAGTAAGTAAGGTACTCCGGTCTCGGTTTTATAAAGCGTAATGCTTCTGATTTCAAAAACTTGTTAACTCTTAGAGTGCTTTATTTTTCTTTTGTTCGCTCGACTCTTGAGTTTGGTTCTATTATATGGTGTCCATTAGAGTGGTCCAAAAAAAGGTGACTTTTGGAAATTGAAAAAAATTCTTGCAGTTTCATATTCTGCATACCTAAAAACGGCTTAACTATTTTTTTAAAAAATTTTAAATTCATAATTAGCCCTGCGCATCGATCTTGAAAATTGTCGTGTTTTCTTCAAGTTTTTTTTTACTAAACGCTTATTGCAGATTATTCCTTCAAAGACCTGGTAGTTTCAAGTAGTCGACCGATTTGACGCCTATTTAGTGCTGCTGCAAAAAATCTCGGGCTAGGGTTACTTTGGAATTTATACCTAGTCGAACCCTTATTGCCTGCTCCCAGCGGGGGAACTATTGTGTTTAGTTAAAATTGAAATAAAAGAAATAAAAATTTATAAATATTAAAATTTGTATTTAAAAATATGATATTTGTACTCCTTATATTTTTACTAATCCAGCGATATATTATTTGTCTTAAAACGTTAAGAAATAACAGTCATTCATAAAAATGTTTTATGCAATTTAAAAATAACTTAGTTTTAAATGAATTACACAGCCACACAAAAAAATAAAAGTTTCGAGGTTGAGGTATGAGACCCATATATTCCTATGATTTTGATGCCCTGAATCGAAAGCTTGAATTATTACCTTTAAAATGCTTTTTTAAAAATTGGTTTACGATGATTTTTAACGAAGATATGATATATTTATTTAAAAATTGATTTTTCTCAACTGCAAAAAACTCAAGAATTTTGTGTTGTGAAGACAAATGGTAAAAGGAAAAATGTTTCTTTTTTCATGTAGAATCAAGAAATATAAACCGTCAAGCGGGGCTATTTTGTGCAGAAAACCGCTCTTTTTCCACTCTATGCTTTATTAAAATTCAGAATTTTAAAAAAATAAAGAATGAGTAAGCTGACAAGAAAAAATGTTTGTCTGAGTTATAAAAACTTTAAGTTGTGCACAAAATATACCCCATGATGGGGCTATTTTGTGCATCAAAGTTTGCTTATTTATAAAGTTGTGTAAAAATTTTTTTTTAACATTTTTGCTGTATGAAGTATTATTTCTAGATATTCTAGAGTACAAAATAAAGGAAAACAAATCCGGAAATATTTTTTTTGTAGGAATTGTTTAACTAATTTAAAAGTAAAACACTAAAATATCACAAAAATGTAGATTTACAAAAAAAGTTATTTCTTTAAGAAAATTTAACTTAGTATGACTTCTATCGCACTTTTTAAGTTATTTTAAAAGAAAAAGTTTCAAAATTAACTTGAAAAGCATGTACCGTCAAGTGGGGCTATTTTGTGCGCCGTGGGGCTATTTTGTTCACGCGAGGTTTTTAATGAATAAAATTCTTTTATTCAGTTGTTTAAGTTTGCTACTTGGTATAAATATTTTCTGATATCTAGACTACAGAGAGTACTAAATGAAATTAGTTAATTCTTTATAAGCAATCAGAAAAAAAATTGTAAAGTTGTGAAAATGAAGCTGAAAATTTTCAAAGTTCTCAAAAATCTGTTCAGATCTGTTTTAAAACATTTTTATCTTATTTTTGTTATAAGAGACGAGAAATAAACATAAAATTTCAATTTCACACTTGGTGCCACAAAAATCTCAAGAAAGTAACATTAATAATTAGGGGAGAGTGGCCATCAACGTACCGGGGTTTTTTCAAGGTCATATTATTTATTCAATTTCACTAATTTCAATCACTTCTTTGCATCAATATAAAACTACAACACTTCTCTAGGTAATGCACACATATTACCCTACTGAAAAATCCTATATAGGATCCTATATAGGATCCTATATAGAATCCATATGGATTCCTATGAGAATCCACGTAGGATCCTATATAGGATCCTATATAGGTATTGTCCTATAGGAATCCACGTGGATTCTCATAGGAATCTATGTGGATTCCTATAGGTCGCCTATAGGACAAGTCCTATATAGGATCCTATGTGGACTCTCCTATAGGAATACATGTAGGATCTCATATAGGATCCTGCATAGGCGTCCCAAAAAATTTTTGTACACCCTCCTACATATGATCCTACGTAGGTTCCCATATAGGATCCTACATGGGAACCCATATAAGATCCTACATGGGTACCCCCAAAAAAATTTTTTGTACCCCTTCCTCATGCGCAGTCGTCTTTTACGTATTCTACAATACTTACGCCTGCGCAGTAAATATTTTTCGTCCTTATAATAGTGCTTAATGTATATTTGAATAAAGTTGTTAAAAAAACACAATTAATTCTGTGTACATAATTTTTTTTGGGCGCCCATAAAATATCCTATATAGGATCCTATATGGGAACCTACGTAGGATCCTATGTAGGGGGGTTTACAAAAATTTTTTTGGGACGCCTATGTAGGATCCTATATGAGATCCTACATGTATTCCTGTAGGAGAGTCCACATAGGATCCTATATAGGACGTGTCCTATAGGCGACCTATACACGGAAAAAAAAAGTTTTTCGAATACTACAAAATTATTTCAGTAGTCTTGGATAAATCGCTTTACAAAACAAAGTTTCGTATTGTTTACTAAATTTTCTGCTCTTAATGTCAAACTTTTCTAAACTATTTACGAAACTTTCTGTACATTTTATAAAACAGGCCTGTAAAAAAAACTTCTGTAATTCATATAAAACTAATTCAGCAAAAGTTATCAAATTATTTTGTGGAAAGTACAAAATAGTTTTATTTTCTTTGGAAAATCTAATTTGATAAATTATTTTAACACAATTTCAAATATATACTTTTCATTTATTCTAAACTTGCCCGTTCTAAATATTAAAATGTCCATTTGTACGAGTTACGAATGAGTTTCGTAAAATATTTGACTGCGCTCGCGCGCGCAGTTAACAGTGTGCCGTGTGTCTATCACAGTTGAATTTCAAAGGATTTCTATGTTTCAATGCAACATAGAAAATGTTATTGTTATTAGTATCTGTTACAACAAACTTTTAGCAACTGTTTAAAACTAATAGAAAAAGGGAAATACTTTAAATTTTTGTATTCATAATATAAATTATGATTTGTTTATACTTCCAATACAAACAATTTTTAATCCAATGTCTTCTTTAATTATTTTGTTTTTTAATGTTTAATATTCTAGTTTTAGTTTAAATAAAAAGTAATTTTCAAAGAATGTCTGAAAAAAAATTACGGAAAAACAGAAAATGAAACTTTACAATATCTTAAATTTTTTAAAAGTCACTTGCTTTTGATAAACAGGTAATGTTGGTTAATATTTGTTTATTGGTTGGATTTTTTAAAATATTTTATTCAAAAGTTATTGGATAAATAAGATTTGATTTAGATATATTTTTAAAGACAATGTTATTCAACAAAAGCCAACAAATAACGTTTTAAAGAGAAAAATGAGCTATTATTTGTCAAGATTGGATAAAAATTACATATTTCCACTAGATTCAAAGAAAAAACATAAAATGTTAAATAATTATTATTTGACAACAAATTTTGACACAACATAATTTTTTCTAAGAAATGTGAAACTTGATAATTCAAAATTTGGTGAAATTAACTTTAATAATATTTTTATTCAGCTAAAACCATTTCTTAATTTGAATTTTTAACGAAAGGAGTTAAAAAAATATGTAAAAAATTCAATTAAAATAAAAATTAGATACGTTTAAGATATAAACGTTTCTGATAAATTACACGTTTTCTAAAATTATTTGCTTATTTTCACCCAAAAACACTGGAAAGTTTTCTAAAAATTAGCTTTTTATCGAGTTTTAACGGAATTTGTTGAAAAAACGAGAAATATAGAAAAATATCAAGAGCAACTTTTTTTACATCTTTTGAAGAGGAGCAACTAACAACTATTTCAGGCCGATCCTGAAAAAAAAATAAGATATCCAAATTATTTAAAAAGTTATTACACTTAAAAGGTTTTTTCTTAAATTTCAAGTAAACGAGAGTTTCAAAAATTAAAATCTTTATAACTTCATGAAAAATTTTTTTTCAGACAAACAAAAAAATACATGTAGTCTAAAATTATTTGAAAAACAACTTTTTGGAGATACTTAACTTATTTAATTATTTTATTAATAATTTGCTAATAACTATTGTTATACTAAATTTAACTAGACTAAACTTTTGTCAATTTTTACCAGAAATAAGTTATTACTGTTTCACATGATTGAAATGAGATGTTAAACTTAAATAATAGAAATGTTTTTAGTTCTTATTATTTCATAATTTTACAAAGATTAGATGAAAACTAAAAATTCCTCTTGAATTCAAATATTATTTCACTTCAATTTTGATATTTATTTTGATTATTTTTATAAGATTCTACAATATTATTTTTCTAAAAAATATCTTTATCTCTAAAATAAGTAATTAACAAAAGATACTCAAAAGGAATTGCCATTTCCTCGTTTGGTGAAAATTTATTTAAATGGCACATGCCAGAACTAGAGGTCACCGAGTACTTGGAAATCCAAATCAGTAGCCTCAATGGCCCCGTGGTAGTGCGTCTGACTCGTTATATGCGTTCGGTTTAGAAAATCAGGGTTCGAATCTCAGCGTCGCTAGGATTTTTTAAAATATTCGTTTCTATGCGTTTACTTGCGTTTAAGGTATTAATAAAATATTAAATTAATTATGTATGTATGTATGTTTGCGAATCGTCAACTTTCGACCAATCACCTTGCATCTCACCAACAACAGTCAAAATACCACACCTACTAGTAACCAGAGAAGGGGAAGCGTTCACAGTCTCATCAGACAACTGATGAGTCATTCTATTTTCTTTTCTGCATGGTTCTGTTTTACAAAACTCCTCTAGAATTCTTACAAACTCCCCGATAGAAATACTATTGCTTCATTTTGTATAATTAACGGAATTTAGGTATAATATATATGAACAAATTTAGTAATTCATACAAACCTTGCTATAAGAGTTTTCACAAAACTTTTTCATGTATCCAAGAGTCCAAAAAAAGTTTTGTAAATATCAATAAACTTTTTTTTTCCGTGTAGGAATCCACATAGATTCCTATGAGAATCCACATGGATTCCTATAGGACAATACCTATATAGGATCCTATATAGGACCCTACGTGGATTCTCATAGGAATCCATATGGATTCTATATAGGATCCTATGTAGGATCCTATATAGGATTTTTCAGTAGGGTATACCCGATTTATTTTGATTAAATAATAAAATTTAGGATTTTTCTAAACTAACAATCTATTTTCATTTTCAACAACCTGGGTACACAATGAACCACCTCTATAAAAACACTAAAAATGTTCAACAATAATAATATTGCATTTTCATTTTGTAAAAAAACTTATTTTCTATCAAATACTATAAAAAATTATTACTTAACACTTTTTAATTTATAATGTATAACATAAATATACCTCAAATTTAAGTTAACTAGCTAAAATGGCATTTTAGTTTTGCTATGTTGAGAAGAGTACTGATAACAATCGCTGTCACATGCTGTACGCATGCCTAGTTTTATAATCAGGCATACCACTCTGGAAATCGAAAATACACTGAAATTCCAGGTGGTTCATTGTTCCCTGGTACATTGAATCAACATGACATTTGCAACAAAAATGGTTTTTATAACTTAATGCAATATTTCAAAATCTTTTTCTCATTAGAATATTGTAGTTCAGGCCCGATACAAAATAAATCGTAAGTTCATTTATTTTTAAATTGCCTTATTTCAATTAAAAAACGTGTTTGTATTTTAGGTAAATTTTTTCTTCAGAGCATCAAAAACAGTTTTTTTCAGTTTTCTCTATAAAGAATAAATCCACATGTCTCAAATTTATGGACGTAGTGTGTTTATGCAAACTTCATTTATATTTAAAATTAGGAGAATTTTTATTTAATTGTTTCTGAGAAAATTGAAATGGTTCATTCAAAAAACTGGTACATTGATGGCCACTCTCCCCTACATGTTTTTCAAGTTAGTTTTAAAACTTTTTTTCTTAAAATAACTCAAAAATTGTAATAGAAGTTATATTAATTAAAATTTTCTTAAACAAATAACTTTTCCTGTAAATCTAAATTTCTGTGAAATTTTAGTGGAAAAAGAGCAGTTTTATGCACAAAATAGCCCCACTTGACGGTAATTATTAATGCTACTTTTTTGAGGCTTTTATTGCACCACGTTTAAAATTGCAATTTTATGCTTATTTCTCGTCTTTTATAACAAAAATATGACAAATGTATTGCACAAACTTATTTGTAAAATCCACAAATTTATTTGTGCATTCCACAAACTTATTTGTGTATTTCACAAACTGAGCTATTTGTGGAAAGTATTATATGCATTTGTAGATGGCACACATATTTCTGTGGATTACACAGGACATCTTTTTTTGTGTATCTTCGTTAAAAATCATCGTAAAACAATTTTTAAAAAAGTATTTTAAAGGCAATAATTTAGGCTTTCCACTGACCTTATAGATAAATAAATTTGGAGTCGGGTTTAGTTTCTAGTGGACAGAAAGTGCCATTTTAGCATTTTTAGGTGTTTTTGATACTTTTGATACTCAACCCCGATACTTTTATTTTTTTGTTTGGCTGTGTTATTTTAAAAGTAACTGGCAGAAATATAAGAAGATGTAGCTTTACATTAAGCTTTAGCCTTCAAGCAAACAACCCTGTTTGTCCTGAGAAATTTTGAAGATTTTTTACTGTCGCAAGATTGTAAAAGTAGAATCTCAATTTCTGCAGATATTTGAAATAGCCCCCAAACATTCACTTTACCTTTTGAGTTTTACAAGGTTTCCGGTTTCTTGCAAGTTCCTTAGTCTACTACGAACTCTTGAAGAAGCAACATCTTTTCACTGTGTTTAAATATTTTATTTTGCAGTTATTTAATTGTAATACATATTAAAGTGAATGTGAATTGTAGTTATTAGTTATTAAAATGTCTACAACTCGAAGTGCTACGATGATATACTTGGTGGGCCAAGAGGCTAATGACATTCCAGAAACTACATTGCCATCTACATCTACAAACACTGGAAACAAAGTCGGAACCTGCTTGTTAAATATGATAGTAAAATATAAAAACAACGTTTTTTAAAGCATTTTATTTCTAAAAACAAATATTTATATTTATTTGAATTTAAATATTTATATTATTTATTGTAATTTAAATGATTATATTTATTTAATGCTTTTGAGAAAAGAACTTTTGGAGATCAACTTTTTTAAAATTGTACATGAATTAGGCTTTAAAAAATTGTTTAATTTTTTAAATGCTGAATAAAATGTAAATTTATATTACATTAGTGGAAAACGATTTATAGTAAAGAGTATTTATGAAACTAAGATTTATTATTATTTATTGGCTTTAGGTTGTGATGTGTAAAAAACTGTTCATTTATTTGACTCGGACTGATGGATATTTTTATATCTAATATTAATAAATTGTTCTCTATTTTTCAAGTAAAAAAATTATTTTTAATACAAAAAATAGAATTTCTTTTTACTTTGCTATTGTATTTTTATTGTATTCGATTGAAAGTAGTGTTTCAGAATATAAAATTTTAATCCGTAATTGGTTCGTAAATGATCCGTAATTTTAAATTTTAAGTCCGTGAAGTCCGTATTTTTGAGTACTTTTACTGGTTCAAACCACGGAAAATCAGTACTTTACAGATGTTTTCTAGAAGCTAAGGGATTGTAAAATATTTGTCTAAAATGTAAATAAAATAGATCTTATACATTTTTTATAAATGGAAAATGAATTTTGTCCTCTGACTTGTAAAATATTATCCAATATTTTTTATATTGGTTGAGTTGTTTATTTATTTTTATGTTTATTTAATTACATTAACACCCCTTATAATAATTCGACAAGTAGTTTCTGTATCAATATCATTTGTTTAAGTCAAAAAAAAAAAAAAAAATTAAAAGTGCGGATTTTCTGCAATTCACAACTTGAAGCGTCATTCCTTTGGCTCAAATGAAAAATAGAATGACAATAGATAAAATTTTTATCAATTTATCTGCAATAAATTCTACTTACATAAAGATGCTAAAATATATTAAGTTTAAGAAAAAATGCTTAATTTTAAATAAAATATAAGAAATGTTGAAATCATTATTATTCCTCTGGCTCGTCATTCCTTTGGCTCAGGTTAAAAATTAATATGAATATCAATTGTTTATAAACTGCCAGCAAAAAATGAGCATAAACATTTTGACAAGTAATTATTGGTGGTTATAAGATTTTTTAATTTGGTAAGTGTTTGAAAATTTACAAATTTTTTATATCATATTTAATAAAAAATTAATATTATTAAACAGTTTTCTATGAATTACACATATGTATTGTGCAAAATAATTCCGAACGACATGAAGTTGGTCAGGATTTTTTGGTTTGGACTTCTTGTCCTGTAATAGTATAAACTTTTATATAAAAAATCTTTTTTAAATTCGACAAATTAGCATGATCAAGTTATAAAGATGTTAAATCTTTTATTGCTTAATATATTTATGAAGTTTAGATATTAAAAAAATTTATTTATTTATTTTTCATTTACGATGCACAGAAAGGAATTTTTCTGGAGAATCACTCTTATAAATTTCATGAATTATTAATATTGAATATTTATTATTATAAATATAAAAAAAAAATATTAATTAATTAATTAATTATTAACAATCCATTAAATATAAACCTAATAAAAAATCTCGACTTTGCGATTCCTAGGCAACAAGGCGTCGCTACTCACGACTCCCGACTTCTGCCCGACTTCGCTTACGACGCGACGCGACTTCTACTACCAGTGCTTATACGATGCGACGCGACGCGACTCAACGACGCGACTTCTACTACCAGTGCTTACGATGCGACGCGACTCAACGATTTTGCTTGCCGAGAAATCGGAAGGTCGAGTTTTGATATTATTTATATGGGCATATCTTAGGAGCTTTTAACTTTTATGTCCCTAGGATAATATTATCTTGATGGTTTTTATATATATTTTTTATTGGGTTTTTACTTGAAAAATAGAGAACAATTTATTAATATTAGATATAAAAATATCCATCAGTCCGAGTCAAATAAATGAACAGTTTTTTACACATCACAACCTAAAGCCAATAAATAATAATAAATCTTAGTTTCATAAATACTCTTTACTATAAATCGTTTTCCACTAATGTAATATAAAGGGCATAGCAGGATAAGCATGTTGGAGCTGCCCCCAGCCCAATCCGGTTGCAACTTTTACAGTAAGAGGGCATTGATATAACATTAATTTTCCCAAAAGATTATTTCAAAAAAATAATTTTTTTTGGGAGTTAGGGGGGTTTAAAAAAAACCAAAAAAGTCGTTTTTCTCAAAAACGGCTTAACCAATCTTAATGAAAAAAATAGGCATAATGAATTTTAATAAGGTAAAAAAAAAAAAAATTATCAACAATTTTTGCCAAAAAAAAATTAAAAAAAAAAATTTCAAAAAAAAAAAATTTTCCTTTTGCTTTCTTTTTGAGTTTCCACCTCCATTTTTGTCCTAAAAATGTATTTTTTATCACACTTACATCAAAAGTTAGATTTTACGGCTTGTTTGGAAACCTTTAAGAGCTCATTTCACGGCCTAGGCCGTAAAGTAAATGAACTCGCAATCTGATTGGCTGATGCTGGTCAGCTGACCTTTACTTTATGGTACAGCTGCCCAAACTGGCCCAAACGTCACGGCTGTTCACGGGTTTCGCCGCCCTCCGAGGGCATTACTAAGTCTGTCGACCTACTCCCACCTAGAAATGCCCCCTGAGGCCCTTTTTTACGATAACCAGCTCTCCCTAGGTTCGAATTCTCAGTTTTTTGTGTGATAAAAAATGTTATATGACACTTGGACCCTTTCGGCACTTAAGTTCTCGTGTATCGTACAACTCGCCACAGCCACATCAGAGCCTCGGCTACTTTTCGGTGGAGCCTCGGCTTCATATCTTGACTTCACCTCGGCTTCGCCTCGGCTACGTTCGATGAAGCCTCGTCTCCACCTCTACTTCGCCTCGGCTGCGATTGGACTTAGGCTCGTATTACGATACGTACTCGTACTATAAAGTGCCATTTAGGGTCCTTGTGTCATAAATAACTATTTTATTCCTTAAAAATGTCCTAAAATACCAAAGCGATTCGAGGGGTAGAACATACTTTAAAAAAATAAAAACTGATTGTGCATGTAGTGCGGCACTAAACATATGCGCATATAATTAATGTTGTAAAATAATATTAATTTTTTTTTTATAAAACGAAATTAAAGTTCCACCCTTGTGTCACTCTATTATTTTGAATAAATCAACAGTAACTAATTTACTTTGGTTTTTACAAGCGACAAACGTCAACGTTAAAATCAGGTAGGTGCATTTTTGTTTACAAGTTAATACACATAAGTTAATCACGTCTTTAAAAATATAATGATTATTACTTTGAAGAACATATGTTAAAAACTATAAAATAGTATAAGAATTTTTTCAGCTTTACATGACATTATTTTCACTTTTTATTATTTCTTTTTCACTTTCAACGGATGGAATCGTTTATGTACATATCATCCTTACTAGCTACATTATTTTCTAATTTCTTTATTGACTTCAGTGTTACACTTTTTATGTAAAAATAATAGAAATTCTTTTTTTTCTTGCTTTACAATTCATAGTACGAATTTTCTTCTGCAGAGAGCAAGAAAAATTCATTCCATCATTTTTAATTTTTTTCATTTCTTTTTCACTTTCAACGGATTGAATCGTTTTTGTACATCTCATCATTACAAGCTACATTACTTTTGGCTACAGTGTTACACTGTTCATGTTAAAATAATGTAAATTCTTTTTTTAATTTCTTTATTGACTTCAGTGTTACACTTTTTATGTAAAAATAATAGAAATTCTTTTTTTTTTTGCTCTACAATTCATCATACGAATTTTCTTCTGCAGGGAGCAAGAAAAATTCATTCCATCATTTTCAATTTTTTTATTTCTTTTTCACTTTCAACGGATTGAATCGTTTATGTACATCTTATCCTTAAAAGCTACATTATTTTTGGCTTCAGTGTTACACTGTTCATGTTAAAACAATGTAAATTCTTTTTTTAATTTCTTTATTGACATCAGTGTTACACTTTTTATGTAAAAATAATAGAAATTCTTTTTTTTCTGGCTTTACATTTCATCGTACGAATTTTCTTCTGCAGAGAGCAAGAAAAATTCATTCCATCATTTTCACTTTTTTTTATTTTTTTTTCACTTTCAACGGATTGAATCGTTTTTGTACATCTCATCATTACAAGCTACATTACTTTTGGCTACAGTGTTACACTGTTCATGTTAAAATAATGTAAATTCTTTTTTTAATTTCTTTATTGACTTCAGTGTTACACTTTTTATGTAAAAATAATAGAAATTCTTTTTTTTTTTTGCTTTACAATTCATCGTACGAATTTTCTTCTGCAGAGAGCAAGAAAAATTCATTCCATAATTTTCACTTTTTTTTATTTTTTTTCACTTTTAACGGATTGAATCGTTTATGTACATCTCATCCTTACAAACTACATTATTTTTGGCTTCAGTGTTACACTGTTCATGTTAAAACAATGTAAATTCTTTTTTTAATTTCTTTATTGACATCAGTGATACACTTTTTATCTTAAAATAAAATAAATTCTTTTTTTTTGCTTTACATTTCACCGTACGAATATTCTTCTGCAGAGAGCATGAAAAATTCATTCTATAATTTTTTTTTTATTGTCATCAAGAAATTTTAAATGACACTTTTGTTAAAACATTAATGATATGTGCATATTGTATAGTGCCGCACTACATGCACAATCAGTTTTTATTTTTTTAAAGTATGTTCTACCCCTCGAATCGCTTTGGTATTTTAGGAAATTTTTAAGGAATAAAAAATACATTTTTAGGACACAAATGGAGGTGGAGACTCAAAAAGAAGGCAAAAAAAAAATTTTTTTTTTTGAAAATTTTTTTTTTTGAATTTTTTTTTGGCAAAAATTGTTGATAATTTTTTTTTATTTGCCTTATTAAAAGTCATTATGCCTATTTTTTCATTAAGATTGGTTGAGCCGTTATTTAGAAAAACGACTTTTTTGGTTTTTTTTAAACCCCCCTAACTCCCAAAAAAAGTATTTTTTTGAAATAATCTTTTGGGAAAATTAATGTTATATCAATGCCCTCTAACTGTAAAAGTTGCGACCGGATTGGGCTGGGGGCAGCTCCAACATGCTTATCCTGCTATGCCCTTTACATTTTTTTCAGCATTTAAAAAATTAAACAATTTTTTAAAGCTAAATTCATGTACAACTTTAAAAAAGTTGATCTCCAAAAGTTCTTTTCTCAAAAGCATTAAATAAATATAATCATTTAAATTACAAGAAATAATATAAATATTTAAATTCAAATAAATATAAATATTTGTTTTTAGAAATAAAATGCTTTAAAAAACGTTGTTTTTATATTTTACTATCATATTTAATATTTTTATCTTTTATGTTTTTACTATCATGACCCTTATTAATAAATAGGCTATAAGTTATAGTTTTAATAAATTAATTTTGCGAACACTGAATTTTAATTTTATTTCATCTGATCTTAAAAAATAAAGTATACAAATCTAAAACAGTTTCTGAAACAAATTGAAAAACGTCACTTTCGAAGACATCATCTCCCCAGTAAAAATATTTTTTAGTTTTGAGTCAAAACTTTTGACAATTCATTTACAAATTTAATAACAGTTCATTCAATAATATTAAAAAGAATTCAGTAATGGGTGCATTTTCATTTTTAAATACACACCATTATAGGTTATAATTTATAAACTTATAGCACTTTTTTAAAATGAAAAAATAAATTGACTGACAGATCTTGCACAGTTAAAATTTATGTGTAAAATTTAACATATTTTATATGTTCCAAACGGTCCACTCAAAACTTTTTGTTAATGAAACACAAGGAAATATGTTGAATTTGTATATATTTTGTAACCTCTTATTTTACACATTATAATGATTCTAATACTAAATGTAGTTCAAGTTCTTAACGTTTAAATGAACGTAATTTCTGCAAAGTTGGGAATTTTGTTTTAAATTTAATATAAATCACATTTTCCAAACGGTCCACTAAAAATTTGTGTTGTTTTGTTTATCGACTGCTCCGTACAAGTCAAATATAATCGTGATAATTTAAAGCGTATATAGATTAAAATGACTTTTCAATAAGAAATTTTTGCTTTACAACAACAAAATAAACGTAAATTATTGTGTTACTATACTAAAAAATTTAAGGTTATGTTTAAGAATCGAATAACATTTGAAGAATGTGTAAAATCACCTTACGAAAAATGTTACATTTTAACACAAACAAATTAACAAGAACTGTTTTCTGCAAAAATACACAAAATTTTTAAATCTAAATAAATAAATAAAAACTTTATTTGGTGTTAGGACTAGGAATTGGGAAATGATTGTACATATAAAAATACAAAGGCGCTTGTCACCTTACTTCAACTGGCTGAATGACGCATATTCGAACAACAGCCTTTTCTTTTCTCCTCATTCGCTTTCCAAGTCGGCCGCCCGACAAGCTACCAGTGGTGGGGGCGCGACTCGTCGCAACGACTCGCTCTTTCGCATCCATGTAGAACGGGCTTTCTTGTCCGTCTGCGAACTCCCCTTGCCCCCTTTGTCTTGAGAGACAAAAGACTCTAACACGAAAATCAAATCCGATTCCGCGGAATCATATTTTTCATTTTATGGAACCGAATTCTGTTCCCCAAATTTAAGTTTTAATTCTAGCCTGAATAATCTTTCGGGTGCCACTTGCATGGACCCCAAAGTGCTACCACCTTCTCCATTTAAATTCCGAATTACTTCCTCCATTTTTAATTTTCTAATTTCACGCCATAGTATTCTCGTTTCTCGATTCTCTAAAATTACCAATAATTGATTTTGGTAAAGCTCCATTTCTCACGTCAATGCAAACACGTATTTTTAAATATCCCATAATTTTGTTCGTTGATCGGTCAAATTTTAAAATAACACATAAACAAATTTAAATATCAACAGTTTGTTGAATAATAAAATCAAAAAATAATTTCAATGAGCAAACAACTGAAAGAAAATTTTATAATTTGATTAAGTAATCAATTTCAATTTTAGGTTCGAATTAACGAACCAACAATAGAGCATTTCCATGGTAAGTGAGCATGGAAATTTCCTTATGTTATGGGATTTAGATCAAACTTCGCTTATTTGTAGTCTTTGATATAACTAAAAAAATTGTAAAACTTCTTTTAAAAAATATTAATAAATGTAGGAGATATTCAACTTTGAAATTTTTGAACTTTTTATTTTTGAGACCACATAACTTTTGAATGATAAAAGATATGAGTCAATTTTTTTTTAAATTGTTTGTAAATAGACACACTTTTTACTAAATTAAGTTTGAAACAATATTAATTAAAAGTTTTGTTAATATTAAAAGAAAAAGTATTGTTTTCTGTTTTTTGAAAAATCTCAAATTTCTATTTTGTTAATATTTTTTATAGTGGTGTAGTGTACTTACCTCAAGATACCCTGTGAGTTTCAACATGGGATGAGCATAACTTTCCACGGAATGAATAAAAATGTATGACAAAGAAGGCTAAATCTTCACTAAATCAATTAAAAAAAATAAAAATGAGCATCTCTCGAAAAGAACAACGTTCGAATCATACAGATTTAACGTTACTTGTGATACCGATCCCCTCTGTGAGCAAAGAAGAAATCGATTCAAAGGGGGTGGGAAGTGATTTTAATTTTTGATTTCTGTTGTCCCCCCAATCAGGGGGGGGGGTGAAGCTAGGACGAGGGGAGTTTACTCGGCGAGCGAGCCGGATGAGATGTTTAGAACATCCGGGTCGTCCTCCGAGACTCGGCGGGCTGGGGCCGCTTGTGGTGGCTC
Organism: Ganaspis brasiliensis; assembly: GCA_037103525.1. Classification (NCBI taxonomy): domain Eukaryota; kingdom Metazoa; phylum Arthropoda; class Insecta; order Hymenoptera; family Figitidae; genus Ganaspis; species Ganaspis brasiliensis. The sequence goes on from JAZKLR010000018.1 coordinate 1,173,664, forward strand.
GGTTAGAGCGAGAGGGGGTTTTCGCCTAGGATCGAAAAAGGGAATTCGACCCGTATACCGGCGAGGAGGGTAAAGCGCGAGTTTTGTTGGGGCTCTCCACGCTATTCTGGCGTACTGGCGTCGTGGAGGGGGGATCACTGGGGTTACACAAAGCGGAGGTAGAACCAAAGACGGTCGAGGGGGGGATAGAACCAATGCTGGCGAGGGGGCGACGTAGCTCGACTGCTCCAATGCTGCCTGCAACTGTTCTTTGGACTCGAAGAACTGCCGATGCTCAGCCGGTGCTGGGCCAGTACTGGCGACCGATCGGCGCTGCTGCCTCTGCTGCTGCCGCTGTTGCCTCTGGTCCTCACGGCGTTGTAGACCACGAGCTCGTCGCTCGTCACGGTCTCTCTTGCTCCGTACCCGGGGCATTCGGCGAGAGAGAGGGGGGGAAGACACCCGTACCGTAACTGCCTGGGGAGAGAACTCTCCCGTGCCGTATGGTCGAATGGGTGTGGGTCCGTTTCAGGATCTCCCGTACTAGAGTTTAGCCAGAGGAGAGAATTCTCCTGTGCTGTTTCTGTCGGGGGAGAGTACCTGGGGGAGCAAAAGGTGTACCCCGTACCGTAAGTGGTCAAAGGAGAGAATTCTCCTGTACCGCAGAGGCCAAGGGGTTTTGGACGACTTCCACGAGGGTAGTCGGTTACCTTGTCGACCTGAAAGGAGGAGTGAGGATTTCGATAGAACACACAGTGGAATACAGAACAAGTTCTTTATTCGTGTCAAAACAAGTCTTGCACCTGTGCGGAGTGCTGACCGATGAACAGTTACAATGACCGGTGAGTGGTACAGAATCGTCGCACGTTCGACCTTATATCTACGCTACGCGCTAACTCGACTGTGAGTCGCAGCCTGGCGTGGCCAAGGGTGGCCAACCTGCGAGCCTAGCGGCGAGCCAGAAACTACATTATGCTTATTTTAGTAATACGTGAAAAAGTAAATTTTGAACTTAATAATCGTAAAGTACATTAAAAACTGAGATTATACATATAATTTATATTGAAATCGGTCTATCCTAACTGAAAATATTGATAAAAGGCGAAAATCAACGGTTACGAGTATCCGGGAAGCGCGCGCGAGCGTTAGTGGGGATGCCGTGGGCCGGGCCACGGAGCGTAAGAGAGTGAGAGAGCGAAAACGAAGGCAGCGGATTGGTCGACGCCGGGACTTGTTTTCTCTCTCCGTCTTACACATAGTGGTTGATACGTGTGTACACGGTAATATGTGCATTGGCGTGTTCCTGTAGTGGTGACCGGGCGCTGCCGAATACTCGCGCGCGTTGTTTGTCGCGCAGCTAAATAAGTTTAAAAAGAACAATAATAATAATAAAAATAAGGTTAATTAAAAATAGAGATAAAAAATAATAAAGTAAATAAAAGTTATTAATAATTAAAAGTATAGGGAACCCGGGGCAAGTCACAATGCAATCTTTAAGGCCGATTTTTCTTAGATTTTCTTGTTTCTCGAGTATTATAAGAAATACTCGAAAAACAGAAAACCGTGGAAAGAGGCGAACTGTAACAATTGGCCCCCTTAAAGAATTGATCCTTGTGGTTTGCACGGGGTGATCCTTAATTAAAACTAGGTCTTCTTTCGACGTGGAGCGTAGGGCCGGGCATCTCGGTAGTCGACACCCTGTCGAACGCGTCGTGGATAGCGCCCTCCGGCGTCATCCTGTGGTCCATCATCGTCAGGCGCAAACCTCTCCTGAGGTGGCGCAACTAGGCTCGTCCGTTGTTGTGTCCCGCCAGGGACATAATTCGTTGAAGTTGTGGTGGCCCCTGCTGGGGCGGCGGTTAGAGAAAAACTCGACTGAGTTTGTTCCAAAGGGCAGGCATGAACTTGTTCAGTCGCATGCTGCAGTTGTTCATGCTGCGTCCCTCCTGGGACGGAATTTGGTGTTGGAGTGGCCCCTGCTGGGGCTGAGCTCGTTATGGGAAAACTCGGCTGAGTCTGTTTGTTAGTGTTGGCACGAACTTGTTCAGTCACGTTCAGTTGTTGATGTTGCGTACCGCCTGGGACGGAATTTGTTGTTGGAGTGGCTTCTGCTGGGACGGAACTCGTTGGGAGCAAACTCGGCTGAGTTTGTTCGTCAGTGTTGGCACGAACTTGTTCAGTCACGTGCTGTTGTTGATGTGGCGTCCCTCCTGGGACGGAATTTGGTGTTGGAGTGGCCCCTGCTGGGACGGAACTCGTTGGGAACAAACTTGGCTGAGTTTGTTTTGAGGTTGAGGCACGAACTTGTTCAGTCACGTGCTTCTGCGGTTTCGTTCCTCCTGGAACGGAATCTGGTGTTGGAGTGGCCCCTGCTGGGAGCACCCGTCGGTGTGGGACACCTGGTGCCGTCACCAGTTGGCTCTGATGAACTTTATGTGGTCCGTCTTCCTTCTGAATCCGGTAGACTCCCGGGGAGACTACCTCTAGTACTAGTACTCTAGTAGTGTTGGTACTGGCGTTGATGGTGGCGAGCCTCTTCTTCACGTTGTTCCGCTGACTCGACTTGCAGGGCAGCTATCGGATCGTGGTGGGCGTCGAATTCCCCGGGACGACGAATCTCCCGGCCGAGAAGCAGATAGCCGGGGGTGACTCCGGTAGCAGCATTGCGCCTCCGACGTAAGGTGAAGGGGAGCTGTGGGAGCTGGCGGTCCCAGTAGCGCTGATCCCCACCGTTCAAACGAATGCGCAATCCTTTTTTTATTTCCTGATTGCGACGCTCTGTTGGGTTAGCCCGGGGATGATATTCCGGGGTGGTCCAGAGGGAGTAGTCCCATTGGTCACAAGCCGTGGCCCAAGCGTTGCTTCGGAACTGTGGACCGTTGTCGCTCAGGAGCTGTCGAGGGTAACCATAGCGGAAGAAGACTTCTTCCTCTATAGTGCGAATGACCGTGGAAGCCTCTGAGTTGCGTAGAGGGAAAGCCTCTACCCACCGAGTGAAGAGGTCGGTGACAACCAGAATGTAGCGGTTTCCGCGGGTCGTTAGGGGGTATGGACCCATCAGGTCGACGGCCACGGTTTGCCAAGAAGTTCATGGGATCCTGGGGCGTAGTCCTGGGTCGATCTTTCCGTGAACCGGTTTTGTGCAGCGACAAAGATGACACTGAGAAACATATCGGGCAACCTCTCGGTTCATCCCTGGCCAGAAGTAGCGGGCCTGGATACTTCGGAGAGTTTCCTTAGCACCTGGATGTCCGGCGAGGGGGGAGTCATGATATTCCCACATGACACGATCCTTAAGGGCGGTGGGAACACGGAGCTGACGGTCGTTGTTATGGGGGTTGATTTTCCACAGGCCAACTTCGTCCAGAACATTATTTTCGAGGAAATGTTGTTCTGACGCATTAGTGGCCCCAGTTTGCTCGGTTTGGAGCCATTTGGCCATCTGGGCACTAATGACTGGATCCATCTGTTGCTGGTCGGAGATGATTTCCGCCAGAGTTGGAGTGTAGATGGCGTTGATGATTGGAACTGCTGAGTGATGTCCCACTTGGGACGAAAAGGTCATCCGGTCGAGATCGGGCTCTCCCGGTGAAGACTCTGTTGTGTCGGGGTTGCGTGAGAGGGCATCTGGGAGTTCGTTTTCTTTTCTGGGCACATGTTCCGTTCGAAAATCAAGATCACTGAGAAACATGTGCCAGCGTGCCAGTTTGGTTCTTGAGTCCTTCATGGACCCAAGCCATGTCAGGGTTTTACTGTCCGTCCGGAGGATGAAATGGCGGTCTTCAAGATAAGGACGGTATTTCTTGATGGCCCAGATGACGGCCAGGCACTCCTGTTCGTTACAATGATAACGGCTTTCGGTCGGGCTAAACTTAGCACTGGCATATGAAATGATGTGGCGGCGTCCATCCTCTGATTCTTGATAGAGGACTGCTCCCATGCCGAGTGCGCTGGCGTCAGTCTGGAGGACGAAGGTCAGGTTCGTATCCGGACGACTGAGCGGAGCCGGATTACGAAAGGCCTCCTTAAGGGTCTCGAAAGCGAGTTGGTGCTCTAAGGGCCATTTGTAGGGCCTTTTGGGGGAAAGAAGACTTGTTAATGGACTGGCTAACTCTGAGTATCGAGGAACATACTCCATTAACCAGTTACAAGTTCCGATGAAGGAGGCGAGCTGCTTCCGATTTTTAGGGGCTTCAGCGTTTAAAATCGCTTCTACATGGCCGGGCTGGGCCTGATTTCCATCGGAGGTAATGAAATGGCCCAGATAGGGCAGGCTAGTTTGCCCAAAGAGACATTTGGTCGGGGAGCAGGTAAGTCCAAAAGTTTGGAGCCGCTCCAAGACCAGGGCAACGTGTCGAATGTTCCTCCCAGCTGGAGGAAAATATGATGATATCGTCTAGGTAGGCGTTACAAAACTTTCCCCAGTAGGAGGCTAGGACAGTCCGCATGAGATTCTGGAAAGTCCCTGGGGCGTTTTTGAGGCCAAAGGGCATGGCTCGAAACTGGTATTGTCCTCCGTCAGGGGTGGAGAATGCAGTATACTGTCGGGATTCCGGAGACATAGGAATCTGCCAGTATCCGCTCTTGAGATCAAGGGTGGAGAAGACAGTGGCCCTACCAATGTCTTTCAGGACCTCGTGGATACGAGGAAGGCATTGGGGAGCTCCGACAGTCTGAGCGTTGAGGCGACGGTAGTCGACACAAAAGCGATATTCGCCGGCTTTTTTATTTGCGACTACAATGGCCGAACTCCAGGGAGACGTCGTGGGTTCGATTATGCCATCGGCGAGCATTTCTCGAGTCTGCTCGTCGATAAACCGTTTCTTGAGATCGGAAAAACGTCGTGGGGGCTCCCGAAAGGGTCTGGGAGATTCCAGTTTAATCTCGTGGTTTATCGAGAGCGTTTGCCGAAGGGGACCGCCCCGGTGGAACACAGCTTTGTATGTTTTTAAGGTTCTTCGGAAACGGTCGGCATATTCGGTTGGGACAGATGGGCCTATATCAATTTCAGGGGCCGGCGAGGTGGGGACCTCGGCGGCGGGTAAGGGGGTCAGGAATAGTCGTTGACGGTCCTTGACTCCCAGGTAGAGACAGTCCGACCGATGCTCATGGTGGACGTCATGGTCTTTGAGCCAGGAGCGGCCTAAGATAAGGTCCGCTCGGAGCTCACCACAAGCGTGGAAGGAGCCAGGGTATACTTGGCCTCCTAAGACGGGCTCTAGTTGGAGGGTACCATGCAACTGCATGGAAGCTCCTTGGGCAGCGAGGTCAGCTCGCGCTGGACCTGGTTGTAGGCAACTTCGTTCGGCTTCCGTGAGGATGGATAGTTTTACAAAGTTGTGAGAGGCGCAGGAGTCGATTTCTGCCACGACTTCGCGGTCCCCCAGACGGACCCGAGTACGAGGCAGGTCCTGCGCCAGGGAATAAATGGAGTTTATGGAGGGGTTGTCTGGGGCCCGGCAGCCGGATTTGGATTCGGAGCTGCCGGAGCTCGCCAGTTTCCCTGGTTGTGCTGAAAGCGTTGCGCCAGGACTGGGCAATCTTTATGAAAATGTCGCTCTGGGCAATGGTGGCAAGCTGGGGGCTGATAGTTTCGATGAGTTGTCGGTTCTGGGGGGTTCCTCTTTGGCGGTTCCTCTTTAGATGTAGGCACCTTTTTTGGAGCACAGTCGAGCTCGTCCTGTTCGGCCTTCATGGCGGCCACAAGGAGCTCGGGATAATCTTGGGGGGCAGCCGGTCGCACCAATCGGCGTAAAGTGGGTTTTAGGGATTCGAGAAGCAAGGCTGTGAGATCAGACGTCGGGAGCGTGGGGCAGAGGCGCTTAGCCAGAAGGAACTTTTGTTGCAGAAAAACGGCAACTGGCTCCTTCTCCCCTTGTTTTTGGGAATATAATGAGGCTTGGAGCCTCATAACGCATGTGGCCCCTGAGTACTTTTTAAGGAACAAATCCTTAAATTCTCCCCAGGAAAGGCTTAAGTTGTTGAAGGGATCCCACCATCTCTTGGCGTCCCCTCGGAAACCCCTCGATAAGAGCTGGGTCCTTTGACCCTCCTCGATTCGGGCTTGGAAAAAAAATTTCTCACAATTGGTGAGAAATACTTGCGGGTCCTCATGGTCAAGTCCCCCAAATTCGGGGAACGGAGGAGCCGGAGATTGATAAGCCCGGATGAGGGCGAGGCACTCGTCGAAGGACAAGTATGCCGGTATAGGCAACGGTATCGGCATTGTGGGGGGGGGGGCAGACGTCCCTGCAGGGTTCGAAAACGACCCTTGACTGGAACCGGCCCCTAAGTTTGTGCCGGGTGGCCCCTCAGTTTCCTGAGAGTTTTGGTTAGGAGTATTCATGTTAGGTGGAGGGGGGGCATTTCCGGTACCCTGGTTTTCGTTTCCGGAATCCGCCATGGTAAAGAAATTCGAGTTGGGCGCCACCGGGTGTTGACGATCACTCCCGGAAGTGATAAAGAGGAGAGTTTTCTCAGAATCCGAGTCAGAGACTACGAGCTCTTCAACCTCGTTCGTAAATTCCCCAAGTGGGCTTGGGGAGGGGGTGAAACCCAAGAATTCGGTTTCGCTCGAAGTTGACTCCTGTTAGGAAGATTGGAACCGAGCCTCAAAAGGTACTCCTGGTGGAGTACGGAAAAGGGCGCCGGCACGACGAGAAGGTATGTTACGAAGGTTGTAACTCTGGTTATTTACGGGTGTTTCGGCTAACTCTTGAGACATCTCATAATGGGGGGAGTCCGTTTCGACAGCAGTCGAAACCCAAAAAAAATTTTCGGGCCCCACGTTGGGCGCCAATTTGATACCGATCCCCTCTGTTAGCAAAGAAGGAATCGATTCAAAGGGGGTTGGAAGTGATTTTAATTTTTGATTTCTGTTGTCCCCCCAATCAGGGGGGGGGGTGAAGCTAGGACGAGGGGAGTTTACTCGGCGAGCGAGCCGGATGAGATGTTTAGAACATCCGGGTCGTCCTCCGAGACTCGGCGGGCTGGGGCCGCTTGTGGTGGCTCGGTTAGAGCGAGAGGGGGTTTTCGCCTAGGATCGAAAAAGGGAATTCGACCCGTATACCGGCGAGGAGGGGAAAGCGCGAGTTTTGTTGGGGCTCTCCACGCTATTCTGGCGTACTGGCGTCGTGGAGGGGGGATCACTGGGGTTACACAAAGCGGAGGTAGAACCAAAGACGGTCGAGGGGGGGATAGAACCAATGCTGGCGAGGGGGCGACGTAGCTCGACTGCTCCAATGCTGCCTGCAACTGTTCTTTGAACTCGAAGAACTGCCGATGCTCAGCCGGTGCTGGGCCAGTACTGGCGACCGATCGCGCTGCTGCCTCTGCTGCTGCCGCTGTTGCCTCTGGACCTCACGGCGTTGTAGACCACGAGCTCGTCGCTCGTCACGGTCTCTCTTGCTCCGTACCCGGGGCATTCGGCGAGAGAGAGGGGGGGAAGACACCCGTACCGTAACTGCCTAGGGAGAGAACTCTCCCGTGCCGTATGGTCGAATGGGTGTGGGTCCGTTTCAGGATCTCCCGTACTAGAGTTTAGCCAGAGGAGAGAATTCTCCTGTGCTGTTTCTGTCGGGGGAGAGTACCTGGGGTAGCAAAAGGTGTACCCCGTACCGTAAGTGGTCAAAGGAGAGAATTCTCCTGTACCGCAGAGGCCAAGGGGTTTTGGACGACTTCCACGAGGGTAGTCGGTTACCTCGTCGACCTGAAAGGAGGAGTGAGGATTTCGATAGAACACACAGTGGAATACAGAACAAGTTCTTTATTTGTGTCAAAACAAGTCTTGCACCTGTGCGGAGTGCTGACCGATGAACAGTTACAATGACCGGTGAGTGGTACAGAATCGTCGCACGCTCGACCTTATATCTACGCTACGCGCTAACTCGACTGTGAGTCGCAGCCTGGCGTGGCCAAGCGTGGCCAACCTGCGAGCCTAGCGGCGAGACAGAAACTACATTATGCTAATTTTAGTAATACGTGAAAAAGTAAATTTTAAACTTAATAATCGTAAAGTACATTAAAAACTGAGATTATACATATAATTTATATTGAAATCGGTCTATCCTAACTGAAAATATTGATAAAAAGGCGAAAATCAACGGTTACGAGTATCCGGGAAGCGCGCGCGAGCGTTAGTGGAGATGCCGTGGGCCGGGCCACGGCGCGTAAGAGAGAGAGAGAGAGCGAAAACGAAGGCAGCGGATTGGTCGACGCCGGGACTTGTTTTCTCTCTCCGTCTTACACATAGTGGTTGATACGTGTGTACACGGTAATATGTGCATTGGCGTGTTCCTGTAGTGGTGACCGGGCGCTGCCGAATACTCGCGCGCGTTGTTTGTCGCGCAGCTAAATAAGTTTAAAAAGAACAATAATAATAATAAAAATAAGGTTAATTAAAAATAGAGATAAAAAATAATAAAGTAAATAAAAGTTATTAATAATTAAAAGTATAGGGAACCCGGGGCAAGTCACAATGCAATCTTTAAGACCGATTTTTCTTAGATTTTCTTGTTTCTCGAGTATTATAAGAAATACTCGAAAAACAGAAAACCGTGGAAAGAGGCGAACTGTAACACTTGTAATACATTTTTATTTATTTCTTGGAAAGTTATGCTCATCCTATGTTGAAACTCACAGAGTATATTGAGGTAGGAGTCCGATTTTGGCCGCTGCAGTGAACAGACGTGTTTTCCTGTGTCTCTGTGTGTTAACTCGTACCTCAATAATACTTGAGAATTTACGTGCCTCTTTGAAGTACAGGGTACCTGAAGGCAGATTTTCACATCCTACGCAAAAAAAAAAAAAAAAAACGGTTTAAGATGTGTTAAGTGATTGTTTGTTCCTCTCGTGGTGTTTTTATCACTTTTCTTTTTATGAGAAAACAATGATTAATATAAGTGATTGTATTGTCAAAAATGAGATTGGACAACTCTCTGCAGAAGTCAAGAAAAATACAGAAGATCTAGCCAAGATTAAGAATGATTGCCAGATACTGAAAAATCAATTAAAAAATCAAGAAAGAACCATCGATGATTTCCGATGTAAAAATAATATAATAATTTATGGTCTTCCAGAGTCTATTGAAGAAACGTGCGACTCACTGTTATCAGTCGTACAGTCCCTTTTAAGTGAGAAATTGGGAATTTTAATCGAAAGCAACACAGTCAACCATTTGAGAAGACTTGGTTTACCAAAATCTAACAACAATAGACCTGTCCTTCTAATCCTGACGTCAGGTTTAATTAAGAATAATATTATGATTAATCGCTGGAAATTAAAAGGAACAGATATATACATCAACAACGATATAGACAAGGAGTCACAATTACTAAACAGTAAATATCGTTTAGCATTTAAAGATCTCAAAAGTAGGGGAATCATTGGAAGAATAAGGAACGGCCAAATTTGGATAAAAAATAAAGCTCATTCTGCGGATGATTTTGAAGTACTTTTAAAAACTGAATTAGCTTAACCGGACACAAACAATGGTACTCCAGCTAAGATTAGCAAAGAAGACAACAAAGTTGAGAAAGATACAAAAACGCAAAAGAGGTCGCCTCCCCGGCATCTCACCTAATTCAAAGAGACCTCAAATTAATACCATGGACCCTTTTATCATCAACAAGAAAGTGCAGCCTGGAGGAGATGAACCTGCTGTTAAGGAAGATTGACATCTGCCAGTGCTTACTCCTATCAAAGTGCAAGCATCGTCTTTTAGTCAGGGAACTTGGAGCATCTGTTTCTGGAATAGTAGTGGCTTCGCCAACGTTTCTGATCTCGATAAGTATCAAATCGATAATGTTACCAATTTTGTAATAATTTGTTTGGCAGAAACATGGCTACTCTCCAGTGTTTTTAAAATTCCAAAATTTTTAGAAAATTACGAAATCTTTTCAAGTAATGCAACAAGAGAGAAAAGCACTGGAAGAGGTAGTGGGGGTTTGATGACTTGTGTTAAAAAGGGTTTCTTTACATCTTGTTCTATATTGGATAATTCAAACCTTTGGCTATTTGTTAAACTAAAATTACAAACAAATTCAATTATAATCGGTAATGTCTATTGGCCTCCTTCGGTTGATACGAATTTTTGTATAGAATCTCTTCATGAATTTTTAACTGACATGAATGAAAATGTTAATAATAATACCTATATAATATTAATGGGCGATTTTAATGCACGTTTAAATAAATTGAATTGTCTGGATAAAGAAGTATTTTACTCATCCAACTTGTTCAGTGATAGATCCTCTTTGGATAATACAGTAACTAGACGAGGTAGAATGCTCACAGAAAGTATGGAATTGAATGGTATGGTTCTATGTAATGGGCGCTCACCTTCCGATACACCGGCAAATTATACATATATTTCTAAATTGGGTAATAGCGTCATTGATCTGGTGTGGGTGAATGAAAGTGTATTAGAAAAAGTTAACGATTTGAGAGTGGAACCCTTAATAGTAAACTCGTACCACTTACTGGTTACATTAGATTTAAGACTGGACATACACACTGACCATGAAAAAAAACAAAAACAAACAAAACAAAAATATATAGAGAAAATTAAATGGAACGAATCGAAATATTTTGACTTTTTAGCTTGTCTGTCACTGTCGCCAAGTCTGTATTACAACAGTGATATTAGTGAAGAATTATATAATAATCTTTCTGCCACAATATACAATTCGGCAGAAGTAACAAACTATTTGATTAGGGACCAAGTATGTGTGAAAGATTCTGAAAATGTTATAAATAAGAAACCATGGTTTAATGAGGAATGCTTAAGTCTGAAACGTGCTGTAATGAAAGCTTATAGACAATATAAACGTAGCGATAATAACAAATTTCTGCTTAAAAAGTATTTACACTTCCGGGATAAATACAAAGTAACAATTAATCTAGTAAAGACAAATTATTATAACTCAATTATAACCACGGAGTTAGCTCAGTTGGTTAAATACTAGACTCTGCGGTCGCACCAAGTCCAGCTTGCTGGGTTCGCGCCCCGATGAGTCTGGGATTTTTCTAACTCGTGAGATAACTTCAGTGGAAGGTTTGACGTAGAGGAATAATGATATGCACTGTCGGTAATCGACTTGTGCAGATCACTAGAACTCGACTGTCGATAAACCGGTTGTATTCAGGAAGAGGTTTTTCTACAGTTTTCCCTCTCCACTGGCGAGCAAACCCAATATACCGGGTGGTCCAGGCAAATGCGAGTACTCCTAATTTCAAGCCGTTCTGTAGACGCAAAAACACTTAAAGTATATATACAGGTACAATTCTAGGAACTCCTTACGGGGGACACTCATTAGGCCAGTAAGGTCGTTAAAACGAGTGTATAATAACTAAAAAAAAAAAAACTCAATTATAGAAACTTTATCCCGTTTTAGGAATATACGTGGATTTTGGCAGACAATAAAAAAGCTTGAAAATAAAAAAATCTATAAGCATTCATTGGGTGTGCAGGAGTGGGAAAATTTTTATGGGGAAATCTATCCAAATATGATAACGTTAAAGGTAGACTATTTCTCAGTAAGTCACCCCCTACTTGACATCAATTTTACATCACTAGAACTTAATCAATGTTTAATAAATTTAAAGGGCAATAAGTCCCCAGGTCTTGATAAAATCACATATGTTATTTTAAAAAATCTACCTCCTACCTGGGAGCATTATCTACTGAATTTATTCAACACAGTACTAGACTCAGAGAGCGTTCCTAAAAATTGGTCGATATGTGAAATGTGTATGTTGTACATGATTGGCGACGAAAATGATCCCTTTAACTATAGAGGAATAGCACTGTTAAACACAATAACCAAAGTATTTTACATCTATGCTGGTTAAACGAATAAAGAATTGGGCCGAAAATAATAACTTGTTACCTGAAGAGCAAGCAGGCTTTAGAAAAAAGGGGTACCCAAGATAATTTATTCACTTTAGCTTCAGCAATTTGCATTCATTCTGGTTCAAGTAAAAAATGCGCGTTTGCAATTTTCGTCGACTTAAAGCGAGCATTCAATTCAGTCAAGCATGATATTCTGTGGGACAAGCTATTTCACTTAGGGGTCAGTGGAAAAGTTCTGCGAATCCTAAAACAAATGTATAACAATGCTAAACTCACGGTCAAATGTAAAAGCGCTCATACCAGTTTTATTGATGTAACTCAAGGGGTCTTACAAGGCGACAGTTTGAGTCCACTGTTATTTATTTGATTTCTAAATGATATTATCACATATTTTAAAGAAAATGGCATGGCAGGTGTATCAATATCGCATACAGTCGAAATAATGGTTCTCCTCTTTGCAGACGATATAGTAATATTTGCAAGGTCCTGGCATGACGCACAAAACAAGTTGCACATATTGAAAAAGTATTGCGAATTGAATGAATTAAATTTAAATGTTTTAAAAACTAGGATTATGCCAATTCGGAAAACAGGAACATGCAAAAATTTAAAATCTTTGTTTTGGGGTAAAGAAAAGCTAAAATATGAAAATACTTACACCTACTTGGGAGTGCCATTCTCTTGCTCGGGAAAGTTTAGTGTAGCAGCGGAGATTTTCTTACGCAAGGGGTTAGCGGCTGGCGCCAAAGCGCAGGGAATGTTGGTCAGAAGTAAAAATGAATCCTGGGAAGCAATAACTGGTGTTTTCCGGGCTACCGTTAATGCTTGTTCTCTGTATGGCTCTGAGATTTGGGCCCTTAGATACCTCGAACAAATAGAACGCGTACAAACACAATTTTATAAAAGTTTATTTAGATGGCCGAGGAACACACCAAATTATTTTGTATGGCAGGAAACAGGTTTGTTGCGTTTAACAATTATCAAGCGTGCTCTTGGCTGGTGGGCTAGGATATTGTAAATATCAGACAAAAGATTGCCAAAAAAATGTTACACAATATTGTTGGAAACAGATTATAATAATAAATTAAACCTTGTTATAACTGGGCAAGCCAGATGAAAGAAATAATTATCTCTGCGGGAGGAGAGACATTGTGGTCACAACAACTTGTGTTATCAAGCCAGAGAGATTAGCAGAGAGTGCAACAAAGTAATAAATAACTGGAAACTTGAAATAAAAAACCAAATTCTAAACAAAATAACCAACTCAAGCTATAATCTTCTTTATAAATCTATTATTCAGTTAAATGAACAAACCGAAAAGTACTTAAAATTTAAAACACAACTTAGTAAAGTTAGAGTTGTAAGTCAACTAAGAATATCCAATCAGTTGAGAATTAAAGTAAGCTTCAATAGGCATACATTTATAATAAATACTAACATTAATTGCACTATCTGCAATCTCAACGCTTTGGAATCTTTAGCACATTTCATGTTACACTGTCCGATATTGGGACCAATAAAAAAATAAATTTCTGAAACCATATATTGTTACGTCTCAGAATGCAAAACGTAAGGGCGGCGGTTTTAGGCCAGTCGTCCGCGGGGCGTACGGGGTTCAAAATTTTAATTTCTTAATTCTAAGGGCAGCGCTTGTCACCACTCTTCGATGAATATAAAGTCGGTCGAAAAGTCCGACTATCTAACTAAATTTAAGAATTTAGGAGATTTATTCATTAACCTCCAAAATGTAAAAGATGGCTAAAGTGAAATATCGCTCTTACTCAGGGAAAATCCAGACTTTCGGAAATATATAATTTTTCTTTTGTAGAAAAAATATATATATATATAGTTTGTTTTAGATTTCAAAGTGAAATCTTATTGATTTTAGACGTTTAACCTTAGGTGAGTTGAGTAAAAGAAAACTGAAGGCTTTCTAATAAATTCGAACAACTCGATTCCTAAATTACAAACTCAAATTAGTCAAGTTTCAAAGATTTTCAAATTTCAAATTTATTAAATAAAAAGAAATTAGACTAAAAATAAGATAATTTCTTTTATTACTAAATTTTAAAACTTGCAAAATTTTTAATGCTTAAATCCTTTGATTCCTGAATAGGTTATTTAGATTAAAATCGGAAATTCAAAATATTCAAATTTCGAAGATTCTCAAATTTCAAATCTATCAAAATAAAAAGAAATCAGTCCAAAAGTAAAATAATTTCTCTTATTACCAAATTCAAAATTTGCAAAATTTTCAATGCTTAGATCTCTTGAATCTTGGATAGATTAATTAGATTAAAATTGGAAATTCAAAATATTCAAGTTTCGAAGATTTTCAAATTTCAAATCTATCAAAAATAAAAGAAATTAGACCAACAGTAAAATAATTTCTCTTATTACCAAATTCAAAATTTGCAAAATTTTCAATACTTAGATCTCTTGAATTCCAGAAAATTATTTATTGAATTTGTGGGTTGTAAATTCGGATCATTAGAATATGGTGATCATAGGAAGTCTTCGAAGTTTTCGAAGTTTAGATGTATTTGAAGTTTAAAATCGCAATATGTCCCTTTTTAAAGTTTCGAAATTTCGAGATAAAAACAACTAACTTTGCATAATTTCAATTATGGTTTCACAAATCTTATTTAAACTTTTCTTCAAACAAAATTAAAAAAAAATATACATATATATATATTAAACCTTGTTTTTATTTAATTAGTAAGAGAAAGAATCACAAATTCAACAAATGAAATTAATATAAATGTTTAAATTCTGAAAATTATTGAATTCGCTCGAAACAAAATGAATTCGGGTTAGAATAAAATTGGAAACAAAAGTTTTAATGGACTTTAAGTAAATTAAATGATCTGAAATAACTTTAATTGTGAATGCGAAATTATGCTCAAAATTCTGTTTTAAAAGAAATTTTAAATCTTTAACTAATCGATAAAAGAGAAGATCATTGAATGACTTGAAATAATTTTAATTATAATCTTAAACTTACCTTTACTTTTATATTCTAGGTTGAAAGGAATTCAAATTTTTACTGATTTGTAAAGAAGAAATCAAAGTCAAACAGAATTTACTAAATTTGAATAATTTGAAATAATATTAATTATGACTCCAAAGTTTAATTTTCCTTTAGTTCTGATTCAAAAGAAATTCAAAATTTAATTAATAAATATAATAGAAAATCGAATTTAAATAGAATTTAGCAAACTGAATAATTTGAAATAAATTTAATTATAATAGTAAAGCACATAAATTTTTTCTAAATCTCTGTTTTAAAGGAAATCTTAGATTTTAGAATATAACGATTTGAAGTACTCTTGAGGATCTTGAAGTTCTAGAGGTTCAGGAAGTTTCAATGTACTTGCAGTTTTTAAAATCTCGATGTTCTTGAAGTTTTCGAAATTTCGAAATGTTAAGATAAATAGGCTAACTTTGTATAGTTTCAGTTAAAGTTTCGAAATTTATATTTTTATTCTGGTTCAAATAGAATTTAAATTTTAAAAGTAATCGTCAAAAGAGAGAATCGAAAATTAAATAAAGTTTAACAAATGTAATCAATATTTAAAAATTTATAATTCTGAAATTATTCAAGTTTATGTGCAAAGAAAGAAATTAAAATTATAATAAAAGTTGAAACATAAGTTTAATAAAAGTTTAAAATAGGTTAGATAGTCTGAAATAATTATAATTATAATTTTAAAGTTTTATGTTTAAATTATGTTTTGAAAGAAATTCAAATTTAAAATAATTAATGAAAGAGAAAATCAAGATTAAATAAAATTCAGTATATAAAATCAATGTTTAAATTTAAGTTCTGGAATTTAACAAATTTATGTGTAACAAAAGAAATTCAAGTTATAATAAAAGTTGAAACAAAAGTTAAATAAAAGTTTAAAATAAATTAGATAACCTGATATAATTGTAATTATAAATTTAAAGTTTTATATTTAAATTATGTTTTAAAAGAAATTCGAATTTTAAATTATTAATAAAAGAGAAAATCAAGATTAAATAAAATTCAGTATATAAAATCAATGTTTGAATTTAAGTTCTGGAATTTAACAAATTTATGTGTAACAAAAGAAATTCAAGTTATAATAAAGTTGAAACAAAAGTTAAATAAAAATTTAAAATAAATTAGATAACCTGAAATAATTGTAATTATAAATTTAAAGTTTTATATTTAAATTATGTTTTAAAAGAAATTTGAATTTTAAATTATTAATAAAAGAGAAAATCAAGATTAAATAAAATTCAATATATAAAATCAATGTTTAAATTCTAAATTCTAAAATTATTCAAGTTTATGTGCAAAGAAAGAAATTCAAATTATAATAAAAGTTAAAACATAAGTTTAATAAAAGTTTAAAATAGGTTAGATAGACTGAAATAATTATAATTATAATTTTAAAGTTTTATGTTTCAATTATGTTTTAAAAAAAATTTGAATTTTAAATAATTAATAAAAGAGAAAATCAAGATTAAATAAAATTCAATATATAAAATCAATGTTTAAATTCTAAGTTCTGAAATTTAACAAATTTATGTGTAACAAAAGAAATTCAAGTTATAATAAAAGTTGAAACAAAAGTTAAATAAAAGTTTAAAATAAATTAGATAATCTGATATAATTGTAATTATAAATTTAAAGTTTTATGTTGAAATTATGTTTTAAAAGAAATTCGAATTTTAAATTATTAATAAAAGAGAAAATCAAGATTAAATAAAATTCAATATATAAAATCAATGTTTAAATTCTAAGTTCTGAAATTTAACAAATTTATGTGTAACAAAAGAAATTCAAGTTATAATAAAAGTTGAAACAAAAGTTAAATAAAAGTTTAAAATAAATTAGATAACCTGAAATAATTGTAATTATAAATTTAAAGTTTTATATTTAAATTATGTTTTAAAAGAAATTCGAATTTTAAATTATTAATAAAAGAGAAAATCAAGATTAAATAAAATTCAGTATATAAAATCAATGTTTAAATTTAAGTTCTGGTATTTAACAAATTTACGTGTAACAAAAGAAATTTAAGTTATAATAAAAGTTGAAACAAAAGTTAAATAAAAGTTTAAAATAAATTAGATAACCTGAAATAATTGTAATTATAAATTTAAAGTTTTATATTTAAATTATGTTTTAAAAGAAATTCGAATTTTAAATAATTAATAAAAGAGAAAATCAAGATTAAATAAAATTCAATATATAAAATCAATGTTTAAATTCTAAGTTCTGAAATTTAACAAATTTATGTGTAACAAAAGAAATTCAAGTTATAATAAAAGTTGAAACAAAAGTTAAATAAAAGTTTAAAATAAATTAGATAACCTGAAATAATTGTAATTATAAATTTAAAGTTTTATATTTAAATTATGTTTTAAAAGAAATTCGAATTTTAAATTATTAATAAAAGAGAAAATCAAGATTAAATAAAATTCAGTATATAAAATCAATGTTTAAATTTAAGTTCTGGAATTTAACAAATTTACGTGTAACAAAAGAAATTTAAGTTATAATAAAAGTTCAAACAAAAGTTAAATTAAAGTTTAAAATAAATTAGATAATCTGAAATAATTGTAATTATAAATTTAAAGTTTTATGTTGAAATTATGTTTTAAAAGAAATTCGAATTTTAAATAATTAATAAAAGAGAAAATCAAGATTAAATAAAATTCAATATATGAAATCAATGTTTAAATTCTAAGTTCTGAAATTTAACAAATTTACGTGTAACAAAAGAAATTTAAGTTATAATAAAAGTTGAAACAAAAGTTAAATAAAAGTTTAAAATAAATTAGATAATCTGAAATAATTGTAATTATAAATTTAAAGTTTTATGTTGAAATTATGTTTTTAAAGAAATTCGAATTTTAAATAATTAATAAAAGAGAAAATCAAGATTAAATAAAATTCAATATATAAAATCAATGTTTAAATTCAAAGTTCTGAAATTTAACAAATTTACGTGTAACAAAAGAATTTTAAGTTATAATAAAAGTTAAAACAAAAGTTAAATAAAAGTTTAAAATAAATTAGATAATCTGAAATAATTGTAATTATAAATTTAAAGTTTTATGTTGAAATTATGTTTTAAAAGAAATTCGAATTTTAAATAATTAATAAAAGAGAAAATCAAGATTAAATAAAATTCAATATATAAAATCAATGTTTAAATTTAAGTTCTAGAATTTAACAAATTTACGTGTAACAAAAGAAATTCAAGTTATAATAAAAGTTGAAACAAAAGTTAAATAAAAGTTTAAAAAAAATTAGATAACCTGAAATAATTGTAATTATAAATTTAAAGTTTTATATTTAAATTATGTTTTAAAAGAAATTCGAATTTTAAATTATTAATAAAAGAGAAAATCAAGATTAAATAAAATTCAATATATAAAATCAATGTTTAAATTCTAAGTTCTGAAATTTAACAAATTTATGTGTAACAAAAGAAATTCAAGTTATAATAAAAGTTGAAACAAAAGTTAAATAAAAGTTTAAAATGAATTAGATAACCTGAAATAATTGTAATTATAAATTTAAAGTTTTATGTTGAAATTATGTTTTAAAAGAAATTCGAATTTTAAATAATTAATAAGAGAGAAAATCAAGATTAAATAAAATTCAGTATATAAAATCAATGTTTAAATTTAAGTTCTAGAATTTAACAAATTTACGTGTAACAAAAGAAATTCAAGTTATAATAAAAGTTGAAACAAAAGTTAAATAAAAGTTTAAAATAAATTAGATAACCTGAAATAATTGTAATTATAAATTTAAAGTTTTATATTTAAATTATGTTTTAAAAGAAATTCGAATTTTAAATTATTAATAAAAGAGAAAATCAAGATTAAATAAAATTCAATATATAAAATCAATGTTTAAATTCTAAGTTCTGAAATTTAACAAATTTATGTGTAACAAAAGAAATTCAAGTTATAATAAAAGTTGAAACAAAAGTTAAATAAAAGTTTAAAATAAATTAGATAACCTGAAATAATTGTAATTATAAATTTAAAGTTTTATATTTAAATTATGTTTTAAAAGAAATTCGAATTTTAAATTATTAATAAAAGAGAAAATCAAGATTAAATAAAATTCAATATATAAAATCAATGTTTAAATTCTAAGTTCTGAAATTTAACAAATTTATGTGTAACAAAAGAAATTCAAGTTATAATAAAAGTTGAAACAAAAGTTAAATAAAAGTTTAAAATAAATTAGATAACCTGAAATAATTGTAATTATAAATTTAAAGTTTTATATTTAAATTATGTTTTAAAAGAAATTCGAATTTTAAATTATTAATAAAAGAGAAAATCAAGATTAAATAAAATTCAGTATATAAAATCAATGTTTAAATTTAAGTTCTGGAATTTAACAAATTTACGTGTAACAAAAGAAATTTAAGTTATAATAAAAGTTGAAACAAAAGTTAAATTAAAGTTTAAAATAAATTAGATAATCTGAAATAATTGTAATTATAAATTTAAAGTTTTATGTTGAAATTATGTTTTAAAAGAAATTCGAATTTTAAATAATTAATAAAAGAGAATATCAAGATTAAATAAAATTCAATATATGAAATCAATGTTTAAATTCTAAGTTCTGAAATTTAACAAATTTACGTGTAACAAAAGAAATTTAAGTTATAATAAAAGTTGAAACAAAAGTTAAATAAAAGTTTAAAATAAATTAGATAATCTGAAATAATTGTAATTATAAATTTAAAGTTTTATGTTGAAATTATGTTTTAAAAGAAATTCGAATTTTAAATAATTAATAAAAGAGGAAATCAAGATTAAATAAAATTCAATATATAAAATCAATGTTTAAATTCAAAGTTCTGAAATTTAACAAATTTACGTGTAACAAAAGAATTTTAAGTTATAATAAAAGTTGAAACAAAAGTTAAATAAAAGTTTAAAATAAATTAGATAATCTGAAATAATTGTAATTATAAATTTAAAGTTTTATGTTGAAATTATGTTTTAAAAGAAATTCGAATTTTAAATAATTAATAAAAGAGAAAATCAAGATTAAATAAAATTCAGTATATAAAATCAATGTTTAAATTTAAGTTCTGGAATTTAACAAATTTACGTGTAACAAAAGAAATTTAAGTTATAATAAAAGTGTAAACAAAAGTTAAATAAAAGTTTAAAATAAATTAGATAATCTGAAATAATTGTAATTATAAATTTAAAGTTTTATGTTGAATCCTCAAATTCATCTCAGGGAGAAACGAATTTGAGGATTCGTTTTCGTCTTGGCGAGCCAGAAATCGTCAAACGCTAGAGTCTTGTGTTGGGCATTTACGGATTTTTTATCAGAATGTGCGTGGTTTGAATACTAAATCACATTTCTTAAGGTGCTTTCCTGATTTTTCTTTTTACGATGTTTTTGTTGTCACCGAGTCCTGACTGAAGCCTGAGGTTGGTTCACAAGAATTTTTTGATTTAAATCTTTTTAATGTTTTCAGGAAGGATCGTTTGAGGAGAAGGGGGGGTGGTGTACTTCTCGCAGTTGATTCTGTTTATCAATCTTCTTTAATTACTTTTAATAGCGATTACTTTGTGGCTAATGAGATTGATATACTGGGTGTTAAAATTAAACATTTTACTATTTCTTGTATCATTTTAAGTATTTATATTCCACCTAATATTTCAGTTTCTGAATTTTCAAATTTTTTTTCTACTCTCCATGAATGTCAATCACTCAATGATAATCATGTTATTGTCATTGGTGATTTTAATTCACCAAACTTCAGTGACGTCATTGCTGGTGGAATTGCTGACTCTAAATGTCAAACACTTCTAGAATTCTCGTCTTTTTATTTTTTCAGTCAGTACAATTTCATCACCAATTCGTCAAATAAATTATTAGATCTTATTTTTTCTAGTGTTTTTTGCAATGTACAGAAAGCGGTAAGTCCGCTTGTTCCTGCGGACATGCACCATCCCCCACTGTCAATCCAAGCTTTTATTCCTTCCAAACGTAATGTGTCTCAATCTAAAAGTTTAGTTGACTGTTTGGCTATCAATGAACAGTCAATTTTTAATTTTAGAAAAGCAAATCTAAGCGGTCTCTATGTTTATTTAACATCTTGTGACTGGTCGGGACTCGGTAAATTCTCTAACGCAGATGAAGCCTGTTTTGAATTTATGCGTATTATTATTGAAGCATTCAATCTATTCGTACCGAGATTAGTACCTAGTTGCAAATCTAAAAAACATTATCCTCCTTGGTTTGACGGAGATATTATCAAAAATATCAATATCAAAAATAATTTTTTAAAAAAACGTAATTTGGCTGGTTGTGACTCTCATTACTATGATATACAAATTAAATCTATCTCAGATTATTTACATAAAAAAATTAAACATAATTATTGTCTTTATATTGAATCTATTGAGAGCTGCGCCTACAGTAATCCAAGTAAATTCTGGAATTTTATTGGGCAGCAGAGCAAAAACAATAATTTTCCTAATGATATGTACCTAAATGGTGTTAAATTTGACTCATTGGATAAAATTGTGAATGCTTTTGCTCATAACTTTTCTAGTAACTGCAACAGATCTGTTAGCGAAACGACCCAGAACTTGGGTATAATTTGTGATAATTTTGGTAATACTTCGGTATCTCTTTCGGAACAGCAGGTTCTTAAAGCTGCTAAGATGTTAAAAGCTACGACTTCGGCTGGGCCCGATGGCATTCCGAGCTTTATTGTTAGGGATTGTGCTTGTGTGTTTGCTTTACCCTTATCTATTATATTTAATCTAGCTCTTCGGACTGGCAAGTTTCCTCATGTATGGAAAGAGGCGAAAATTCTTCCTATTTTTAAAAAAGGTGATAAATCGCTTATTTCCAACTATAGGCCAATTGCCATTTTGCAGAATTTCGCCAAAGTTTTTGAGAGGTCGGTTCTCAGTATTCTACAAAATTGCATTGCTACTGTTATTATAGATCAACAACACGGTTGTATGAAGGGCAGATCGATCTCTACTAATCTGGTAGTTTTTAATGAGTGCATCAATGAAGCTTTACAAAAGGGTCTGCAAGTCGATGTTATTTTTCTCGATTTCTCTAAAGCATTTGACATGATTGACCATTCTATTCTGTATGTCAGGTTGAGTGAGATCGGTTTGCCTTCGGATCTTCGAGTATTACTGTCCGACTATTTGAGTAATAGAGCTCACTGTGTAACCATTGGTCGTTTTACTTCAGATTTGTTTGTACCCCGTACTGGAGTACCACAGGGATCATCGCTAGGCCCACCACTTTTTATTATTTATCTTAATGATGTTGCTCTTGCTGTTAAATCGTTTATTTTAATTTTTGCTGATGATGTCAAAATTTATCGCGTTATTTATTCAACCTACGATAATATCCTATTACACAAGAGCTCTTGGTTTTTTAATAAGAAATACTAGTAATTTTAAAAACGTTCAGTCTCTTTTCTTGTTGTATAATGCGTTAGTTCGTTCCCGTTTAGAGTTTGCTTCTCTCATCTGGAACCCTTATTTCGAAAAATATAAATTACAAATTGAAAATATTCAGAAGAAGTTTCTTAAATATATTGCTTTTAAGACTGATGGCACCTACCCTCCACGTGGTTCGGATTACATTTCTCTATGTCAGCGTTTTGGTGTGCGTACACTTGAGGAGCGCAGGATTTTTTCAGCGGTACTTTTTCTTTTTAAAGTCTTATCTTCTCAGATTTTTGCTCCTGAACTACTTGCGCGAACGTTATTTAGAATACCGAGATTAGCTTCGCGATATTATGTTCCATTTCACTTGGATCTTCCGTCTTCTAGAAGTGGATATTGTGCGCCTATATATTTTGCCGCCAATCATATTAACCAGATGTTTTTGTTGTTGGACATTAATATTGACTTATTTTGTTCTTCGAGCGGTGCGTTTGTCCAACATTTAAACAAAAATTTAGATTATCTGCACTGTAAGGCGTAATCAAGTTTTTGTTGTTTTAATTGGGAAACTCAAACAGTCGTTTATCGTTATTGAATGCTTCAAGTCGGTCTTTGTCACGGTTAAATTAAGTTATGTTAGTTAAGTTAATTAAATGCGATACTTAATTTTATATTTTAAGTTTATTCTTTTTACATTGTATATGAGAATTGCTCTTTATTTTGTAACCCATTTATGGTCCTTTTGGGCCGCG
Organism: Ganaspis brasiliensis; assembly: GCA_037103525.1. Lineage (NCBI taxonomy): Eukaryota > Metazoa > Arthropoda > Insecta > Hymenoptera > Figitidae > Ganaspis > Ganaspis brasiliensis. The sequence goes on from JAZKLR010000018.1 coordinate 1,196,695, forward strand.
GGAAGTATTGTGTTAATAAATAAATAAATAAATAAATAAATAAATTATGTTTTAAAAGAAATTCGAATTTTAAATTATTAATAAAAGAGAAAATCAAGATTAAATAAAATTCAGTATATAAAATCAATGTATAATTTAAGTTCTAGAATTTAACAAATTTACGTGTAACAAAAGAAATTTAAGTTATAATAAAAGTTGAAACAAAAGTTAAATAAAAGTTTAAAATAAATTAGATAATCTGAAATAATTGTAATTATAAATTTAAAGTTTTATGTTGAAATTATGTTTTAAAAGAAATTCGAATTTTAAATAATTAATAAAAGAGAAAATCAAGATTAAATAAAATTCAATATATGAAATCAATGTTTAAATTCTAAGTTCTGAAATTTAACAAATTTACGTGTAACAAAAGAAATTTAAGTTATAATAAAAGTTGAAACAAAAATTAAATAAAAGTTTAAAATAAATTAGATAACCTGAAATAATTGTAATTATAAATTTAAAGTTTTATATTAAAATTATGTTTTTTTTTAAAAGAAATGCGAATTTTAAATAATCAATATAAGAGAAAATTCGAAATTCAATAAGATTCAATACAGAAATCAATATTTAAATTCTAATTCTGACACTTATCGAACTCAAGTAGAATAAAGGAAAATCGAATTACAATAAAATCCTAAGACAAAAGATTCAATAAAATTTTAAATCAATTAAATAATCTAGTATAATTTAAATTAGAATTTTAAGATTTTATGCTTAGGTTTTGCTTTAAATAAAATTTAATGCTTTGAATGTATTGATGTAGAAAATATAAAAATTTCATAAAATAAGGATTTTATAAATTTTTCCCCCTTTTTTTTTTTTGTCGATTTACTTACTTGTAGTTTTATATGTGGATTGTTTATATTCTGAAAACCTTGTTGGCTGCCAAACTCCGTCAGATTTTTCTTTTGTTGTTCTCGATGTTCTCAGATTTGGTTGTAAAATTTCAATTTCTCCCCCCTTTTTCTTTTCTTTTGTACAAAAATATTTAAATTAAGTACAATACTTTCCTTTCTGGATTACAGAGCTTGTGTTTGATTGGATTTAAAAGTATAACAATTTTGAAATCTAATTAGTTAGTTCCAAATAGTTATATATATATATATGTATTTTTCTTAAAGTCTTTTAAAATAGTTTTTAGTTCATATTTTTGAAAATAATTTTCTTATATGCACTGCACCACTACTAAAATTTTAATTTCACTAAACTTCAGAAATTTAAATGTTAGAAGAGAAATCACTTAAATTTTGTTTTATTTTATTGGAATTTGGACTGGAATAAAATTAATTAAACACTTAGATTGAATTTCACTTTCACAATCGTTATTTATTTTTCTTTTATAGAAAATTTTCGAGGTATTTTACAATTTTCACCGAATTTAATTATCAGAATCTTTACAAATTATATTGGTAAGAAAATTAAATACAAAAATATAGGGTAGATTTCAGAACATATTTGACGTTACATTTCAATTCTAAAGATAAATTATTTAAAGTCAACTTGTAAAGATTCTGATTTTCGAGAAGTTAATTTCGCGTCTGTCTTCCGCGACAGGAGTTAAGAGACTGATTTCTTAATGTATGACGGTTACATGGACCGACTTTTGTTCTCACGCACGGGAGGATGTTTTGTCTCACGGCTTTGTATTTAGTAGAATCAGCAGTGATAAGCTACCCTTATCCACGGGTTAAAATTACATATGGCGACGTTTAGTTGACAAAAATATAATATGGTTTCTCTAGAATATCGAATAACATTTTTATATAAATTTTTATTTATTGTTACAAAATGTGAAAAATTTATTGTAATAATTTTAATTTGTTCCCTAAATTATTTTGCCATTCTATTGTATAAATTGTTCAATAATTAGGTCGTAATATTTTGAAGTGTCGAAAAACAAATAGGTTGGACGTTTTACCATGCTGTTTATTAAAATTTGTAGTACTGTTTAGTTAATATTACTATATCGTTTGGTAGTTTTTTAAATTTTACAAAGTTACTATTTTAAGTTTATTAGTGACAATAGATAAGCAAAAATAATATAAATTTAAATTTTTATAAAAATCGGTCCATAATTTATAAATATATTCGGCTTTAAAAATCTCAGAAAGTATCAGGAGAGCAGGAGGTAACCGGGAAACTCGTCTGACCTAATTAACATATCATTACTTATAAGGTTGTACTACTGAAAATCTTCTACTTTAACGGTCGGTCTCTAAAGTAGTTTTTGTTTTAATTCTTTGCACCTCCTATTATCCGGATACAATTGATGCTTGACGCAAATCTAATTTATTTATTATCATTAATAATAGATATCGACTAATTAGTTTACAGGTCAGATATCATTAAATATAAAAGTTAAACATAAATTCGCAGTTTTGTAAGATTTTAATTCATTATTTTATAGAAGTTTATTTGAAAGTATAAGGTTTATTTCTAACAATTAAAGGTTTAATAATTCATAAACCTGGTTTTATTGTTTTTGTTGTTAACGATTTTTCTTATATGGGCTAATTAAGTAAACATACTTTATATGCTAGGTAAAAAATATATATTTATACATATATATTCGTAATTTAATGTCTATTGTATGGTAGGGTGCAGTAGATTTGATTTAAAATCAAATCGTTATAATTCCTATGAACGTAAATAATTTGTTCATAGAAATTATATTTTCCGAGACTGCACTCTATGTTTCTAGATTATTATATTTGAACCTCTTTTAATTTTCGAAGTGCAAAGGAGGTTTTATTAGGCAAAAAAAAAAACGTTTTAAAATTTTGCGAAAAGTTTTAGGACGTTACAATATATATGGTAAAAGAATGATGTGTGGGATGATACTCAAGGGTTGCGAGATATTTTAAGTATTGAGAGTAAGAAACACTTGAACGACGTGTACTATTTTGTGATAAATGCGCTAAAAATTAGGTCATTCATAATAAATGAATGATCGAACAATCATGTATTAACAATTGTAATGATTATGTTTAAATCGATACAAATAAATATGAATCTAATCTAATCTAATCTAATCTTGAGGTAAGTAGGGGAGACCGGGGCTATTCGGCTCACTTTTGGTCAGACAGGAAAAAAGTTAGGAAATTATTTTTTAAATCCAAACATGGATATATCATTTAGTAGCCTATCATTTGCACTTTCAAATTTGCAAGGACTTTTTGATTTATCTTTTATAGTTTTAGCTCTAGATAATTTTGAATGCAGATATACCAAATTCTCAAACTGCAAATTTGGCAGGTAAATCGG